>CAWUFW010000076.1:4470000-5670000 GCA_963921515.1 Calotriton arnoldi
CCGGCGCCGCAGGACACCCTTGGATCCAGGCCTGGATCCCTGTCGACGCCGGTTGACCTAGTTACGCCTCCACCGACGTCGACCCCACCGGCACCAATCCTGACGCCGCCCGCTCCTCGGGACGACGTGGACCTCAGATTCAGCCCCGAAGTGGACGCGGCGTCGGTCCGGCGTCGGTCGATGCCGTTCTCGATGCCGTTTGGGGATTTCTATCCCCATGTCCCTGCTCCTTACTTTCGGCCTGTTGAACAGCCTGAGGAGCAAGGGGAGGATTGGGAGGGGTCGGACGACCCTCTCGCTGCAGCCTGCGAGTCTGAACAGGACTGGGCTGAGGAATTGGGGGACGCCAGTCGTCTGGATACCTCACCAGACCTTGGCATGCTGTCTCCTCCTACCGTGGCTACGGAGGAGGGAGCCAGTTATGCAGTGGTGTTGCGTAGGGCGGCGGAGGCCCTACACCTCCAGCTCCCTACTGTGGCCGTCAGGACTAACCTCCTGACAGAGGTGCTTCAGCCAGCAGCTACTTCTGCGGAGCCGCTGCTGCCCTTTAATGAAGCCCTTTCGGACGTTCTTTTGGGCACTTGGTCCAGGCCCACCACAGGGGCTCCTGTGGATAGGAACGTGGTGCGACGCCATCGCCCGGCTCCGGGTGACCCCATTTTCCTCTCCCAACACCCCACTCCCGAGAGCTTGGTTGTCCAAGCCTCTGCTTCCCCAACCGCCTTCCCTTCCGCCCCACCGGATAGGGAATCCAAGAAGCTGGATCAGTTTGGGAAGAAGATTTTCTCTTCCACCAGCTCTGCGCTGCGGTCCGTGAATACCGCATGCCTCTTGGGCCGTTATTCCCATTGCCTGTGGGATACGGTGGCGACCGTGCTGTCTCAGTGTCCGGAGGAGGCCCGGCCTACTCTCGCCCAGGCTGTTGCAGAGGGGAGAGACGCAGCCAAGTTCATGATCCGTTGTGGTCTCGACTCCGCCGACTCACTGGGCAGATCCATTGCAACGACGATGGCGGTTCGCCGTCACGCCTGGTTGAGGACAACTGGATTTTCAGGGGATGTCCAAAACACCCTTATGGACATGCCCTTTGATGGCCGTCGCCTCTTCGGCGACAAGGCGGACAGTGCATTGGAGCAGTTTAAGGACTCACGGGCTACGGCCAAGTCCTTAGGACTCTCGGCAGTCCGCCCTCCTCCGCCTTCCGCTTTTCTCTCCTTTCGTGGCACAGGAAGGGGCGCCCCGCAGCGTTCGCAACAGAGCCACCGGACGGCGCAACAGTCATCCCAGCGCGGACGCGGTTTCCACTGTGGCGGACACAGGGGCCAGCGGGCGGGTCAGACCACCACCACCCCGCCACCTCTGCCTCCAAACCTTCCTAGTCCGAACTTTCAGGCCCATCAAACGCCAGTGGGCGGCAGGCTCCGCCATCACCTCCCCCACTGGCGGACCATCACTTCGGACAGGTGGGTTTTAGAGATAGTCCGAAGGGGCTACTCCCTCCCCTTCCAGACTACCCCCCCAGCCATGCCGCCTCAATACCACCGCATGTCAGGGGATCACTTGGTGCTTCTTCAACAGGAAGTTGCGGCCCTCTTGGCCAAGGGGGCCATCGAGCGCGTTCCGACGCACGAAGTAGGTCGTGGTTGTTATTCCCACTACTTTGTGGTGCCCAAGAAGGACAAAGGCCTGCGTCCTATCTTGGACCTCCGGAACGTCAATCGCTTCCTCCGCAAGGAGAAGTTCAAGATGCTCACTCTAGCTCAGGTCTTGTCTGCTCTCGACCCACAAGACTGGATGGTGGCACTGGACTTGCAGGCGCATATTTCCACATCCCCGTCCTGCCAGCCCACAGGCGTTACCTGCGGTTCATGGTAGGCCACGAGCACTTTCAGTTTACTGTGCGCCCCTTTGGCCTTACCAGCGCCCCTCGGGTGTTCACCAAGGTGATGGCGGTGGTCGCAGCTCATCTGCGCAGATCAGGGGTCTCAGTCTTCCCCTATCTCGACGACTGGTTGTTGAAGGCGGGCTCACCCCAGACAGTCGTTTCCCACCTCCAGACTACGGCCGACCTCCTGCACTTGCTGGGGTTCTCCATCAATGTGCCGAAGTCGCACCTGATTCCCTCCCAGAAGCTCCTCTTTATCGGAGCGGTTCTGGACACGGCGCAGTTTCGGGTCTATCCTCCCGAACGGCGAGTCCGGGACATTCGGGCACTGATTCCCATCTTTCAGCCCTTATCCTGGGTTTCGGTCAGAGTGACTCTGAGGCTGCTGGGCCTCATGGCCTCCTGCATCTTGTTGGTCAATCATGCCAGGTGGCATATGCGGGCTCTGCAGTGGGACCTGAAGTTCCAGTGGGCGCAGCATCAGGGGAACCTGTCCGATCACGTCCAGATCTCGGAGGGCACTGCACAACAATTGCAGTGGTGGCTCACGGACCGGCATTGGGTCGACGGCAGATCCCTCTCCCTTCCCCAACCGGAGTTCACAGTGGTGACGGATGCGTCCCTCCGGGGATGGGGAGGCCACATGGGACAGGCGGAGATCAGAGGCCTCTGGTCTCCGGCGGAGTCCCGGCTCCATATCAACCTTTTGGAGCTGCGGGCGATCAGGCTTGCTCTGAAAGCATTCCTTCCCTCTGTCAAGGGGAGAGTAGTGCAGGTGTTCACGGACAACATCACCGCCATGTGGTACTGCAACAAACAAGGCGGGGTGGGGTCGTGGACCCTCTGTCAAGAGGCTCTGCGTCTCTGGACATGGCTGGAACATCAGGGCATGTCTCTGGTGGTTCAACACCTGGCAGGTTCTCTGAACGCCAGGGCGGACGAACTCAGCCGCAGGTGCATGCTCGATCACGAATGGCGTCTTCACTCGGAGGTGGCGCAAGGTCTCTTTCAGCAGTGGGGAGAGCCTTGGTTAGAACTATTCGCCACCGAAGAGAACGCGCAATGTCATCAGTTCTGCGCGTTGGAATTTCCAAGGCGGCACTCGCTCGGCGACGCTTTTCGTCGCGAGTGGAGTTGCGGTCTGTTGTACGCATTTCCGCCTATACCACTTCTGCCCAGAGTGCTGAAGAAGATCAGGCGCGACCGGGCCCAAGTCATTCTTGTGGCTCCGGACTGGGCTCGAAGAGTATGGTATCCCGAGCTACTCAGTATGAGCATCGATCCCCCGATCCGACTGCCTCTTCAGGAGGATCTTCTGTCGCAGCAGCAGGGGACGGTCCTCCACCTGAACCTGTCCAGCCTTCACCTCTTTGCGTGGAGATTGAGCGGCGGCAGTTGATTCCCTTCGACTTGCCTCCTGAAGTTTGTGACGTTATTCTGGCAGACAGGCGTCCCTCTACTAAAGTGGTATACGCCTGCAGGTGGAACAAATTTGTGGCATGGTGCACATCAAAGGCTGTGGATCCCCTTTCTGCCCCTCTTTCTGAGGCTCTACTGTTCCTTCTTTCTTTGGCCCAGCAGGGCTCTGCTCTGGGCACTATCAAGGGCTATCTTTCTGCTATTTCGGCCTTTCTCAGGCTCCCTGATCAGCCCTCTCTTTTCAAGTCCCCTGTTGTAAATAGGTTTCTGAAAGGCATTACTCACCTTTTTCCTCCTATTCCTTTCGTGATGCCTCAGTGGGACTTGAATCTGGTTCTGACGTACTTGATGTGCGCTCCCTTTGAGCCACTTCACAACTGTCCTCTTCGTCTTTTGACGTTAAAGAGTGCCTTCCTGGTGGCCATCACTTCCGCCAGGCGAGTGAGTGAGCTCCAGGCTCTTTCCTGTAAGCCTCCTTTCCTTTCAGTCCATCCGGACACGGTTGTGCTCAGGCCCCGTCCTTCCTTTTTGCCAAAAGTGGTTACGGCCTTTCACATTGGGCAAACTATTACCTTGCCCACCTTTTTTCTGCCTCCGCATCCTTCCAGGGAGGAAGAGCGGCTCCACCGTCTGGACCCAAAACGTACGCTTTCTTTTTATCTTAACCGCACACAGCAGTTCCGGGTGGATGACCAGCTTTTTGTTGGCTACGTTGGCACCAAGAAAGGTCGGGCGGTCCATAAGAGAACCATCTCCCGCTGGGTTATCTTGTGTATGAAAGCCTGTTACTCTTTGGCTAAAAAAGAACCTCCGGTGGGGCTGCGTGCTCATTCCACCAGAGCTACTGCAGCCACTACTGCATTGGGACGTGGTGTCCCCCTGCAAGACATATGTCAGGCAGCCACGTGGGCCTCGCTGCACACGTTTACCAAACATTACTGCCTGGACAGCCAAGTCCAGAGAGACGGCTTCTTTGGCCGTTCTGTTCTCCGTGACTTTCTGGTGTGATCTTTGTTCGCAGACCCACCACCGGGGTTGGTATTGCTGGGGTATCTATTCTAAGGTAAGGAATCTATCACTATGTGTTTCTTTCAGATGGACAAGTTACTTACCTTCGGTAACGATATATCTGTAAGAAACATTAGTAGTGATAGATTCCTTACCGCCCCACCTATCCTCCCCGTTCTGCGAACTCATTTCTAGGGTTAAGGTTATCCCTTTCAGGGCCCTAGTTTCAATGCACCAGTGGTCAGTATCTTGCATGGCTCTGCGTTCCTGGCGCGGAAAGTTGTGTACAGAACTGACGTCAGCGCGCGTGGGCGGCGTCCAAGTAGCGCCCGCGACGTCATCTCGGCGACCACGACGCCAACGACGGACGCGGAGCCGCACGACGCCCCTACCGACGCGCAGGGGTACTGCTGACGAAAACTTTCCGGATCCGGTCTGACGCCTGGGCATATTCTAAGGTAAGGAATCTATCACTACTAATGTTTCTTACAGATATATCGTTACCGAAGGTAAGTAACTTGTCCATATGTGTATATACAATATTTGTTGTGGTAGAGAAAATAAGTATATTTATCTGTTTTTCTACATGTATTTGTAATAATATGTGTTGTGGTGTTTTGTGAATGTATTAACTGTGTGTTTGCCCGATAAATAACATCTGATACTTGGAATTGGTGTTTGCTTGTGACTTTAAAATCATATAGTAATGTTGGCTTGGATAGTGACATCCAGTAATAGAGATTAATTCTTTTTTTTCCTATTAGAGTGATCTTTCAATTCGTTCCCACTCATTACTGTGTTTATATATGCTATATATGTGTATTGGAGACAGGCTGTCAGGCACACAGAGCAGTAAGTGCAGAGAAATGTCCACTTTCTAAAAGGAGCTTTTCTGAAATAGTAAAGTTAAATCCAACCTCACCAGTAAGTAGGATTTATCAGTACCTTTCCAAACATATGAAACATCAAGAAGCTACTTCTCTCTGATCAGGAATTACAGCTTAAAAGATTTTTTAGGAATTCCCAATGCTACCCTATGAGAGGGGTAGGCCTTGTAGTATGAAAAACAAAATAGGCCGTTTGTCACTACAAGGACATTCAAAATATAAAGGTACATGTCCTACCTTTTACTTACATAGCACCCTGCCCTTAGGGCTACCTAGGGCCTACTTTAGGGGTGACTTTTATGTAATAAAAAGGCGAGTTTAAGGCTTGGCAATTAGGTTTAAATGCCAAGTCAATGTGGCAGTAAACTGCGCACACAGACCCTGCAGTGGCAGGCCTGAGACAGGTTTAAGGGCTACTTCTGTGGGTGGCACAATCAGTGCTGCAAGCCCACTAGTAGCATTTAACTTACAGGCCCTGGGTGTATGGTATACCTTTTACAACTTATAAGTAAATTAAATATGTCATTCATGTATACACCAATCACACAAATCTTTAGGAAGAAGCACATGCACTTTAGCATGATTAGCAGTGGTAAAGTGCTCAGAGTCATAATGCCAACCAAAAGGATTGGGGGAAGACCACCCTAAGGATGCCAGGTCTAACACTTCTCTTGCTATTTTATTGGTGACACTCCAAACTTCCAAATTCTACCTTTCTTTTGTGTTCTTATTAAGTGTTCTAACCCAAGACTCACACTGTTCAGTTGCTTTTTCAGTCTTGATAGTATATTGTAGTTGTCTCCCAAACAAAGATAACTCTCTGCAATTGTTAACAGTAAGTATCCTTGAGAGCTGTGCTGTTAAAACTCAGACCTAAAATACGCCTCATGCCTGCCATATTTGAATCTAAAATAGGGACCTGTAAAATAATTTTAGACTGCAAATTTCATGCATGTGACATTAGTAGCACTTGGGGAAGAATATTTCATTTCAGCAGCAATATAGTCCCAAAACAGTGGCTTTGAGCTGCTCTTTAATTGTCAGAAAATAATATCCTAACTCTGGGGCAGTAATAGCCCAATTGTACTGGAAACACCCAAAATTACAATATTGCCCAGAAACAATTTGGACTGAAAGCACTCAACGTGGATTCCTCTATTCATATGGTAATGTAACCATAGTGAGTCTATCATATTGGGTGAGAAGACAGCTTTGTCCTCCCTGTCTTGTGTTAGTTTGTTGCATTTTTATTAAGTTGCAAATGTAGTTCAAATATTATGTAATTTGATGTATAATATCTAACATTTGTATTTTGATTGACTTGGTGAATGAGAACCTCTACATTGAGTCACTTTGCCCGCGGTGCTGAAATGAGGTAGTCCACAACCAATGTTCCTGGTGGAGTTTGGCGGATAGTTGAAAGAAGCAGTTTATTTGTGAAATAAGAATTTCTTAAGTTGGGTGGGACGTTGCTAGAGTTCAGAAGTAATGCATGCTAAGACTGATGGTCCTCAGTCCTTGGGTTGGCTTAGGTGATTTTTTGGATGTGAGAAGCAGGTGGCAGTTCATTTGCTAACGGTGGCCAGGTAGTTTAATTGACTTTTATGGATACTCTAAAGACTTCGTAAAGCAGGAATCTTGTCAACTTTTTCTTCAAAAACCTTCTAGGTTGGGTAGAGCTCTAAGCTCACATTTAAGGTCATTCCAAGTACAAGTTCCTAGCACCCTCTGTGTTTGTTTCTCTTGAGTTTAAGTTGTCATATTGTTTTGGCAGCAGGGCATCTGAGGGCCGGTGTCAGTATATCATGGCAGGTAAGCTTCTGGGGATATCAGGGCAATATCGACCTTATGCTTTGGAAATAAAAATCAGGTACCTTAACTCTAATTATTTTCTCAACTGTGAGCCCGATGATAGTTAATGTAATAATCTTGTCCTCCTCACAAGCGGATTCTGTTATTGTGGATGATATCAAAGGCCAGAATCAGTGAGTTTTTCTTTTCTAGTATATATTGGTATGTAGGCACCCCAGCTATTGTAAAGTAGAACAACTTATTCCTTTCCACCATACTTACCAAAATGGCCTATGATGGTCAGCAACTACAGCCAATTGATTAATTGCTCATCAGGCGTTATGAGGAGAGTGAGTGCTTTATGGTTCATATATTCATATGGGTACTGGAGCACTGTAGCTGAAGTTTTACCACAGACTGGTAAGTATCTTCCACCCACCAAAATACAAGTACTTCAGGTAATCATATGGCCAGAAAAATACTTTTTAGGTCGAGTCTGGGCAGCGCATGCCCTGCTCTGTGAGGCATGCTATATTCAAGTATAGACTTGACGCTCCGCCCATATTTTTCATTGGCTTGTGTCATTGTCCTTTGTAAACTGTGGCTTTTCATTGGTCAATAGACTTAGTAGTCCATCCTTGGTACCGCCTTGTCTCATCTTGTAACCTCCCATAAGGACTGGCACTCTTATGTGTGTTGTTATTCGGTAGGCTTTAATTACAGCCTCCAAGCACTATTTTGTTAAATTGTCTTTCACCTGCTGTTGCAGGCAAGACACGCTCTCTCCTAACGCTTTTTAAAAAAAAATGTATAGCACGGCACGCCACAGTGGCAGCCGCGCCTTTGGTTTATTTGCAGCGCTGAACGCGGCTGCATGTTTTTTTTCACGTTAATAGAGGCCACGCCCCTTTCTTTCAACGAGCCACGTCTAAAGAAAGGTCTGCGGCTGCTATTAAATCAAAACTACGGCATGGGGAGCTTTTACTAAAAAAGCATTTGTTTGTCAACTTGACTACTGTACAGAATGGCTGAAAGTTAGAAAAAAAAAGGTGCTATGACGCGGCCAGCGCTGACCACGAGAGGAGTGATCCTTTTTCTTAATATGGGATTATTCTCTGTCTTCACAATTAAAACTTTTCCAGAACAAATGGCAATAACACCTTGTCTTTTTTTATTTTAAACAGACTTTATTGAGTTTCATACAAGGTGTATAGGCCGTGATTTCACGACCTTGTCAAACAGTCATTTTGCAATCAAGCTATTTAAATTACAAGTAGGGCAGTACATAACACACAAGGTAATAGTTTGTTCGAAATGCTGGATTAACACAATGAATACTCAGCTCTGCATAAGTGCTTGTAGTCAGTTCCCGCTGCAACTGCAGCCACCCATCTCCTAACTACCCCCCCCCCCAACTACCCTCCTCCCATCCCTCCCCCCAGGCGTGTCACTTAGGTCCAGGTCAACAATGTGTGGCATACCCTCATACCAAGTAGGGCAGCAACACTGATTGCGGTATTACTGTAAGGGATCCCGTCGCAGGGAGGTGTCTCAAAGCATTCTCCAGTAGTGGGAACCCAGGCCCCAGGAGCCCTGCTTCTGCCCGTAGATTAACCTGTGTCTGCTGTGGGGTCTCCTATGGAGGTGTCGTCTTCACTGTTATCAGGTGATTTGAGTGCTACAACTAGTGCCTCCCAAGCCCTCGCCGCCTCCAGCGCCTTCTCGCTCCCCGTACGCTTCGCTAGTGACAATAACACCTTGTCATCAAATGTAAACGAGTAAGAAATTAAAATACACATTGATGTAGCAGTGTTTTTTTTTAATGGGGGAAGGAAATGTGAGCCTAAGGCTGAGGCTGCTTGGCAAAACATAAACTAAGCAACAACAACAAAAATAAATGATAACTGCTATCCATAAACGGGTGCGAGTAATGTGAACTACTTAAAGCGGTCTCAGTTGTCAAAATCAAGAAGGATCATGTCATGGCTGCAATATCTGGAACTCACAAATACATAAAGGCATTCAAGGCGAAAAAAATGTGTTTAATTATCTTACCTCCAAGCTGAAGTTCGCTGTGTTGGCCCTGCATGAAGACAGCACCAAAAAGACAGAGCAGGGGGCGCAGCGCAGTCTTCATTTTTGTAGCATCTTCAAATCATTTGGAGGGACTTTTGGGTGCTTTTTCTCTGGTGGGACAGGAGGGGACAAGCGAGAAAGGAGGGAAGTAGGTGGGGAGCAGACACGCAAGCAAGAAGAGTGCGGGCAGACTGGACAAGCAAAGATGCAAGAGGAGCGCGGGGTAAGCAACAATGTGGGAGGGGGAAGGATGAAGGGAGTGCAAGTAAAAGGGAAATAAGTACCTCTGAACGCGATGAGCAGTAGAAGAATACTGGTCAAGGGAAGTAGTACTTCAGCCATGCTCCAGAGCAGGAACAAACATACAAAAATAAAGTGAAGCTGGCACTCACTGACCTAAGAGAAGCAAAGAAATGAGAGTGACGATTAAGCCAACCAGTAGAAAGCAATAGGAAGGCTCTAAGTCCCTTACAAGTAAACAAAATGTCTGTGAAGCGACATCGCATGCGCTGTCTAACGCGAGATCTAAAGTATAGAACGTGGGGAAGGAGGGAGGGTGCAAACTGTCAAAGAGATGAAGGTGCCCACCAAACATACTGAAGGGGATAAAACCACCAACAGTGCCCCAGCATATTTATGGGTGCTAGTGGGACGGTAGAAGAGTGTTTAAAGAGTGTTTAAAGAGGTGTTGTGAATGTGTCCTGTCTGAGCGGAAGCAGCCTTTACCATGCAGGCTTTACCATGCAGGTAAATACCAGGCAGTTAAGTACTTATACCTTTACCACACAGTACTTTACCATGCAGGTACGTATTTTTTGTTTAAATACCATATTTTATATGGTATTGTACTAAAAAGTGATTTTGGAGTTGAGGGATGGGTAGAGGTAAAGGTAAGGGTGATTTTAGGGTTCAGGAGTGGGTAGAGGTAAAGGGAGATAAGGGTGATTTTGGGTATCTGATGGGTAGAGGTAAATGGTGCTAAGGGTGAATTTAAGGCTATGGGGTGGGTAGAAATAAAAGAGGGCAATAGTGACTTTAGGGTACAGTGTTGGGTGGCGGTAAAGAGAGGTGAGGTTGAATTTATGGTCAGGGATGGGTAAAAGAGAGATAAGGGTGATTTTAAGATTTAGGGAGAGGTAAAGGAAGTTAAAGGTGATTTCAGGGTTCGGGTATGGGTTGAGATGAAGGGAGGTTGGGATGAATTTAGGGTTCAGAGGTGGGCAGAAGTAAAGGGAAATAGGGTTGAGGTCAGAGTTATGCGGTTAGTAAAGCTAAAGGGTGAAACATAAACCTTTAAAAATCTTTGATGATGAATAAGGCATCTTCTAAATTATAAAAGAGGTAACCAGCAAATAAGTAAATGGGACACAGCGGTAAACCGTAATTCAGAAAAATGCATACTGTATGGCAAAAGCCCTAAACAAAGGGAGAATGTTTACAGCTTCATCATCAATTAAAGCGACAGGCGGCCAAACTGTAAGTTTCGGGCATTGTTTGTATTCAGCTCTTGGAAATACCGGGAAGCCTGAGCTTCAACTTTGATGGTTTCAAGTTGTCTTGAAAGGAAAAGCACAAAAAAAAAAGTACCACAATCTGAGCGCAAGTGCCATCGAAGAACACCAATCAAGAAATCAATCAGTACTTGGTCCATGCTCTAGGGAAGAAAACAAAAACATGAAGACATAGTGAAGCCCAGTGAATCCGACTTATGTTGACACACGGTCACCGATGAAAAGGAAGAAAATAAGAGTAACAATGAAGCCAACCAAAGGTAAGAAATGGGTGGGCATAAAAGCCCCTTTTTAGAGGTTTAAAAAAAAAAAAAAAACAGCACCTCATCGCAAGCGACAGCACATGTTCTCTCAGAGGCGAGACCTAAAAAGCCACTACAAGTGATAACACTACATGCACTCCTGTGAGAGCACATTGAGCCAACAAAATCAATCAATGAAATGCGTCTAGAGCAATTGCAAGTAGTTAAAAACAATTCACTATTTTTTATCCTTCGCTTTTTCTTTCTCAACGATGTAAGGATTAAGGAGCAAGCCTGGGAGAGCTTAAAAAAATTACTGAATGTCTATCTTTAGGGTACAGGATTTCATAAAGCTTTACATCACCCATCTCTGTAACTGTGCACCTTTGAAAGACTTCAATACTCTTGAATTTTGCAAAAGAGAAAAACACACAATAAGCACGTTGCCTCGCTCATTGAAGATAGAACCAAGACCTGCACCTTGTCTTCTTCTACAGGGACTAGTATCAGGCATATGAAAGAGTATAGTTGGTAGAGTAATGAAAGTATCCTGCATCTGAGATTACAAGAAAATATCTAGGAACCTACTGGCAGACCAGTTTGAGGCAGTAACCAAAACAACAGGTTTTCTAAAAAAGGAAAAGCGATCCTTTGAAAGTGTACTGCCTTTAAACAAAGAGCTCATCTGAGAATTTGGATAAACATCATCTATACACTCCCTTAAGTAAAACATAAATCTGACAAGAACAAACGCTCAGATAGGGGCAAAAGAGGCTTGTGGACATATGCCTGGCATTTGCACTTGTTTAACCATATTTCGCCCTTCCCCTTTTACTCTCACGTCCTCACACTAGAGAACACCATGTTTCCGCTCATCTGTTTTTTGAAACATTTCATTTAAAAAAAAAAAAATAGCTTACGTATGTTTCCTTTGTAAAATTTACTTACGTTCTCGACCCATAGTGGAAAAGATGTACTTTTGTCGGCCATTTACCACCTATCCCCATATTCTTCATTTTTTTTCCCCACTCTCAACTTCTCAGTCCCTTTGCTATGTCACTTTAACTACTTGGTTCCTTTTCTTGTGTGCAAATTATGGGAAACAGCCATCACATCACATCACAACGCGTCGTTACATCGCAGTACCATTACAACGAAAGTCGTTACATCGACTTGCTGTAGGGGGCGCGCTAACCTAAGGAATGGTATAAATTACTATTCCAACACCTTCCCTACTGATCCGCACACTGGAGTTGGAATAGTAAATTATACTATTCCTAAGTCCAGCGCGCCCCCCTACAGCAAGTCGATGTAACGACTTGCGTTGTAATGGTACTGGGATGTAACAACGCAGTCGTTGTATCGACCGCGTTTTAATCGCATGCGTTGTAAACGAATGTGATGTAAAGGCCTATATTCGCAAATTATTCATTATAGCCTTAGAGCCCGTTGTAGCGGGTTCTACCAGCCATTAAAGGCACGCTCCAGCGTTAAAGGCCTGAGCCAAAGGAGAGGGCCTTTAACAAGGGAGCGGGCCTTTAATGCAGGTAGATCCTCCTACAGAGGGCTCTAGGCTATTAGAACATTCCACCCCTAGAGGGCAGAATGTTCTCATTTGTAAAGCAAAGGCCTCAAGGAACCCGGGGCGGTTGAAATCCCCTTGGACTCCGTGAGGCCTCTGTTAAAAATTGGAATGTTAATGCTACGGGCATCTACCGGCCATGGGAAGCCCGGAGCACTCCATTGTTTTCAGTGGAGCGCTCAACATTCCAATGTTGTAATAAAATCTTAGGGCCTGATTTAGATCTTGGCGGATGTGTTACTCCGTGACAATGGTGACGGATATCCCGCCGCCAAAATATAAATCCCTTTATATCCTATGGGATTTATATTTCGGCGGACGGAATATCTGTCACCATTGTGACGGAGTAATCTGTTCGCCAAGATCTAAATCATGCCCTTAGTAACGTAAAACTATAAAACAAATTCGGTCTCTATACATGGCAGTGAAGATTTGCAATTAAGTTTTTAGTTATTGCTAGTATTTATTACTAACACTCAATTAAGTTACATTTAAAATTTTCTTTTTCTAAAGGAGAACAGCCATGTAACAGTGACTGCTTCAGGCCGTGTGGTGAAAAGACGCTTCAACCAACTGGACGATGACCCAGAACAAGAGGTAATTTAACATCAATGTAATAAGTAACATCGGTAAACCAAATAATTGAATACATTTTTCCAGCATGCCACCAAGAAACACGCTGTAATACCTAATTTCCATTGTTCGTCAATTCTTTCAGTACCTGTGGGAAGTGGGGCTTTTTCCCCCAAAACCACTTCCACTTTTGCCTATGACAATTACTCTCATTGCTTTTTTAAAAACATTTTGCGCTTCATGCCTCATATCTTTTTTTATCGAAGAGTTTCTTACCCAATTAAATATTTCTCGTCATATAATGTTGGTTTAAGTTAAGGAAAGCAACAGTGATCAATGGCAGATGTTTCTTAGCCACGATCAGTCCAGTTAAGATGTACACAACACATAAAGTGTTCACTTACCCACTATCTTTTAACACATAGGTCTTTATGCTTTGAATTGCTGAAATCCATGATATATACTGTCTATTTGAGTAATGTCTAACAGGAACTCACTAGTCATTGTTCCTGTCCTTCTCAACCCCTCCTGATTCTGTGATGTAAGCAAGCCAGCTCATTCATCTAGAATCCGCTCCAACAAGTCATCAAACAATGCATAGGATTTGCCCTCCATTGAAAGGTGCTCGAAGGTGCCTGAAGTTGAGTTGCTGTTCATGTAATTGCTCCATTTGATTACAATTCCGCTCAATACACAGGCAAACTTGGGTAAAAGGTTTAAAAATGAAGATTGTTATTATAAAGGTAGTTCCTTTAAGGGTACGGATCTTCCCAGCTTGCGTTCGCGGTTTCTTTCTGGACTTGTCCTTGGAACCCTTCTGTTACTTCCTCGGACCAGAATCCTGTACCACCAGGGATTTACAACTAGCCTTCCCCCGAAAGAAAAAAAAATAGATTGTGCTTTGACTATATTGTAGTACACATTTACAGTCACCTATAGTTATCACCAGATCAGGACATACAACCTGGCTGATCTGCTCAGCAGGATGCATCAACAAGTCCACGAGTAAGAACTCCCCCCACAGGTTCTACTCCCATTACTTTCAGCATTGAAGCACGCCACATATAGACATGTTTGCCAACCCTGGAAACGCAAAATGTCCAAACTCCGCCTCCAGGTACCCACCCCAACAATCAGTGGGCAATTCACTATGGATGCACTGAACAGTAATCTTCGCTTACGCTTTTCCCACTCTCCCACTCCTTTGGGATGTGGAAGATGCAACAAATGTCTCAGATTCTCATGCTTGTAGTTGCCACCTGGGCCAGACAGCTCTGGTACCGAAATAAAGTTATTTGATGATTTCTGCTAACCTTTCAAGGAGAAACAGCCTTTGCGCAGAAATTACCACTCATGCCTTTACCACACATATAAAGTAAGTATAAATGTGTGTGTGTATGTATGTATGTATGTGTATATATATATATGGCGAACTGTGTGAAATGAAATAATTGCACATAGTTTTGTAGTTTTGGTGTCTGTGGCCCGATGTTTCCTTGGGGGGGATTGACGCGCAACGGGTTTGGAATATATATATATATATATATATATATATCAACTTCCAACCTTTTTCTCTTTAGTCAAAAAGGAAAAGCACTCACGGGGGCGAGTCCAGATTGATTTATTACGGACTCACAAACGCAACCAGACGCGTTTCGGCAAACGCCTTTTTCGATGGTGATTTGGCGCGCCGGAAACAGCCGGTATTTATGTCACTTTCATTAATATCCTGACACATGGATTGACAGCGAAAACGGACTCAATTCCACATTTTATTCAGCGCCATCTTAAAACATGCAACAATGCAATGCAGTGCAATATTTCATAGCGTTTCCTCCTGTTAAAACATTTCGGCAACAATATAAATGCAAACAGTTTATGACTGCAGTTATTTACAAATCATATACACATGTCAATACATCTATACACTTATTCCGCCCTCAAATGGGCATATGCCTATAGCCGATTCTATTGCGCATGATCACTTCCTCATTGTGCCCATCAATGGGCAGATACTCGCAATCGGCTTAGTTTATTCCAGAGTTAACCATATCCTCATATAGACCTGTATGGGCAGAACCTCACATTTCAATTGCATATTTCATTGCATGTCAAAAAATCTCTTTGATTAGCAAATACACTGCTGTCAATCAAAATTAATATTCTCAGTCCTGGGATGTTCACTTCAATGTGCATACATTTTCATCAATAGCATGACACATAAATTATTCTAAAAATTCAGAAAAACTCAAAGGAACCAAAATTTCATGGATTTCAGAAAATTTCAGACAATTTCAAAGCATCAAGCGAATCCCAACAAGGGGGGGGGAGGGTGTTCAACCACATGAGTTCACAGTTCAGAGTTTCTATCACATTTCATCACAAAAGGCTAGTCACCCAGATGTACCGCTAACTCCTCAGTACTATTCAAGCCCTGCGGGGATTTGGTTTGGAGATCAATTATATAACGTGATTCCAGTCTTCTAAGACTGGTCACCCTGTCTCCCCCCCTCGGATGTAGCGGAACCTGGTCAAGTGCAAAAAATGTTAGGCGATTTCGATTACTATTGTGTTTGTCCATGAAGTGCCGCGCTACCGGGTAGGCTACATCATGGTTCTTTATTGCCCTAATGTGTTCCAAGACACGTATCTTGGTCTGATGGATAGTGCTTCCGATGTACTTAAGCCCACAACTGCAAACCAAGCAATACACAGTATATGGCGTGCTACACGTAATTAATTTTTTGATAAGTTTCGGTTTGCTCATTCCTGGTACCTCATAGCTCAACACACGTTTACATCCAACACAAGCTTTGCACCTTCCGCATGGGAAGAAACCATATAGTTCCTTACCAAATGGGTCAACCTTTTTTTAAATGGCTTTACTCCTATAACTGCTTGTGAGAGAGTCTCTAAGCACCCTCACTTTTCTGAAGGTCAGCATAGGACGGGCCAGGATATCTTCCCCAATTACTGGGTCTCCTTTTAGGAGACTCCAATACTTTCTTAGAATGCCTCTCAACTCCCCCACTTCTTCAGAAAACGTGGTTATCATTCTGAAACTGTTGTCATTCACTTTTTTAGGTTTTTTAGTGGCCTTATTTTGTAATAAATTTACTCTAGGCAAAGATTTGGCTTTATCCAGGGCTTCCTGGAGAACCTGTTCTCCATATCCCCGTACTCGAAATCTCCCAAGACACTGTTCGGCATGTTCTTCAAAATCCACCTCCCTGGTGTTGTTTCTTTTTATTCTTAACAGTTCCCCATAGGGGATACTGTTGATCAATTTGGGTGGGTGATGGCTGGATGCGTGCAATAATGAATTGCCTGCTGTGGGCTTTTGATATGATCTAGTGCATAGATAATTCTCTATTATGCACACCTCTAGGTCCAGAAAATTGACTTTTGTTGGACTTATCTCAGCATTAAATTTGAGATTTAGACCATTCTGATTTAGTGTCTCTACATAAGAGACTGCAGTTTCAATCGACCCTCTCCAAATCAAAAAGAGGTCGTCGATATATCTGTACCAGGCCACCACCTTCTCGGTCCAAATGCCATTGGCATTTGTCCAGGCCACCTGCTCCTCCCACCAGCCCACGAACAAGTTTGCGTAACCGGGGGTGAAGCAGGTGCCCATCGCTGTCCCTGATACCTGTTGGTAGTGTTGGTCTTGGTACAGAAAAATGTTGTTATTTAAACAGAAGGCTAAAAGTTCCAACAACATGTTATTATGCTCATTGAATTTAAGCAGCCTATTCTTCAGAAAATATTGCACCGCGGCTAGACCGTCTTTGTGTGCGATGCACGTATATAGACTGGTGATATCCATCACTATCATATTGTCCCCTTCCTGCCATTTCAATAATTCTATTCGTTGTAGAAAGTCTTTAGTGTCTTTGATGTATGATTTTAAGGACACCACAAATTTAGACAAGAAATGATCAATGTATACAGAAATGTGTTCCATAAGACTTCCTATTGAGGAGACTATCGGTCTCCCAGGTGGTACTTGTGCATGCTTATGGACCTTCGGTAAACGGTAAAAACTTGGTATGATCGGATTTAAACATCTCAAATAAAGATATTCTTCAGTTTCAAGCATGTTCTTACCATACCATTTACGAAGTAAATTATGACATTCTGCAATACTATCGACATACACTCCATTGTTTACTGTTTCATAGTATGCCGTATCCGATAGTTGACGTAAAGCTTCGTTATTGTATGCTTCATATGTCTGCAATACGACATTACCGCCCTTGTCTGAGGGCTTACACACAATGGTAGTCTTTTTTTAAGTTCTCCAGTGCCTGATATTGCTCCTGCGTGAAGTTATGTTTCTTTTTTGGTTTGTTTTCTTGACTTCGAAGGAGTATCAAATCCTTGATTACCGCATCAGAAAAGTTATCAATACTGTCATTTGGCATTTGAGGTAAAAAGACAGATGCCGGTTTAAAAGATGTAGCTATGCTCTGTTGTTCTACTCCTGTGGTCGATGGGATTCCCACGTTACCACTCGTACCTCCAATCCCTTCTCTTAGTGTCTCTAGAGTTTGTAGTGCCGCAAGATCATGCCCAGTTAAAATGTCAGTAACCATAGGTAATTCCTCGGTTCTTTTGGGTAAATACTTCGTAGGTCTTAGTTTGAAGAATTTATGCAATTTTAGTTTTCTTGTGAACTTAAAAAGGTCAATCCTTGTTGCGTATATTCAAGCTTTTTTTGAGGACAAAAGGTCAAGCCTAACTTTAATACTGATTCCTCACATGGTGTCAATACTCGTATTGTTAAATTGGTCACAGTCAGACTTTCTTCACGTATTGCTTTTATCGTCTTTTGTTGAACTTCTTGCTTCTGGTGACTGGTGGAGAGACGTTGCCTTTTCCGCCACTCGCCCCCTCTCCTTGTCGGTCTCCGCCTTTTTGCTGTTCCGGGGGCTTGCCCCGATTGCCTTTCTGCCAAGTTTGGCGAATGAGTCGAAATTCGTCCTGAAAAGGGGTCTTAGCCGATACTGTGCACGAGGCACCCCCACTTTCTTCCTCAGATTGCTCTGCGTCAGTTGCCTCTGATTCGGATGTATCCTGTTGCACAGTACTTTGTGACTCTGGTCTCATTTGCAAGGCTCTGCGCGGAGCGTCAAACTTTTTTGCAAATGTCAATACTCTGCCGAGTGCATAGTCTCGCTCATCGTGCTCGAATTTTTCTTGTTTCCTTTGTTTTATTTTGCCTTCATAGTTCTTCAAAATTTTTGTCATTTGCGTTCATAATTCATCTTGCCTGTTCTTGTCGTCATCCTTCGTTATTTCGATTTCAAGGTCATCGATCGCTTTGCGTGCCTTATCGCGATCGCTCCAGGCAAATTTGATTAATATATTTAGCATCCCCTTGCAAGAATCCGCCGTGTGCTCCGCCCATTCTTCGAGGAGCTTGGGGTCAGGAGTTTCGTACGCCGGCACGGTGTATATACGAAGGCCCCTTGGGACCCTCTCCACCTCCACATAGTGCTGCTGCGACGTTGCCTCCCACCACTTGCGGATTTCTCGTTCGTACAGCCTTTCTAGTGCTGCGAACTGCGATGCTAATGAGGACATCCCATGGCTTTCTCCTTGGATCTTACTTGTCCCTGGTGTCAGTTTCTTTTTAAAGACTTCCAGTGCCGCCTCACGGCGTTCCGATTCACTGTACATTTCTAGTGCAGATACTTGTAATGCGTTGCGCGAATTCAATAACTTATGAATTCAAACCCCCTCGCTCAGTCGTCACGTCGGCATCACGCATATGGGTAAAAACTCTTACCGTAAAGGTTCTTATCCTGTAGTATGCAGATGAGGCGGATCCTCCTTAACGACGGTGCACGAAGATACTCTCTTCGCTCCAAACTTTTGCACCAGCTTCGTGCACTCAGGAGCGGGTGCTTTTTGGCGGGAGGTGCACCCGCTTGACATCAACTTCCAACGTTTTTCTCTTTAGTCAAAAAGGAAAAGCACTCACGGGGGCGAGTCCAGATTGATTTATTACGGGCACAATGAGGAAGTGATCATGCGCAATAGAATCAGCTATAGGCATATGCCCATTTGAGGGCGGAATAAGTGTATAGATGTATTGACATGTGTATATGATTTGTAAATAACGGCAGTCATAAACTGTTTGCATTTATATTGTTGCCGAAATGTTTTAACAGGAGGAAACGCTATGAAATATTGCACTGCATTGCATTGTTGCATGTTTTAAGATGGCGCTGAATGAATTGTGGACTTGAGTCCGTTTTTGCTGTCAATCCATGTGTCAGGATATTAATGAAAGTGACATAAATACCGGCCGTTTCCGGCGCGCCAAATCACCATCGAAAAAGGCGTCTGCCGAAACGCGTCTGGTTGCGTTTGTGAGTCCGTAATAAATCAATCTGGACTCGCCCCCGTGAGTGCTTTTCCTTTTTGACTAAAGAGAAAAAGGTTGGAAGTTGATGTCAAGCGGGTGCACCTCCCGCCAAAAAGCACCCGCTCCTGAGTGCACGAAGCTGGTGCAAAAGTTTGGAGCGAAGAGATATATATATATATATATATATATATATATATATATATATATATATATATATATATATTTATATATATTCCACCAACGATCAGTCCTTAACCTCCATACGGCGATAAGGATTGCACGAACTCCGTTGCTTGTGCGAATAGTCTTTTTTATTGTTCAACTCTCAGTTATGCCATGAAGCGTTTCGGCCGGAAAAACCGGCCTTGATCACACATATATATATATATATATATATATATATATATATATATATATATATATATATATATATATATAGTTTTAGGTTTAGGGGTTGGGTAGGAGTTTTAGGTTTAGGGTTTGGTAGGGATTTTAGGGTTTGGTAGGGGTTTAGGGATGTATGCGCGTATAGGGTGGTAATGGTATTTTAAGGGGTTAGGGGTGGGCAAGGGTATTAGGTGGTATGGATAGGGGTATAGGATGGTAAGGGTATTTTTAGGATTTAGGGGTGGGTAAGTTTATTGGGTGGTAAGGGTGTTTTTAAGGGGTTAGGGGTGGGTAAGGGTAGTGAGTGGTAAGGGTATTTTTAGGGTTTATGGGTGGGTAGGGGTATTGGGTGATGGTGTTTTTAGGGTTTAAGGATGGGTAAGGGTATTGGGTGGTAAGGGTAATTAAAAAGTGGGGTTTGGGGGTTCGCCCCCCAAAAATATAAAGTGTGTGTGTGTGTATATATATATATATATATATATATATATATATATGTATATACATATATATGTGTGTAACACTCACCTTAAATAGACTTTCCAAGCGTGGTAAAGGCATGCTCAGTAAAGGCATATGCGTGGTAAAACATTACGTGGTAAAAAATGTGTGGTAAAGGCATGCGTGGTATTTGTCAGCTTTGTAGTGTCATACAACCCTTTTCGAGTCGTTTCTGTGCAATATAAAACAATAAATAAAGGTGGTAGTCCCTGTTCAGATCCAGTGCATGGAAAAGATCTGTCTCTCATTTAGAGTTTGGTACTAAGTCCTTGAAATGTCCATGATGAGGTAATACAGTAGCTGGATGGATGATATTACATCAGATTTCACATTTTCTGCACATGATAGGGAACAGCTAGTGGTAATCAGGTTTACAGAGTTCTGCATTGTTGTGTGGAGGAGTTTACACCAGTCGCTAACTGGCGTTTTTCTGCACATTGTTTCCTATTTAATCAATCAACCTTTCTTTATTCGGATAAGAATATATCCATAAAAGCACAAATCACATTGCGGCATTAAAATACACAAATTCATAGTAGTCATAAGAACGATATGTATGTATGTAAGGGATTTGTAAAGCGCTGGAATCACCCCCGGAGGGGTATCTCTGCGCTACCATAGAAAGGGTACAGGACAGGTACAGATCAGTCCCGGAATAATTTCGTCTTCAGGAGTTTCCTGAAGCGAAAAAGACTAGGGCATTTGCGCAAGGCCTCCGGCAAGGTATTCCAATATTTCGGGGCAAGGTAGGAGACAGTTTTGCCACCTGTTCGTATTTTCCTGTAGCGGGGGACCACTAGCAGCCCTTTACCTTCCGATCTGAGTAGACGGTTAGGGCAGTACACTTTAAACTTGTCCGCCAGGTAGCTCGGGCTTGTACCATAAAGTGCTTTATGGGCGAGGCAGCAAAGCAGTAAAACATTATACATAAATATGCGTCATGTTATTGGCAGGTACGACAATTTCTCAATTAATGCCCACTCAATTCATGCTATTCATGGTCGGTATAAAAACAAGTCTTCAAAAGGAGTCCACTTAGTTCATGGTAATCATAATAATAGTATAAAAATTGATTCAATGACAACATCCTTCATAAAGTGCACATTGTGCTATGGGCACGTACAGCGACTTTCAAAAAGGTGCCAACTCGAAAGGCTAGTTCATCATCTTCCAATATAAGAATTTTCGTATAAGCAGCTTCAAGATGGACAGGCAAGATTTTCTTAAAAAATGGTATCAAAAACCATTTTGCATATTTTATATAAAATTTACAAAAGAATAAAAAGTGTAATATCGTTTGCCCACTCCGACCATCGCACGGAATTGGCAACTGGTCTAGGTTAGCATCGTACCCAAGGGGAAAGCAGAGCAAGAATTTTACTGTCCCTGCCCTTAAACGAAAGAGAAGTCCCCTCTCCCAGTGGCCTATAGGTTTTATATAATATCTGGATGGCATATGCGAGACGTTCTCAATAGACATGTAAGTTACAACAGTAGATTTCTTAATCTCTCTATCATATCTTGCTTTGCTATAGTGTGTATATAAGGCCATCCGAAGAACTTTTTTGTTCACACTATCTATTTCAGTTGGGTTTAAAAAGAGCTGTTCATAGTTGACATTACTTAAACACTCGCTCACCGCGGCAAGCCACGGTATATCCCTCCCCTTCTCACACTTAAGGCAGTCTCCTATTATCTCTCTTGTAAGGGAAGCTGCTTGGTTTTTCCAAATTGCTAACCAAAATAAAGCAGGACGGGCCTTAATATAGTCTTCAATGTAGTGCAATTTTAATTCACTATGGCAAACATATTGGGACGTAGAGATCGGAGCTCCCAAGAGTTTTGGGCAAAATCTGTTTTCTTCGCACTGGATGCTGTTGCTCTTTGAGAAACCCCAAACCTCTGCACCATAAGTTGCTGTGGGTATACACTGTGATTTAAAAATTTTCACGATTGCTAAAATTGCCCCTGTCCTCTTTGGCTGAGGATGACCAAGAATTGAGTTGATAGCTTTAGAGAACTTAACCCTACTGTACGCCACATGATAAGACCAACAAACAGCAGCAAAAACCAACCCTAGGTAGGGAAAAGTGCCAGTGCGTTGTAAACTGTGATTTCCCATGGAAATTGAGTTTAAAGAATACTTTCTCGGCCCACAGGCCATTATAAAAGATTTTTTTAAATTAGTGCACAAGTCTAAACTGGCCATGAAATCCACAAAACCCTGCACTAAGATGCGTAGAGCATTTGGTGTACGGCCCATTAGAACCGCGTCGTCTGCATACAGTAGGGCTGGGAGTGTGTTGCTATTGATTCTAGGGACATCGTTGGTGAGTACTGTCAATGACTTATGTAGATCATTAATGTATAAGATAAAAAGGAGAGGGGCCAAGGCACATCCCTGCCTGACCCCTCAACAAACTCTTATGTCATTAGAAACCTCACCACTCTTATTAATCTTGACCCGGGCTTTCAAATCCTTATGTAGGTAAGCTAAAAAATGAACTAGAACCTCATCTAAATCATATTCTAAAAGGATGGACCATAATCGTGACCGATTAACGAAATCGAAGGCTGAGGTGAGGTCCATAAAAGCCAGGTATATTGGGGGATCACTGGGCTATGGTGTACTTCCCAATGATTAAGTTAAGATTTAGGCACTGTTCGATTGTACCTACTTTACTCCTAAATCCTAGCTGGCATGGTTGTAAAATACAATCTTCCTCGGTCCATGTTTTAATCTTGTTGTATAGAACCCTCCCCAGAATTTTCAAAGTATTATCTATCAAGGAAATCGGTCTGTAGCAACTTGGTTGGGAGCGGTCGCTCTTTTTAAAAATTGGTACGATGAGACTAGTTGACCAGGTGCTTGATATCGGGGCTTTAGTCAGGTTATTGAAAACATTTAGTAAAAGCGGCACCCAGAAGTTGGGTTTAAATTTAATGAGGTCGATGGGGAGCCCATCAGGTCCTGGGGCTTTATTACCCAAACTCTGTTGAATAGCTTCCTCAACTTCAGGTAGAGATATTGAGATCCCAATGGGGGCCCGGTGCTCAAAGGGATCATCATCCTGTACAGGGGCTGTATAAATCATAGAGAAATGGGCCTCCCGTGCCTCACTAGTTATGTTACAACTTATCGGGGTCAATGATTGACCCATAGATCTCATATCCTTGACAGCAGCCCAAAAACCGTTCCCATTCTTTAGAGTGGTGGCTTTGGCAAGGGCGTGCCAGCGTTTTTTCAATAATTCTTCCTTCCTTTGGGAAATAGCTAACATATACTTCTGCCTAAGTGATTTAATAAGAGGGTAACACCTCGGATTTGTTGACAGGGCCTTACGTAACTGTCTGTTAATCGCTGAACATTCACTATTGAACCATCTTGGTCCGTGTTGGGCTGCGATAATGGGTTTTGATAGTACAGATTTGATTGCCTCACAGAGTTTAGTAAAGGCACCGATCACCTCGGGGTTATGGTCCTGTGTTGACAAGCAGGAGTCAATAAGTCTCGGGTAGTCCCTTGCCATCATGTAGAACAGGTCAGTGTTATTAACACCTAACCAAACCAATCTTAAGTTGTCATTAGAGGGGGTCAGGTTCCTGGCACCACACTCGTTCTTGTATGTCGGCCTGGGAGAGAATCTCAGCACTATTTTAATTGGGTTGTGGTCGCCATGGATAGTAGGGACAACCTCAGCTTTCAATAAGCAGTCCTCAAGAGTAGGTGAGATAAAAACATAATCTATAGTAGTGGCACTGCCCCTGCCTCTGGGGAATTATTATTATTAGTTGTTGCAGCAATTTCCATAACGTTGATTACATTATGATTTCGCAGGTGTTCCCTTAGTTCCTCGCCCCCTACTACAAGTTTGCACTCTACTGCTGGGCCCCATATTTGCAGTTTTTTCCCTGGGAATCTTGGCATTGAAATCGCCCCCCAAACAAATGCCAGCCATGTTATCAAATCCATTACGATACTGTAAGGTGGTAACATAATCGAACAAATTAATAAAATTTGGATTAGGTGTGGTATAAAAATCATTATTGTAAAAATTGAGTAGACAAATAGATGCTCCCCTTTTATATATTAGGGCTTGAAATTTGTCACTTTTTGTATGTAGGACCTTGGCACTACCTCCTGCAGCGATATTTACCCAAATTGAAAGGCCACCCGATGGTCGGCCTAGTTTGGGAATTGGGGCAACAGTGTTAAAACATTCAAACCCTTCAATATATAGGTCTTGTGTGGCCCAGGTATCCTGGAGCATAAGAATGTCCTGCTGTCTCACCAGTTCTAGCCAATCCGGTAAGTTTATTTTTGACTGTAGACCAGCAACATTCCAACTTAATATGGTTAGATCTGACTCAATGGAAGCCTTAGTTAGAGCAGCGTGGTTACATATCTCGGTTGATAATGGGGGAGCTTTTGGGATAGGGTCAACATCATTAATTTCCAGTGATGGAAATAGTTAATCCTGGGTGTCTGGGTCAGACAATGCTGAGAATCTATTATGTACAGTTGAAAGGGCAGGCTCTTGTGTAGGGGGCCCAGGAATCGGTTTGTAAAAATAACCCCGCGGAAGTGACCAAATATGCGTGGGGTTAATGGTTGTATCCTCCTGTACCCTCAACAGTGATCTTACCATGGATGGTCTACAAAAATTAATCACGATACAGTCCCCTTCTATGTTCTTTGGTGAGACACCCACCCACCCTACTCTTCGTACCATAATGATCTTATTCATGTTTGATACATTAAACCTCCTATAGTTGGATAACCAATTCACCCATTTATTGCGCAGTTGGTCCCAAGTTTCCCTCTGTTCCTTCTTAAGGGTTGGTACCCCTGCCAACAACAACACATAGGGATAAGCTGCTGGTGGTTATCCCAAGACATCCATATTAGGCCCAGGAGGATTTCTACACAGAGTATCAAGCGCATTACTACTTGATCTTCTTGGTCTACTTGATCTGCCTAAATTTGGGTGCTCACCGACTGAACAAATGGCAGGTTCAGAAAGAAGGTAGGGGGGGCATGTTTGAAGCATTCCCAACTACGTGTGATGGACGTTATTAGTGGAGGGATGTTCTAACACTGCATTAGCCTTAGGTAGAAAATACTCCCTGACTTGGCTACATGTTCTGCATGAGCTAGAGGACCAGAGGGCAGGGATAGGGTGATGGGGGAGGGGTTAATATTAGGCGGAGCACTGGGTGTCAAGATCGATCCCTCCCTGTGATAGCAATAGTTTGGGTAGTCTCTTGTCGTTGACTCAGCTTGTTCATGAGGATGTCCAAATGATCTAGACGCTTCCATAGGGATGTAAATTTCATGTCTATCATATCATTGACCCGTGCCGAGACAGTGTCAATAACAGTGTTGATATAAGTGCCCCCAAAACCCCTGTTGTCAGGTGCAACAAATACCGCCTCAGTCTGGGTACAGATAGAACAGTGTAGTAACTGACTCCAGGCTGGTTGAAGTATTTCAGGAGTATTTATTGTAGTAGGTACAATTCCAGTAGTTCAGCCCCACCAGGAGCAGCCAGCATGCTGCTCAGCCCTTCTCAACTGTAGCCTCTCACTCCCAACATTCCATATTACATCATTCAGGGAGAATTCCACTAGTATAGCATGAACCACATTAGAACCAGGATACTACATATCCTCCTTTCTTTCAAAGAAAAACAGAAAAGAACACTGTAACAGGTGAAGAGAAAAGGAGAAAAGCAGAAACAAGATGCAGAAGCTAGATGAACGAAAGAGAGAACCAAAAAGAGACAAGAAGAGCAGTGAGAGAGACAATAAAAATGTGATAAAACAGAAAAACATAAACCATTACCCATCCTCCTTTCTATATATAAACAAAGAGAAGAATGAAACAGAAAAAGAGACAAATAAAGAATAGAAGGAGAAACCACCAATGACTACCACCTGCACACCTACTGGCCAGACAGGTATGCGAAGAGGCAAGTCAGAGCAGGAGGAAACAAGGAGACAGAGAAGAAGAGAAATACAATAGATTACTCACACTTCTCCATCATGTAATGAAGACTGAATAATAAATAAGGACAGCACTGGGCTATAGTGTTGACAACGAAATAAAGCGTAACATTAAGAATAAAAACAAACGCCGAGTGTAACGTAAACCATGCACTATGGTAATGGGACTGGAACCCAAACCAAACACCCATTTAGGGTAACAACTCGATTGTGCAGGGGTAACCTCGTGAGGAGGTAAGACGTTGTGCACTGTTAGAAACAAAGCACAACACACACTACACACCTTAAGTGAGGTAAACTGTGCACTGAGAAAAGAAAGTACAAATGAGTGTGAGTAAATGTGTGAAGGAATGCACCTCGAATTGAGGTCACATGTTGTGCACCATGTGTAAGGACGCACCTCGTGGAGAGGTACAGACAACGTGCACTGAGCAATGGGAATAGGACCCTCGCAAGACACCTCGAGTGGAGGTAAAACGTTGTGCACCGGTAGTGCACTGTAGTGACAGGATTAAAACCCTGTGTAAGGACGCCTCTCGTGGAGAGGTACAGACAATGTGCACAGAGCAATGGGACTAGGACCCATGCGAGACACCTCGAATGGAGGTAATGTGTTATGCACAAAACAAATGGGAGAAAACCCAACAGACACACCTCACGGAGAGGTCAAGAGTTGTGCATTGTAGGAGCGGGACTACAGTCCAAAAATAAATTTGTGCACTGTAACAATGGGCGTAGAGCCCGTAAGGCACACCCTGTGTAGGGTAACAGAACAAGAAACAACGACCTTGTGTGAAGGTCTGTTGTTGTGCACTGTAGTGACGGGGAGTGTACATTGAGGTAAAACATTGTGCACTGTACAAAAAGGACGACACCCCATGGAACACCTCATGTGAAGGTAGAAACATTGTGCACAGGTTGCGTAGCTAAACACTTACTATCAATAACAGTATGTTGTGACGTTCCCATAAGAACTACGTGACATGCTGAAAACAGGCAAAAGGTAAACCAAAATTTAACACTCTAATGCTGTGATGTGATAGCATTGACAAAAAAAGACTAGTAGTATTTTGAGAGAAAACCCATTAAAACGGCAGACAGTCAATTGTTATAGTGAGCTTGTCACCACGCTTTCAGATGGCTGACAAAAACATTGAAGTCGAAACAGTTCTTGTCGATTCATAGTATGCAGAGGCATTTGGAACAGGAAATCAATTCAACTGTACAGCAAGCGTCATAAGTTCCCTCTGGTCATCAAACCTATGGTGCAAGCAGATTGAGCAAACTCGAACAGAGCACAGTGCGCAACTACCAATCGCGCAGTCTGGAACTAGGGATGCGGTAGGAAAACCAAAACGAAAAGACATCCATAAATGTGACAGATAACACAGTTTACCGGCAGTTCCTTCAAGTATTATGGGATAAATACAAGTTGGCCGCATAACTCCGAAAATACTAGCAGTAACGTCTTGCCCACTCGGACACCGCTGTTGGTTGGACAGATGGGACAAAATCAAAGATGGCGGCACGTACAAGAAAAAGTGCAGAGTGGCTAACAGCACGCATCTGCACTAAACGTAGGTGCACAGCATGCGTTCCAGGCATGCTGCTGGAGACGTCACTCCCCGAACGAAGACTCAGTTTCCTTACTGAATGCTCATCAGGAAATACGTTGCCAGGAGACTTCCACGCGGGCCTTAGTGGAACAAGTACCTCGCGCATGGCTCGTGCAGAAATAACGGCATGATGCATCTTTTTAAATGAAGCATGCGTAGGTTGAGCGCGCCATGCCTGGCTTGTGAAGCATTTCCAAACAGGCGGTTGAACTGCCAAATAACAGGAGGAAGACTGGGGTCCACAATTGAATAAAAACAAACTTACTCCAAAAATCCCCAGCTGTTGTTGAATGTGACCACAAGTGATATAGGTCCGTTTATGAAAGGCAAAAAGTAGAGATTACTGTGAAAGTGAAAGCGCTGCGTGACAAACATTTCCACTTCTCTAGAAAGCGCTAAAGCAGAGGAGTGGCATCTTTAGAAGGTACAAATCACAGATTCAGAAGAGTTATGCCAGAGCACTTTGAGTCAAGCTTACCCTCACTGAAGGCACAGCCAGGTAGAATCAGCACGCTTGAAAAGAGAAGTAGAGATGCCCTCTCAGAGTTGCAGGCATTAGAAACGTGTCCCTTGTTTGTTGAGAAACTGTAGGAACAGCATGCAGTGACTTGAACTGCAGTTGAAATCCAGTTCCAGTAGATGCAGCCACAGAAGACAGGAACACCTGAAAACAGTTCAATTATCTTGCCTGAAGAGACGCTGTAGGGACAGCAGGTAGTTCTTTGAGCTGCGGTTGAGCTGAAGTAGTAGGTTGAAACTGAGATGAACTGGCACGCTTGTGTGGAGGGCGACCGATAGCAGGGTCACTGGTGGGGCTGTGGTGCCAGTTAACAGATGAATGTGTGCAGCTGTATGTACAGCGGTTGCTTCACCTTGAGATGAGGTTCCCAGATACTCCTTCTTGAAAATGGAGGTCTTGAAAGGTACACACGCAGGTTCTTTGAGACAACTCGTCGCCATAAAATTGTAGTAACTGACTCCAGGCTGGTTGAAGTATTTCAGGAGTATTTATTGTAGTAGGTACAATTCCAGTAGTTCAGCCCCACCAGGAGCAGCCAGCATGCTGCTCAGCCCTTCTCAACTGTAGCCTCTCACTCCCAACATTCCATATTACATCATTCAGGGAGAATTCCACTAGTATAGCATGAACCACATTAGAACCAGGATACTACAAACAGCTTAACTCCCATTTGATGTAACTTCTGGGATACTAACACTCGTCGAGGGTTGTATCCACGAAGACAAACAGGTGCGGGTTGAGCTGGTGGAAGTGGGTTGTTTCCTTTTTGAACAAGTGGGCTTCCCAGTCTTCCTTTTACGCTTAGCCGCTGGGACTACAGTGGTTGTTGGTGTTCTTGTAGTCAGCCGTGTCTCAGCAGTATCATGTCCTTTCGGACTCCCACTAAAAAGTACTGTGTTGTTGGGACCGGATCTCTGACGCAGGGGCTGCAGAGTACGGTAGTCGATGCAAGGGTGGGTGCAGGTGTAGAATCAACTAAAGCCCCTCCAGCTAAGAGGCCTTTCTGTAGGGCTTCACTTCCCAAGGACAAACGTTGCTCAGTTAGTTCAATCTCGCTAGACACGATGCTAACAACCCTTTCCAACATGCTGTCAATGCTGGTGGTAGCGGGGCGCGCAGGCAATGTCCCAGTACGTTTCCCCATCTTGGGTGCTTAGGGCCTGCTCTTGTCAATTCAAGTATTTAAAAGTGGGCCTTCACCTCAGATCTCTTGAATAGTGTTAGTTGAAAGAGGGTGGGCCTAGCCCAGCCACTGACGGGCGCAGATGGGCCCGCCCTTGGCCCGGGCACGCCCGCGCGCGTCCCGCGCTGTGGGAGCCCCGAGCTGGCTATAAGCGGCTCCCGGCGCGGGCAAAGCACGTTGGCGCCTCCTGGCGCGAACGCTGACGGGGAATTTAGTCCCCCAACAGAGAGCGGCATTTGGCGGCTTGTGGCAATGAAGGGCTCCCACGCTGTGGGAGCCCCGAGCTGGCTAGAAGCACCTCCTGGCGCGGGGAAAGCACATTGGCGCCTCCTGACGTGAAGGCTGACGGGGAATGGAGTCCCCCAACAGAGTGGGGCATTTGGCGGCTTGTGGCAATGAAGGGCTCCCGCGCTGCGGGAGCCCCGAGCTGGCTATAAGGGCCTCCCAGCACGGGCGAAGCACGTTGGCGCCTCCTGGCGCGAAGGCTGACGGGGAATGCAGTCCCCCAACAGAGTGCGGCGTTTGGCGGCTTGTGGCAATGAAGGGCTCCCCTATTTAAAATATACAACTGCATTTAAGCATTACATACTACTGCATGACTCTAAATGAAGGTCACATGTGTAGTAATCCAATTGCTGTACCTTTTAAATTTTTTCCTTGCATTCAGAGGCTCTCATTGCATGTAGTGAGGTAAAAATGGTACAATTACAGCATCTGGCAATTACTGAAACTACAGGTATTAGTAACTCCAATTTGTGGGAAATAACAGCGGAGACAGTCGTTTCCACAGTGTTTTTTACAATTTCCCCCCCATACAGCATTGGCCATTGTGTTGGTTACTCTTAATGGAAAACAGAAAGAGGAACTCCGCGAAATTCCCATTTTAGGTGGACATCATTTCGAGTGGAAGTCACTAGCAGACTACGCACTCTATATATATTTTCCTGATTGAAAAGTCTGTGTCCTGGCATATTCTAGCAGCATTAGATTAGCGAAGTACCTTCCTCACTGAGCAAGACAATGACAAAGACGTTTCCCATTCCAGGCAAAGTGTTACAGCTTTTGAATTAGTAAAGTAGGATTCAAGCCCACATGAAATGAGTTAAAAACAGCCCGTCTCACCTATATTCTCCTCATGATAGTTCAGTTCTCAAAGATTTTGCCAGAATAGAGATATCTTAGGAAGGTAAGTTTAGAAATATTCCTGAATGATGTTTCACTTGGAATGATCCTCACCTAAACCTGAAACTGCCTAGATTTTATCTTTGTGTTTTGCATAATGGCAAATAGCTTCTGAGCATTGTAGTTCTTGTGAGAAGCCGGTGTGGTCTAACTGATTAGATCTTGTTTATGTAATACATATTTTCTTTCAACAACTCCTGTGAAAGCTTTAGCATTTCTATGAACATACAGTTCTATCCACGACCTTGTGATGCATCTTCCTGCTCACTGTCTCTCACTGTGCTGATTATAGACATTTACCTTTACTATTACATTTCAGGAGCTGTGTGCTTGCTTTTATGTTGTAAGAAGAATTCTTCTTATGTAGGTGTTTTGTCTTCCAGACATTCAAGATTGTGGACTATGAGGATGAGCTTGACTTGCTATCTGTTGTGGCAGTCACACAGACCGAAAATGAGGGAAGAGCTGATATTGGTTTCTACTGCAACGAGACTGGGACTTTGCTGAAAAGCATCATGTTGGAGGAATCTTGGGATGTGGTGAGTTAGTAAGCTAAGTGAAAGGACTTCAGATTCACTTCATTACAGATACTTGCAACTGCCAACGCTTACTAGAAGCTTCACATGATTTTCATTTATTTATATGTGTTTTGTAGTGCAACAAAACATCCCTGGGAGGCAGCGTCACTTCTAGGAGCTCTGAAGATCCTTCCTAACTGTCTTTTCTTCCTACAAAGCCATTTTAATTTGTTAAAGGAATATGTTAATGTTTCCGTCCTAAGCATACCTGACTAGATTGATTTGCTGCTTATAGCGTACAATGTGTGAGCGCACCCTTACCATGCAGTGGAAAAACCCTATTCCCTCTCTCACTGGGATATGGCGGAGGGCCTTGGACCTATGAGCTGAGGCTGTAGCTATGACCTTGCGCAGGGAGGAGACCAAGGGTCTTTATTGCCATTTGATAGCCCCCGACTTGGACAGGTTTACTTCTAAACTGTCAGAATCGCACAATGAGTCCACCTCCTGAGCTGTTCCCTTATGTTTCCGTCCTCACCCCTTCCTAACCCCATATTACAATGCCTGTGATGCAAGAGCCCAGTTCAGCTCCCTTCACTCACAGGCTTGTGACGTAGATATTGGAGGATTCTTGGACCCTCGTTCTCAGATCTATGCCGGAGCCTTATATACTTCCCACACCAGACCGACGAACACCATTACTATCCTTAACCTTGCTGTATGGCTCCTCAGACTACCTCCATCACACTAAATCCTCAGATTCTTTACCCCTATCCTACCTGCCAGGCTATTCTCCCAACCCCCATTGCCTCCCACCCAACTCCCTCCCCCCGCCCAGTTTGCCACAGTTTAGCTTCCTTATTCACGGCCTGTCCTGCACTGTTCTATCTGACAATAACACTTTGTATTATTTTTTGGTCTATAGGCCATAGACTTACCCAACCCTCACAAGCTCTTTGATGCTTCTGATTTAGATGCTGACTTGTTACTCCCTGTCATTGATTTTGTCTTGGTGAAGTTACTGTATGAATTCCTTGTCATTACCTTGTACATAGTGCATTCTAAAAAAAACAATTTAAAATTATTTTACAAAAAAAATACAAAAAAAGAGTGCACCGCATGGATGGTTTCCTGCGTCCACACCGTTTCACCAGCCTCATTTCATGAAAAGGAAATGCAAAAGCAGTTTGCATTCTATGTAAAGAGGAAGATCACCTTCAGTCAAAAATCTGTTAATGTCCCCAGCTCTTATTCCAGCTTTATCATTGTGACTCAGAAGGAATACTTACTCAAGTAGTAGGAGGACCACTTCATGTCTTTGGACCTTGGGCCCCTTTGCTCTAGAGCCCTTAGTGTAGGCTGTTGCAGATCCTTCCAACACCCTTCTAAATTGAGGAGGACAAACACTTGCATATCAACACATGGTAATGAAAGCCAATCCCTCTCGTCCCTGTGCCTCCAGGAAAAGATAGTTAAAGTGAAAACAGAAAAACACCACAGGATTGTTCTCCATTAACCAATAGATGAGTAACTGCTCCCTTTTCCTCTGAAGGCAGACATTTAAACACTGTATATGTTCCCTGTGTGCTAATATCTCTGTTGTTCATCTTATGAGAGTCTGAAATGTGGCTCCATGTCATCATACAGAAAGAGCATGAGATTCATATTACTCAGGGAATGTTCAGCTCGAGGTCCTGTGCTAAATTTGATCTTGTCATCCCCATTTTCTGCTCAGTTTACCAGCACAATACATTATGGGAGGGCATGGGTTAGTGGATAGTTGGGAGAATACTTTCAATGTAGGATGCTGAATGAAGTTCTTTTTTTAAAAATAATTTGTTCAATTTGCAGTCATTAGAAAAAAAATCAACAATGGACCCAAAGGATAAGAAGCACCCTGTTTTTCAGGATACATGCCCTTGTCCAAACGCAGGATCCTGGACCTTTCACAGTAGTTTTCTTTTTATACCTGAAAGTATAGATTATGAACTACTGTCTTTAATTTCTAAGTATGGCAGCCTTGTTTCTGAAGAATTAACTTTAAAAAATGCTAATGTGTCCTTATAAAACTTTGTGGTGTTGAAGGCAGTGGTAAGGTGTCCCACAAACCTTTAGTCAAACCTAAAAGGCTTAGGTTTTGCTACTGACGGTGAATCCACTTATTTGTTGAGTCTTTCTTATCATTTTTACATGTTTGTATCTTCTAATTATTAAGCTGGAGCAAACATTCAGAAGCTGATACTCTTTGACATACTGAACATTACACAAATACATTGAATAAAATAAAGCCCGTGCTCCCTGTATTCTGCTTGAACAATGGACATGTGCACAAAACACTTATAATTTATTCATGCCTGCAGAAGTGCTTTTGGTTAGCTTTTGTGTATAATTCATCCCCAAACTGATCCAATTCTCAATCGGAGCAGAATACAATCTTAAACTTTTTGGTAAGCCCACCAGTAAAACTCAAGGCTTCCTATGATTTCACGTTACGTAGCTGGAGGAAGGTCTATCTGGTATCTCTCTGAGCCCAGAGAGCTATACTGTGTGCTGTCAATGCTGAAATATTGCGTTAAGTTGAGGTATTAAATTGGGTAATCCGCACATGGTCCTTGCCCAGAGCATAAGAAGGGATGGCCATGAGCCTAATTGTCACCTTTTGAACTTAAAACCGAAAGCACCTAATTCATATGTAGTAGCTGCATTTAGCAATATGCCACAGAAAGAACACTGATAATTCCAAAATGCAGCACCCAAAGGTGATGTTGATGCCATCCTCTATTGGATCATTGGAGATGTCTGTCTACACCCAGATTCCCAGCAGAAGATAAAACAAAAACATCTTTTTCATGCCATTTATTGGTGACGACCTGTGCAGATTTGTATACAAATAATATTGCAAGCTTCATGACACCAGAGCTAATATGTGGGACGGAGAGTTGTTACAGGAGTTGTCCCCTGGTAGAAATCCATTGCCAGTCTGCCCCTACATTTGCATGTTCCTGCTTGGAAGAGGTAGGAGGCATGAATTAGGATCCCCAATATGCATGTTTAGGTTCAGCAGGCTTTTTGGCACTCCATGAGACATGTTAGTTAAGCTACTTCTTAAAGCTCAAACCACCCGGAATGGATTAATTTGTGGAGAAAGACTATTACAAAGAGAGGAAACCAATGAAGAGATTTAAGCAGAGGGGTAGCAGTGTCAACACTTCTGGCTCCCAAACTCAGATGTTCATTTGCATTTTAGGTCATCTGAAGAAGGTTCATATCTATTTTGGAAGTAATCTGCAACTCCACAAGGTCACATGGATCTCAAAGGCTAGCTGGAGGATTAAGGCTGCAAACTTTGCTTATGAAGCCAGAGTTGAAAAACAGGCAGAATCCACTGCTGTGATTTGAGGTTCCAGAAGCACCTCAGACTGTTCACCACCTTGAGGGAATAGAACAATACAACTCAGTTGGCCAAAATATGGGGACTTGAATGTACCAACTTACCCACTTTTATCCTAACTTCAGCATATGTCCAGAGTTCAGCTTTAGCTGGTTACTGCGCACCCAGTTCATACCTTCACTAAACAAAACAGGAGCCTAGATTCAGTGATTCCCCCCCCAAACTCACACCCAAATGCAGTTGGAGAGATATGAGCAGATGGTTGCTCAACATAGATGTTACAAACGCTGAACAGAAGCAGCCTTGGGAAGTACCTCAGAGAAAACATCTTGTTTCAAAATTAATGGTGAGGGATGGAGGCTGCTAGAAAGTGTTTTTAAACAAAACTGGACTTCTGCTACACAGGAATGATTAAGAATGTCCAGACATAGACAGTACAGTATTTGAAAGGCCTTCAAGAATCCGATAAGTACAAAGATGCACAGGAATCCTAGATTTTAGGCCAACCATAGGGTAAAAGGTTTTGTCAAACAATATAAAGTATTTCAAAGTGTTTCACATAGCTACCTGTTATGGATTTAAAGTTTCCAGCAGCTTCACTACATTTTGGTGCTGAGTTGACCAGCCAGGAGGTGGTAAGAATAAAATGTGTGTAAACTCAACTACTATGAGACTTGTGTGGGAAACCAATGCCCTGTAAAGAATGGCGCATTTAAATAATGTTTTAATGCAACCTCTCCGCTACTCATTTGGTCGCGGTGCACGTCGTATATCGGTCTGGCTTGAGAGACTTACACAACACTCATAGCAGATCGTCTTTGAAATCATAACAGATTCGTGACTGAACAGCATGTATGTGAGGATTCTGCCCTGCACGCTTATCCTGTGCAGTCCCTGAGTTTCATTACTACTGCATCAGTCATTCACATGGCTTTCTCTTTGTTCTTCATGGAAGAGCTTGCGCCTGGGAGCTTGGTCCATTAGGAGCAGCACCAGGAAAGGAGGAAGGGCATCAAGTTGGTAGACATGCGCTGATGTGCATAAAATCATTAGAGGAGGTATGCGTCCCCTGTGTCATGTGAGGAAATTACATTAGCAAGTGGTGCATATGAGCAAAAGTGAGGAAAAAAACAAAAGAAAATAAGAAGGAAGCAGAACCAGTGAAGCAATGTAACATCTCCAAAGCAGATCCCACTACTTAATTGTACTTTTGATCCAGTAAACCATCACCACATCTTTGTTTATATATGACAGTGTGGGATTGTTACCTTCAGAGTTCTGCACATTATGGATCTGAGTGCAGTGATTCGTCCTCAACCCATAGTATGAGAAGATTGGTGCAAAATATTTGAGAATTATCTCGAAGCACTTCAAGGTCTATACTTTTGCCCTGCCAGGAAAACAACCTTATGTTTGAGGACCTTGGAAAAAGAAGAGGGCCAGCAAGTTTTTGCCTGCCACTTTGGAACCAAATAGGTGTATTGAATGTGTATAAGGAGGCTTAACTAAGGCTTGATATTAGGTTTGCCAAAGATGTGAACATTGCAATCACAAGGTTCAAATGCTGTACTCAACCACCAAGAGCAGGAAACTAAATGTGTTTGTTGCAAAAATGTGGAACTCTCTGTAAAGTGCCAATTTGGTTTGATGAACAATAATCTCATCCATGTTCAACACTTTGTACAGTATGACGGCAGAAACAATTCAAGAAAGTTTATGGGTAGCAAAGAATCCTTCTCTGAAAGTTGCCATAGGTATATAGCCTGTGATGTAGAAGAGTCTAAGTATTGCATGAGGGAAATAAAGAGAGCAAGTACGAAAGGCGGGCGGAGTTTCCGCTATGAAAGTACAGAGAAATGCTTTGAGTAAAACATTGTACAATTGGTGGAAAATAACAGTATGCTGAAGCAAGTTGCTAGTTGTTGTCAGAGATGTGGAAATAATTACCATGATCATGATTTAAAATTATTTGATTTGCCATGAACCAGGAGTGCAGGTAGTGTAGAAGGGAAGGGCACTTTGCTGGGATGTGTAGAGATGCAGAGAGAAGCAAGGTAACTGTTGTCTCTGACGAGATGGTCAGAGAAAGAGATGTAGATATTGATAGAGTGTTGAGTGTAAGGGAAAGCCTGGAGAATAAAGGCAGGAAATGTAGACCAAAAGCTGAATGCAGAATAGGTGGTAGGAAAGTGGATCTAATGGATGATTCATGGTCCATATATACCATTGTTTGAAAGAGCATGTTTCAAAAGAAGTGGCCCAATGTTAAACTTTTTCCCAAAGCCATCTGCCCCTAAGGGTATCAAGGTGAGGAAATTGAAATCTTGAAGTGGATGCCAATGAAAATTCAAAGATGGAGTGGTTGAAAGCAAAGTATATGTTACTTAGGATGACCTTCCAATTCTAGGTTGAATGTATCAGCATGGCCTTCATATTATAATCAATCCTAGAACACCCAATCAAGTAATGGTGACAGAGGACATCATAGTTGAGAACATAATTAAAGGTGCAAAAGAGGTGTTCAAGGTGGAGTTAGGCCACCTTAATGGCTGTGTTTACAGGATTGTGGTGAAACTAGATGCAGTCCTGGGGCAATATAAGGTCAGGGTACCTGTTAACATCAGGGATGAAGTTAGGGCTACTTTCAGAGACAGAGTTAAAGAAGGAATTATTGAACCCATTGAAACATCGAGCTAGGTATCCCCTGTAGTTATTGCAGAAAAGGCTGAATGCCAGTTGGAGATTTGCATAGACCTATGCTATTTAAATAAAAACATTGTTGTTGACAACTTTCCTCTTACAAATATCAAAGAACTTGTCTTGTTTTTGAAGAGAGAGAAGTACTTCTCCAAACATGATATGACCATCAGATTAGGCTTCACAAAGATTACCACCCTCTCACAGCTTTTATTACCTTTAGTTTCGATCTATCATCAGCCACAAGTGTATTCAAAAGAATAATAACTGAAGTTTTTAATGGAGTGAATAATTAATTTTAATTTTAAGGCCACATATTATTTGGTGAGATTCCTTTGAAACAAGCCTTGAACAGGTTAACCGAAGAGGGTTTAACTCTGAAAAAAGAGAAATGCAAGTTTTTAGTGGAAGAAATTGAGTTCGTTTGCTGCAAGTGGAGTTAAATCCATTGCTGATTTATGAAAGATCATGAGATTGACTCTTCTTCCAAAAGATAAGGACCATCTAAAAGCATTTTTGTGTCTCATTACTTAAAATTGTTTAGAGGTTTGTGGATAAAACTGAAGTTTCCAGAGTTCTGCTTAGGAAGTGCAACAGTTTCAAATGTGATTGAGGTCAGCAACAGTGTTTTGAAAATATCAAAAGTGAAAATTGTAATGCTAGGGTTTTGGTTTCATTTGATAGCAAGGTTAAAATGATATTAGCAGTTGATGACAGATTTATGGGCATATTTTGGCAGAAATTCATGGTAAAATGGAGAAGACTGTATTCTCACTCAAATTCACAACAGAACTGTTCTGTTATAGAGAGAAAAGCTGTGGCTGTACCGTGGAGTGTTGAGTACTTTCAAACAAACATGGGTTGAGGAATGGGATAATGCTCAAGCCGACTTTCTTTCTTTCTCTTATCAGTTGACAAGAAATGAATGAAAAGGAAAGGGAAGGTGTGTTGGCAAGTGTTCAATATGAGGTAGAATGGTGTGGCTGTGTGTTAGACTTGGCATCTTTTGGCGTGTTTCCCCTGACTTTTTGCTTTCTGACCTCCCGGTTTTGACTCTGTTTTTGCTGGTGTAATGATTCTGCGCACTTTCCTCACTGCTGTCCAGTAGGAAAGTGCAAGTGCTCCTATATAAAATGTGTTATGGATTGGCGTTTCCATGATTGGCCTATTTGGTTTATGTGTCAGTCCCTTGTAAAGTGCACTGCGAGTGCCAGGGCCTATAGACCAAATGCTGTTGGTGGGCTGCAGCACTGGATGGTGCCACCCACGCAAACAGCCCGTAAAGTGTAACTCAGGCCTGCCATCGCAGAGCCTGTGCGCAGCCTGGGGCTGCCATGTCGACTTGGCAAGTGCACACACTTGCAAGTCCCTAAACCTTCCCTTTGCTACATGTTAGTCACCCCTAAGGTAGGCCCAAGGTACCCCTGTGGGCAGGGTGCGTTGTATGCGAAAGGTAGGACATGCCCTGGTGTGTGTGGCATGTCCTGATAGTGAATTACAGCCTAGTTCGTTTTTCACTATTGCAAGGCTACCTGTTCCCCATAGGCCAGAACGGGCAGTTTTGATTATTACAGCTTATAATCCTAACTGACCCCTGGAACATGGTAGAAATTTGAGTTTAGTATGCCTGGACTCAGAATGATAAAATGCATCTTTTAGTGAAGTTAGTTTTAACATTCTGTGTTTGAAAATACCACTTTTAGAAAGTGGGTATTTTCTTGTCTAACCATCCAAGCCTGCCTCTGCGAGGTTGTGTATTCTTTGTCTGGAGTGTGAGTGACAGGGGCGGGGGGATGCCAGGAGACAGGGTGAGTCAGCACAGGGCTGAATAGCAAGATCTACATGTAGATGGGTGGGAGGGGTTGCACCTGGGCCCTGAATAGGACAGTGCCTTCCCTCCACAATGCTGGCTCCACCTCCTGTGGTGCGTCTGATGTCCCTGGCCTACTCACTGAAAGAAGGGACGGAGACTTGTCAACAAAGTGCTCCAGAACTGGTTTGGACTAGGCAAAGGCCTCTCTGCCTTCAGAGAACAAAGGAATTTGGGATATAAATATTGGGGCCCTGACCCCATGAATTTAGATCTCGCTGGAATCAAGGAACCTGCCAAGACGAAGAGCTGGAAGAGCTGCCAGGAGGAGTACTGCCCCTTTGCTGTGTTGTTGCTTTGTTGGGTTGGCCTGCAGCTGCTGCTTCTGCCTTGGGCAGTGAAAGGACTGAACTTTCTACAAACTTGTGCTGAGTATCTCCAAGGGCCTGGAACCGAGCTGGCCTCCTGTTAAGAAGTCTCAGGGACTACAACGACTTCACAAGCCTCTGGGTACCGCTTCTGGAACGCTGTTTCAGTTGCCACAGAGGAAGGGAACTGCAACCGACTCCGTCAACCGAATCCATCCCTGACCGGTGACCTGTTTGCACCGCAGACCGCATCGCCCCGCTTCGCATCGCAACCCTGGTCTCACCGTGGGCGACGTCCGACGCCGCCAACACCGAGCCGCTGCTTGCACCGTGACCTGTGGGCACCGCAGTTCGCATCGCATCGCTTCACTGAAACAGCCGGACCTGACCGACGCGGTCGCTGCAACTGGCTCAAGAGTCGTGACCGCACCGCATTTGGGGCACCGCTCGCACGTCTGCGACGCACCGCTCCGACTCGCACCGCTGTCCGACGCCAGCTCCCGCACTCCGGCTTGGTCGCCTGCATCGCAACCTGTCAGCACCGCATCGAGCATCGTCTCACCCTGCATCGCACGCCTTGGACTCACCGACTCCGTCTGCACGACGCTCATCGAGCCGCTGCCTGCACCGCATCGAGGGACACCGCACCTTGCATCGCTCCGTCTTGCACCGCAACCGCGACGAACGCCGACCGGCTCGTACACACCGTACCAGCCACAACGAGAAAGGTACTGTGACCGAGTCTGTTCACGACTCTGCTGGCCCGTATCGACGCGGTCGGCTGGAACTGTTAGACTCTGTGGTTTTCAGCATCGCGGTAGGCTCGGACGGAGCTACCGACTCGTACGAGCTTTGTTTTTGAACTATTCCTGCAAAGAAGAAGTTACCTTATCAAGTATTCGTTTTTAAAGTACAGTACTGTGGATTTTTGTCGTAATTGGTCTTGTCTTGAGTATATAAAAATTGGTTATTTTTCTAAACTGGTGTGGTGTCCGTTTGTAGTGCTTACACTGTATTACTGTTGGTTATGTGCAAATGCTTTACACACTGCCTCTGAATTAAGCCTGACTGCTCGTGCCAAGCTACCACGAGGGTGAGCAGGGGTTACTTCACGAGTTTAACACCCTTACCCTGACTAGGAAGAAGGGTCCCTACTTGGTCAAAGGTGCAAGCCCTTGCCAACTAGAGATCCCATTTCTAACATTGCTGTGCTATTATGAATACAAGCAGTAGGTACTACTTCGCTTGCCATGTCTATTGGAAAAAAACCTATTGCTCTGATTCTAGAGATATATAACCGGAAATGCCTGCCAATTTTAACGTATGGAATGGGTATCTGGGGATGCAGGGATGTTCATGCTATGCAGACGGAGGAGAATACATTCTGTCACTGGCTATTAGGCTTTCCTCCCTCAACCCCGCATTTCTCCCTGCACCAGGAGTTAGGCCTATTTTTGATCTTGCCAGTTTTCAACTTGCTACTTTTGTCATGCCTGACACAGCTGCATCATCCGTTGCATCTCTGGAAATTATCTTTGAGGAGGATAGGTTGGAAACCTACGCCGTAAAGGAACTACAAGCAATTTGTAAAAACCTGAAAGTCCAAATTAAAGGCCTCACAAGGAAGGAGGAGCTACAGAAGGCGCTGAGGGCCTGGGTAGCAGCCAGACATGCCAGTGGGCAGCCTGGTAATCTCAGTGAGGAGGTGGAGGAGCCTATTTCCCGAGTGGATATGCTTTTGGGTAGGGGGGAACCCGCCAGGTCAGGCAGCAGCAGTCTGTCCCCAGAGGAGCTGGAGGACAGGCGGGAGGCAAGGCAGTTTGAGCTGCAGAAGCTCAGGCTGGAGAGTGAGCGGGAGGAGAAGAGATTGGCCATAGAGGAGAGGAAGATGCTCTTAGAGCATGAGAGAGAACTGAAGGAGCTAGAACTTAGGAGTAAGTCAGGCTCAGATGGTGGCAGCAATTCGTCCAGAAAGGCAGACAGGATTGTGCACATTCCCAAGAATGTAGGCAAGGAGTTCAAGAAGGGGGATGACATACAAAGGTGGTTTCAGGGTTATGAGGCAGCCATACACATGAATGGGGTCCCTGAGGAGAATTGGGGAGCAGGATTGTGGCCACTTTTCCCTGAAGAAGCAAGGGATGCTCTGATAGCTTTGGGTAAGGGGTATCACCTCACCTATGCTGACATGAAGGATGCCCTTCTCACAAAGTATGGTCTTACTCCTGAAAAGTACAGGGATCAGTTCAGGTCCAGTAAGAAGTCTGATGCCAGCACTTGGTTGGAATGTGTGGATATGTTCTGCAGGTCTCTGGATGGTTGGGTGAAGGGCAGTAGTGTAACAGATTTTCAGGGGCTCTACAACTTGATTGCATGGGAGCACTTGTCTAGTCTATGCTTTGCAGATCTGCGCCAGCACCTAGTTGATAGTAAGCTAACTGACCCCAGGAAGCTTGCTATGGAAGCGGACCGCTGGGTGGGTACCAGGGTCCACAAGAAAGCGTTTGGGGGAGACTCAGCCAAAGGTGGGCAGGGTCCCCAGCAGAAAAGTGGGGGGACAAGGGTAAAGCACAGGAGTTCTCTAAAGGGCCCCAAACTAGTACCCAGGGTAAAGGTTCCCAGCCCCCGGTGATAAGAAGAAAGGGGTCTCTACAGGGAAGCCTGTTGAGACCGGCCCCCGCAAGTGTTATGCATGTGACCAGGTAGGTCACTTTAAGGGGGACCCCAAGTGCCCGAAGGGGACACAGCCACCCACCGGTGGACAGTCCAAAGTGTTGGCTAGTGTAGCGCTTGGGGAGGAGGGGTGCCCACAGGAGGGTGGGGATCCCGCAGAAATGACCCTTGTCTCACTAGGGGACAGTGGGATGGTCCCAGGAAACCAGGTGCCCCCTAACACGAAGAAATATAGCACCTGGGTGACCATTAATGGGAACAGGGTAGAGGCTCTCAGAGACACTGGAGCCAGTGTGACCTCAGTCCGGTGTCACCTGGTGTCTGAGAAGCAAGTAGTCCCCGGGGCATTCCACCAAGTAGTTGCTGTAGACAACTCAGAGCGCCAATGTATGGTGGCGCAGGTTCCCTTTGAATGGGGGGGGGGGTCTCAGGTCCCTTGAAGGTGGTTGTGAGCCCTACCATGCCTGTAGATTGTCTGCTAGGAAACGACCTGGAGCAGTCCTCATGGAAGGAGGTTGAGCTCAGGTCTCACTTGGAGATGCTTGGGTTGCCAGAGTGGGCATGCGTGTCTACTCGGTCAATGGCAGCCAGAAAGGGTGATCAAGAGGACTTGGAGCCTGAAACAGTGGCCCAAGTCCCTGCCAAGAGAAAGGGCAGGGGGCGCGGGAAACCGGCCCCCGAAGTTCCCACGGACCGGGAGGAGGCGGACCTCGAGGGGGACGCCCTGGTGCCTACAGGGGAGCAGGTAGCCGAACTGGGAGACATCTCTGAGCTGACCCATTTGCAGCAAGAAGGAGGTCCCACCAGGGAGGAGTTCTGCAGGGAGCAGAACGAGTGCCCTACTCTGGAGGGTCTGCGGCGGCAGGCTGCAGACCAAGCAGCTGGTAATCAGTCCGGGTCACATCTGATCTACTGGGAGAGTGGTCTCCTATACAGTGAGCCTAAGGTTGCTGAGCCTGGGTCAGCCCGTGTGCTGGTGGTACCCCAGCGCTTCAGGACCTTCCTACTGGGTCTGGCTCATGACGTGCATTTGGCAGGACATTTGGGGCAGGACAAGACCTTTGACAGGCTTGTCACCCACTTCTTTTGGCCCCAAATGCGAAGGCAGTCAGATGCGCACTGTAGGTCTTGCCAAACTTGCCAGGCAAGTGGTAAGAGTGGGAGGAAGGTCAAAGCTCCTCTCCAACCTTTTCCTGTTGTTGGAACACCCTTTGAAAGGGTAGGGATGGATATTGTGGGGCCACTGGATCCCAAGACAGCCATGGGCAACAGGTACATCCTGGTCTTGGTGGACCATGCCACCCGGTACCCGGAGGCAATCCCTCTCAGGACAACGACGGCGCCAGTGGTGGGCCGGGCGTTAATGGAGATCTTTTCCCGTGTGGGATTCCCCAGAGAGGTGGTTTCTGATAGGGGGACCAATTTCATATCCAAGTATATGACATCCCTGTGGAAGGAGTGTGGTGTAACCTACAAGTTCACCACTCCTTACCACCCACAAGGAAACGGTCTGGTGGAGAGATTCAACCAGACCTTGAAAGGCATGATCAAGGGTCTAACAGAACCCATGAGGCGTAAGTGGGACGTCCTCTTGCCATGCCTACTCTTTGCATACAGGGAAGTGCCTCAGAAGTCTCTTGGGTACAGCCCCTTTGAGCTCCTGTATGGCCACCCTGTCAGAGGACCTCTGAGTTTGGTAAAGGAAGGCTGGGAGGCAGCTGCCAGGAAAACTCCCCAGGATGTATTTAGCTACATGCTGGCCTTTAGAAACCAAACTGCCCGCTTCAGGAAACTCGCTCAGGCGAACCTAGAAGCAAGCCAGGAAGAAATGAAGAGATGGTATGACCAGAATGCCACTCTGGTCGAATTTCAACCTGGGCAAAAAGTGTGGGTCATGGCCCCAGTGGCACCTTGTGCCTTGCAGGACAAGTGGACTGGGCCATATGAGGTAGAGGAGCGCAAAAGTGACGTCACCTACCTGGTGGATTTGCAAGCTCCAAGGAACCCTTTGAGGGTCCTTCACGTGAACCGCCTCAAGCCCCACTTCGAGAGGTCCGAAGTGAGTATGCTCTTGGCGACAGATGATGGGGTGGAAGAGGAGAGTGAGCCTCTCCCTGACCTCCTGTCTACCAAGGAGCATGATGGGTCAGTAGAGGGTGTGATCCTCTCCCCTACTCTGACTCAAGAGCAGCAGGGGGACTGTCGCCAGTTGTTGGGACAGTTCGCCCCACTGTTCTCTCTGACCCCAGGTGTTACTCACTGGTGTACCCATGACGTGGACACTGGTGACAGCCCTCCTGTGAAGCACAAGATTTACAGGTTGACTGACCGGGTCAGAGCCAGCATCAAGGAGGAGGTCTCTAAGATGTTGGCGTTAGGGGTGATTGAGCCCTCCCACAGTCCTTGGGCCAGCCCAGTGGTCTTGGTCCCAAAGGCTGCGGCGCCCGGTGCCACTCCAGAACTCCGGTTTTGTGTGGACTACCGTGGGCTCAATGCCGTCACCAGGACTGACGCGCACCCCATCCCCAGAGCTGATGAGCTCATTGATCGGTTGGGAGCTGCCCGGTTCCTCAGCACGTTTGATTTGACGTCTGGGTACTGGCAGATTGCCTTAACCGATGGGGCCAAGGAGAGATCAGCATTCTCAACCCCAGAAGGTCATTACCAATTCCGGGTGATGCCTTTTGGGTTGAAGAATGCCCCTGCCACCTTTCAGAGGTTGGTCAATCAGGTGTTGGCTGGGCTGGAGGATTTCAGTGCCGCCTACCTGGATGACATTGCTGTGTTCAGTTCCAGCTGGGAAGAACATTTACAGCACCTTGAGAAAGTGTTGAGGGCTCTGCAAGGTGCAGGCCTCACGATCAAGGCCAGTAAGTGCCAGATCGGGCAGGGTTCTGTGGTGTACTTGGGACACCAGGTAGGAAGCGGCCAGGTGGCGCCCCTACAACCCAAGATTGACACCATTCTGGCTTGGGAGCCCCCAAGACCCAGACAGAGGTGAGAGCCTTCTTAGGTCTCACCGGCTACTATAGGAGATTTGTTAAGGGCTATGGCACCATCGTGGCCCCCTTAACAGAGCTGACCTTTAAGAGGCAGCCCAGGAAAGTGATCTGGACTGAGTCCTGCCAGAAAGCTTTTGATGCCCTGAAGGCAGCCATGTGCACGGCGCCCGTGCTCAAGGCACCTGACTTCTCCAAGGAATTCGTCGTGCAGACTGACGCTTCAGAGCATGGTGTGGGAGCGGTGCTCTCACAACTGAACGAAGAGGGCCTGGATCAGCCTGTAGTCTTCCTTAGCAGGAGACTACTCCCACGGAACAGAGGTGGAGTGCCATAGAAAGGGAAGCTTTTGCTGTGGTCTGGGCGCTGAAGAAGTTGAGACCATACCTGTTTGGGACTCACTTCCGGGTTCAGACAGACCACAGGCCCCTCAGATGGTTGATGCAAATGAGGGGTGAGAATCCAAAACTGCTGAGGTGGTCCATCTCCCTACAGGGAATGGACTTTACGGTGGAACACCGTCCTGGTACAGAACACGCCAACGCAGATGGTCTGTCCAGGTTCTTCCGCCTTAGTGAAGAGAACTCCAATGGGGTTGGGTAGTTCTCCCTACTTTCAGCTGGAGGGGACATGTGTTAGACTTGGCATCTTTTGGCGTGTTTCCCCTGACTTTTTGCTTTCTGACTTCCCGGTTTTGACTCTGTTTTTGCTGGTGTAATGATTCTGCGCACTTTCCTCACTGCTGTCCAGTAGGAAAGTGCAAGTGCTCCTATATAAAATGTGTTATGGATTGGCGTTTCCATGATTGGCCTATTTGGTTTATGTGTCAGTCCCTTGTAAAGTGCACTGCGAGTGCCAGGGCCTATAGACCAAATGCTGTTGGTGGGCTGCAGCACTGGATTGTGCCACCCACGCAAACAGCCCGTAAAGTGTAACTCAGGCCTGCCATCGCAGAGCCTGTGCGCAGCCTGGGGCTGCCATGTCGACTTGGCAAGTGCACACACTTGCAAGTCCCTAAACCTTCCCTTTGATACATGTTAGTCACCCCTAAGGTAGGCCCAAGGTACCCCTGTGGGCAGGGTGCGTTGTATGCGAAAGGTAGGACATGCCCTGGTGTGTGTGGCATGTCCTGATAGTGAATTACAGCCTAGTTCGTTTTTCACTATTGCAAGGCTACCTGTTCCCCATAGGCCAGAACGGGCAGTTTTGATTATTACAGCTTATAATCCTAACTGACCCCGGGAACATGGTAGAAATTTGAGTTTAGTATGCCTGGACTCAGAATGATAAAATGCATCTTTTAGTGAAGTTGGTTTTAACATTCTGTGTTTGAAAATACCACTTTTAGAAAGTGGGTATTTTCTTGTCTAACCATCCAAGCCTGCCTCTGCGAGGTTGTGTATTCTTTGTCTGGAGTGTGAGTGACAGGGGCGGGGGGATGCCAGGAGACAGGGTGAGTCAGCACAGGGCTGAATAGCAAGATCTACATGTAGATGGGTGGGAGGGGTTGCACCTGGGCCCTGAATAGGACAGTGCCTTCCCTCCACAATGCTGGCTCCACCTCCTGTGGTGCGTCTGATGTCCCTGGCCTACTCACTGAAAGAAGGGACGGAGACTTGTCAACAAAGTGCTCCAGAACTGGTTTGGACTAGGCAAAGGCCTCTCTGCCTTCAGAGAACAAAGGAATTTGGGATATAAATATTGGGGCCCTGACCCCATGAATTTAGATCTCGCTGGAATCAAGGAACCTGCCAAGACGAAGAGCTGGAAGAGCTGCCAGGAGGAGTACTGCCCCTTTGCTGTGTTGTTGCTTTGTTGGGTTGGCCTGCAGCTGCTGCTTCTGCCTTGGGCAGTGAAAGGACTAAACTTTCTACAAACTTGTGCTGAGTATCTCCAAGGGCCTGGAACCGAGCTGGCCTCCTGTTAAGAAGTCTCAGGGACTACAACGACTTCACAAGCCTCTGGGTACCGCTTCTGGAACGCTGTTTCAGTTGCCACAGAGGAAGGGAACTGCAAATGACTCCGTCAACCGAATCCATCCATGACCGGTGACCTGTTTGCACCGCAGACCGCATCACCCCGCTTCGCATCGCAACCCTGGTCTCACCGTGGGCGACGTCCGACGCCGCCAACACCGAGCCGCTGCTTGCACCGTGACCTGTGGGTACCGCAGTTCGCATCGCATTGCTTCACTGAACCAGCCGGACCCGACCGACGCGGTCGCTGCAACTGGCTCAAGAGTCGTGACCGCACCGCATTTGGGGCACCGCTCGCACGTCTGCGACGCACCGCTCCGACTCGCACCGCTGTCCGACACCAGCTCCCGCACTCCGGCTTGGTCGCCTGCATCGCAACCTGTCAGCACCGCATCGAGCATCGTCTCACCCTGCATCGCACGCCTTGGACTCACCGACTCCGTCTGCACGACGCTCATCGAGCCGCTGCCTGCACCGCATCGAGGGACACCGCACCTTGCATCGCTCCGTCTTGCACCGCAACCGCGACGAACGCCGACCGGCTCGTACACACCGTACCAGCCACAACGAGAAAGGTACTGTGACCGAGTCTGTTCACGACTCTGCTGGCCCGTATCGACGCGGTCGGCTGGAACTGTTAGACTCTGTGGTTTTCAGCATCGCGGTAGGCTCGGACGGAGCTACCGACTCGTACGAGCTTTGTTTTTGAACTATTCCTGCAAAGAAGTTACCTTATCAAGTATTCGTTTTTAAAGTACAGTACTGTGGATTTTTGTCGTAATTGGTCTTGTCTTGAGTATATAAAAATTGGTTATTTTTCTAAACTGGTGTGGTGTCCGTTTGTAGTGCTTACACTGTATTACTGTTGGTTATGTGCAAATGCTTTACACACTGCCTCTGAATTAAGCCTGACTGCTCGTGCCAAGCTACCACGAGGGTGAGCAGGGGTTACTTCATGAGTGTAACACCCTTACCCTGACTAGGAAGAAGGGTCCCTACTTGGACAAAGGTGCAAGCCCTTGCCAACTAGAGATCCCATTTCTAACATTGGTTGTCAGCGGTGAGGATAGGACTTGTGTTTGCACTTGACTTACAGTGATTGGTGTGCACTACTACCATATCGCAGACCATTACGTACCACATACTGGTTCTTTTTCTTTTGGCCTATTTTTGATCTTGCCAGTTTTCAACTCGCTACTTTTGTCATGCCTGACACAGCTGCATCATCCGTTGCATCTCTGGAAATTATCTTTGAGGAGGATAGGTTGGAAACCTACGCCGTAAAGGAACTACAAGCAATTTGTAAAAACCTGAAAGTCCAAATTAAAGGCCTCACAAGGAAGGAGGAGCTACAGAAGGCGCTGAGGGCCTGGGTAGCAGCCAGACATGCCAGTGGGCAGCCTGGTAATCTCAGTGAGGAGGTGGAGGAGCCTATTTCCCGAGTGGATATGCTTTTGGGTAGGGGGGAGCCCGCCAGGTCAGGCAGCAGCAGTCTGTCCCCAGAGGAGCTGGAGGACAGGCGGGAGGCAAGGCAGTTTGAGCTGCAGAAGCTCAGGCTGGAGAGTGAGCGGGAGGAGAAGAGATTGGCCATAGAGGAGAGGAAGATGCTCTTAGAGCATGAGAGAGAACTGAAGGAGCTAGAACTTAGGAGTAAGTCAGGCTCAGATGGTGGCAGCAATTCGTCCAGAAAGGCAGACCAGGATTGTGCACATTCCCAAGAATGTAGGCAAGGAGTTCAAGAAGGGGGATGACATACAAAGGTGGTTTCAGGGTTATGAGGCAGCCATACACATGAATGGGGTCCCTGAGGAGAATTGGGGAGCAGGATTGTGGCCACTTTTCCCTGAAGAAGCAAGGGATGCTCTGATAGCTTTGGGTAAGGGGTATCACCTCACCTATGCTGACATGAAGGATGCCCTTCTCACAAAGTATGGTCTTACTCCTGAAAAGTACAGGGATCAGTTCAGGTCCAGTAAGAAGTCTGATGCCAACACTTGGTTGGAATGTGTGGATGTGTTCTGCAGGTCTCTGGATGGTTGGGTGAAGGGCAGTAGTGTAACAGATTTTCAGGGGCTCTACAACTTGATTGCATGGGAGCACTTGTCTAGTCTATGTTTTGCAGATCTGCGCCAGAACCTAGTTGATAGTAAGCTAACTGACCCCAGGAAGCTTGCTATGGAAGCGGACCGCTGGGTGAGTACCAGGGTCCACAAGAAAGCGTTTGGGGGAGACTCAGCCAAAGGTGGGCAGGGTCCCCAGCAGAAAGGTGGGGGGGACAAGGGTAAAGCACAGGAGTTCTCTAAAGGGCCCCAAACTAGTACCCAGGGTAAAGGTTCCCAGCCCCCCGGTGATAAGAAGAAAGGGGTCTCTACAGGGAAGCCTGTTGAGACCGGCCCCCGCAAGTGTTATGCATGTGACCAGGTAGGTCACTTTAAGGGGGACCCCAAGTGCCTGAAGGGGACACAGCCACCCACCGGTGGACAGTCCAAAGTGTTGGCTAGTGTAACGCTTGGGGAGGAGGGGTGCCCACAGGAGGGTGGGGATCCCGCAGAAATGACCCTTGTCTCACTAGGGAGATGGTCCCAGGAAACCAGGTGCCCCCTAACACGAAGAAATATAGCACCTGGGTGACCATTAATGGGAACAGGGTAGAGGCTCTCAGAGACACTGGAGCCAGTGTGACCTCAGTCCGGTGTCACCTGGTGTCTCAGAAGCAAGTAGTCCCCGGGGCATTCCACCAAGTAGTTGCTGTAGACAACTCAGAGCGCCAATGTATGGTGGCGCAGGTTCCCTTTGAATGGGGTGGGGGGTCTCAGGTCCCTTGAGGGTGGTTGTGAGCCCTACCATGCCTGTAGATTGTCTGCTAGGAAACGACCTGGAGCAGTCCTCATGGAAGGAGGTTGAGCTCAGGTCTCACTTGGAGATGCTTGGGTTGCCAGAGTGGGCATGCGTGTCTACTCGGTCAATGGCAGCCAGAAAGGGTGATCAAGAGGACTTGGAGCCTGAAACAGTGGCCCAAGTCACTGCCAAGAGACAGGGCAGGGGGCGCGGGAAACCGGCCCCCGAAGTTCCCACGGACCGGGAGGAGGCGGACCTCGAGGGGGACGCCCTGGTGCCTACAGGGGAGCAGGTAGCCGAACTGGGAGACATCTCTGAGCTGACCCATTGGCAGCAAGAAGGAGGTCCCACCAGGGAGGAGTTCTGCAGGGAGCAGAACGAGTGCCCTACTCTGGAGGGTCTGCGGCGGCAGGCTGCAGACCAAGCAGCTGGTAATCAGTCCGGGTCACATCTGATCTACTGGGAGAGTGGTCTCCTATACAGTGAGCCTAAGGTTGCTGAGCCTGGGTCAGCCCGTGTGCTGGTGGTACCCCAGCGCTTCAGGACCTTCCTACTGGGTCTGGCTCATGACGTGCCTTTGGCAGGACATTTGGGGCAGGACAAGACCTTTGACAGGCTTGTCACCCACTTCTTTTGGCCCCAAATGCGAAGGCAGTCAGATGCGCACTGTAGGTCTTGCCAAACTTGCCAGGCAAGTGGTAAGAGTGGGAGGAAGGTCAAAGCTCCTCTCCAACCTTTTCCTGTTGTTGGAACACCCTTTGAAAGGGTAGGGATGGATATTGTGGGGCCACTGGATCCCAAGACAGCCATGGGCAACAGGTACATCCTGGTCTTGGTGGACCATGCCACCCGGTACCCGGAGGCAATCCCTCTCAGGACAACGATGGCGCCAGTGGTGGGCCGGGCGTTAATGGGGATCTTTTCCCGTGTGGGATTCCCCAGAGAGGTGGTTTCTGATAGGGGGACCAATTTCATATCCAAGTATATGACATCCCTGTGGAAGGAGTGTGGTGTAACCTACAAGTTCACCACTCCTTACCACCCACAAGGAAACGGTCTGGTGGAGAGATTCAACCAGACCTTGAAAGGCATGATCAAGGGTCTAACAGAACCCATGAGGCGTAAGTGGGACGTCCTCTTGCCATGCCTACTCTTTGCATACAGGGAGGTGCCTCAGAAGTCTCTTGGGTACAGCCCCTTTGAGCTCCTGTATGGCCACCCTGTCAGAGGACCTCTGAGTTTGGTAAAGGAAGGCTGGGAGGCAGCTGCCAGGAAAACTCCCCAGGATGTATTTAGCTACATGCTGGCCTTTAGAAACCAAACTGCCCGCTTCAGGAAACTCGCTCAGGCGAACCTAGAAGCAAGCCAGGAAGAAATGAAGAGATGGTATGACCAGAATGCCACTCTGGTCGAATTTCAACCTGGGCAAAAAGTGTGGGTCATGGCCCCAGTGGCACCTTGTGCCTTGCAGGACAAGTGGACTGGGCCATATGAGGTAAAGGAGCGCAAAAGTGACGTCACCTACCTGGTGGATTTGCAAGCTCCAAGGAACCCTTTGAGGGTCCTTCACGTGAACCGCCTCAAGCCCCACTTCGAGAGGTCCGAAGTGAGTATGCTCTTGGCGACAGATGATGGGGTGGAAGAGGAGAGTGAGCCTCTCCCTGACCTCCTGTCTACCAAGGAGCATGATGGGTCAGTAGAGGGTGTGATCCTCTCCCCTACTCTGACTCAAGAGCAGCAGGGGGACTGTCGCCAGTTGTTGGGACAGTTCGCCCCACTGTTCTCTCTGACCCCAGGTGTTACTCACTGGTGTACCCATGACGTGGACACTGGTGACAGCCCTCCTGTGAAGCACAAGATTTACAGGTTGACTGACCGGGTCAGAGCCAGCATCAAGGAGGAGGTCTCTAAGATGTTGGCGTTAGGGGTGATTGAGCCCTCCCACAGTCCTTGGGCCAGCCCAGTGGTCTTGGTCCCAAAGGCTGCGGCGCCCGGTGCCACTCCAGAACTCCGGTTTTGTGTGGACTACCGTGGGCTCAATGCCGTCACCAGGACTGACGCGCACCCCATCCCCAGAGCTGATGAGCTCATTGATCGGTTGGGAGCTGCCCGGTTCCTCAGCACGTTTGATTTGACGTCTGGGTACTGGCAGATTGCCTTAACCGATGGGGCCAAGGAGAGATCAGCATTCTCAACCCCAGAAGGTCATTACCAATTCCGGGTGATGCCCTTTGGGTTGAAGAATGCCCCTGCCACCTTTCAGAGGTTGGTCAATCAGGTGTTGGCTGGGCTGGAGGATTTCAGTGCCGCCTACCTGGATGACATTGCTGTGTTCAGTTCCAGCTGGGAAGAACATTTACAGCACCTTGAGAAAGTGTTGAGGGCTCTGCAAGGTGCAGGCCTCACGATCAAGGCCAGTAAGTGCCAGATCGGGCAGGGTTCTGTGGTGTACTTGGGACACCAGGTAGGAAGCGGCCAGGTGGCGCCCCTACAACCCAAGATTGACACCATTCTGGCTTGGGAGCCCCCAAGACCCAGACAGAGGTGAGAGCCTTCTTAGGTCTCACCGGTTACTATAGGAGATTTGTTAAGGGCTATGGCACCATCGTTGCCCCCTTAACAGAGCTGACCTCTAAGAGGCAGCCCAGGAAAGTGATCTGGACTGAGTCCTGCCAGAAAGCTTTTGATGCCCTGAAGGCAGCCATGTGCACGGCGCCCGTGCTCAAGGCACCTGACTTCTCCAAGGAATTCGTCGTGCAGACTGACGCTTCAGAGCATGGTGTGGGAGCGGTGCTCTCACAACTGAACGAAGAGGGCCTGGATCAGCCTGTAGTCTTCCTTAGCAGGAGACTACTCCCCACGGAACAGAGGTGGAGTGCCATAGAAAGGGAAGCTTTTGCTGTGGTCTGGGCGCTGAAGAAGTTGAGACCATACCTGTTTGGGACTCACTTCCGGGTTCAGACAGACCACAGGCCCCTCAGATGGTTGATGCAAATGAGGGGTGAGAATCCAAAACTGCTGAGGTGGTCCATCTCCCTACAGGGAATGGACTTTACGGTGGAACACCGTCCTGGTACAGAACACGCCAACGCAGATGGTCTGTCCAGGTTCTTCCGCCTTAGTGAAGAGAACTCCAATGGGGTTGGGTAGTTCTCCCTACTTTCAGCTGGAGGGGACATGTGTTAGACTTGGCATCTTTTGGCGTGTTTCCCCTGACTTTTTGCTTTCTGACCTCCCGGTTTTGACTCTGTTTTTGCTGGTGTAATGATTCTGCGCACTTTCCTCACTGCTGTCCAGTAGGAAAGTGCAAGTGCTCCTATATAAAATGTGTTATGGATTGGCGTTTCCATGATTGGCCTATTTGGTTTATGTGTCAGTCCCTTGTAAAGTGCACTGCGAGTGCCAGGGCCTATAGACCAAATGCTGTTGGTGGGCTGCAGCACTGGATTGTGCCACCCACGCAAACAGCCCGTAAAGTGTAACTCGGGCCTGCCATCGCAGAGCCTGTGCGCAGCCTGGGGCTGCCATGTCGACTTGGCAAGTGCACACACTTGCAAGTCCCTAAACCTTCCCTTTGCTACATGTTAGTCACCCCTAAGGTAGGCCCAAGGTACCCCTGTGGGCAGGGTGCGTTGTATGCGAAAGGTAGGACATGCCCTGGTGTGTGTGGCATGTCCTGATAGTGAATTACAGCCTAGTTCGTTTTTCACTATTGCAAGGCTACCTGTTCCCCATAGGCCAGAACGGGCAGTTTTGATTATTACAGCTTATAATCCTAACTGACCCCGGGAACATGGTAGAAATTTGAGTTTAGTATGCCTGGACTCAGAATGATAAAATGCATCTTTTAGTGAAGTTGGTTTTAACATTCTGTGTTTGAAAATACCACTTTTAGAAAGTGGGTATTTTCTTGTCTAACCATCCAAGCCTGCCTCTGCGAGGTTGTGTATTCCTTGTCTGGAGTGTGAGTGACAGGGGCTGGGGGATGCCAGGAGACAGGGTGAGTCAGCACAGGGCTGAATAGCAAGATCTACATGTAGATGGGTGGGAGGGGTTGCACCTGGGCCCTGAATAGGACAGTGCCTTCCCTCCACAATGCTGGCTCCACCTCCTGTGGTGCGTCTGATGTCCCTGGCCTACTCACTGAAAGAAGGGACGGAGACTTGTCAACAAAGTGCTCCAGAACTGGTTTGGACTAGGCAAAGGCCTCTCTGCCTTCAGAGAACAAAGGAATTTGGGATATAAATATTGGGGCCCTGACCCCATGAATTTAGATCTCGCTGGAATCAAGGAACCTGCCAAGACGAAGAGCTGGAAGAGCTGCCAGGAGGAGTACTGCCCCTTTGCTGTGTTGTTGCTTTGTTGGGTTGGCCTGCAGCTGCTGCTTCTGCCTTGGGCAGTGAAAGGACTGAACTTTCTACAAACTTGTGCTGAGTATCTCCAAGGGCCTGGAACCGAGCTGGCCTCCTGTTAAGAAGTCTCAGGGACTACAAAGACTTCACAAGCCTCTGGGTACCGCTTCTGGAACGCTGTTTCAGTTGCCACAGAGGAAGGGAACTGCAACTGACTCCGTCAACCGAATCCATCCCTGACCGGTGACCTGTTTGCACCGCAGACCGCATCACCCCGCTTCGCATCGCAACCCTGGTCTCACCGTGGGCGACGTCCGACGCCGCCAACACCGAGCCGCTGCTTGCACCGTGACCTGTGGGCACCGCAGTTCGCATCGCATCGCTTCACTGAACCAGCCGGACCCGACCGACGCGGTCGCTGCAACTGGCTCAAGAGTCGTGACCGCACCGCATTTGGGGCACCGCTCGCACGTCTGCGACGCACCGCTCCGACTCGCACCGCTGTCCGACGCCAGCTCCCGCACTCCGGCTTGGTCGCCTGCATCGCAACCTGTCAGCACCGCATCGAGCATCGTCTCACCCTGCATCGCACGCCTTGGACTCACCGACTCCGTCTGCACGACGCTCATCGAGCCGCTGCCTGCACCGCATCGAGGGACACCGCACCTTGCATCGCTCCGTCTTGCACCGCAACCGCGACGAACGCCGACCGGCTCGTACACACCGTACCAGCCACAACGAGAAAGGTACTGTGACCGAGTCTGTTCACGACTCTGCTGGCCCGTATCGACGCGGTCGGCTGGAACTGTTAGACTCTGTGGTTTTCAGCATCGCGGTAGGCTCGGACGGAGCTACCGACTCGTACGAGCTTTGTTTTTGAACTATTCCTGCAAAGAAGAAGTTACCTTATCAAGTATTCGTTTTTAAAGTATAGTATTGTGGATTTTTGTCGTAATTGGTCTTGTCTTGAGTATATAAAAATTGGTTATTTTTCTAAACTGGTGTGGTGTCCGTTTGTAGTGCTTACACTGTATTACTGTTGGTTATGTGCAAATGCTTTACACACTGCCTCTGAATTAAGCCTGACTGCTCGTGCCAAGCTACCACGAGGGTGAGCAGGGGTTACTTCACGAGTGTAACACCCTTACCCTGACTAGGAAGAAGGGTCCCTACTTGGACAAAGGTGCAAGCCCTTGCCAACTAGAGATCCCATTTCTAACATTGGTTGTCAGCGGTGAGGATAGGACTTGTGTTTGCACTTGACTTACAGTGATTGGTGTGCACTACTACCATATCGCAGACCATTACGTACCACATACTGGTTCTTTTTCTTTTGGCCTATTTTTGATCTTGCCAGTTTTCAACTCACTACTTTTGTCATGCCTGACACAGCTGCATCATCCGTTGCATCTCTGGAAATTATCTTTGAGGAGGATAGGTTGGAAACCTACGCCGTAAAGGAACTACGAGCAATTTGTAAAAACCTGAAAGTCCAAATTAAAGGCCTCACAAGGAAGGAGGAGCTACAGAAGGCGCTGAGGGCCTGGGTAGCAGCCAGACATGCCAGTGGGCAGCCTGGTAATCTCAGTGAGGAGGTGGAGGAGCCTATTTCCAGGGTGGATATGCTTTTGGGTAGGGGGGAACCCGCCAGGTCAGGCAGCAGCAGTCTGTCCCCAGAGGAGCTGGAGGACAGGCGGGAGGCAAGGCAGTTTGAGCTGCAGAAGCTCAGGCTGGAGAGTGAGCGGGAGGAGAAGAGATTGGCCATAGAGGAGAGGAAGATGCTCTTAGAGCATGAGAGAGAACTGAAGGAGCTAGAACTTAGGAGTAAGTCAGGCTCAGATGGTGGCAGCAATTCGTCCAGAAAGGCAGACAGGATTGTGCACATTCCCAAGAATGTAGGCAAGGAGTTCAAGAAGGGGGATGACATACAAAGGTGGTTTCAGGGTTATGAGGCAGCCATACACATGAATGGGGTCCCTGAGGAGAATTGGGGAGCAGGATTGTGGCCACTTTTCCCTGAAGAAGCAAGGGATGCTCTGATAGCTTTGGGTAAGGGGTATCACCTCACCTATGCTGACATGAAGGATGCCCTTCTCACAAAGTATGGTCTTACTCCTGAAAAGTACAGGGATCAGTTCAGGTCCAGTAAGAAGTCTGATGCCAACACTTGGTTGGAATGTGTGGATGTGTTCTGCAGGTCTCTGGATGGTTGGGTGAAGGGCAGTAGTGTAACAGATTTTCAGGGGCTCTACAACTTGATTGCATGGGAGCACTTGTCTAGTCTATGTTTTGCAGATCTGCGCCAGCACCTAGTTGATAGTAAGCTAACTGACCCCAGGAAGCTTGCTATGGAAGCGGACCGCTGGGTGAGTACCAGGGTCCACAAGAAAGCGTTTGGGGGAGACTCAGCCAAAGGTGGGCAGGGTCCCCAGCAGAAAGGTGGGGGGGACAAGGGTAAAGCACAGGAGTTCTCTAAAGGGCCCCAAACTAGTACCCAGGGTAAAGGTTCCCAGCCCCCCGGTGATAAGAAGAAAGGGGTCTCTACAGGGAAGCCTGTTGAGACCGGCCCCCGCAAGTGTTATGCATGTGACCAGGTAGGTCACTTTAAGGGGGACCCCAAGTGCCCAAAGGGGACACAGCCACCCACCGGTGGACAGTCCAAAGTGTTGGCTAGTGTAGCGCTTGGGGAGGAGGGGTGCCCACAGGAGGGTGGGGATCCCGCAGAAATGACCCTTGTCTCACTAGGGGACAGTGAGATGGTCCCAGGAAACCAGGTGCCCCCTAACACGAAGAAATATAGCACCTGGGTGACCATTAATGGGAACAGGGTAGAGGCTCTCAGAGACACTGGAGCCAGTGTGACCTCAGTCCGGTGTCACCTGGTGTCTGAGAAGCAAGTAGTCCCCGGGGCATTCCACCAAGTAGTTGCTGTAGACAACTCAGAGCGCCAATGTATGGTGGCGCAGGTTCCCTTTGAATGGGGTGGGGGTCTCAGGTCCCTTGAGGGTGGTTGTGAGCCCTACCATGCCTGTAGATTGTCTGCTAGGAAACGACCTGGAGCAGTCCTCATGGAAGGAGGTTGAGCTCAGGTCTCACTTGGAGATGCTTGGGTTGCCAGAGTGGGCATGCGTGTCTACTCGGTCAATGGCAGCCAGAAAGGGTGATCAAGAGGACTTGGAGCCTGAAACAGTGGCCCAAGTCCCTGCCAAGAGAAAGGGCAGGGGCGCAGGAAACCGGCCCCCGAAGTTCCCACGGACCGGGAGGAGGCGGACCTCGAGGGGGACGCCCCGGTGCCTACAGGGGAGCAGGTAGCCGAACTGGGAGACATCTCTGAGCTGACCCATTGGCAGCAAGAAGGAGGTCCCACCAGGGAGGAGTTCTGCAGGGAGCAGAACGAGTGCCCTACTCTGGAGGGTCTGCGGCGGCAGGCTGCAGACCAGGCAGCTGGTAATCAGTCCGGGTCACATCTGATCTACTGGGAGAGTGGTCTCCTATACAGTGAGCCTAAGGTTGCTGAGCCTGGGTCAGCCCGTGTGCTGGTGGTACCCCAGCGCTTCAGGACCTTCCTACTGGGTCTGGCTCATGACGTGCCTTTGGCAGGACATTTGGGGCAGGACAAGACCTTTGACAGGCTTGTCACCCACTTCTTTTGGCCCCAAATGCGAAGGCAGTCAGATGCGCACTGTAGGTCTTGCCAAACTTGCCAGGCAAGTGGTAAGAGTGGGAGGAAGGTCAAAGCTCCTCTCCAACCTTTTCCTGTTGTTGGAACACCCTTTGAAAGGGTAGGGATGGATATTGTGGGGCCACTGGATCCCAAGACAGCCATGGGCAACAGGTACATCCTGGTCTTGGTGGACCATGCCACCCGGTACCCGGAGGCAATCCCTCTCAGGACAACGACGGCGCCAGTGGTGGGCCGGGCGTTAATGGGGATCTTTTCCCGTGTGGGATTCCCCAGAGAGGTGGTTTCTGATAGGGGGACCAATTTCATATCCAAGTATATGACATCCCTGTGGAAGGAGTGTGGTGTAACCTACAAGTTCACCACTCCTTACCACCCACAAGGAAACGGTCTGGTGGAGAGATTCAACCAGACCTTGAAAGGCATGATCAAGGGTCTAACAGAACCCATGAGGCGTAAGTGGGACGTCCTCTTGCCATGCCTACTCTTTGCATACAGGGAGGTGCCTCAGAAGTCTCTTGGGTACAGCCCCTTTGAGCTCCTGTATGGCCACCCTGTCAGAGGACCTCTGAGTTTGGTAAAGGAAGGCTGGGAGGCAGCTGCCAGGAAAACTCCCCAGGATGTATTTAGCTACATGCTGGCCTTTAGAAACCAAACTGCCCGCTTCAGGAAACTCGCTCAGGCGAACCTAGAAGCAAGCCAGGAAGAAATGAAGAGATGGTATGACCAGAATGCCACTCTGGTCGAATTTCAACCTGGGCAAAAAGTGTGGGTCATGGCCCCAGTGGCACCTTGTGCCTTGCAGGACAAGTGGACTGGGCCATATGAGGTAAAGGAGCGCAAAAGTGACGTCACCTACCTGGTGGATTTGCAAGCTCCAAGGAACCCTTTGAGGGTCCTTCACGTGAACCGCCTCAAGCCCCACTTCGAGAGGTCCGAAGTGAGTATGCTCTTGGCGACAGATGATGGGGTGGAAGAGGAGAGTGAGCCTCTCCCTGACCTCCTGTCTACCAAGGAGCATGATGGGTCAGTAGAGGGTGTGATCCTCTCCCCTACTCTGACTCAGGAGCAGCAGGGGGACTGTCGCCAGTTGTTGGGACAGTTCGCCCCACTGTTCTCTCTGACCCCAGGTGTTACTCACTGGTGTACCCATGACGTGGACACTGGTGACAGCCCTCCTGTGAAGCACAAGATTTACAGGTTGACTGACCGGGTCAGAGCCAGCATCAAGGAGGAGGTCTCTAAGATGTTGGCGTTAGGGGTGATTGAGCCCTCCCACAGTCCTTGGGCCAGCCCAGTGGTCTTGGTCCCAAAGGCTGCTGCGCCCGGTGCCACTCCAGAACTCCGGTTTTGTGTGGACTACCGTGGGCTCAATGCCGTCACCAGGACTGACGCGCACCCCATCCCCAGAGCTGATGAGCTCATTGATCGGTTGGGAGCTGCCCGGTTCCTCAGCACGTTTGATTTGACGTCTGGGTACTGGCAGATTGCCTTAACCGATGGGGCCAAGGAGAGATCAGCATTCTCAACCCCAGAAGGTCATTACCAATTCCGGGTGATGCCCTTTGGGTTGAAGAATGCCCCTGCCACCTTTCAGAGGTTGGTCAATCAGGTGTTGGCTGGGCTGGAGGATTTCAGTGCCGCCTACCTGGATGACATTGCTGTGTTCAGTTCCAGCTGGGAAGAACATTTACAGCACCTTGAGAAAGTGTTGAGGGCTCTGCAAGGTGCAGGCCTCACGATCAAGGCCAGTAAGTGCCAGATCGGGCAGGGTTCTGTGGTGTACTTGGGACACCAGGTAGGAAGCGGCCAGGTGGCGCCCCTACAACCCAAGATTGACACCATTCTGGCTTGGGAGCCCCCCAAGACCCAGACAGAGGTGAGAGCCTTCTTAGGTCTCACCGGTTACTATAGGAGATTTGTTAAGGGCTATGGCACCATCGTGGCCCCCTTAACAGAGCTGACCTCTAAGAGGCAGCCCAGGAAAGTGATCTGGACTGAGTCCTGCCAGAAAGCTTTTGATGCCCTGAAGGCAGCCATGTGCACGGCGCCCGTGCTCAAGGCACCTGACTTCTCCAAGGAATTCGTCGTGCAGACTGACGCTTCAGAGCATGGTGTGGGAGCGGTGCTCTCACAACTGAACGAAGAGGGCCTGGATCAGCCTGTAGTCTTCCTTAGCAGGAGACTACTCCCCAGGGAACAGAGGTGGAGTGCCATAGAAAGGGAAGCTTTTGCTGTGGTCTGGGCGCTGAAGAAGTTGAGACCATACCTGTTTGGGACTCACTTCCGGGTTCAGACAGACCACAGGCCCCTCAGATGGTTGATGCAAATGAGGGGTGAGAATCCAAAACTGCTGAGGTGGTCCATCTCCCTACAGGGAATGGACTTTACGGTGGAACACCGTCCTGGTACAGAACACGCCAACGCAGATGGTCTGTCCAGGTTCTTCCGCCTTAGTGAAGAGAACTCCAATGGGGTTGGGTAGTTCTCCCTACTTTCAGCTGGAGGGGACATGTGTTAGACTTGGCATCTTTTGGCGTGTTTCCCCTGACTTTTTGCTTTCTGACCTCCCGGTTTTGACTCTGTTTTTGCTGGTGTAATGATTCTGCGCACTTTCCTCACTGCTGTCCAGTAGGAAAGTGCAAGTGCTCCTATATAAAATGTGTTATGGATTGGCGTTTCCATGATTGGCCTATTTGGTTTATGTGTCAGTCCCTTGTAAAGTGCACTGCGAGTGCCAGGGCCTATAGACCAAATGCTGTTGGTGGGCTGCAGCACTGGATTGTGCCACCCACGCAAACAGCCCGTAAAGTGTAACTCAGGCCTGCCATCGCAGAGCCTGTGCGCAGCCTGGGGCTGCCATGTCGACTTGGCAAGTGCACACACTTGCAAGTCCCTAAACCTTCCCTTTGCTACATGTTAGTCACCCCTAAGGTAGGCCCAAGGTACCCCTGTGGGCAGGGTGCGTTGTATGCGAAAGGTAGGACATGCCCTGGTGTGTGTGGCATGTCCTGATAGTGAATTACAGCCTAGTTCGTTTTTCACTATTGCAAGGCTACCTGTTCCCCATAGGCCAGAACGGGCAGTTTTGATTATTACAGCTTATAATCCTAACTGACCCCGGGAACATGGTAGAAATTTGAGTTTAGTATGCCTGGACTCAGAATGATAAAATGCATCTTTTAGTGAAGTTGGTTTTAACATTCTGTGTTTGAAAATACCACTTTTAGAAAGTGGGTATTTTCTTGTCTAACCATCCAAGCCTGCCTCTGCGAGGTTGTGTATTCCTTGTCTGGAGTGTGAGTGACAGGGGCTGGGGGATGCCAGGAGACAGGGTGAGTCAGCACAGGGCTGAATAGCAAGATCTACATGTAGATGGGTGGGAGGGGTTGCACCTGGGCCCTGAATAGGACAGTGCCTTCCCTCCACAATGCTGGCTCCACCTCCTGTGGTGCATCTGATGTCCCTGGCCTACTCACTGAAAGAAGGGACGGAGACTTGTCAACAAAGTGCTCCAGAACTGGTTTGGACTAGGCAAAGGCCTCTCTGCCTTCAGAGAACAAAGGAATTTGGGATATAAATATTGGGGCCCTGACCCCATGAATTTAGATCTCGCTGGAATCAAGGAACCTGCCAAGACGAAGAGCTGGAAGAGCTGCCAGGAGGAGTACTGCCCCTTTGCTGTGTTGTTGCTTTGTTGGGTTGGCCTGCAGCTGCTGCTTCTGCCTTGGGCAGTGAAAGGACTGAACTTTCTACAAACTTGTGCTGAGTATCTCCAAGGGCCTGGAACCGAGCTGGCCTCCTGTTAAGAAGTCTCAGGGACTACAAAGACTTCACAAGCCTCTGGGTACCGCTTCTGGAACGCTGTTTCAGTTGCCACAGAGGAAGGGAACTGCAACCGACTCCGTCAACCGAATCCATCCCTGACCGGTGACCTGTTTGCACCGCAGACCGCATCGCCCCGCTTCGCATCGCAACCCTGGTCTCACCGTGGGCGACGTCCGACGCCGCCAACACCGAGCCGCTGCTTGCACCGTGACCTGTGGGTACCGCAGTTCGCATCGCATCGCTTCACTGAACCAGCCGGACCCGACCGACGCGGTCGCTGCAACTGGCTCAAGAGTCGTGACCGCACCGCATTTGGGGCACCGCTCGCACGTCTGCGACGCACCGCTCCGACTCGCACCGCTGTCCGACACCAGCTCCCGCACTCCGGCTTGGTCGCCTGCATCGCAACCTGTCAGCACCGCATCGAGCATCGTCTCACCCTGCATCGCACGCCTTGGACTCACCGACTCCGTCTGCACGACGCTCATCGAGCCGCTGCCTGCACCGCATCGAGGGACACCGCACCTTGCATCGCTCCGTCTTGCACCGCAACCGCGACGAACGCCGACCGGCTCGTACACACCGTACCAGCCACAACGAGAAAGGTACTGTGACCGAGTCTGTTCACGACTCTGCTGGCCCGTATCGACGCGGTCGGCTGGAACTGTTAGACTCTGTGGTTTTCAGCATCGCGGTAGGCTCGGACGGAGCTACCGACTCGTACGAGCTTTGTTTTTGAACTATTCCTGCAAAGAAGAAGTTACCTTATCAAGTATTCGTTTTTAAAGTACAGTACTGTGGATTTTTGTCGTAATTGGTCTTGTCTTGAGTATATAAAAATTGGTTATTTTTCTAAACTGGTGTGGTGTCCGTTTGTAGTGCTTACACTGTATTACTGTTGGTTATGTGCAAATGCTTTACACACTGCCTCTGAATTAAGCCTGACTGCTCGTGCCAAGCTACCACGAGGGTGAGCAGGGGTTACTTCACGAGTGTAACACCCTTACCCTGACTAGGAAGAAGGGTCCCTACTTGGACAAAGGTGCAAGCCCTTGCCAACTAGAGATCCCATTTCTAACATTGGTTGTCAGCGGTGAGGATAGGACTTGTGTTTGCACTTGACTTACAGTGATTGGTGTGCACTACTACCATATCGCAGACCATTACGTACCACATACTGGTTCTTTTTCTTTTGGCCTATTTTTGATCTTGCCAGTTTTCAACTCGCTACTTTTGTCATGCCTGACACAGCTGCATCATCCGTTGTATCTCTGGAAATTATCTTTGAGGAGGATAGGTTGGAAACCTACGCCGTAAAGGAACTACAAGCAATTTGTAAAAACCTGAAAGTCCAAATTAAAGGCCTCACAAGGAAGGAGGAGCTACAGAAGGCGCTGAGGGCCTGGGTAGCAGCCAGACATGCCAGTGGGCAGCCTGGTAATCTCAGTGAGGAGGTGGAGGAGCCTATTTCCCGAGTGGATATGCTTTTGGGTAGGGGGGAACCCGCCAGGTCAGGCAGCAGCAGTCTGTCCCCAGAGGAGCTGGAGGACAGGCGGGAGGCAAGGCAGTTTGAGCTGCAGAAGCTCAGGCTGGAGAGTGAGCGGGAGGAGAAGAGATTGGCCATAGAGGAGAGGAAGATGCTCTTAGAGCATGAGAGAGAACTGAAGGAGCTAGAACTTAGGAGTAAGTCAGGCTCAGATGGTGGCAGCAATTCGTCCAGAAAGGCAGACAGGATTGTGCACATTCCCAAGAATGTAGGCAAGGAGTTCAAGAAGGGGGATGACATACAAAGTTGGTTTCAGGGTTATGAGGCAGCCATACACATGAATGGGGTCCCTGAGGAGAATTGGGGAGCAGGATTGTGGCCACTTTTCCCTGAAGAAGCAAGGGATGCTCTGATAGCTTTGGGTAAGGGGTATCACCTCACCTATGCTGACATGAAGGATGCCCTTCTCACAAAGTATGGTCTTACTCCTGAAAAGTACAGGGATCAGTTCAGGTCCAGTAAGAAGTCTGATGCCAACACTTGGTTGGAATGTGTGGATGTGTTCTGCAGGTCTCTAGATGGTTGGGTGAAGGGCAGTAGTGTAACAGATTTTCAGGGGCTCTACAACTTGATTGCATGGGAGCACTTGTCTAGTCTATGTTTTGCAGATCTGCGCCAGCACCTAGTTGATAGTAAGCTAACTGACCCCAGGAAGCTTGCTATGGAAGCGGACCGCTGGGTGAGTACCAGGGTCCACAAGAAAGCGTTTGGGGGAGACTCAGCCAAAGGTGGGCAGGGTCCCCAGCAGAAAGGTGGGGGGACAAGGGTAAAGCACAGGAGTTCTCTAAAGGGCCCCAAACTAGTACCCAGGGTAAAGGTTCCCAGCCCCCGGTGATAAGAAGAAAGGGGTCTCTACAGGGAAGCCTGTTGAGACCGGCCCCCGCAAGTGTTATGCATGTGACCAGGTAGGTCACTTTAAGGGGGACCCCAAGTGCCCGAAGGGGACACAGCCACCCACCGGTGGACAGTCCAAAGTGTTGGCTAGTGTAGCGCTTGGGGAGGAGGGGTGCCCACAGGAGGGTGGGGATCCCGCACAAATGACCCTTGTCTCACTAGGGGACAGTGAGATGGTCCCAGGAAACCAGGTGCCCCCTAACACGAAGAAATATAGCACCTGGGTGACCATTAATGGGAACAGGGTAGAGGCTCTCAGAGACACTGGAGCCAGTGTGACCTCAGTCCGGTGTCACCTGGTGTCTGAGAAGCAAGTAGTCCCCGGGGCATTCCACCAAGTAGTTGCTGTAGACAACTCAGAGCGCCAATGTATGGTGGCGCAGGTTCCCTTTGAATGGGGGGGTCTCAGGTCCCTTGAGGGTGGTTGTGAGCCCTACCATGCCTGTAGATTGTCTGCTAGGAAACGACCTGGAGCAGTCCTCATGGAAGGAGGTTGAGCTCAGGTCTCACTTGGAGATGCTTGGGTTGCCAGAGTGGGCATGCGTGTCTACTCGGTCAATGGCAGCCAGAAAGGGTGATCAAGAGGACTTGGAGCCTGAAACAGTGGCCCAAGTCCCTGCCAAGAGATAGGGCAGGGGCGCGGGAAACCGGCCCCCGAAGTTCCCACGGACCGGGAGGAGGCGGACCTCGAGGGGGACGCCCTGGTGCCTACAGGGGAGCAGGTAGCCGAACTGGGAGACATCTCTGAGCTGACCCATTGGCAGCAAGAAGGAGGTCCCACCAGGGAGGAGTTCTGCAGGGAGCAGAACGAGTGCCCTACTCTGGAGGGTCTGCGGCGGCAGGCTGCAGACCAAGCAGCTGGTAATCAGTCCGGGTCACATCTGATCTACTGGGAGAGTGGTCTCCTATACAGTGAGCCTAAGGTTGCTGAGCCTGGGTCAGCCCGTGTGCTGGTGGTACCCCAGCGCTTCAGGACCTTCCTACTGGGTCTGGCTCATGACGTGCCTTTGGCAGGACATTTGGGGCAGGACAAGACCTTTGACAGGCTTGTCACCCACTTCTTTTGGCCCCAAATGCGAAGGCAGTCAGATGCGCACTGTAGGTCTTGCCAAACTTGCCAGGCAAGTGGTAAGAGTGGGAGGAAGGTCAAAGCTCCTCTCCAACCTTTTCCTGTTGTTGGAACACCCTTTGAAAGGGTAGGGATGGATATTGTGGGGCCACTGGATCCCAAGACAGCCATGGGCAACAGGTACATCCTGGTCTTGGTGGACCATGCCACCCGGTACCCGGAGGCAATCCCTCTCAGGACAACGACGGCGCCAGTGGTGGGCCGGGCGTTAATGGGGATCTTTTCCCGTGTGGGATTCCCCAGAGAGGTGGTTTCTGATAGGGGGACCAATTTCATATCCAAGTATATGACATCCCTGTGGAAGGAGTGTGGTGTAACCTACAAGTTCACCACTCCTTACCACCCACAAGGAAACGGTCTGGTGGAGAGATTCAACCAGACCTTGAAAGGCATGATCAAGGGTCTAACAGAACCCATGAGGCGTAAGTGGGACGTCCTCTTGCCATGCCTACTCTTTGCATACAGGGAGGTGCCTCAGAAGTCTCTTGGGTACAGCCCCTTTGAGCTCCTGTATGGCCACCCTGTCAGAGGACCTCTGAGTTTGGTAAAGGAAGGCTGGGAGGCAGCTCCCAGGAAAACTCCCCAGGATGTATTTAGCTACATGCTGGCCTTTAGAAACCAAACTGCCCGCTTCAGGAAACTCGCTCAGGCGAACCTAGAAGCAAGCCAGGAAGAAATGAAGAGATGGTATGACCAGAATGCCACTCTGGTCGAATTTCAACCTGGGCAAAAAGTGTGGGTCATGGCCCCAGTGGCACCTTGTGCCTTGCAGGACAAGTGGACTGGGCCATATGAGGTAAAGGAGCGCAAAAGTGACGTCACCTACCTGGTGGATTTGCAAGCTCCAAGGAACCCTTTGAGGGTCCTTCACGTGAACCGCCTCAAGCCCCACTTCGAGAGGTCCGAAGTGAGTATGCTCTTGGCGACAGATGATGGGGTGGAAGAGGAGAGTGAGCCTCTCCCTGACCTCCTGTCTACCAAGGAGCATGATGGGTCAGTAGAGGGTGTGATCCTCTCCCCTACTCTGACTCAAGAGCAGCAGGGGGACTGTCGCCAGTTGTTGGGACAGTTCGCCCCACTGTTCTCTCTGACCCCAGGTGTTACTCACTGGTGTACCCATGACGTGGACACTGGTGACAGCCCTCCTGTGAAGCACAAGATTTACAGGTTGACTGACCGGGTCAGAGCCAGCATCAAGGAGGAGGTCTCTAAGATGTTGGCGTTAGGGGTGATTGAGCCCCCCACAGTCCTTGGGCCAGCCCAGTGGTCTTGGTCCCAAAGGCTGCGGCGCCCGGTGCCACTCCAGAACTCCGGTTTTGTGTGGACTACCGTGGGCTCAATGCCGTCACCAGGACTGACGCGCACCCCATCCCCAGAGCTGATGAGCTCATTGATCGGTTGGGAGCTGCCCGGTTCCTCAGCACGTTTGATTTGACGTCTGGGTACTGGCAGATTGCCTTAACCGATGGGGCCAAGGAGAGATCAGCATTCTCAACCCCAGAAGGTCATTACCAATTCCGGGTGATGCCCTTTGGGTTGAAGAATGCCCCTGCCACCTTTCAGAGGTTGGTCAATCAGGTGTTGGCTGGGCTGGAGGATTTCAGTGCCGCCTACCTGGATGACATTGCTGTGTTCAGTTCCAGCTGGGAAGAACATTTACAGCACCTTGAGAAAGTGTTGAGGGCTCTGCAAGGTGCAGGCCTCACGATCAAGGCCAGTAAGTGCCAGATCGGGCAGGGTTCTGTGGTGTACTTGGGACACCAGGTAGGAAGCGGCCAGGTGGCGCCCCTACAACCCAAGATTGACACCATTCTGGCTTGGGAGCCCCCCAAGACCCAGACCCGGTGAGAGCCTTCTTAGGTCTCACCGGCTACTATAGGAGATTTGTTAAGGGCTATGGCACCATCATGGCCCCCTTAACAGAGCTGACCTCTAAGAGGCAGCCCAGGAAAGTGATCTGGACTGAGTCCTGCCAGAAAGCTTTTGATGCCCTGAAGGCAGCCATGTGCACGGCGCCCGTGCTCAAGGCACCTGACTTCTCCAAGGAATTCGTCGTGCAGACTGACGCTTCAGAGCATGGTGTGGGAGCGGTGCTCTCACAACTGAACGAAGAGGGCCTGGATCAGCCTGTAGTCTTCCTTAGCAGGAGACTACTCCCCAGGGAACAGAGGTGGAGTGCCATAGAAAGGGAAGCTTTTGCTGTGGTCTGGGCGCTGAAGAAGTTGAGACCATACCTGTTTGGGACTCACTTCCGGGTTCAGACAGACCACAGGCGCCTCAGATGGTTGATGCAAATGAGGGGTGAGAATCCAAAACTGCTGAGGTGGTCCATCTCCCTACAGGGAATGGACTTTACGGTGGAACACCGTCCTGGTACAGAACACGCCAACGCAGATGGTCTGTCCAGGTTCTTCCGCCTTAGTGAAGAGAACTCCAATGGGGTTGGGTAGTTCTCCCTACTTTCAGCTGGAGGGGACATGTGTTAGACTTGGCATCTTTTGGCGTGTTTCCCCTGACTTTTTGCTTTCTGACCTCCCGGTTTAGACTCTGTTTTTGCTGGTGTAATGATTCTGCGCACTTTCCTCACTGCTGTCCAGTAGGAAAGTGCAAGTGCTCCTATATAAAATGTGTTATGGATTGGCGTTTCCATGATTGGCCTATTTGGTTTATGTGTCAGTCCCTTGTAAAGTGCACTGCGAGTGCCAGGGCCTATAGACCAAATGCTGTTGGTGGGCTGCAGCACTGGATTGTGCCACCCACGCAAACAGCCCGTAAAGTGTAACTCAGGCCTGCCATCGCAGAGCCTGTGCGCAGCCTGGGGCTGGTATGTCGACTTGGCAAGTGCACACACTTGCAAGTCCCTAAACCTTCCCTTTGCTACATGTTAGTCACCCCTAAGGTAGGCCCAAGGTACCCCTGTGGGCAGGGTGCGTTGTATGCGAAAGGTAGGACATGCCCTGGTGTGTGTGGCATGTCCTGATAGTGAATTACAGCCTAGTTCGTTTTTCACTATTGCAAGGCTACCTGTTCCCCATAGGCCAGAACGGGCAGTTTTGATTATTACAGCTTATAATCCTAACTGACCCCGGGAACATGGTAGAAATTTGAGTTTAGTATGCCTGGACTCAGAATGATAAAATGCATCTTTTAGTGAAGTTGGTTTTAACATTCTGTGTTTGAAAATACCACTTTTAGAAAGTGGGTATTGTCTAACCATCCAAGCCTGCCTCTGCGAGGTTGTGTATTCCTTGTCTGGAGTGTGAGTGACAGGGGCGGGGGGATGCCAGGAGACAGGGTGAGTCAGCACAGGGCTGAATAGCAAGATCTACATGTAGATGGGTGGGAGTGGGTGCACCTGGGCCCTGAATAGGACAGTGCCTTCCCTCCACAATGCTGGCTCCACCTCCTGTGGTGCGTCTGATGTCCCTGGCCTACTCACTGAAAGAAGGGACGGAGACTTGTCAACAAAGTGCTCCAGAACTGGTTTGGACTAGGCAAAGGCCTCTCTGCCTTCAGAGAACAAAGGAATTTGGGATATAAATATTGGGGCCCTGACCCCATGAATTTAGATCTCGCTGGAATCAAGGAACCTGCCAAGACGAAGAGCTGGAAGAGCTGCCAGGAGGAGTACTGCCCCTTTGCTGTGTTGTTGCTTTGTTGGGTTGGCCTGCAGCTGCTGCTTCTGCCTTGGGCAGTGAAAGGACTGAACTTTCTACAAACTTGTGCTGAGTATCTCCAAGGGCCTGGAACCGAGCTGGCCTCCTGTTAAGAAGTCTCAGGGACTACAAAGACTTCACAAGCCTCTGGGTACCGCTTCTGGAACGCTGTTTCAGTTGCCACAGAGGAAGGGAACTGCAACCGACTCCGTCAACCGAATCCATCCCTGACCGGTGACCTGTTTGCACCACAGACCGCATCGCCCCGCTTCGCATCGCAACCCTGGTCTCACCGTGGGCGACGTCCGACGCCGCCAACACCGAGCCGCTGCTTGCACCGTGACCTGTGGGCACCGCAGTTCGCATCGCTTCACTGAACCAGCCGGACCCGACCGACGCGGTCGCTGCAACTGGCTCAAGAGTCGTGACCGCACCGCATTTGGGGCACCGCTCGCACGTCTGCGACGCACCGCTCCGACTCGCACCGCTGTCCGACGCCAGCTCCCGCACTCCGGCTTGGTCGCCTGCATCGCAACCTGTCAGCACCGCATCGAGCATCGTCTCACCCTGCATCGCACGCCTTGGACTCACCGACTCCGTCTGCACGACGCTCATCGAGCCGCTGCCTGCACCGCATCGAGGGACACCGCACCTTGCATCGCTCCGTCTTGCACCGCAACCGCGACGAACGCCGACCGGCTCGTACACACCGTACCAGCCACAACGAGAAAGGTACTGTGACCGAGTCTGTTCACGACTCTGCTGGCCCGTATCGACGCGGTCGGCTGGAACTGTTAGACTCTGTGGTTTTCAGCATCGCGGTAGGCTCGGACGGAGCTACCGACTCGTACGAGCTTTGTTTTTGAACTATTCCTGCAAAGAAGAAGTTACCTTATCAAGTATTCGTTTTTAAAGTACAGTACTGTGGATTTTTGTCGTAATTGGTCTTGTCTTGAGTATATAAAAATTGGTTATTTTTCTAAACTGGTGTGGTGTCCGTTTGTAGTGCTTACACTGTATTACTGTTGGTTATGTGCAAATGCTTTACACACTGCCTCTGAATTAAGCCTGACTGCTCGTGCCAAGCTACCACGAGGGTGAGCAGGGGTTACTTCACGAGTGTAACACCCTTACCCTGACTAGGAAGAAGGGTCCCTACTTGGACAAAGGTGCAAGCCCTTGCCAACTAGAGATCCCATTTCTAACATTGCTGTGCTATTATGAATACAAGCAGTAGGTACTACTTCGCTTGCCATGTCTATTGGAAAAAAACCTATTGCTCTGATTCTAGAGATATATAACCGGAAACGCCTGCCAATTTTAACGTATGGAATGGGTATCTGGGGATGCAGGGATGTTCATGCTATGCAGACGGAGGAGAATACATTCTGTCACTGGCTATTAGGCTTTCCTCCCTCAACCCCGCATTTCTCCCTGCACCAGGAGTTAGGTATGGAGTATGTTCAAGACATCATCTGCTGACCCTTTGGTTCTTTGGTGCTCAATTTGGTTTAATAAAGTAGCTGAACTTAATCGGGCAGTCATTAGAGATTGTTTATCCTGTGCTCACCGTCTGGCCATCCCATGGCTAAAATATATTAAAGACTGTTTTCGCGCTCTTGGTTGTACCCATCTGTTCGAGCACCCAAAGTCCATCCTAAAAAAGGACAAATATTGGGTTCAGGATGGTTTCCGTAAGCATAGACAGGCTACTAGGGAACTAACAGAAGTGTCCAAACCTTTAGTTAGAGATTACTGTATTATTCAAAAGGTGCCAACGATCGCTCCATATTTATTATACGTGACAAACGTCTACGAGAGAACCCTATTGGCAAGATTTAGGTTAGGTTCCTTTCGTTGGCTAATATGTTTTCCCCTAGGCCAGTACTCCTCAGCATCTATTGGTACCTGTCCATGTGATGAGCAATCTAGCCAAACCATATTAAATTTTGTCTTCTTCTGTCGATTTTATTTGCCATCTACAAGGAGGTTTTTATTAGGTCTCGGCTGGCGAAAGCAGCGCGCATGCGCTGCTCTCGTCATACGAGGGCTTCTTGGAATCAATACAGATTCCAAAGCTCTCGGAGGTGGAGTTGAAGCCCCGCCCATCTTCCTCATTCGCTGGCGTCATCTTCTATGCAAAACGCTGGCTTCTGATTGTAAAGGAGGCTTCTTAGTCCCTCCTTGTTGCCGCCTTGTCTCCTTTTAGCCCCGCCCACCGGGATTGGATCGTTTACCAGCGGCGTGACACTCTCTCCTTCATTAGTCCCCACGCACTTTTTTTTTCTCATTGGGCTTTGGAAAAGTCAGTCGTGTGTTTACTTTCGCATCGCGCTTTCACTTAAAGTGAAAGCGCGATGCGAAAATAAACACACGGCTGCCTTTGCGGTACCACGCGTGTGAAAAGGGAGAAGTCGTGTATACAGAATGCAGCCTCGGTCGTCCGGGGCAGAGCAGTTTCTAGGCTCGGGTCTTTAATTTGTAATGATTCAGGCAGGTACGGGCAGAGCTGGAACAACAAACAAGGTATTGTGACTTGTGACCTCCTGCCAGGACCACGGTGTCCGGTTCTGGGGGTTTCACCAGTGCCATGTCGTGTAGGAGGCCCTCCCCGCCCCCCTCGGAGCCTCGTTTGTTTCTGCGCCGGTTTCCGTCTCTAGGGCTCCGCCCCGCTGCCTGCGGTGTTATGGCAGCTCTGCCAAGTAGGTGCGAGGAGAAGGGCAGGCGTGGCACTGCTCTCCCCCCAGGCAGGGAGGGCACTGGTGACTGGGGGAGCCGTGGTGAGCCGGCTGAGGGAGCCTGTGTCTGTGCGGGGAGGGGGCGATGTGCTCACCGCACTGAGGGGAACTGTGGGGCTGTGCTCCCCACAGGGAGCCCCCCTCGTATAGCTCTTGCCATGTCCTGTCTGTGTGCCATGCGTAAAGGGGAGAGGTGGGGCAAGATCTCCCGTGTAGATCTCCCATGTACCTTATTGCCAAATCCTGTCTGTTATCCATGGGTAAAAGATAGCAACAGAGATCCCGTGAGATTTTCTGCACCCCCTTGTCATGCCCTTTCTGTACTCCGCAGGTAAAAGGGAGGAGAGGCCTCACAAGATCTCCCGCACCCCCTTGCCATGCATAGAGCAGGTTACAGCTTTTCTTGACACCTCACTTCCACTCCATCTCTTGCTAACGGACTCCCCCCCCCCCCCGCCACAGCGGCATATCCCACAGATCCCCTCTACCATCATGCCCTGTCTCAGCTGCCAGGACTGCCAGATACCTCCTGTACCACCCTGCCCTCTCTAAGCTCTATAAGAGAGGGCAGGCTGTTTCTCCCCTACATACCTCTTTTACCATTCTGCCCTGTGTGGCCCCCATGCTAAAAAGAGTGCAGACTACTTCACTCTTAGAGACCTCCTGCCCTGTCTGGGCCCCATGGTAAAAGAGTGCAGACTGCTGCTCTGCTAGAGACCTCCTCTAACATCCTGCCATATCTATTATGTTACGCTAAGACTATTTGTATAGCGCTTTATCATGCACCCTCGGGTGTAGCAGAGAGGCGCTCTGTGACGAGGCTCATCCGTGTGGGTTCTCACAAGACACAGACGTAGGCACTCACTACCTCCGGCTGGTTCCTCCTCCCACCTCAGCTCCTTCTTCGGCAGAAGCAGGAACCGGGGGCTGGGCTGGGCTTCTCTGCAGGCTGTAGCGCCTCTCCTTCTGTGAGGCTCGGTGGAGCAGAGAGGCGCTTTATGAGTGCCCAACCCCCGCCCCGGAGCTGTGAGCACTGACTGGCAAGGAGCCCTTGCACCCTAAGAAATAGACCTGCGCATCTGGGCACCGAGGAGCCCCTGCACCCCGAGAGTTACACCTGTGCATCAGGCGCCAAGAAGTCCCTGTAACAGAGAGACAGGCACGCCGTCGCCAAGGAGAACAGGTAAGGCTCGCCTGAGTAAGGATTTGTGCTTATATTAAGTCCTAAGAACGGTTACTTTACTGTGTCTTAAAGTACAACACCTTTAGCAGGAAGGCAGCTATGTGCCTTACAGCGAGGTCATGCTTTGTGGCGCTATATAAAGGCACTAATGGCGCTGTATGTGATGGAATGGCGGGGTGGGGTAAGTTTGGAAGGAGGTGCATTGGAAAAGCAGCGTGTTGTCTCAGAGCTGCAGGTGCACTGGGGGAGCTGTATGTGATGAAATGGCAGGGGTGGTGAAGTTAGGAAGGAGGTGCCTCGAAAGAGCAGCGTGTTATCTCAAAGCTGCACTTTGAGATAACACGCTGGGGGAGCTCTATGTGATGGAATGGCGGGGTGGGGTAAGTTCGGAAGGAGGTGCATTGGAGGAGCAGCGTGTGGGGTCCGATTTGCAGGTAGACTGGGGGAGCTGTATGTGATCTGGGTGGAATGGAGGGGGTGGTGTAAGTTAGGTGTAAGGTGCATTGGAAGAGCAGCGTGTGGGTTCAGAGCTGCAGGTACACCGGGGGATCTGTATGTGATCTGGGTGGAATGGAGAGGGTGGTGTAAGTTAGGAAGGAGGTGCATTTGGAGAGCAGCGTGTGGTCTCAGAGCTGCAGGTACACTAGGGGAGCTGTATGTGATGGAATGGCAGGGGTGGGGTAAGTCAGGAGTGAGGTGCCTCGAAAGAGCAGTGTGTGGGGTCAGAGCCGCAGGTACACTGGGGTGCTGTATGTGATGGAATGGCAGGTGTGGTGTAAGTTAGGAAGGAGGTGCATTGGAGGAGCAGCGTGTGGGGTCAGAGCTGCAGGTACACTGGGGGAGCACCTGTATGTGATAGAATGGCAGGGCTGGTGTAAGTTAGGAAGGAGGTGCATTGGAGGAGCAGAGTGTGGTCTAAGAGCTGCAGGTAGACTGGGGGAGCTGTATGTGATCTGGGTGGAATGGAGGGGGTGGTGTAAGTTAGGAAGGAGGTGCATTTGGAGAGCAGCGTGTGGTCTCAGAGCTGCAGGTACACTAGGGGAGCTGTATGTGATGGAATGGCAGGGGTGGGGTAAGTTAGGAGTGAGGTGCCTCGAAAGAGCAGTGTGTGGGCTTGTTTTCTTGTTCCAGGGGCTGAGGCGGCTCGTGACAGTGGGATTCATGGTGATAGTTTTTGAAGGCACCCTGGAAAGATCTCAACTGCACATTAGAGCCAGGTTTCATTGCTTTTATCATAGATCTTCCGTTTCCTTAAGGAAAACTAGAACACCAGGCAATCCCCATAGTGGGGGACAAATCCGTTTGTCACACCAAAAACTGAGACATAAAGGAATTACCACCCTTGTCTCCAAAATAGTCAATTATCACGTTGTTTTTTTAACTCTCGTAACCTGTGTCCAAATCCATTCTTCCTAGGGCATAAGGCTTAAAAACAAGCATTAAAAATGCAATAGGTCTCACCTTTCATTAAGTTAATGCCATTTGCTTTGCTATACAATACCATTAGCAAAGCAAATGGCTTTAACTTAATCAAAGCGAGACTTATTGCATTTTCAATGCTTGTTAACTTTGTTACGCAGATACATATTTTCCTAGTGCAAAGCTGCCCTATTTTTCTTATATATATATTTTTTTAGGTCTCGTGCCTAGCGTTGCAGTGCGGAGCCCTGCTCGCGCAGCGCGAGACCTCTTGTACGGGGTTCTGAAAGCTAACCACACGCTCGTGCGTGTGGTTTTGCTTTCGCCGGCTGCCATTGGCTTTAGCGTGTTTTAAAAAAAAAAAATAAGGCACGCAATTGGGCAAAGGTGGGCGCATGTCCCGCCTTTGCTCCTTCCATTCCCACTGGTGGCTAGCACGCGCAGCAGCGCACGTTCGCCTCGCTGCCGCGCTCCCTCCCCCCGCTCCTCTGTGGTGCGCGCATGGCGGCTAGATGAGCAGTGTTGTGTTTCTGCTGCTCTCCTTCCGGGGTGACTTCTCTGTGTTTCTCCACTCCCCCCACCTGTAGCGCCACAGGCAGCCCTGCTCCCAATGAGCTGAGTTTTCAGATCAGTGAGGTGGGGGACGGGATCCCCAAGGAGGACCCTGCTGCTGCTTTACTTGGCCAACAGGAGAGCGAGATAGCAGGCATTCCAACACGGGCAAAAAGCGGGATCTAGTTTTCAGTTTGGATAGGCTTCGCTTCTTGAGCACACTCAGCAAAAATACACCAACAATTCATGATGGGGAGTAGTATATGCTTAGTTTTGTTCTTGTGCTTTGTAGGGGTTCTGTTCCCGCATGCCTTGGCGATTAGTGTTTCGTGATAAGAGCATGTGTGTTAGAAGGTACATGTTGTTTACCATCCCATTAGAGCCTCATTGTTCTTCCTGTCACGGCGAGGAAGCTACTTCTTTTGATTTTTGGGAGAACATCACCCTGAACAATCAAAGTGTGACACTTTGTGAAGAGAAACATCGACCGCCGTCAAATAATCACCGTAACCCCTTGTCCATTGGGCTGCCTTGGATCTTCTAATTTTTTTATGTAGAGTGAGAATAAATAGGAAGTGGTGGAAGTCCTGTAACGACTGGCATTAATTACTTTTTTAACATTATACGGTAGAAGTTAAGTGGTGTTTCTTTGCAGTTATACTAAAAGTAAGGTAAACATGATAATCAGGGCACACAGACACTCAACGCCTATTAAGCTGAGCGGGCTTTAGTTTCCCCGTCAGTGGGCTGGACTGGCTGAGCAGGGGTTGTTAACCCTACTTGTAGGTTACACGCATTAATCTATATTTCTCTTATCCTCTGAAGGACATTTAAGTTGGACGTTTTGTTTTAAATTTTTAATAACTTAAGGAGCTCCTTCCACCACACTATGCCTAATTGTTTTCCTTTGCATGAATGTTAAAGTACTGGTGCAAAAAATGCTTTCGGGATAGAGGCAAGCATATATGCCCTCTACAGGGACCTAGCACCCACAGACACGGATTTGAATCTAAGCAGAAGCATCTCAGCCTTTCATCGGAGACTGATAAAAATGGTATCTGTACTCAACATTTACAATGCAGCAAATGTGCCATAGGACGCACCATGAACAATGACTATAAGGAGGTGTGGGCAATTTTTTTATTAATATAGGGAAATTCTCGAAAAGTGGAGGGGTTGTTAACCCAACTTGTAGGTTATACGCATTGGTGTATATTTCTCTTGTCTTCCAAAGGACATTTAAGTTGGACGTTTTTGTTTTAAATTTTTAATAACTTAAGGAGTTCTTCCCACCACACTATGCCTAATTGTTTCCCTTGCTTGAATGTTAATGTACAGTTGCAAAACATGCAAAAAAATCTTTCGGTATAGAGGTAAGCGTGTATGCCTTCTACAGGGACCTAACACCCGCAGACACGGATTTGAATTTAAGCAGAAGCATCGCAGCCTTTCATCTTTCTGAGACTGATAAAATAGGTATCTGTACTCAACATTTACAATGCTGCAAATGTGCCGTATGACGTACCATGAACAATGACTCTGGGGCAAATGTTTTATTAAAATAGGGAAATTTTCAGAAATGGCTGAATTTCCTGTAACATGAAAATTTCCCAAAAGTTTGCAATATGTAAAATCTACATAACTTTTTTGTGACAAGAGCATATTTCTCATAAAAAGTCTTGCAAGATACCAGAGGGACACTGTTTATTATGCTGAGAAGGCTTTCGATCCCCCGTCAGTGGGCTGGACTGGCTGAGCAGGGGTTGTTAACCCAACTTGTAGGTTACACGCATTAATGTATATTTCTCTTGTCCTTCAAAGGACATTTAAGTTGGACTTTTTGTTTTCAGTTTTTAATAACTTAAGGAGCTCCTTCCACCACACTATGCCTAATTGTTTCCCTTGCTTGAATGTTAACGTACTGTTGCAAAACATGCAAAAAACGCTTTCGGTATACAAGTAAGCATATATGCCTTCTACAGGGACCTAACACCCACAGACACGGATTTGAATTCAAGCAGAAGCATCTCAGCCTTTCATCTTTCTGAGATTGATAAAAATAGTATCTGTACTCAACATTTACATTGCTGCAAATGTGCCGTAGGACGCACCATGAACAATGACTATAAGGAGGTTGGGGTACATTTTTTATTAAAATAGGGAATTTCTCAAAATATCTGAATTTCCTGTAACATGAAAATTTCCCAAAAGTTTGCATTATGTAAAATCCACATACATTTTTTGTGACAAGCGCACATTTCTCATAAAAGTCTTGCAAGATACAGGGGGACACTGTTTTGCACAGAAAATATACTGTTAACAAACCTTTTCTGCTCAAGTCAGTGTCTTGCTGTAATCTTTTGAGACTTTTCATGTTATGTGCACACTCCCTAGATTTTACCTGAGACGTGCACTCCCTAAATTTCCTTTTTTTGGTCGAGCCTGGACAGTGCATGTGCTGCTCTCCGGCATGCTGTATTGGAGTATGGAATAGAAGCCCCGCCCACTCTCTGCCCATATTTGTCATTGGCTTGTGTCATTACCCTTCGTTAATGCTGGCTTCTGATTCGTTAATAGGCTTGTTAGTCCCTCCTTAGTACCACATTGACTTTATTTGTAACCTCCCATGAGGACTGGCCCTTTTACTTCGGTTTTTACACGGTACGTCTTTTTTAGTCTGTAACCACTATTTTCTTTAAAGAGTTTCTCCTGCTGCAGGCACGACATGCTTTCCTGCAACATTCGGTGCGCCATGCGCGCTTTCTCTTTCAGAGCAGCCCGGGACAATGGCGGCCGCTTCTTTGAATAGGTCTGCATTTACAAGAGTTTGAGCAATTGGCATTGTAAATGACAATGCCTTTTATTTATGTGTTAATTAGCAAAACAGATAAATAAAAGACATAGTGGTTTACAATGCGAATAGCTTAAACTCTTGCAAATGCGAGACCTACTGCATTGCAAATGCTTGTTTAAATATGTTTTTATTATTTCCAAAACATAACAATGCAATCATTATCAAAATACGTAGGCAAGCAGGTACTCATATAACGACAATACAACCTGGTCGCTCCCAGGCACCAGTGACATAGCCATAGTCAACATATATTGTGTACCGTTCATCAATACAATCGTGCCAAATGTCAACGAGACCCTTGATAAGCAAATGTATTGATAACAACCAGTTGACAATGAGGATAATGGAAAAGACACCCTTGCCGCACATTTAAGACTATTAAACGAAACTTCCCCCTCCCTCTTAACCCTCCCCCCTCCCCGGCGTATCACACATAACAAAAATTATGGCAACATCAAGGTGTATCACAAAGGAACACAATAAAGGTATACTGCAGCAAGTTTCAGGGAGTTCTTCAGTGCCAGAGGCAGGTGTAGTCAGGGACACAATAGGTACATACATCAACTTATTGAATATACAGTGGTCAGGGCAAAATAGCTGGGTCGCCAGCCATAGGGTCTTCGTCCAGATCAGCGTCTGGGACTTTCAACAAGACCACTAATGTTTCCCAAGCCCTTGCTGCTTCCAAAGCTTTCTGGCTATTTGCTCGGTTAGCCAGCTGTAATATAACAGTGCCCTCACATTCCGCCCATTTAAGGAGGTCAGCCTTCCATCTCTGAACACTTGGGCCCCTCTTGGATTTCCAATGTGCTGTAATGTCTCTTTTAGCCAAGAGAAGGCCCAAGTCCAAAAACTTACTAGTAGTCTTGTTCTTGGAGGTATGGGGGAACCAGTGCAGCAGACAAAGGCCTATAGTGGGCTCTACTTCTCTCTCAGTAATGTGGCGCAGTAACATAACCACCTCTTCCCAATAAGTCCCAAGCTGGGGGCAGTCCCACATCATGTGACAGAAATCCGCACCCTCCGTGTTGCAGCGCGGGCACATTGCTGTATCCGTGCCAAAATATTTATTCATTTTTGCCGGGGTAAGGTACGCCCTGTGCAGTATAAAAAAGTGCACCAGTTGGAAGCGGGCATTCCTAGAGCTTTTCCACACCCGTTCGACTAGCTCAGTCCATACTTTCTCGGGAATCTCTTTACCTAAATCCTCCTCCCACTTCTTTCGCAGTGTCAGTAACGGAGACAGTGCCTCATGCGTCATACGCCTATATAGGCAGGTAACTGCCTTAAAGGTTCCCGCCGCTAATACTACGTACTGGCAGGCCATTGAGGTTTGTGGTTCAATCAGCCCTTCTCTCCAATGCTTTTGGATGGCCGCAACGAGGGCCGAGTGGAGCAGAAAGTCCCCGCGAGGTAGGTCGTACCTTTCCTGCAATGTACCGAAGGGAAGCAAGGTGTTGTCCTCATATAAGTCCCGCAGTGTATACAGACCCTTCTCCTTCCAGTCGGTCAGCGCGGTCCAGTTGCCCCCATGCGGTAGAGCAATGCACATGGCCAGAGGGATCTCAGGGGCATAAGGATGCGCGATCTGCGCTCTCCTCTGACTCCTGTTCCAGCAAAGCCGAAACGTCCGTAATTCGTTAGTGAGTGCCTTAAGCCGCAGCGGCAGTTGTAAAATAATTCGGGAGAGTACCTGCCCGGGGGCCTGCCCTCCGTCCCGTCCGCCCGGCCCTCGAAATTCCAATGCTACTGCTTGGGTAAGCCACTGTAATTGGGCCGCCAAGTAGTATGTCTCAAGGTCAGGAACCGCCAGTCCACCTTCGGACTTCGATCTCATTAGTATTTTCAGTGCCACCCTCCGTCTGCCAGCAGCCCAGAGAAACCCCGTAATCATTGACTGAAGCTGTTTAAAAATCGACGCAGGTATCCAAACTGGCAGAGTACTAAAATAGTACAGCAGCCTGGGGAGGGTCACCATCTTAAGGAGGGCCACTCGGCCAGCCACCGAGAGAGGCACGGTTCCCCAAAACTCAAGATTGCTTTTAAGACCCCGGATGGCTCTACCCACATTACCCTCCAGTAAGTCAGTCTGCGTATGATAGATTCGGGTCCCCAGATACGTCAGGCAGCGGTATTCCCATTGCACCCCGTCTGTAATTAGAGGGCCACCAGCCAATGGGGCAGCGGGGAACAGGCAAGACTTCGCCCAATTCACTTTGAGTCCAGCAACAGCGCCAAGGTCATGAAGTAGACGCTTTGCTCCGACGAGGGCATCAGCCGTATGCGCTAAAAACATGAGTAGGTCATCGGTGTAAAGCGCGATGTGGTGAGTTTGACCATGCACACTAAGCCCCGGATACCGAAGCCCCGTCCTGGCCTGGGCCGCTAGCGGCTCCATGGCCAGGGCAAATAACTGAGGGGAGAGCGGGCAGCCCTGTCTCGTCTCACGGCTCACAGCACAGGCATCCGAGATCAGTCTACCCGTTTTAACCCTAGCAGTGGAATGCTTGTATAATAAAGCCGTCCAAGCTACAAAAGTATCCTCCAGCCCTATTTTTCTTATGACAACTTAATGAGTGAAACGTATGCCACGCAGTTGCTAGTTTTTTAAGTGCATTTTAGCACAAAGAAGGAGTATGCTGTTTTGATAAAAACGTTTATATATCTTTTTTCTACTAAGAAAGGCTGGTTTCGTACTGTAAAGTGAATATTGATTCCTGTATTTTTAATTTATCCATTATACTGCTATACCTAATCTGAAGTTTTTGGAATCAAGTTTTTGTATTGTCATTTTATCAAATGTAAGCTAACAAAAGATTTCTTCTTTTTAACTGTTGATGGTTTTAATATGTTTGTTTTATACTGTATGATCTTTTTTGTTTGTGTATCTTTTATGATCTGCCTTTGGAAGTTGGAATAAAGACAATTCATTGAATTGAATGAATGAGTGGGCCAAAAAAATGCAGATATAAATAGTTCTAAATGAAGTAGTGTGCTTGCTTCAAAATAATTGAAGAATGGAAAGCCCATTGCAACCTGCTGTGAAAAAATTATTTTGGATGAGTTGCCAGTATGTGAGGGCAGATTGGTAATGAGAGGGGACAGGTTTGTGCCTCAACAAGAGAATAGTTGGTTTGGCCCATGAGGGTCATCTAGGTCAGACGGTGACCATTAGAAGAGTTAAAGGGGACTTTTAGTGGTCATAGGTGGAGGCCCCGGTGACCTTGTGGCTAGAGTGCTGGGTGGAGTGCAGAGAGGGAGAAAAAAGACTGATGGTGGGTGTGGCAAGCCATGGTGAATGCATACATGATCATGGATGGGATAGTGTGTCTGTAAACTTCATTGGTCCCTTGGCAGGATTAAGAGTAGAATTAAGGTATGCAGTAGTCTTGGTGGATGTTCACGTGAGGTGGTTAATTGTTCAGGTTTTGAAGGTGATAACCACAAGGGCCACCATAGATATGTTGGATTATTTGTTTAGAGATTAGTGTTTTCCCGCCATATTGATAATGGAAAACAGTACCCAGTTAACTTGTACTGAGATTAAGGTCTTTTTAGACAGGTGTTGGATTAAACACTTTTACACTGCATTATACAAATCCTAAGCCAATGAGATTGTAGATAGGGCCAATAGAATGATGAAATGAGCTATCCAGTTGGCACTGAGGAATGGTCAGGATGAGGAAAAGGCATTAGCAGACTTTGTGTGGTCCTATCGCACCACTGTGAATAGTGGGACACAGGAATTCATCTTTGTTGTCATGAGAGGATGGAAACAAAGAAATAATCTAGTTCTGGCATGGATTATTGCTGAGTGTGGGGTTAAAGACTTGAAGCATTGCAAACTAAAGGAGGCTTGTCTGTTGATGAGTGGGTCAAAGTAAAATCTAGTCACATGCTCGGTGGTATAACTAAGTGCCACGGTCCTTTTAAAGTCAAGAAGGTGCATGAGTATTACGTGGTGTTGATGAATGGGGGAAATTGGAATCACGCTAAAGGGGCAGTGTACCAGAGAGGGGGTCTGTTAAGAAATGAAGAGTGCAGCAGATTCATGTTGAAAGAGGATAAAAAGTTGTGTCGGTCCAGAGTGGGTGGCATGGGTGGTGGTCAGAGGGGTGGCTGGAACGTAGATGGTGGTGGTGGTTTAGTCAGAGTGAAGGTGCAAAGGGAACAGAGGTTTTGCAGAATGTCAGTCTGCTTACAATATTACATTCATCAATGAGACATGTAACTTTCTGATTTAATTTTATATGCTTTTGTTCTTATTGGTGTTTATTGTTTTGCAGTTTCTTTCTGTATAACGAAGGGAAGAAGATAAGTTGTATCTTTAAGGCACAGTTGGAACTTGCCACCTATTCTTTTTTTTAAGGAAATGTTTTATTAGTTTCAACAATACCAACAGGTACACAACTACTTGCCTCAATCCACCAAGTCACAGAGGAGGTTAACGTCTCACATTAGAATCAATTTAACATCACATTAATGATCTGCCCAGCATTCATATTCACAGGTTCTTCGTAATACCATTCAACTCCTTCCTCCTCCTATTATCCCTCCTTGCCCATAAACATAGCAGACTCATTCTATGCCTCACCCTTCACCATCCGACATGGAAGAAGAGCGTTCCCCCTCTGGATTAATGAACCTATCCAGAAGTCCCACTCACACCTCAATGTCCTCCTGGGCCCTCGCATCGTGCCTGCACCTCCTCAGACGGACCTTCTCAGCCATGGGCCATTCCACCACATCTGCCACCCACCTTTCCTCACTTGGTCCAACCTGAGCTATCTCTTGGCCAATAACAACAGCAAGTGCAGGAACTTAAAGGCCATTTTCTGGCCCTTTAATATACAGATGTCTCCCAACAAGCAGACAACAGAGTCCATATCCACAGGGATCCACACTACAGACCTCAGACGAATCACCACATTCCCTCAGTAGTCATACACCTCAGGACATGACCATGCTAAGTGCAGAAAAAGGGGGCAGCTGGGGCATGACACCTGTGACACGAATCAGCCCTATCAGGATCTATTCTATGCATTAACACTGGTGTGAAATATGTACAATGAATTAAGTGGAAGTACATGAGTTTAAATTGTGTATTCACCAGTGCACACATCCATTGCCAATGAGCATTCTCAAGTGGAACCACCAGCTCCCCTTCCTAGTCCCCCCGCTCCGGGAACGGAACCCGCTTACAGTCCGCCATCAGTGCCTTATAAAGGTGGGATATCAAGTGACCGCTCCCGCTCAAATCCAGGAGGCATCTAAAAGTGAGTAAGGTAGCTGGGGCCGTAGGAAATGAGGGCCATATGTCCGACACAATAGCCGAAATACTCGCATGCTGCAGAAATTGTCCTGGTCCTATATGGAAGCTTTCCTTTGCTGCCTCAAATTCTATCTACTCCTCATTAGGAAACAGATTCCCCAGTACCTAACAACCACCCGTCCTCCAGGCAATCAAATCCACAGAAGCCCCCATTAGTCTAAAGGCCTGGAATCCCCAAAAAACTAAATCCGAGCGAAAGGAGCTTTGCTCAAAACACTTTTAAATGTACGTTCCCATATTGATTCCGTATGTCTGACTAACTATGAGACATACTCCACGTCCCTGCCCTGCCAATAAGAGCTAAGGTAGGGAGGACCGCCTTCACCCCCCACACCCCCTCCCACACCCCCCCCTCAAATCCTCCAGGGCGACTTCTCCCAGGTGCCCTCCTCAACTATGCACACACAAAAAGAAGCTACCCTGAATGAATAATTGATTTCAGAAAAGTGACCGAATTCTGACAAGCACTAGGCACTAATTAGTGGGGTGCTGGGCATCTCAAAAAATGTAAAGGACTGTCCTCACACACCACCAGGTGTCATGCTTCATCATTGGCAGTCCTAGCTCTCTAGACACTGCGTTTGGTGGAGAGCGGGCCTACACCTGGAGACAGGGAGGCACTTCTAAAATCTAAGTGGGGGCCCGTGAAAAAGTGGTAGCTTAAAAACCAATGTAAAGGCCAAAATACATTTCTTTGCTAGGCATTTACTTGTATTAAAAATCAGTGTGGGGATTGGGGGAACTAGTACCCCGTCATCACCAGTAATACGGGGTTATACCCCGTATTTAGTAGAGGATGACACAGGTCACCATACATAGTGGTAATATCTAACCAGAAGTGGTAAGATAGGAGCCCTTCGTACTGATGAATGCCACGGACCCTTTGGGCAAATATGGAAGAAACATGTTGACGACACTGGTGGTGACGGGGTATTGGTTCCCCCAATCCCCACACTGATTTTTAATACCAAGTAAATGGAATATACAAGCTGCAAGCTTATGTAATAGCTTATGAAACTTTCTCACCGTAGAGAATTATCACTGCTAGTCTGAATCTCCTGAAGAAATTCAGTCAGGCCCAAATCATACAAACCAATAATTCTGTTAGGGCGATGCAGATCAATAACTTTAGAATCTGGTATTCTGAGATTTCTCTATCGATCTCTTCCTATAATTAATAAATCAGGTGAAAATGCACAATCAAATTAAGGGATCAATCATGACAGACAGAGTCTTCAGTTTAGTTATAGTTAAATGTTATCGAGTAATCAAAGTCAGTTGCATTATTGAATAGCATTAAAGATTTAAAGAACACAGGGCAGTTCTGAATAGCTTAAGCTTGCCATAAGGTGACCAGTAGCTCGGGTAAGTTCAGTCTAAGCCAAAGGTAGTGTCCCATAAGGAAAAGTTCAGGAATGGCACACATGGCGTCAGCCGAAAGGGAAAAGTGAATTAAGTGGAAGTACATGAGTTTAAATTGTGTATTCACCAGTGCACACATCCATTGCCAATGAGCATTCTCAAGTGGAACCACCAGCTCCCCTTCCTAGTCCCCCCGCTCCGGGAACGGAACCCGCTTACAGTCCGCCATCAGTGCCTTAAAGTAGGAAATCTGCAAAGTTCTCAAAAGCAGTCTCTGAGATCAGGTCTGGCTCGATTTGGGGAAAGAGTCATCTTGAGTGTCCTTCTCAGACATCAATCAATCTCCTTCTCCTTTTGATCAATGTATAATATAATCCTCTAGTTCCAGTGGTGACACCTCCTTGATCACCTCATTGTGTCAGACCACTCAGTCCATTGGTCAGTTCGTATAGGATGGTTGTCATGAGACATAAAGAAGACACTTCTCGTAGGACAGAGGTACTGCAGATCATGTAAATTGTCGAATCATCCGATATACGTAAAATCCACAAACAATGATCCATTTGGAGTAGGCACATGAGCAAATTCAAATGAATAGTTCTCATGGAAAATGTTCCAAAAGTATCAACTTTGTAACAACAGGTCCATGTATGCAGCTGAGAACTCTTTCAGTCGGACACAGTTTCGTTACATATTGCAAGCTTATGAAACTTTCTCACGATGAGAAAACAGTGCAAGGAAAGAAGAAAATGCTGGCCAAGTATATTTGCTTTAAAAGATGTGCAGATAGCTCCACCTTTCCAGATCTCTGGCACCCATTTCTTTCCTTGCTATGCACGGAACTACTGGAGCTCACCTGCCCCTGGTACTTACGCCTTCTACGACTTACAGAACCCCCTCACGATACTGCTTAGATCAACACTGACGAGTTAGAACCGCTAGGGGATTCAGCTTTTCCCTCTTAGACTCACACAAGGCTCACCCATGAGGGGTTGCAGGGAGCTCCAGGAAGGAGGGTAGAGGGGGCGGGGAGTTGACTTGGGGGTTATATTGTTTTTCCTTTCCATTTTGCAAATGCTATGATTTATATGGCCTATCACCAGAGGCTTTGTTTGGAATATTCAACAACAACAATAAAAAAAATTTAAACCTAAAAGATGTGAAGAATATAAAGTAATGAAAAAACACATTTCATGAAATAAAAGCAAAGCACTACTATTCTTTCAATGCATAGGCACTCAAAATGAATCATTAGACAGTAAATCACACATTAAACTATGGCATATTACTGCATTTTCAAAGTACCAATGTATAAAATTATTTCAAATTATAAAATATTAATATCGTTTTAAGTGGATTACATTAGTACATATACGAAGATCTAATATTGAGAGTTTGGTAAATTTGCCATTCAAGATAACTATGCAGTACCACTTTTTCTTTTCTCATTTGATGCACAATTCTGCATGTACAATGATGACATTCAGAATGAACTATCCAATAACATACATAAGAAATTAAATCACATTAAATTTCATTAGTTCTTCACGCACATTAATATTACGATGAGTAAGATTAAGAGTTTCATAACGTGAATTAACCTATATTTGTATGTGAATATAATTTCATTTATTCTACATTTATCTGCATGCTTTTATGATGCAGTAACTAATTTCTCTCATGTCTATTTTCAATGTTTTCTTCAACGTGTAATTAGTGCACATTCAGTCGTATTACTCAACACGTCTCAAAAATCGGTTTAGATGTGTATCAAAGGATCGAGCTGCTTATCAGCTGCATCAATGTCATTTCGAAGTGAGAGGGAAGTTGCAGTGGCGACTGGTTAAAATGGTGTAATATCCTGCAAGCTCAAACTTTTTAATGGAAAACGGTGCAAGAATTTTCTTTTTCTATGGATAGATGTAGTACTTAGTTTAAGCAATGCTAAGTTTAGATGGGGTGATTGGACCCCTCAGTGGGGACAGGATGTTTTCATAGAGTGTGTGTGGGGGTGTATGGGACTTTTTAGTAAGGTGAGGCAGAAAGCAGGCTTAGCTTTCTTTCCAAGAGTGTTATTCAGATGTCACTTGTTTTCAAATCTCAGAAAAGATCCCTTCTGGGAAGATTGTATGTTATCAGAGACTGAAATCAATCTACCTAGAAAATGTGTAGGACTGCCAATTTGATGCTGTAATAGCATCAAACTCAGCAGTGGAAGCATTTTGTGTGCTGCTGCCGCAGTACTCACTTCGGCCCCATGGTTAATGTATGCATTTTTCAAAACACCGTTTTCTGTCATGAGCTGCAACTGACTGCGTGGCAAATGGAGCCTATAATGGACCTTAAAATATTTGGGAGGGTAAAGATTTTGTCCTTTGGTAATCACTAAAGGAGAGGTATCGTGACACTTTTTAGTCCAGGACAAGCCTTGACCGCCATGTTCCCAGGACAAGGTGAGTGTTCCAGGTCTCTAAATTCATTCTCGTATTTGTAGTGTACCACCTAAGCTGAGACATGGGATTTGAAGTCGCACAGTGTGCTAACAGACAGGATCTCATCTGTAATTTGGAGTGTTTTAAGGCATGATCGTTACTCAGGGCAATGTACCATGCTTAGACACAAACAATTGCTAGATTTGGGGGTGCTCATGCTAATGTCGCTAGAATCAAATGCCAAGCCTATAGGGCCCTTTCTGAAGTCACATTATGGATGCCCACAGATAAAACAAGGGTCTAAGAAAATCATCTACATCATAGTCTGGTTCATTGTAGTGTAAAACGTTCCTGGAGCAATAGCCCTGTCCCACCTGTGGGTTTTCCTACACAATAGATTCATCTCGAGTCCACTGGTTTGAGCTCTAGGTATTTTAGAACAAATGTTTTATCTGCACCAGACTCTGAGGAGGCTGCCTACTACATTTTCCTAGTAAGTCGACGTAGCTTCTCATGTCCGAGACCACTCACTTCCCCACACCTCACACTGAATGTGTTTCTGTATGTTTGTGTAACATGCTTTGGTGTGTGTGAGGAATCTGGGGGTCCCCAATGTAAATGCAGCTCCAAGAAGATAGGTTGCCGTGTTAAACACCAGAGGCTTTGATGTAGCTGTCTGTCCCTGTTGTGCCCACCCCTCTTTCCACAGCCTGCACAGATCTTTATAGCCATTTTGTTGAGTATTTGGCTGGATCAACGAACTCTTCAGTGCAACCAGAAAGGACTATTTAAAGTCACCTAACTGGATAAGGCCAGTTTGAAATGATCAGACTGTGGCCGTCAAAATGATTTTGCCTCCAAAAAGATTGCAACCAAGGGCGTGGATACTGCTGTCACCTAAGCAAAGGGGCTGTAGAATCAGAAGCCCCTGTTGCAGTGTCCATTTGACATTCTACTCTTCTTTATTACATTCTGACCGATCTGGTATGTTTCCTTGTGCAGGCAACTTGTGTCACAAGCCCAGTGGCAAGTGTTTGACTCTTTTGGATGACAGGGGTACATATAAAGCAGTATTAGTTAAAACATGAGTGACTCCCTTCCCCATGATCAATCTGCGATCACCCCCATGATCAATCCATGACACAATGAACAGTCTGTGGCAGCTGAAGAATAGTCATAGGAAACAGGCTTTTTTACCCTCACCCAGTAGGTAGACCGCTTGCTGTCGCAGATATGTACTTCTGTGCATTATGTTATGGCTGTGTCCCCTGATTCCTACTGATTGCATGTGGTATGCATGAGAGTGCTTGGGCAAATGAGAGGTGGGGTACCCATAGTTGTGGTGCAACATATGTATTTAGCCCCTAAGGGTGTAAATTGCTTCATAGTGTTTGATTGCCAGGGCTCCCCCCATACACCTATACAGGGCTTTTCCCCCTGTAGGAAACATTGTGAAGAGAAGCGTGTGTCTGATTTTGAACTCACATCTAGTGAATAAAGCTACAACATCCTTTTGTGTCAGTCCCTGACATGACCCCTTTTTACCCCACTGAAGACTGTAATTGTTGACTCCCGGGGATGCATATGGAGAGCGCAGTCCCTCTCACAACGCGGCATTGATAGGCATCTAGTTAACTCCACCTGCAGACCTGAGTGATCTAAATGCTGATCCAGATTTGTTCCACCCTCATTTTGAAGGTCCGCGGTATGCCTGAATGGCTGGTTTAGCTAGCACTTCACTCTGTGGGATTGTAACCTGACTCAATGAGCCAGGTAGTCATGTTTAACCCTGACCCCCAACTGCAATGGAACCAAGGGAAGGAAATGTATCTGCTCTCTTATGTTATTAGGGCAAGGCTCGAAGGACAGAGCAAAAGGTATGCTGCTGCTGGGATTTGAAGGAGGTAGATTGACTTCCGTCCTAAGAACCTTCTTTAAACTGGCTCAAGTAAGGGAAGGCCCAGATGCTGTGAAGAGAGCTGGCTGCGCAACCTGTTGTCACTGCCCAGCCCAAAACCAAGAACCACTTTACTGCGAGCATAGGACTTTGTGGTTCTCTCCTCTGGCCTCATTAACAGATAAGAATGTGTTTTCTACTCCCAGGAGCATGGGGGGAAAAGCGTTGTTGCCCATCAGGTAACCCATTGTGTTCATCCTCTCCCTGAAATCGAATCCAACCTTTGGGCATATACTGCGATCTATGCGCCTCGCAGCATGGCTCCCCAGCGCAGTTTCACTTGACCGGAAAGGTTGCATTACCCCTGAGACTGCAGCCCACCATCTCCATTTTTGCTCTGGGTTGTCAAGTGCCCCAGATACACAGCAGCCGTATAGTAATGTTCAAGTGACTGGGACAGTGCACTGCCAGCCCCATCCTCTCTGATTGCAAGTTGAAGGATTCTGACCGTATACGAAAGACTATGCTGGAATGACTAGACTGAACATTTTGACTTTCCCACCAGACCAGAGATGGTTCCTGCGCTGCACTGTTGATATGCTTGTGATAGCTCTCCTCAGATGCTGTTTATCCTTAAATTGTCTCCTGCATGCCTAGAAAAGCCAGATTGCATGCATCATGTGTTGAAAGTTACTTAACGCTTTGGAGAATATATTCTACTAAACTGTTGAACCTGTTTATGCGAATAGAATTCATCAAAGTTAAAACACTGCTTGGGTAATGCATTTATTGCTCAGGCATTGTAGTGTTACCTGTATCTTTGTAGCAAACACTAGATCACCCTACAGGAGTAACCCATGACTACTTCCTCTTGCTACCCTTGGAGATTCAGTGGCTACAGAGGACAATTTTTGGCAGTCAGTGAACTTGCCCCAGCATCAGAGTTTGAAGGGTTCCATGGAGAGCAAGCAATGCTTGTGCAAAGAAACTGCAGAGGGGGTATCTCGTGATTTGCTCGTGGTTATTATCTGTGCACTGTATGACAGTGAAGTTCAAACGCAAGCAGGTTTTTGGCCTTTTGGCCCACAGTTTTGAACCAGCAGTTCTCACCAGGTACAGCCTGGCAGTGGTTGGTGGTGCAAACACACGATTATGCTCAATTTGTTTAAATAAAACTGGCAGAACCTAGTTGCTGAGTTCTCTTCTAGGCTCTACTGCACCCCTGATTTAAATGCAATTAAAGCAAAAACATCTTCAAGGTATACGTGCTGTGTAGCTTCTGCTTTTTTATTGTATAATAAATTTTTTGAATTATTAATACTTCACCGGTGGAGGCTTGTTGGATATGAACATTGCTCTATACCTGGATAACTCATCCTTAAAAAACCTATACTCCGGAAACCATAAACTACTAAACCATACATTTAAATCATAAATTCCCTCTTACCCTTCCCTCCTCCTCCCCCCTCGGCACTGCATCTCGCCTACCTGATTATCTGCAGGGATGCTAGCACGGACCTCTCCGTCTCTAAATTATGCTTTGTTTTCAAGTTTTTCTTGTGTACTATCCGTTACGTCCGAAATTACCCACAAGGTTCGCATTATGGGGTTAATCATAGTTGATTGAGACAGTTGCATAAGATGCTCCATCACTGGGACCCATATTTTTGCAAATTTTTAAATGAGCAGGGGCTTGAGCTTAATAGCTCAAAAACGAAATTCATGATTTTTTGCCCAACCCATAAAACAAACATGGGAAGACTATAAATGCATGTTGGCTCTAGCCAAATTAAAAAGTGTCCAGCTTTGACTACATGGGTTTAAGACTATCCCCTAACCTAAATTGGGAAAAAGCATATATATCAGTCAGTCAAAATTAACTTTATTCGGCTACTTAAAGCCATAAAAGTGCAAATCCTACTCAAGACAAAGATCATAATCTACGGCCCCCCTTATGGAACAGCAGAGCAAGATGCACGCCATCATATTATGTGACAATTCATAGGAAGTTAAAACGCGTATCATAAGAGCAATGACAAAACATGAATAAGAAATCAATCACCATAGCATAGTTCAACTTGAGAGTACAGAATAAAATTTGCCCCACATACACTTGCTCATATTTACAATTAATAAAAATGTATTATATATTTTAAAAGAAAAAATTACATGACGATTAAAAACAATGTTCGCAGACAGACTCAGGGGCAACCTATTCCTAAGTCTAATCGCCCCTGATAAAAAACTGGCTACCCCAAAACAGACCATAGGTGACGCTAGTGTTTGAAGGTAGACCAATGCCGGCCTAACCTGTACAAAATTGCAACTTCTAAGCAAAGGAGGATAAACTTTCTGCGCAATGGATTGTAATATTCGCAGAAAAACATTATATGGAGGGTGTCTTGCTCCGAGAAGTTGTCACAGGGGCAAGGTTTTAGTGTGCCTTCCCTAAAGTAACCTTTGGGGAAGGCTAATAGCCAAGGAACCATATTTCAATCTAAATCTTGTTAGAACAAACAGATGATACGGTTTATTGATATAAGATAGATATGGTTGCATATGTTAGGGCAGGCTCAATGTGACAAATCTTCTCACCATAGGTTTTTTCAATTCGTTCTCCTCCCTTAGTCCCTTTCGTCTATCCAGGAACTGCTGCTTAACGTCTCTAATGGCCAGTTTACCCAGAGCAATAGGACTCAAAAATAAGTCTGGGCAGCCAAGAATTTCCATTTGATCCTTAATGTATTTCAGCCAAGGGATCTCTAACACCTTTTCAAGGGTAAGGTAGTCTCGTATGATCAGTTGATTTAGGTTAGGAGTCGGTTGGGCCCAAATTCTCAACCAGCGTAATAAAGGCGCAACCGCAATCTGATCCGAGATAAAGCCCGCTCCCAGTTCCTCATGTATATTAAAAATTGGGGTTGATGCGGGGACCGAGAGCAGTTTACGCATAAAGGTGTTCTCGGCCCCCTGGATTACTTTCATGTCTGTATAACCCCAAATATCACTGCCGTAAGTAGCCATAGGGATACACTTCGCGTTATAAATCTTCATGAGTGCAGGGAGAGGTTTTGATCCTACTCTTTTAGCAAAGTCTAGAGTAGCCCCGATGCTCTGGCTAGCACATTCTTTTTATGGACACGCTGCGTGTGCCAAGTGAGTTGGTCGTCAAAAGGACCCTAAATAGGGGAAAGCGGGGACTTTTAATAACTCAACTCCCTTGCAATAGAATTTGGCCTTCGCTGCCCTCCTCGAGCCTATGGTCATAGCATGCGATTTTTTCAAGTTAGTTATTAAGTCCAAAGACTCCATAAAATCTATAAAACAATTTAAAAGAAGTTGCAGCCCCCTTGCAGTTCTGGCCATTAAAACCGCGTCGTCGGCATACAGGAGCGCGGGAATCATTTTAATACCGGCTCTGGGTATGTCTTTACAGCAAGAAACCAGAGAATCCCCTAGTTTGTTAATATAGAGGGTGAACAGCAAGGGGGCCAATATGCACCCCTGCCGGACCCCTCTCTTTACTGCCCAAGAGTCGGTAAGGCTGCCCTCTTCATTAAAACGTGCCGCCGCTATTGTGTTTTCATGAATGGCAGCCAGAAATGAAATCAGGTCACCATCTACCCTATGTCTCGAAGAATCAGCCACAGCTTTGACCTATTAACAAGGTCAAACGCCGAGGTTAAGTCCATAAAGGCCAGATGAAGATCCCCGCGCTTTACAACTGTATACTTGCCTATCACCAAATGGAGGTTAAGGCATTGGTCCAAAGTACCCCTCCCCTGCCTAAAACCGTATTGGAGGTCGGAGACTATACTTGCTTGTTCAAGCCACTCTGTTAAACGCTCCAAAACAACTTTCCCCATGATTTTGGCCGCGGAGTCAAGGAGCAAAATAGGCCTGTAACAAGCCGGATCAACCCTCGACCCCTTTTTGAAGATTGGTACGATGACCGCTTTTGCCCATGATGGGGGAAAGCCAGTGTCACGGGGCAGAGGAACCAGGGGACTGCAATGGACACCTGACCCACTGGTATGACGCGCCTGCTACAGACCAGACTCTTTTTTTACAGCAGCAGGAGGACTGGAGGCAACAATCCCCCCCCTCGTGTGGAAGCATAGTGGACAAAGGATGCTGTCCCTTTAACTGGGATGCAGAGTCACCTGCCTCCTCCCCTATCAATGATGCGGACTGGAGCCGGCCAATAAAAAGGACGGAGACCCGGAAGGAGGTGTGTTACACCACCGGAGGACGAGAGGACGCGGAGGAAGGAGAGGAACGGAGAGCAGCGGGAGTGCCAGCGAGCGCCGAGGACGTCCGAGAAGGAGCGGAGACACTACGAGTGCCAGGAGGCCACCGGAACCACGATTCGCCCAGCCATGTTCCAGGAGGAGCGTGGCTTTCAGAGGTACGAGGGCGGTTTGCGGGTTGGGTAGGGAGGCGGGGAAGACCCGACGGCTAAGGGAGACAGTCCCTGCTTGATCCTTCTTGAGGTTTACTCCCCTCCCTGCACACACACTCCTTTTCCTAGACGTGCGGCACTGGATTGAAGTGTTCCCCTTCACCACCCCCTCCCTCCTTTGCACCACAGTGCACATAACACTCACGACATTTCCCCATTCCCTCCCTTTTTCCCCGAGAGCCACCGGAGACGGGGAAGAGACTGGAAGGTCGGAGGACCAGGCAGCAACACCCCGAAGACGACCACCGTCCAGAGACGCCATTCAGGAGGAGAGAGTCACCTCAGCCCCTCCTAACTCTAAGAGGAACTCTGGCTTCCAACAGGAGGCGTGTACTCCATACAATAAAACCCTGTCTATACAAACCTACGTCCCTGCCCCTTTCTTTGACCCCGCTACAACTGGTGTCAGAAGTGGGATCTACTGACTCCATCTGCACAACCGAGATGGACGCACTCATCCAACACCTTGTGAAGGGGCAGGAAAAACTGGGATGGGCTGTGGAGCGGCAAATGAAGTCAGCCCAGGCGGACCGCGATGTATTCAAAGACACAATCACGGGCCAAATGGATGGTCTACAGAAGATGATGGCCGACCGGCCCTCTGCCTTGTTGCCTGAGCCCCGGGCGGTACATCATTCACCCTCGGGGATATCCCTACAAAAATACATGGCTGGTGAGGACCCAGACGCTTTCCTGCTCAATTTTGAGCGAGCGGCCAGGGCTTGTGGGTGGCCTATGGAGAAGTGGCCGTTCTTCCTAGCCCCTCTATTGACGGGGGAGGCCCAGGCCGCGTACCAGGTGGCCAACGCCACCGGAGACACCCCATATGAGGACATCAAAGCGATCATACTGGACCACTTGGGCCTAGACGCGGAGGCATACCGGGTGCGATTCCGGAAAGAGAAGGGTACCCAAGGGGAAAACCCCAAAACGCTGTTCTTCAGGCTCAAGATGGCAGCGGATAAATGGTTGACCCCGACTGTGAGCTCCAAGGAGGACATCATGGATAAAATATATCTGGAGCAGTACTTGGACGCCCTCCTTTTCACACACAAAAGTGGCTGCGTCAGCACACGCACCTGACAACTGAACAGGCCATTGAGATGGCTACTTCCTTTCAAGGGCACAACCCCGACCCTCAATGTGGGACCTGGAGAAGACCAACCGCTTCAGCTCCCAGAAGAACGAAAGGAAATACCGCCCCGTCATCGAGCCGCTGAAAAACAGACCAATAAAAACTGATCTACCGAGTGTCAAGGGTCCCCAGTGTTTCGAATGCGGGGACTGGGGCCACATCGCCCGTCTCTGCCCCAGGAAGAGAACCACGGAGGAGCCCATGGACGTGGGTTTCATACCGAAGTCCATATTGTACACCGCGGAGATGGGGAGTGCGTTCCACGTAAGTGCACAGGTGAACGGGAGGATAGTAAAAGCCCTGTTGGATTCTGGTTGTAGGCAGTCAGTGATACAGAGACTACTGGTACCTGATAGTCAGCTACTGCCAGATACCACCGTGCACATCAGGTGCGTGCACGGTGATGTGAGGCCCTACCCCTTGCTGCCATAACACTCACCCTAGCCAACGGGTTCTCATCACAGATTAGAGTGGGAGCGTTAGAGGGTCTCCCGAGGAGCTAATACTCGGTACCGACATCCCTGACTTTCTAGCCCTGTTCCATCAGGCCGCTCTGGCCCTAGGTAGACAGACAGGTACCGCAAAGCAGACAGACCATCCGATTCCAGCTCTCACAACAGCGGAACCATGGATAGGAGACAAGAGCTTTAAGTTCGCCCAGGCCAATGACGCCACCCTGTTAAATGCCTGGGAGCAGGCACATGCAACCCAAGACAGACACCCTGTAACATATCCCAGATTTATCATAAAGGAGGGACTGCTGTACAGACAGGCAGGACCCAATGAATCACACCAGCTCTTAGTCCCCCTTTCTTTCCGAGAACAGGTGCTTTTCTACGCTCACTCCCACCTCACCTCGGGGCATACTGGGGCTGAAAAAAACCACCCAAAATGTAGTCCGACATTTCTATTGGCCAGGGATTTACCGAGATGTGAAGACCTATTGCCAGTCCTGCGAGGTCTGCCAAAAGAAAAATACCCATAGACCCCCAGCGGTTCCCTTGCAACCCCTTCCCATAATTGGTACCCCATTTGAGCGCATAGGGATGGACCTGATCGGACCCCTGCCCCGTACAAAAAAGGACACGTGTACGCCCTAGTCATGGTGGATTATGCAACCCGTTACCCCGAGGCGTTTCCCTTGCGAACGGCCACGACTCGTAACATCGCCGACAAACTGCTGGAGGTATTCTCTCGAGTTGGCTTTCCCAAGGAGATCCTAACGGATCAGGGCACCCCTTTCGTTTCACGCCTCATGAGGGAGGTCTGCAGACTCCTGGACCTGCGACACATCAAGACGTCCGTATACCATCCTCAAACGGACGGGCTTGTGGAGCGGTATAACGGCACACTGAAGTCCACATTGAAGAAGATGCTGAACGTGAACGGGAAAGAGTGGGACCAGATTCTGCCCCTCGCCCTCTATGTGATCCGAGGGCAAGTGCAAAGCAGTCTAGGGTGTTCGGCATTTGAGATGCTGTATGGACGACAGCCGCGGAGCCTCATGGAGATAACCAAGGAAGCATGGGAAGAGAGGAGGCAACAGAAACCAGGGGTGTGCTCGAGTATGCCCGGGCCCTGAAAACGAGGATTGGGAAGCTCAGAGATTTAGCCTACTCCAACCTGGAAAGGAAGCAAGAAAAACAAAAGAGCTTCTACGACCGAGGAAAGAGATGGCGGACGCTTAGTCTACATGATTGGGTACTGGTTTTGCTTCCCTCCTCCTCGAAGAAATTCCAAGCTGAGTGGTTAGGTCCATACAAAATCATCGACATTGTCGGAAAAACCACTTATAGGGTACAACTAACGCCCAACCGTACCCAGTTATATCACATAAATCTCCTGAAGAAGTGGTTGGGCCCACCTCCCAAAGCGGCCCACCTCACATTACCTGCTCTTTCTTCGAACCCCAGCACCCTAGGACACTTGGTGGTTAACGAAGAGCTCGATCCCGAAGAAAGGAGGACCCTGATACAGACGCTGACCCCGTTTGCACCCCTCTTTTCGGACACTCCTGGAAGAACCACCCTGGCGGAGCATTGCATTGAAACATCAGTGGGGAAGATCGTCAAACAACGCCCCTTCAGGATCCCTGCCGCCAGAAGAGATGCCATCCAAAAAGAAGTAAAGGACATGTTGAGGATGGGGGTGATCAGGCCTTCAAAGAGCGAGTGGTCGTCCCCGATTGTGATGGTACCCAAGCCTGACGGAAGCCGACGGTTCTGTATGGACTTTCGGGCCCTTAACGAGATCTCCAGGTTCGATGCCTTCCCTATCCCTCGCATCGATGAACTGATAGAAAAACTCGGCGATGCTAGGTACATCACCACATTGGATTTAACCAAGGGTATTGGCAGGTACCCCTAAGAGAGGAAGACAGAAAAAAACGGCCTTCTCGACTCCCGACGGGCTATATGAGTTTACGGTGCTCCCGTTCGGGTTGCACGGCGCTCCTGCGACCTTCCAACGCCTGATGAACACCGTCCTGCAGGAGCACCAGTCTTTTCGTCCGCATATTTAGATGACATTGTCGTATTCAGCTCGGACTGGAAGACACACCAGCAACATCTGCGGACCATTCTAAGTGCCCTACGAGATGCCGGACTACACGTGAATGCAAAAAAATCAAGAGTGGGGTACCAAAGGTTAAATACCTAGGGTATGTTCTGGGGCATGGACTGATCGCCCCTCAAAACGAGAAGATCAAAGCCATAATGGAGACCCCTTTTCCCCGTACCAAACGGGAAATGCGAGCCTTTCTCGGCCTGATAGGGTATTACAGACGTTTTATTCCCCAGTTTTCTGAGGTAGCTGCCCCTCTGACCGATACACTACGGAAGGACTTGGGTTCTCGGGCCCTCTTACATCCCACTAACCCCATGATAGAGGCATTCCAGTCCCTGAAACGCACTATCACCACTAGTCCTGTTTTAGCCTCCCCTGATTTCACCAGGCCATTCCTATTGCACACAGACGCCTCGAATCATGGGATAGGGGCGGTCCTCTCCCAAGAGTCACCTGAAGGGGTAGACCATCCTATTCTTTACATAAGTAGGAAGCTGTTTCCCAGGGAGGTGAAGTACTCGACCATCGAGAAGGAATGTTTGGCCGTGAAATGGGCTGTGGACAAACTTCGTTATTATTTAGAGGGCTCTCCCTTCACCCTATATACTGACCATGCCCCACTGAAATGGATGAGTCGCAACATGGCAAACAACCCCAGGGTCCTCCGCTGGTTCCTTTCTCTGCAGCCATTCTCCTTCGAGGTGAGGCACCGAAAGGGGGTGGACAATGGCAGTGCGGACTACCTGTCAAGGGTGTTCCCTCTCCCCGAGCGGGAGAATCCAGGGGAGGAGGTGTGTCATGGGGCAGAGGAACCAGGGGACTGCAATGGACACCTGACCCACTGGTATGACGCGCCTGCTACAGACCAGACTCTTTTTTTACAGCAGCAGGAGGACTGGAGGCAACAATCCCCCCCCTCGTGTGGAAGTATAGTGGACAAAGGATGCTGTCCCTTTAACTGGGATGCGGAGTCACCTGCCACCTCCCCTATCAATGACGCGGACTGGAGCCGGCCAATAAAAAGGACGGAGACCCGGAAGGAGGTGTGTTACACCACCGGAGGACGAGAGGACGCGGAGGAAGGAGAGGAACGGAGAGCAGCGGGAGTGCCAGCGAGCGCCGAGGACGTCCGAGAAGGAGCGGAGACACTACGAGTGCAAGGAGGCCACCGGAACCACGATTCGCCCAGCCACGTTCCAGGAGGAGCGTGGCTTTCAGAGGTACGAGGGCGGTTTGCGGGTTGGGTAGGGAGGCGGGGAAGACCCGACGGCTAAGGGAGACAGTCCCTGCTTGATCCTTCTTGAGGTTTACTCCCTCCCTGCACACACACTCCTTTTCCTAGACGTGCGGCACTGGATTGAAGTGTTCCCCTTCACCACCCCCTCCCTCCTTTGCACCACAGTGCACATAACACTCACGACATTTCCCCATTCCCTCCCTTTTTCCCCGAGAGCCACCGGAGACCGGGAAGAGACTGGAAGGTCGGAGGACCAGGCAGCAACACCCCGAAGACGACCACCGTCCAGAGACGCCATTCAGGAGGAGAGAGTCACCTCAGCCCCTCCTAACTCTAAGAGGAACTCTGGCTTCCAAAAGGAGGCGTGTACTCCATACAATAAAACCCTGTCTATACAAACCTACGTCCCTGCCCCTTTCTTCGACCCCGCTACAGCCAGACACGCAAGCTGCATTAAAAACTTGGCCCAAACCTTAGGATCTGCCTTATAGAGATCCGCCGGTACTCCGTCAGGACCTGGAGCTTTCCCCCCCGAGAGTTGTAGTGATCGCTTTGTAAACTTCATCAGTTGTAAAGACAAGGGGGGAACCTACTAAGCCAAGCATGGGTATCTCAGTAGAAGCTCCTAAGGTCATATCACTATACACTTTCCCAAAATGTTGCACCCACATCTCCGCGGGGACTAGAGAGTCTTTACTGGAGTTTGGTGTGTCGTCAAACAGAGGACTGTTTATAACAGACCAGAATCTAGACCTATTAGCCAGCACGCTGGCTTGGCTAAGCTCCTCCCACGCCATCTCCCGCAATTGCCTTTTCCTGCTTTCTACTGCAAGTTTATAAGCCTTCCTTACGTCCTTGACCCGTAATGCCGCCCTTGGCTTTTGCTTAAGCTCCCGCATTAAATCTTTGTGGGTGTTCATGCAAGCTTCATCAAACCATTTTTTAAACTTTGGGCGCCTAGGTCTGCTGGCTATAGTTAAATCTGAAACAACCTGCTTCCCAATTAGGTCAAAAGCATTTAACACGGATCTTGGTTGAGAATCCTGGTCTGTGCAAATCCTAAACTCCTGGGCACATTTAATAAGCAAACTATCAATGAAACTTTCAGGGGTAATCCTTTCCCACTTCACTCTACGAGCTTGATCTTTAGAGGCAATATTAGTATTAGTAAGTTGGGTCATGGTCCTTCCCTTGTTGACAGCATTTAAATTAAGGTCCAATATCATAGGATTATGATCACTGACGCAATTTTTTAATACGCTTAGTCTACCAATTACAGTCAGCAACGGAGATGATACCAAGATGTGGTCAATTATGCTTTCGCGACCATGACCAACATAAGTAGGTACGGGGACAATCCTGTCTGATTGTTCAAGGCAAATCAAATTATGAGCCGCTAAAATACTTTCTAAAAAGATGCCAGAGGAGGTATGTTCGAAATGATTTAGCCCCTGTGGGCCACATTCCTCCTCCAGCCTAGCTGAACAATTAATGGGGCAAAAATGAACATTAAAATCTCCCAGGACTAATATGTCATAGTATACTGCTGAACTATCTCCATAGCTTTCCAAAAGGCCATGAGAGCCATAAGGTGCTCTGTCTCTTGATTTCTTGTAAAAGAATTATAAAAATTAACCACTAAAAGGGTTGGGAGATTCTTCCCTGTCAACTCTACCACTAACATGTGAGGAGAACAAGAATCAATCAGCCTTGCCTTATAAGAAAGCTTAAGGTTGATCAATAATAATAGCCCCCCCCCTTGCTCTACCCATACTGGACGGTATAGCGAATTTACAAAAAGATATGAACCCATCCAGGTAAAAATGCTCGTTTGACTCCCAGGTTTCCTGTAGAGCTGTAATGTGGTGAGTAGCAAGAAAACGTTCCCAAGAGACATCGCCCTTTTTTGTCCTTAAACCAGCAATATTCCATGTTAAGACTTTCATTGTATCATCATCAGTTATTATCGGCTTTAAGCCGGATTTTACTATATTAGCAGTAATAGCCTGAGATTGTTGAGTCAGGGAACAAGAGATGGTAAAAGTTGGCAAGGTGACCGTGGGGACAAGGTTTTCTTCAACCGTTGTTTCAGAAGAAATATCCATAATGGGAGATACTACATCAGGAAGAGGTAGTCAATCTTGAGCATCCATACCAGAAAGGACCTGAAACCTATTAGATATAGAAATAGGGGAGACAACCGACAACGGGAATCTTACAAGCGGCTTATAGAAAAATCCCAATGGCAAGGCCCAGATACGGGTGGGATTATTAGAGCAAGAATCTTGGACCCTTAGTATTGATTTAACAACCGATGAGTTACGGAAGTCAATTACCACACAATCCCCATCGATGTTCTTTGGAGATGGCCCCACCCACCCGACTCTGCGGACCATAATGATGTTATTGCTCACAGGTACCCTGAACCCTTTATATTTGGATAACCAGTCTACAGATTTGTTACGCAATTGGGTCCAAGATTCAGTTTGATCTGGCCTAAGATGGGGCACACCAGCCAAAACCAAGACATACGGGCATGCAGCCGAAGGTAGGTCTAGTATGTCTCCAGAGCCCTTCACAATCAAACGGTTCATCACATTTGGGCCACCCCTACCATTATTGCTGTCTCCAATACTGGTATTGGCCTGGGTAGTGGGTAAAAGACTCGAGGGTCCCGCAGGCTGGGACAGTGTATTGTCAGATGAATTGAAAGAATTGGCCATCCCACCTGTCTCCAGTCCTCCCCGCCCCTGGTTGATTGTATTTCCCCCGGAGCCAGATGCCATAGGTAATAATCGAGATATAACCGGAGCCCTAACACCCATGCTAGCTTTACCTGCTAAATGGCCCGGTTCCCTGTTGCTACCCCCCACAATCCTGTTTGCTTCTGGCATTCCCAGAACCATCGGTGCTTCAGCTGTCCCCCGCACTGCACATTTACACCCACAAGCCTTCCGGTTAGATGACACATTGCTAAGTTTTTGGAGATGCAGCAATTTTTCCTCAATTACCCCTAATTTAGATAATAGGGGGCTAGAAGAACAGTTATTAAAGTCTCTAAGCGTTTCCAATGATCTGGGTCACTCCCAAAGTCCGCCCTGGTACGGAGGTCAATATTTGACAAATGGGACATGCCACCAGCAGATTCTAAGATCTGATGCTCATGAGGCCCAGACTCTTGGTGCGTAGGTTTAAGGTTATGCTTGTTCCTCTGCGCCACACTTGCCCTTGTGCGTTTCGCAGGTGGCGCACCATTGCCTCTCAGCAAAAGATCAACAGGGCGTGCCATACTTTCCCTTAACCCTCTTTTAGGTCTGGTCACAGGCTCACCTTGGGCTGTGCAAGTTATGTTCGAAATGTGGGCTGGGGATAGAACCGAGGGTGCAGGGGGATCTACTATCTCCAAAGTTGGATTAACTGTCAAATCCTGGGTTTGGCTCATTACTGTATTTTGGGCAGGTTCCAGATTATTTAAGTAGCCCATATCCGGAACCCCCAATGCAGCAACTACATAGTCAGCTCGTTTCCCATCAGAACTTATAATTGGGGTCTCAGTACATTGATGATCCAAATTTTGTGATTCGCCCACTGGAGATTTAGCCATAATTAAGCCTCCCAAAGATGACCTTTTTTGTCCTGCGTAAGTGTCCATGGAGAGTCGTTTTTCAGTAAGCTGGATTTGATGTGTCAAAACTGTCTCAGTCCTTCAAAAACGCATCCAAAGTTCCCTCAACCCCGCCCCCTCCCCGTGCTCCTATTGCCTTACGTTTTGAAGTCATAGTCTATTCCTTGAAATGTATGTAGCACAGAGTTCTGGGCAGACTAGGCAATCATACGTATAACAATGAAGTAGTGAATTATAACCTTATGAAATGGCTCCGACGACTAAGAGGGATGGCCCAGCCCTACCTCCTCCTGCCTCGGACGGGCTCAGACGGGCCCGCCCTTGGTCCGGGCTTCGTCTGGGCTGCGTCCCGCGCCCCGGGGGTAGAGGCAGCGCTATAAGCGCGATGGATGTCGCCTCCCCCTCACTCACGGCACCTGTGGCGGGAGCTGAGAATGCTGGGACTGGTAGTCCCTGTAGAGTACGCCTCCCGGGGCCGGCAGTGCTGGAAAGTCCAGATGGAAAAAAGCCCTGGGATTCCTGTCCCACCAGGGCTCAAGGGAGAAAGGCAGAGTTACCCCAGTCAGCGAACAGCAACGTGGAAAGACAGCAGACCAACAAAACACACCACCCCGCGGGGGTAGAGGCAGCGCTATAAGCGCGATGGATGTCGCCTCCCCCTCGCTCATGGCACCTGTGGCGGGAGCTGAGAATGCTGGGACTGGTAGTCCCTGTAGAGTTCGCCTCCCGGGGCCGGCAGTGCTGGAAAGTCCAGATGGAAAAAAGCCCTGGGACTCCTGTCCCTCCAGGGCTCAAGGGAGAAAGGCAGAGTTACCCCAGTCAGCGAACAGCAACGTGGAAAGACAGCAGACCAACAAAACACACCACCCCGCGGGGGAGAGGCAGCGCTATAAGTGCGATGGATGTCGCCTCCCCCTCGCTCACGACACCTGTGGCGGGAGCTGAGAATGCTGGGACTGGTAGTCCCTGTAGAGTACGCCTCCCGGGGCCGGCAGTGCTGGAAAGTCCAGATGGAAAAAAGCCCTGGGACTCCTGTCCCACCAGGGCTCAAGGGAGAAAGGCAGAGTTACCCCAGTCAGCGAACAGCAACGTGGAAAGATGTATATCATTTTCCTGGCAAGCTGCTAACATTGTGGAAATCCAAAGGAAGACCCTCACTAAGAGGGTTACTCCGGCTCTTGAGTTGTATAATGTAAAGGTATTGGGTGCGGTTCTGTATAGTGTTGAAATCTGGGGCTGTGCAAATACCAGGGAAACTGGACATAGCCAAGCAAAATCTTCTAAGATCCTTGTTGGGTCTTCCCATGGGTACTCCTATGGTTCTAGTCTACCTTGATATGGCTCAAAGAAATTAAGAGAAAAGGTGGATTGTAGAATGCTGATGTATTGGCGTAGGCTTTGGACATCCCCTGCCCTTGAACCCTATCGGATTTTGGTGCCTTGGAAGGCCATTAAAATACCTTGGCAAAAATTTGTGAAAAACCTTTTTGGTAGAATGGGATTGGAAAGTTTATGGCAAACCCCAGGCGATCTGTGCACATTCTCTAAAGCCAGTTTAAAAATACCTACTGGGAAAATATGGCAGTGCAAAGGGTTACCTATGTATATTTTTGAGTGTAATTATCTATTGTTGTTTTGGCTGTACTGTACGTTGCTTTTTATGATCCTGGAGATCAAAAATAAAGCTTTTCAATCAAGTAAATATGTACCTTTCTCTATGCCACATCTCTAACATGATTTCGAGATACATTTGTTGCATTCTACTGGAAGTCAAGTACAGCGTCATAATGAGTTTATACTCTGCCTCTCGATATTATATGCTTTTGGAGTCATTTATAAGGTGAATTCCCCCTGCATTTTTGCTCGCCATTTAGTTTGGTAGGGCTATTTATTATAGGAGGCTCTCTTATGTGACCAGGAGTTTCTCGTAGGGTGTATCAGGATACGGATAGCTGCGCTTCTAATGTGTGGGTTCATGACCCAATGTTTTATTTGGTTATATTGCATCCTATCCATTTCAGCAAGATGGAAGGCATGCTTACAGTCCATAAAGGACCTTATCTGGTTGTTGTTGAACATATCCTTTATGATAAAACAGCCCCCCTTTTGCCAATTTGTTAATTGCGCAGCATCCAATGTGGGAGGAAAAAGGCTGGGTTAGAAAAAATGGGGTTGTTAGGGCCCAAGGCTGTGGTAAGCACCACTTTGTCCCAGATCAATAATGAGATTTTGGTGATTTCTAAACTGTTGAGTGATTTCTGTCTCTCTTTTTTGGACAACAAGGTAATGTCCCATAAGGAGCGGCACACCACTGCCCTATCCATAAATATACATTGCTTCCCTGTTTCCCTAGCCGCCCATCCCACCTGCATGCATAGATGTGTCCCACTGTAGTATTGAATGATATTTGGACAGGTCAGACCTCCTCAATTTAATAGTGCCATCACTCACTTTTTTGTGTAGACGTGCGTGCTTACATCCCTGTATAAATTTGATAAAGTGTTTTTGTACCTTCTGTAGGTTTTTAATTTGAATCTAACTTGGCATAACTTGAAATATGTATAGTAAACGGATGCGAATGTTCATATTTATCGCAATAATACGCTGAGCCATGAAATGTAGTGCCCCTACCATTTATGGAGGTCTGTTAAAATCTGGGCTTCAAGGTGAGACCAATTAGCTTTTGTCCATGTCGCCAATGAATTGGTCATGTGGATCCCCATGGAGGCTTTCACCCACTTCGCTGTGCACACGGCACCCAACTGTGATGCTTTGTCTGTTGAAATTGAGATATTTAATCTTTCAGTTTGTCTGTGTTTATTTTAAAGTCTGAGGCATTTTCAAAGTCTCCAAACAGGACATGATTTTGCGTAGAGAGGTCTCGTGCTCTGTAATCATGAGAAGCACATCATCCACAAACTGACTAATTTTGTGCTCCTCTGCACCAAACCATACCTTAATGTTGGTATTTTCCATTATAAGAGCTGCCAGTAGCTTAATTGAGAGAATAAACAAGCAACAATGGGAAGCTCTCCCTTGCTCCTCTCTGTAATTGAAATGTATCTGATTCAATCCCATTGATCTTAATTCTAGCTTTGTGATGTGTATATTTTGCCAGCATCCACTTTTTCATCACCGGTCCCAGTTTGATTCTGTCAAGTACTTCTTTAAGAAAGTCCCAGCTCACCCTGTTAAATACCTTTGCTGCGTCAAGCGATGCAGGAGAGCTGGAATCCCTCTTCTGCTACACTTTTCTACTGTGTGGGCCACTTTCCTAACATTGTCTGCCCCCCTGTCTTTCCCTGACCAAACCCACCTGATCCGGTTCCACCATAGCCAGAGGACTTTGTTCAGTCTTAATGGTAAGAACTTAATTGAAAATCTTAATGTCTGTATTGAGGAAAACGGTGGGTTACCAGGTTTGGCAAGCACTATCACCAAAAGAGGCGCATAATCCCGGGCCATTGTCAGTTTGTCTAGACCCAGGCTTTATTTGGCTACATAGGCTTAATGGCTTGCAGAGTTGTCTGTGGTGTGATGGGTTGACCCAATTCAGTTTACTACTCAAGGGGATAATTGGCAGCTTAACTCTTTCTAGAAAGGTCTGGATTTCGCGTAATTGTTAATTTCCTGAAGAATACAGTGAGCAGTAGAATTCCAAGAACAGTTTCCTCTTCCTCTCAATGACACAATGAACATGCATGCACACACACAAACACATTTTAGTAATTTTTGTTTTGTTTTGTTTGCAAAGAAAGTAATGTAGAATCCGACTAAAGGAATAAGTTAACCAAGGAGGCTATCAGCAAAATTTAACCAGCCTTGCTATTCATCTCTTTCAAGACTTAAACAAGGTCACAGTTCTTTTTTCACCTGCCAGCCTGCATGATATGATCTACAGACCTCTAGATCCTGTGCCGCTCATTGAAGGCCATAGTCCACCTCGTTTAGTTATTACTACCAAGTACAGTAGATTTCTTCACCCTGCAGCAGTATCTTTTCTCTCTGAAGACCATTACAACACGAAGTGGGATGAATTGTGAAGAAATGTGGCATCATAGACTTCCCTAATGATGCAATCGTCTAACATGTGGTCCTGTTTTAAAGAACTAGCAATACCTGAAAATGCATGGCACATTCAGCAATTTCCCTGCGAGTAGCGATAAAAGGACAAGCTGCAAGCTGTGTGGGTCACCTAAGATGGTAAACCTATTGCTATTCGTGTTCCCAGGACTCAGCAGATATGGGATCCAGCAAAGTGGCATCAAGTGTCACATTTTGTAGAATTAAATTGTCTATTCAAACAGATTTTAAGACCGCTTGACAGAGTTGTCTGTCTAGCAGTAACTATTCAATAATTCAGCACAAGACTCAAGGGCAAGGTGCACCCAACAGATTGTGTTAATTTGTTTCATTCATTCTGCATACCCCGGTCTCCAATTCTGACACAGTTCTCAAGCCCCATGCTTACCTGCAGGCTCTTGTTGCAGTCTGGAATTGTGCGGGATGGACAAGTGCATCAGTCCTGCTCTTGAGCTGTCAGGGTCGCAGCTGTCCACACTTGGAAGTTGTTTTGAAGATCTAAGTGCCATGGCCTTAGGCAGTTGTGGTTTCTCTTGGCCAGCTGCAAATGGAATGCTGGTATGGCAGGTGATCTTGTGGAGGTCTTCAATAGTTGCGACCTTTGGACCTGTATAGGCTCCCACCTTGGCGTGGACAGAGGGTTCCAAAGTCAGCAGCTACATCACAGCAGATTGCTGATCACACACAATGCTTTATATTTGTAGAGGATTTGGTGTTGTTTAATAGTACTATTCAGGGACACTGAGACCCCCTTCCACAAAGAAGTCTCTACTAGTTCCGCTCACTTGGAGTGTCTCTCTTTTTCTGGCTATTGCCCACACCTGGAATATGGTGGGCTTCTCTTCTCAGACACTCTTTCCTCTGTAGGCACTTTTCTTCCCTCTCTCAGCAGGCAGGAAGGCTTCTAGGCTCTCGGAAGACCCTCAACTCTTCCCGACAGAAAGTGCAGACTTCAGGAGATGTCCCCTCACCTCTGGGAGATAGACTGTTATGCAGATATGAGCCCTGGTACCAAAGAAGTCCTTCAAGTATTCTTCGGAGCACTTGGTCACAAAGAACCTGGATGTGGAACAGAGTGGGGTGGTTTGGGTTCCACTTTTATGGACATTTTCCAGACCAGAATGTGGATTCACAGTCTAAGGTTTCCGAACCAGTTTGTGTTGGTTCTCTTTCAAATTTTATTTTCGGCAGCTCCTCAGATACAGCCTTAAAGGTGTTGGCTCTCACAGCAGAAAGCAATGAGGTTGGCTCCAAGCAGGAGTATAAACACACCGACACACTGAAGTGCGGGATCTCTGCACGTTGCTGATATCAGCTTTCCTGAGTCAGTAATTGAGGACCGACAAAGGGACAGTCCCTGCATAAAAACATCCTTACCTTGAACAACAGAAACTGCAAGCGCTACCAAGTAGCAGTTCCTCAGGAGGAACTAATCATCAGTCCTTTGCTAAAAATGTCCTTATTTAATTTCTAAGCAAAGCCCTAGCTCCATCCTCCTTCACTTCAGTGTTTCTATCCTCCAGCTGTTGCAATGCAGTCAGTGCACTTCCACTGTCCGGGGAACCTATATCCACTCTCCTTTGTCTGCCATCCTAATCCAGGGGCAATTCAAAATGGATCCCACTGGTCCCAGTAATCAGACTCTCAACATACACTCCGACCGTACATGTGGCACATATTCACTGCACATACACGCCTTGGGCATACACACGGAATGTCAGCACAAGGATCTGGGGTTCAAATAACAGCAGACCTCTATATGAAAAAGGTCAGTAGATTACCCTGTCCTGACACAAGAAAAGGTCTGGTCACACTAATGATTCACAGGTGATTCACCCCGGGCAAGCACACACGTACTTTGACTGCCATGAGGTATGCTTTGTGAGCCCCTCCAGTTAACAGGGCAGGTTCCTGGACCTGTAATTTCCAGGGACATGCTTAGGCCTCTGCACACAAACTCAATTGGCGTGGTATCAGGGCCAAATAAAATATCCGGATGCCGGTTTCACAAGCAGTTAGGGACTCAGGGCTGGGGTTACCACCCATTCACTATGCAGGGGACATGCCCATCCCCACACCCACCTTTCTGATCTCTCATCTGCTTTCTCACCATCGTATTTCAGTTTAATCATGGATATCTTGGGGGAAGGATATTTCCATTTATGTAGAGTGTCTCTGACCTTTGTATATGGATTTGTCTATGGCCATATACCAATCCACACTTCTCCACATAACCATAATCGGGATCCACCGCATTTATTAGCAAGGTCTACAGGAGCCAGCCTCAGACCCAGCGAGCAGAGAATTATTTTTGGGATGATCATTTCCCTCGTTATTCCTAAAAACACCATTTGAGGAGTCAAAGTAGCATTGTATCTGTAATAATAATATGTAACAGTTTTCCATTCATTTTGCACCCCCATTTAGAATGGCTGATATCTGTTACAGTCCTATATTGTGTGATTGAAGGTACATTGATTCCTATTGCAGCACACAGTGGTAGGGCTACAAATTATCTCCATTGGGAATAGTTTTAATCTATGTTGGTACATTTTGTAAAATCCTATGTGGAGAGTGTCTAAAATTATATTAAATGGTAACCTACTTGGGTGGGAGGGTGCATCAACCCAGTTCTTGTCAGCAATTGGCCCAAGGCTCACAGCCTATCTGTCTAATGGCCCCAGCTAGATGGCTGGCATATTGTAAAGCATAGTCTTGTCATTATTGTAAATGGTCCCTGTTGTCAACTCCGCCTCAGCACCCTAGTTTTAATCTGGGAATGGTCCTGTATGCTGATCAAGTCTAATACGCAGGAATGATTAGCACAATAAATTGCAGATATTGGGACTATTGCCTCTGCATTAGACCAAATTCCTTTTGTATTTGGGTAAATGATTTCAGTTTGTTGCTCCCCAACATATCCCCTTATTTGATTATAGGAGCTCTATGACCCATGGACCAGTGCTATTCCAGAAACAGGGCAGAGTTGGTCCAATTGATACTGAAGCTGTAATGTAATATGAATCTGCTAAATACTGGCAACAATCTGGGTGTCGTGAATGACAGCCCTGTGGTAAACGAGGGAATATTGTTGGCCTACCAGAGTATCCGGTTTTCAGTGCCATCACACCCTGAAACCCACATGTCAATGTACCCCTCCCAATCCAGGAGATCAGGGGAATAAGGGCAAACTTGAATAGGATAGGGGGAAAGGGTAGCCTCACCTCATGCCCCTGTCCAAGGAGAATTTTCGTGACAAAATCCATTCAGCCTGACAGCCACTGTGAGCTTCCCATACAGGAGGGTGATTCATGAGACATATCCGGACCAAAGCCCATATTCTGCAAGACTCCAGAGAGGGATCGGCTCTCCATCGCATTAAGAACCTGTCAGTCCTGTGCTAAGGAACCAGATTGCCAAATAGCCATGCCACGTTTTTGGCCACTTCAGGACAAGTATAAAGCCTTGCAGATTTAGGCACGTAGTTCTCCGAGGCATAAATCCCATCTGGTGAGGATGATCAAGCGAAGAAATAGTCTGTAGAATGCTCTTCATGAGTATTTTATTTAGAGTTTTAGTTCACATTTAAGAGGGAAAATGGTTGACACAACTCAGTAGCTTTGCCCGTCAATCTGATTATGTCCTGTTTCATATCAGGCAATGTAGTGCCATCCATACGGGCCTCCTGGGAAACTTTCAGGAGTTCCATTTCAGCAAGCTATAGAAGTATGTAAATGGGCCTCCTGGAAAACTTTCAGGAGTTCCATTTCAGCAAGCTATAGAAGTATGTAAACAGCTTTGGGTCAAGGAACCTTGCCTGATTGAATCTGGGTCATGGCAGATTCAATCTCTTCTATTGCCATAGCAGGGATTTGTGAGCATAAACTGCCACATACCTAGGCCCTCTTGTGAAATATGCATTAACAAGGATTACTTGTTTCCTCCAACTACATAAGTATTACACTAAAAGTACTTCAAAGATATTCATGTGTTATGCAGGCAATGCCTTTCTAGGAATCCCGGGTTTTCTCCCTGCCCCTGGCTCAAGTAGTGGTCCTTCAGGTGAGCGCCCATCAGGCATCTACACCTGTGGATTCCCAGGCTTGTCAAGGGCTGGCCTCCAGCCCCTCGTTTTAGATCAAACCTCTTTCCTGTGAGAGGCACTCTCCAGATGTATGTCTCGATTATCTCTGTGCTAATCAGCAAGTCCCCAGGCCTGCTGTGAACATCAGGGAGCTTGGTTTTGTGGGACTATTCCGCCGTCCACTGTATTAGGCCCTATGATCTCCCATTAAAAGCAGTAAGTGCATTCCTGGTTGCCAGAAACAGAATTCAAGTAAAGAAGGTGCCCACCAGAAACTGTGTTTAAGCACAGTGTCCAGCCGTGGATCTGGGCTGTACACTGAAAGCGAGGCACCCCTGGGAGCAAGGTCTCCAGCAGAGCTGCTTGTTTGTGAATTTGTGTTGGGAAATCTGATTCATTCCCCCTGCCACAACACGTGCAGTGAGGCCACAAGACTGGAGGTGGAGAAGCAGAAATGCTCCATAATGCATTCACTCTATAGCAGGCAACCCATGTCCTTTTCACCACCTTCAAGAAGAGCCTCCTGGACAGCGGTGTATTCTGAGCATACTAGTGAATCACCTGGTCAGGGATCCAGAAGGAGATGTGACCAATGTCCTGCCTCTGCAGCACTAAAAATGACAAATACACATGGATCCATCTCTGTAATATAACCCAGTCAACGGAAAAGGTCGGTGAAACTTTTCCTTTGCATGACATAATTTACAGAGTAATCCATACTCTTACACGTCAGCTCTTCTTATTTTGAAACTATAACTATTCTCCTATCATTTAAGGATGGTTAAATCATGGCCTTCTCGCACTTGCTCCTGTTTTTGCTACCATCAGTGCTTCATGTAGGCAAAAATGCTTACCCAGTGACAGACCAATAGTATTCCCAAAATTATGAAACACATTCACCTACAATGTCATTTTGAAAGACACCGCTAGAACTAAATTCAATTGTTGAAAAGTGTACTCCAGAAATGTGCTATTTTGCGACATTTGCAGAAAATGTGATTCAAAGAATCCTCACAAAAGGTACAAGTCAAGCAAGTAGCAGTGTTTTAAGGATCCCTGGTGGCACATCACCACTGGTATCCAATATATTTGCAACTTTGAATGGCTGGTTTTAAGATCCATCTTACTCCTTCAGCAACTGCCACATACCAAAGGCTGTTTTAGTTCTGGAAGTTCATACCCTAGTTCAAAGCACCAAACTTCATCCAGATTCTCAGTGTGCCTGCAGTTGCAAAATCAATTTCTTGAACGCTGATAAAAGCGTATGGTGCACTCCCATATACAAGTCAAGCCATTCTTCGAAAAATATATACAATCATAAGAACTATGGTTGTAAATAACAATTGAACTATTCATACCTCCCCAACCTTGTCCAAAGTATACTTAATTCTCAAAGTGCTATACCCCTACACTTCTCTTATCCTCCTGATTCCTCCTCTACATTGCCAAAGCAATTTACAGTTGTCAATCTTAATAGCTGGTTTAGCTACATCCCTATTCAAAGGATATTCCCCACAGTAAGAGGTGACTTAGCTCACTCATTGATCTGCTGCATGAACAACAAATAACCCAAAGAAATATGTGAGCATATCTTCTAAATTTAACTCCATTCTAGAATATCCATGAGATCATCTCTCAACCAGAAATGTGAATGCTTAAGTGTAAACTCGCTGTGCAAGTTCCCAAATAAAATAAAGCCAAACCCACCTTGACGCACTCCTAACTTAAGTATCTTTCCTGCTATTCTCTTCATTACCTTCAAAAATTCTTCAACACTCTTTATACTTTTCTTGAGATCAGACTCCATCAGAGGAAGAGGGGGAAACTTCAACATATAATAAATCTTAAATAACATGTATCCCATGTTGATAAATTGTCTCCCCTCAACACCTGCAATCATCACAAACCTCTTCAGTTAGCCAGGTTTACAGACCTCAGCCGTCTAACATCACCAACAATTTGGATTTTTAGATCCTTAAAAATGTCATCTACATCTTGGTGCTTTATGAGTTTTGGATGTGAGATATGTATCTGATTTTACTTGTGTCCCAGCGAGGTCCATATGTAACTAATCAATCTGCAACTCAAGCACCAGAAAATATCACCAGAACTTTGAAAAAGGTATGGGAGAGCCTGGAAAGGTGATTCCCTTCCACTGTTTCACATGTAATACTCAAAATAATCTTAATCAGATATTTACCCCACCATCTATGGTTTCTTTGCTTAGTCCAATAGTAAAGTTGACAACCCTACCTCGTACCTGGATGGAGAGCATATTTGTCTGGGACAATCCTATTGGTCATCAGCTTGACAAATCTTGCAACACAACCTGCAAAACTCATATACAGAAGTCCTCCGAAAGAGTAATCTTTCCACGATAAACTCCAAATAACTCCAGTTCACCTGGTCAAGAGCCTTCTGCACATCAATCGAAACAGCAGCAAGGAGACCTTCACTATTCCCGCAGATGCATATTAAAACAATCAATGCCTTAATATTACTGTTCCTGCAATGAATCATGGATGTGACAGATGAGTCAACAAAGGCATAATAGTAAGCAATCCTACTGCCAATAACAATCTACAGCAATGAAACTGGTTGATGATTCTCTGTCCGAATTTGGTAAAATTATAAACTCTCCTGCATCATACTTGTTTCTTTCATGTAAGCTCTTTGTGTTGAATCAACCAGCACTGGCTTGCAGGAAAGAATTGAATCAATTGTTTCGACATTGGCATTGCTGTTACTTGTCTAAGGTATTGGCTCCTGGAGTTCTACTTAACACAAATTAAGTGAAATAAAACTAGTGTATTCACTTCATCAGCCAACACCCAATGGCAGCTCCTCCGCTAAGGTGGAAGAGCGTTGCGCCGCTACTTTTTTAGCAGTGTAAAAAAAGGAAAAATAAAAAGATAATAACATGATGTTATTAGCATTTTATTTTTCCCTGCTGAAGTAATTTTGCGGAGCAGGGCGGGGCTGGGCTGCTCTGCCCACAGAGCAGGGAGAGGAGTGGTGTCACTCTGTAGATGCGCATGACGGTTTGACCAGCCATCTTGGACCGGCCATACAGGCATGTGCACTTAGCATGTTCTCCAGCAGGCTGTATTGCACAGACTGGGTGGAGAACATGCACAGGCTCGCAGTCCCTGTCTGAGCGCCGAACCACAACGCTCCAATCATGACGCACCTAACAGCAGCATCATGATTGGCTTAGGGGAGCCTGTGTGCTTCCTGCTTCCGTTCCGGCCAGACTCGTTGGGAAGACACGCGGAGAGACGACAGAGGAGAGACGCGGTATAGAGGCTGTGTATTTTTTTCTTCACCTCCACGCCCACCACCCCCGATCCGTGCCAGCCGCCACTGCAACAGTTATTACACCATACCACCTGCCATCAGCCAATGCAGGACACACGGGGGAATACAGGAGGGACGTCATGATTGAACAAAATTCTACGTCTCAACTTAACAGGCCAAGACCCTCAGAGTATCATGTTTCATTTTTAACACATTCATCAGCGATGAAGTCTGGGATTAAAGAGGCAGCCACCATCATTTTGACTACTTTCTAATCCTTTAGTGAAAGCAACATGTGTACATCCACCTTGTCCAAAAACGGAAAAGCAGGCTACCTGTTTGACCACGAGGACTATATCCCCTTCGCACAACTCGCGGCTGACTATGACCTATCCCCTTCGGACCACTTCCTTCATATACAAATGCTACACTGGGTGTTGGGTGCCCACACCTGCCCATTGGCGGGCAGGCCAATGCTCCCATTCGAAAAATGGCTCTTTCTAAAAAAAGATGACCATAAACTCATTTCTGAAATATACTCGCTCCTCTCCCAGGGTATTCGCAAGGATAGGACTGCTGGTCAGAGGCAGTGGGCTGCGGATATTGGACGTACACTATCAGACAAGGAGTGGGAGGATATTTTTTATAGGACTCACCATACTGCGCACTCTATGGGTCATACTGAAACATCATACAAAATTACATCATATTGGTATTACTCACTGGTCCGTTTAACAAAATTGAACTCCCAATGCGATGGTCTCTGTTGGCGGGGATGTGGGAGCCCTGGCACCCTCCTTCATTTGCTATGGAATTGTCCAAAACTTACGAGATATTGGGAGAAAATCCTTGATGAGATAGACAAGGCTTTTAACACCACTATTCCTAGACTCCCCACTTACACCATACTGGGTCTGCCCAATGCACTGACCTTTCCCCTACGCTACCTCAAAGGTAGGCAGATCGCCCTAGCACTAAATGCCGCCCACCGAGTGTTCTTAGCGTGTTGGAAGGCAAATAGGGTCCCGAAGCACACACAATGGCTTCACCAATTGTGGTCCCTTCTAGGTATGGAAAGACTGTCTATGGCCACCCTGGGGGATAAATCCGATTACGCAAAGATATGGGCACCCTTTATTTCCATACTCTCTACTGAGTTCCGGGAACTAACGTGTCCTATTTACTTGCGTATTTTGAAACTGATACCGGACCAATAGGATGTGTATGGGACCTGTTGGCTCCGGGAAGGCTCCCCCAAGGGCGGGTTTTGCTAGTGGCCCCCACGCATAGTTATATCCATGCCTCTGTCAATGAATCTTGGCTCATCCGGAGAGGGTTAGGGAGGGAGGGGAGGGGGGGTTTCGGGTCCCTTTAGAGCGGACCTATAAATGTTCTTATGTTGGGTTCCAGTTTCTTTGTTTCGGAAAAGGCAGACTCTCTGGCTCAGGGCCTGCTGCTACGGGCCTAGGTCTTAATATAGGGGTATTTTACATCGCCTTCAGCAGGTCTCTTCCAGTATTGAAATATGCACAATCCTGACCTCCTTTAGTCCTGTTTTCTCTTTGTTGACGCGGCCGGCCCAGGTTGGGTTTAGGTGGCTTGCTGTGTACTTTACCTGCTCGGAATTGCCGTACTCCACTGGTTCCTTTCCTCTTCGATGACCGTTACGCAGCTGGCCCTTTGGGTTGTAGGCAACGATGCGGTGTAATGTATCACTATGTGTTCTGCTAATAAAAACCGATTTAATCCAAAAAACGGGAAAAGCACTCTTTTCCGGGCTGAAGTCCAATATGTTTGTAAATAAGACTGTGCTATTTTTTTTGTCTATATTGCCTGTAGGCTGCACAGCCTGTTGCTGCCTTAACGAAATCTGTTTCAGTTGAAATCTGGTGCTGTTGCTTTTGAGGTGCTAGAAAATAATTCTGAGCAGCACAAATGATTTATACCCAAACCCCCCGTGCATATACTCAGCTCTTCGTGACGCACATAAATGTACTCCTGTTGCAATTATTTAAAATGTAATTACTGTACCTAATAGAGATGAGTGAGGGAGAAACTTAGAGAACTCTGTGAAAACCAAGTGACGTACGTTAAGTTAAAGCAGGAGTGGGTACTTTCCTTGTTTGTTCAGTTGTGTTTGTATTCTAAAAACACATTTAAAGTACTTGTGTGACAGCCATGCAGCAACTGCTGACCCACAGCAGTGGCCAGCCTCTTCGTCAACAACCATGAAACTGACATTTTCAGAACTAAAATTCTTCCTAAGAGCTTTTTTTTTTGCTTCCTCAGGAACATAAAACCGTACATGGGATGCCCTTTGATTTTGGGGTTTAGGAGCAGAGTTTAAGTAAGAAAGCAAATTGGCTGCAAACTATTAATTTCCTCGTGGATAGTGTGTTGTGGAATGTCCATGGCATTCCAAGGGAGCAGGGGAGACCCACCAGCAGTGCTAGTAATAGTACTGAGACCGTTCTGTTTAGTTGCCTGAGTTGTTCAAACGTTTTTCCTACCCAGTTGACCCGCAACTTACTTTAGATCACCTTTTCTTAGAGTTTGAATGGTTGATACTGTAAAGCGCTTTGCAGACGTTTTCCTAAAGCTGGTATTAGGTTGGGCCTGTTTAAGTAAGAAGTGACATATTTCTCCACGAAGCATTTGTCAGGACTGGCAGAGGAGGATAAACAGTTGTTGTGTTTTTCCTGCCCAGTCGGCACGGCCAGTTGGAAAGGGATGCCATTGTAATTTACCAGTTTTCTCTCTAGTAATGACTACTATACGTATCTATGGATGGAATTTATGTAGTATGACCCTAGTGTCAAAGCAAAGTGGTGTGTTACTGGGGAAGGGGTTTACAGTAGAGAGGTAGGACTGAGAACAGAGGAGTGCAGAGGTGAGGGGGAATATCAGAGGAAGGGGTGCGGGAGGGGGACTAAGTGATGATAGAGTTGATATGGGGGGGAGCGTAGGTACGGTTATAAGGCTGAACAGAGGTCAGGGGGTGGGTTCCCCTCAGGGTCAGTGTGGTATATGGTCAAGTTCAGTGCAATACTACATATAAAAACAATTGCGTTTAGATAAATGCACTAAATTTACTAATGCTCAGAGAACTCATTGGCTGCACTATTGAGTCATCCATTGGAAGGTTGGCCAAAGGGTGTCACATTGGTTAGTGAGAGGAAGAAAAAAGCAGTATTTCTTCATGACCAGAGCTTTACAATGATGTCTGAATCTTATAATTCTTGCATGATATACCAAGCTACTGTCTCTCAGCCCTTTTATGTGCTAGTGGAACCATCAGTGATTAATTTGAGCCAGTGGTTGCAAGTGAGGCTCACTGGCTCTCATTTTTGAGGACCGGCACTTGTTTTTCCTCATAAGACTTTGACTGAGAGCACGAGAGGTAATATAAACACAGGGGAAAGAAGGAAGAAGAGAAAGACTAAAACCCTTCACAGAGGGAGAAAGCAGGAACCTGCAGGAGTGAGATAAAGGGGCAGGGGGTGTGTAGTAGTGGATTAAAGGACATGAGGTGGATTCAAGATCACACAGCCTTGGCATTAGGCATGCTGACATTTTATAGCGTCGGCCACGGGCTTCTGAGCAGAGCTTTGGGCACTGGCACTTATTCCTGTATAAAATTAACCACTGGAACCTTTGCCACATTGGCTGCAGGTATTCGGAATTGGCATGACTATTGAGATGTGACTGAATATTGGCACCTATACATACTGTGGACAGACGCAGTAGCACTGTTGTGGTCACCAAACATCTAATGAAGTGGTCCACTTTTAAACAAAGAGTAACAGACCAACAGAAGAACATAGATACCTGGTGTAGCTCTCTGACCATTTTCACCTGGGCTTGACTTACTCTTTCATGGCTGAAAATCAATGAATGTAGGATTCATACAGTGTTCCAACTGTGTTTCCACAGGAAAAAACATAATGAGTGATTATAGGCTGTTTGGTAAAAGAGTTTCAATCAGGAAATAAAAGTAACAGTATCGTACATAAATTATAGGCCGGTGTGATTACAGGTTTTTATTGTAACTTGCTTTTGCTTACTGATTTTAGACTTACAGCCATGAAGTTTACTTCGACAGAGACACAGTGATACACATAGAACAAAAGCCCAACAGAATCTTCTGCTGCTACGTTTACAAAATGGTCTCCAATCCGGCCGAGGACAGCAACCTGGGAGGCGAATAATCGCGACATCGCCAGTTTACTTGTCTTTTAGTCAGATTCATTATTATACTGTGCATAGTTTTATAAATACACGTGTCTAAAGCTACTGTGTTGCATGTAGTCTTTGTAAAGGTGGATTTTGTTTATTTCTCGTATGACTGTCAAGAATTGTCTGAATATTGTGAACTATAAAAGGTCAGTTCTCAACGTGTTTTTGTACTGGAGGTTTTTGTGCGGGGATCGTCTCAGAGCAGGGATTGTCTTATCTGTTAACGTGTTAGTGGTAGAAGACAGTAGAAGAGGCAGCATTTCACTGGTGCATAAAGTCTGACTGTGGCTAGGCGAAAAAGGGAAGAGCATAGACTCTCTCTGCACAGAAATGGAATGTGACTGTAGATGAGCGCTATCGGGACCTCTCTCCATTGTCTGTCTTATCTTAACCACACACACTTAAAATACCCCAGCAATAATCCTTTGTGTCTTTCCAAGCCCTTTTAAGTCTGGTTTGTCAGAGTAGCTGTCTGGTGACCTATTGTTATTAGTTCTTTAAAATATACATAAGAGTGGCTTCGGCTCCATCCAAAGGAGTATTTTTCTCTCGCCTCCTGCTGTTGGTTGGTTGGTGTATCATTCCACCTCCAGTGGAGTGCTTGCTTTGCAGTGCATGAGAGACTATTTTGCATTTCTAAAGAACACTGAATCACAGGTGCTACAGACCAATATATTTCATACCCACAGAAATTTAAATCCTGGGTAAATCTTTGGTGAGTCGACTTTTAAACATAATCCATACACTTATCTATCCGGACCAAAGTGACTTTATGCTGCAGAGATCCAGGAGACAGAATATAAGATGGCTGTTCAGTGTCCTGACAATAGCGGGAAAGATCCGAGGTCCACGGGTGATGCTATCTATCGATTTCATAAAAGCTTTCAATAACATGGACTGGTAACATCTGTTCCTTGGACTCTCTTGCATGAATATTGGGCCACATTCTTTAGCCTGCTATCACAATAGAGCCAGCCCACCTCATTAGTATAGCTAAACAGAATATTATCAGACCCCTTTGTAATCAGATGGAGCAAGCACCGGGTCTGCTCCTTCTCACCTATATTGTTTGCATTAGCCATAGAACCCCTAGTGGCCTAGCCGCAACAAGGTAAGGACAGTGCAGATTCGGATGGACACCAGACCTGGAAGACCAGGTGTCTCTGTACGTGAATGACTTCCTGATACTCGTAAGTTATCCCAACAGATCAGGCCAAATGGTGATATCAATCCTGAAAAAGTTGGAAACTGCTCAGAGTGAACTGAACTAAGGTGATCGTATTTCTGATTAGGAACATAGACGAGGTGGAAGAATGGCCAACTCAATCGGCCTAGATAAAGCCGACTGAGGGCTTGCAATACCCAGAAATTCATATTGCAAACTGAAAAGAGATATACTCTACTGGGGCCCAAAACCTCTGCTTCCACTAGTCTGGGGTGCATTTATTAAAATGGTGGCACTACCCCGAATGCGATACATAATGAAAATCTTTCCAAATAGATTACCCCACTCATTCTTTAAAAAGATGGCCTCAATGCTGCATATCTTGCTGTGAAACGGGAGAGTCAAGGGTCTCCCTAGTCAAGTATCGCGAGTCAACTTTCAAAGGGGGTCTAGCATGGCTGACTTTGTCATAGTACTAAGTGCTACATTTATTCATAATTAAAATGACTGGATATCTGGCCCAGGCATAGACCAGATATACAAACGTGAATTATGGATGCTGGGAGAGTGCCCCCCCTCCCCTTTATTTCTTTTACGGTAGATGCCCTCTGGTGGACACCCCACCAGCCATGAGTGTAACGCTGCAGGTCTGGAAAGAGGTTCACACACAGGTTTATTGGAAAGTGCTGTTGAAGTGAGAAACGCCTCAATGAAAAAGGCAGACAGCAGGTGACGGGATAGATTGGGGGTCTCCCTGGTGAAAGCACTAGTAACTCACAACTACATAATTTCCCTAAACTTACTGTGGTAAAAGTTTTGACCATCAAATCCAATTCTTCCACTATTAGCACTATAAACTCCCTTTATTTTTCCGCCCCAGAGTTACCATTACCTGGTCCATCGGAATTTATGAGCCACTTGTAATGGGGGGCCGAGAGTGACTGAAATCTGAATGACGCCTTTGTAGGTCTACGGAGAGGAAGGGAATGAAGAGATTCCGAGTGTAAAATAGGTGTTGCTTGGTAAAGAGAGAATAGATATGAAGTAGCAAGTCAGTGAAGGCATTAGGAGACAAGACACAGACATTGATAGAGATGGAAGATAGAATGCTCTTTAGAAATCGCCATATCAAGTGTGTTTAGCGGCCGTTCATATATGCCTCTCCATAATATAGGGCACACTCTCTTCCAGGCAATGTGTCAAAGTAGTTGCTCCATTTCCTTGCAGGAGCTTGAAAATTGCACTTGGTTCTTTTTAGTATTTTTTTAATTACTTTCTCGGAAAATGAGACCAAGCAGCATTATTAAAACCGAGGAACTCTGCCTCTTCTGTTACGTTCCATGGATGATTTACTGTCTTTCAGGAAAGCACTTAAAACCTGGCTTTATACTCTCTAATTGCTCACCCTTACAGTGCTTCTCTTTCCTGAACATCATTGTGGCTTCAGCACCAGGACACTTTTTTGCTAACAGTTGTGCTCTACAAATGGAAATAACTAACAATATTAATAATTATATATAGGATGGGAAATAGGCATACAAAAAGTTATGGCAGAAAAAAAGATATTTAGATAAGATATGTTTTATAAACATGCATTACAAACTAAAAAGAGAATATCCACTGTTTATGATAGCATGATTTTCTAAACATAACCTAGTGGCACCCTTGATACATGCATATACTAGGTTTTGCTCAATATAATTGAGGAGCTGGAATGGAGATCTGTGGATCTCTGACCCTTGATAGCTGATTCAGCCCACCTGACAATTTCCGGATCACTGACAGAATATCGAATACAAGAATATCGACCTACAACAATATCGAAGTAAAAATATAGAATGACAAAATATCGAATGCCTATCTACAAACAGGTAAGTACAAAAATATCGAATCCAAAATATAGTTGTAAAAAATATAGGGGCCCATTAGGATGTCGGGCGGAAGCACTACCGCCGTGCTGGCGGATGCAAAAACCACCAGTTACCGCCTGCACGCAGCAGTCCACACGCCCGCCCGATTACGATGCGAAAAGTCAGCCAAACACCGCCGGCAAGCCAGCGACACCGTCCGCCATCAAAGTGCGCCCGTACACGTAGCGGCGCAGCACAATTGACACACACCGTCCGACGAAACACGTACCGCCCGGCGTACAAATTACGATGCCGCACACAAACTGAACCCACGGCTAAGAGACACCGTACGTCAAACCGAAGCGGTAACACGAACGCCGAGCACGGACACCGAAGAAGCGGCACCCCCGAGCATGAATCCAGCACTGCAGGCCCTCCCTATGCTCTATCTGATGCACCACCAAGGACGCAACGTACCGCGAAGACGCAGGTAGGCACACATACAACAAGTGCACGCAAACAGCGCACACAGTGCAAGGGCGGAAAAAGCGGACAACCCCCCACCCCCGCGTGTACACAACACATCTACCATAGCATCCACATATGACACACAGGCCAAATTGTAACATCTCGTAACACATGTGTACACACCACCTGGGACTAGGAACCAACCACCCCGTCACGGCCCCAAAGCGGCGATGACGCTGCCACACATGCGCACAACGCAGAGGCCAACCGCAGCGCCATGCATGCGTCGCACACAGACACAGGGACACAACCAAGCAGCACACACACCAGCCCCACCCCGAACGCACATGACACGTGACAGGCCTGCCACAGACATGTCCCCAACGCCCAATTCACGGACAACACCCAACGTCACACAACCGACGCACACATGTCAGTGAAGTCACGCAACAGCAGGACACACCCCAGTGCAACAAACATGGCGAAGCACACAGCGGCGGCAACACCAACTAGGAGAAGCAGGGCCCCTTCGGGAAGAGGAACGCCAGTACCACACTGAAACACCCATACCACCCTGCACATATGAACAAGACATACAAAACGGAACACCAAAGAGCCCGGGGACCGACAACAGGTGGCCAAAGAATAACACTCACACACAAGGCCCAACGCAGAGCGGAAAGGCAGCCTGCCGCCCACACAAGGGAGAGCAGACAGCACTGAATGACCTTCCATTCCAACTCCGAAACCACAGCCCTACGAAAGAAGCCGGTGAATACAGCCATTGTCCAATAAAAGACCAACACAGGCATGCAGAGGAGACCGACCACAGGGCAGATAGCGCATATCACAGAAGAACACAACGGACGGGAAAGAATAAAGAAAACACTCCCCCATGTCGGCCCCATGCAAGTTAATTGGAAGGAGTCACACATCACTGACCTTGAACTGTCTGAGAAGCATGTGGGATGAGGGCCCGTGTCCTCCGCACAAGCCAACAGAACACAAGTCCTGTCTCCCTACGACTACACAGAGCTCACAGCAACCTCGGAGCGTGCACATTGCAGACTGCACACACAGCCGGAGCACGCCACCACAACGCACTGCTGCAAAATGGCAACCGCAACACACCTACCCAACTACGCCGGACAGGTCAAGCTGTACAAAACCAACCTGATACATATATTGGGATGCGAACTCCTGTCCCTGCTGAACGTAAGTTACCGACTGACTTACCGCATCACATTGTTCAGCTGCGTCATACCCGTCTTCTACTGTCGGAGGTGTCCCTACCAGCATCCCGTGGAGATGTGTCTCTCCAACCCGGCATGTCTAAAGGCGGACCTGCTAGCACTACTCCTCCCTCTGGACGCACACGACAGGGCCTGCTCTGCCTATGGGGGCATGGCGTATGTGGCCAACATCGCACCCGCACTGAAATGGGACCACTGTGCCTCCACACGACGGATCATCGAGCACAGCTACATCGAATGTCACCCAGCATGCCCCATCATGGTCCTCCAAGGGACAACTTACGAACAACACCTTGACAGCCACCATCCGCTACATTGGCTGGCAAACATAAACACCACCAATGACATGGAAGCCCTGCTGGACGGCATCGCATACCTGACAACCTGTAAATTCGTCGGACCCCAACGCAGGTTCCCCGATTGACCTATGATGTCCAACCCCGCACCCATGCTTAGCTTCCGCACGGACTGGCCAGTCACCACCACAACAGCCATACCAAACGACCGGCAACAATTACCACACCATCAACGACATCGCCATGACATCGGATATGACCGGGACATGCACACTGTTCCCCATCACATCCAGGAACACCGCATGCATCGTGGGAGGCAGTGGCATGGGGTCTGTGTATCGCACCCACATGGACGGAACTGCACGAACAACCAAGACACGACATGGATCCAGCGCCCATGGACACACACACCGCTCAGTGGACATGAATAAGTCGCCTGGAGTCTGTGGGTGCTGCACCCCTCCCACCCCCGCCCCGGGAATCCCATACCAGGACCTTTGCACGGACGACAAGTGCAAACAACAACAACACGACCCCAGTGACTGTGACATGTCCAGTAACCACCACATTGCAACAAGTGGCACGCCGCTGCATGCACGCAAGCACATGCCCTGATGTCATCTCACATGCACGCGTGCATGAGGAACAACCGCAGCAAACCTGTCACATGGAACTGAGATGGACTGTGCCCATGATGCCAAGCGGTCTGGTAGGCTACTTGTATACCGTCTGTGTCAAAGTCCGCAGCTCCGCAGCTATACGTAAATGTACATTAGCACAGCCTTGGCCAAGCAGATGTAACTCTGAAGCCCACATCCCACATGCAACAGCCAATCACATGTAACCCCACACCCTATCCCATTTGTAATCATGCTCAGTATATCCTCAACATGTATTCCGCTGCCAGTAGTGTCCACTATACTGCATCACAGAGGACAGAAGACTCAATATAATGTTTGAAACCAAAACTGTCTCCGCTGACTCATTTCACAAGTACGAATGAGAGAGGATGAGAGTATGTGAAGTACACGGCAGTCGTGACATGACCATGTAGTCCACTGGTATTGGATGTCAACGCAAATGAGTAGCACAACTGTGGAAGACACACATGTGTCGTGTGAAGTCGTATGGACGCAGTGCTCAGGTGGGTGGGTGCGACGGGTAGATGCGCACATGCCAAGTTGGAGCACGCCGTGTTGGGAGGGGTCATGAACAGTACACCACCGCTTCCCTGGGCATTGTGAGAGGACACCTGTCGGGGGGAAGTGAACACGTGTGTGCACAGCAGCCGGGCACACGAACAATGCGGAACCAGGCGCACACGTCAGCCCACCCTCCGTGGACTAGCTGGATCCTGTTGTGCGCCCGCCATGCCCCTTGACAAGGCACACACAGCCCCAGTCGACCAGGTGTAACCCCAACATAGTCAATCCGCACAGGCGATACAGGGCACGGGATGGCAGTGGAGCATGGTGTGTGAGAGGTCTCCTCGCGCTCGTCCTGGTCATATCACGCAGGCAATAGAACCTCAACGTGTAGCATGGCACAAGTCAAATGGAAGTGTAGGGGGACGCACCTCAGCACGAGCAGCACTGACGTCACGGGAGGTGGCTCGCACCATCCCATCCATTGCCCATTATACCAACCACGCCACATGCCATTGCGACTAAGTGCAAGCGCGTGCGCCACCACCCCCGAGCCCTCCCCAGAGAGGCCAAAGAGTGAATGTGTGGGCCATCAGTCACAGACGGACGCGGCCTGGCCGCAAGGGCAGCCACAGCCACTGGGTGTCGCAGGTGGCGGATCCGGAAGGCGAAGACTGTGATGCATAGTCCATGCAGGCCGGGTCTCCATTTGGGGCACCACGCAGGTGGACGGCGTCCCGCCACACATCATACCCTGAGACAGCCCACTCGTGCAACTGGACCCACACATACACTCCTTGCCCTCTCTGGTGCGAGCTTGGGGCTGCCTGTGCAAGCGCTAGCCTCGCAGGTGCACATGCATATTGGGGGAGCGAGGGGAGGACATGAGGGCTGGGGCGAAGATGACTGTATCACTGTCAGTGAGTACAAGGGATGACCCAGATGTGGAAAGGAAGAGACGTGTCCCGTGTGTACTGCAACTAGTCGCCAATCCAACTACCCCCCATGTCCGGAATGTAAGCCCGCACCTAGGCCCGCCCATCCGCCACATCGAATATACCACCAGCACAACAACCTTCCCATTCGAAACACTGACTGGGGGTGGCGACCAGTGAACAAACATGTGTAGCCTACCCACGCGTACATGTGGGCCCTCCATGATCCATGTCACCTGCGGCAAAGTCATGACATGCGCAATGAGGGAAGTGAGGTGAGCTGTCCGCCCCACGCACAGAAGGTGCATCAGCTCCACAGACCCAGCAGCGAGTCCAGCAGGGGTCACATGTGCAGGGGCAGCTGTGCCTGGTGTGAAGGCACATGCACATAGACAGCACATCGACCAATGTGTAGTCTGCCCACATCTACAGTCCATCATCATGCGGACATAGGAATTGTACACAGGGCAACACATCTTAGTGGGTGCACCCACCGTGACCAACAATGCGCAATCATCGACGTACCCGCCCTGTGCATGGCCCCCCACCCAACGGAGGCACATCCAGTGCCACCATCCCACACACACAAGCCTTCCACGGAACATGCTGTGTCCAATGGTCAGTACAGAGTCAGCGCCCATCTGGTGGATCCTGAACAGGAGACACATGCACACACATGATAGCTCCCACTATGTACGTCTGCCACCTGGCACGTGCAATGTAACCTCTCATCTGTGACGTGTGACTGCAAGCACACAGCCGTCTTGGCATGGGGCTGTCAATGTGGACACCTGTCAATGTTTCGGGAGGTGTGATCCGTACAGTGCTGTACATAGGGTGCAGTGCTGACACCTACTACTGTCTCATATCCCCTCGTGCCACAGGTCCCACTTGTTTTGGCCGCTCAGCCTGTGCCCACATCGTCGTCGTCGTGTGCCATACTCATCCAGCCTCGGAAGCAGTGCCATGCTCAGCAGACATTCATGTTGCCGTGGCGTTGCTGCTTGACGAATATGCAGTCAGTCCCCATCAGCACGCCCCGCAAGTCATTGGGGCCTAGATCCCCATGTGCATGACCATGGCAGTGGTTTGCATCACTAGCCATTGCCATTGGTGGGAGACCTGTGTAAGTGTATTGTGGCCGTGCCGTCCCTGCTTGACAGCTGGGCTGTGACTCATGTGCTTGCTCAGTCATGTCAGTGATGTGAATGCGAAATTGCTATGTGTTGTGTTGCTTTGACATGTGTCCACTGCCATCTTCCCTAGGCGGAGACCGAACATTGACCGCCCATACCAATTGCTGGCGGACATGGAGGATACTGAGGTCATAAGGAAGTTTCGGCTGGACAGGCCAACCCTGCATCGACTGTGTGCCATGTTGGAACCCCATCTCCGTCCCCGCAGGGTGTATCCGACAGCATTCACCCCCACGGCTAAGGTGATGGCCGCCATGCATTTCTTCGCCACTGGGTCATTCCAGCACACAGTGGGCAGTGGAGGAGGGATGTCCCAGCCCATGTTCAGCAAGGTGCTGAGGGATGTACTGGCAGCCATGATGCTGTACCGAAACAGGTACATCAGATTCCCCAGGGCTCGTGAATTGGCGGCAGTGAAGGGTGCATTCTATGCCCTTGGCAGGATCCCACACGTCGTTGGTGCCATTGATTGCACACATGTTGGCCTTGTTCCACCACAGGCCACTGAGCACCTGTACCGCAACAGGAAGCACACGCACTCCCTGAATGTGCAAGTGGTGTGCCTTGCGGACATGGTGATAACCCACGTGTGTGCAAAGTTCCCAGGCTCGGCCCATGACGCACACGTAATGCGCAACAGCATCTTGCCACGACTGATGTCCAATCTGCAACAGGATCGTGGCTGTATTGTCGGTGAGTATGTGGAGTGGTGTAGCATGCTGGTTGTGCAATGCTGTCCCCTGTCCAGTTGGAATAGCAACGGTTCTCTGTGTCCCTCACACCCAGGTGACTCTGCGTACCCGAATGGGGCATGGCTGCTCAGTCCATTGAGGAATCCTCGCACCCCAGCAGACGATCGCTACAATGAGGCACATGGGAGGACCAGACGTGTGGTCGAGCGTACCTTTGGCCTCCTCAAGTCCAGGTTCAGGTGCCTGGACCGCACCGGGGGTGCGCTGGCGTACTCCCCACAGAAGGTGTGCCAGATAGTGGTGGCGTGCTGCATGCTGCACAATCTGGCCATTCGGAAGCAGATCCCCCTCATTGTGGATGACGGAGATCAACCAGGGCCCCAGCCCGCAGACCAGGACAGCTCGAGTGAGGAGGACAGCGGAGAGGAGGAAGCTGGGAATGTGCGCCAGCAGCTCATCGCCCGCTACTTCACTTGACGGTGAGTGTCCATGTACGACGGCTGATGTGTCTGTATTTGTGCAGGTGTGTGTGTGCTGTGTCAGGGTGGCCTTTTGTTCACTGCGTGCTGTGTGTCAACGCTCCATGCCCAGTTTGTATGCCACTGATGGTGGCTGTGGCATTGTGCCCTATTGCTCTGTGCGATGTGTGTACATTGCTTGTAGTTGTTGACATGTACTGTGTGATGGGTGTGTGACACACTCATTGAATGTGCTCCTGTTCTGTCTCCCACCCCTAGGTCCCTACAGGCCCTCCGGTTCCATTGCCATGCCACGCATCAGGTGCCGTTCCGCTCAAGGTGGCCGTTGTATTCCGTACAATTAAAACACAGGGCACAGACAGCAGTTTGTGGAAGAGGTGCATTTATTTCAAACTGTGACATGTGATTGTGTGTAAGGTGATGACAAAAGTGGTGCGTGCAGTGACAATGAGCTGTCGGTCATGGCTGCGTGATGCTCAGGGTGTACCCACTGGTTCTATGTCCATAGTCCAACACACACATGCCATCCAGATGGCTGTGTGGAGTGGGATCGTAGTCCAAGTCAATGCAGTGGGTGGTCAAGGAAGGCTGGCTGGCTGCCTCACTTGCGTCTGGAGCGTGCGAAGTCCTCCCGGGAGATCTGTTTCCACTTCGGACGGCCCCTTCCACGTTTGCGAGGGGGTGCCTGCTTGCGACATGCTGGTGGTTGAGGTGTGCTCACTGGCTGTGGACGCAGGGGAACTGGACACTGCTGCTCGACCCTGCGCCCCGGCAGGTGGTGGCGGAGGGGGAGCTGCTGTCCCTGGCTGTGACCTCACCGCCACCACCAGCTGGCCCATGAGGTCCACGAGTTGGCCCATACGGGCGTCCATGGACCTCAGCACCCCCAGCACCTCACGCGTGTCTGTAGCTGACCTGGCCCATTGTCCTTGGGCCTCTTCATAGGCCCCAAGGACTCTGGCCATTTGAGGCAGGGCATGGCTCCCAGGGGAGGCTGGCGTTTCCCTGACCCTGCTCCTCCTACCAGTCCTGCTGCCACCGGCCTGCCCACTAGCCACATTGCTCACCACGGTCCTCGCCCTGGCTCCCAGGGTGGATCCAGTCGTCCGGGCCACCACCTGCGCTGGGGCTGGGGCCAGCGAAGACGTGGTGGCGGTTGCGGCAGTAGTAGTGGCCGCAATGACCGTGGGTGTGGCCGCAATGACCGTGGGTGTGGCCGCAATGCCCGTGGGTGTGGCCGCAATGACCGTGGGTGTGGCCGCAACGACAGTGGCAGCAGGGGGCTGGGAATGTTCAGCAGCCCTGGATGATGGGTTGGTGGGTAGGAGGGGTCCTGGGGAGCGGCTGGGCCCTGCCACACTAGATGGGCCTGCTTGGTGGTCCGTGTCCGAAGAGGAGGACAGATCCTCCACATCCGTGTGTCCTCGTTGGGGGCTTGTAGGCTGGCTGTGCTGGCTGCTGTCTCCATCCCCAGCATCCAGCAGTTCATCACCTGTGGAGAGACTGAGATTTGTTATTGTGTTGCACCTGGCGAAGTCTGTATTGGTTGTCTGACATTCTCCGTTCGTGCACTCTCGTGCACGTGTGTCCCGGAGGCGGGTGTGTGGCTGTACAATCTGTTGTTGTGTGTGCTTGGCAATGGGACTGTGTGCTGTGCACATGTGGCATGGGACGGATTGGCTATGCCGATGGGTGTGTTGCTGTGCTCCTACTTATTGTGACTCTGGTGTATGCGGGCTCCAGGCCCATCCTGGGTCTGGTTTGTACTTTGCTTTTGGGGTGCATATGGAACGCTTAGGAACGCATTTGGCAACATGGGGGTCATGCCCCAGGAACGCATTTGGGATGGAATATGCTTTTGGGGTGCAAATGGAACGCTTAGGAACGCATATGGCAACATGGGGGTCATGCCCCAGAAACGCATTTGGGATGGAATATGCTTTTGGGCTACATGCTGTGAGCCATGGGTGCCGAACGTGACATGTGTTGTGGCAGCATGACAGTGCATGGTCTGAGGTGTGTGCATGCCTGACATACCCTGCATATTTGCTGTCTGTTGTGATTACTGGACATGGCATTGGACGCATCGTTATGAGTGTGTGATGGTTGTGTGCCACCCGACGTATTGCAGTTGTCCCATCTCCTTGGTGTGCGTGCTGCCCTGTGCCATGTGCATCACTGCAGTGCTCGGGGGGGGTGTGGCCCATGTTGTGTGTTGTTGCTCACAGTGTGGCGTGCGCTTCATTGACTTCTGGCACATGGTTGGTCATGGGCATGTATCTTAGCGTGACTGCTGTATGTGTGGCAGCTGTGCGGATGACATGCCTTTCATGAGACTGGGGCTGACGGATGGGATGGATGGTATGTTGTATGTGCATGGTGTGTCTGTGTGTTTGATGGGTTCAGTGGTGTTCGTGTGCATTTATGTTGTTCCGCTCTGTTGCGTCTAGTGTTGTTTGTCTTACATAGGCGTAGTTGTGGGGTGTGTGGTTGACAGGCAGTAGGGGCTACATGGACAGGACTTCAATGGTGTTTCGGTTGTGTGTGATGGGTTGCACAGTGGCTGCCGTGTGGTACTATATTCAGTGTGGCTTGTGCATGCAGACGTGGCTCCTTGGGTGTTGCTGTGTCTGTGATGGGTCATGTGGGGTGTGAGTCTGTGGTTCATGTCCGTGTGCACATTGTTCACTTGTTCGTGACAGTGGGCGGTGCTGCGTGTTCGTCTGCTACGTAACATGTCCCATGTGTTGGTCGTGTTACGGTCCTCATGCCTCCAGTAATCCAGCCCTGTCCAGTTTCCCACCTGCAGGTTGTTCGTGCGTGCACTGTACTGGATGCCACATGGTTCTAAGCGGGGGGTGCTCCATGTTGCAGGTCTGTGGGGGTGGGGGCGGTGTTGTGGGTCGTGGTGATGGCTGGACAACCACTGACACCGATTGTTGTGGACCGTGATGTCTACCTTTCGGCTGTCGGTGTGTACTGCGGTGGCTGACACGTGGGTGTGGGGTGTGGGGGATGATCCTCCTTGCTGTGCTGTGGGACTAGGGGCCTGGTGTGTGTTGTACTTGAGCTGTCCACCCTCCCACCCACTGCACTTTGTGTTCCTGCCACTTACCTGTTACTTGTCGGTTAGTGCAGCTATGGCGGACACATGGGTGTGGTGGGTGCTCGTTGTGGCGCTTCTGGCATACTTGGGGACCTGTTGGTGGTTACGTGGCTGGCTGAGTGTACACATGCCCCCACGTATCTTACAGTTGTTAGGTTTGGGCTGTGTGTGGTGGTGTCTGTTGCATGTGTGTGTGATGTGTTGTGTATTGTGTGCTGGACATGGGGGTGTTTGTCCCTGGGAGCTGTGGCATGGTGGTAGTGCATGTGAGTACATAGCGGTGTGCTGGTATACATTAGTTTGTACTTACCAGCCTCCACTCCCCTGCTAATCCGGCGAGGATCTCCGGATGTATAATGACTCGCACCTTCTCCTCCCACGCTTTGAAGGTCTTGAAGAGCGCGGGATTCCCTCCGCCAGTGACGGCAGCCAGCTCTCTGTTCTTGCTCTCCTTCTTCTTGACCAGGCTCTTGACGTCATTCCACCGTTTGTTGATTTCAACTCTGTTCCTGGGCAGGGTCCCGACTGCATTGACCTGGTCTACGATCCGGTTCCACATTCTCTTTCTGGTGGCTAGTGGTGTGTGCTGGACCAGGTTCCCATGGATTTGTGGGTGCACCTTGATAATCTCGTCGACCATGACCGTCAGCTCAATGGGCGTGAACTTGGGCATTCTTTGTGGTGCCATGGTGTTTGTGGTGCTGGTGCGGTGTGTGTTGTGTAATGTGCAGGGGGTTTGTGGTGCCGGTGTTTGGTGGTGGTGGTGGTGGTGGTGGTGGTTGTGATGTGTGCGTTTCTGTGGTGTGCTGCTGTCCTTGCTGTGTCACTGTGTCCTCTCCTCTCCTCTCTAGTTTGCAATGTTGCAAGGGGTTGTGGTCTGTGGGAGTGCTGCTTTTGTACTTACCTATGTGGGTGTGTCCTCATGGTCTGTTGTTTTCAGGTGTGTTGTGTCTGGTGTTCTGGCCTTTGTATTTTTTGTTTGTCCAGGGGGGTGTTTTCGGGATGTGTACTGTGCTTGTGTATTTGTGCGTGCCTTGCTGTGTGGACTTGTTGGCCATGTTGTGTGCGATTGTTTTTATCAGCGGATGGTTTCTGTGCAGGGACGTGGGCGCCATGGCTTCTGCCGTGTCAATTCTCATCGGCGTTGTTTGCGCTGGCGGGCGGTATATTTGTGGTTTACCCGCGCTCATGGCGGTGCGATCGTAATTTCACGTGCGGTGTGTCGGCCGTGAGGGCGGGCGGTTTTGTGTTGTCGTGCGTGTTTCCGTCCGTGGCGGGCGGTTTGACTCCGACTCGGACGAGGGCGGGCGGTATCTTGTGTGGTTTTTCCGCCGATGGCGGTTTTCGGTTTGTGTAATCGTAATGGCGTGGTCGGTGTTCAGACGGTGTGTGCGGGCGGATTTTTGCCGCTTTCATGCCTGGCGGATTTTTTTACGCCGGGTATCGTAATGGGCCTTATAGTTAGTCAAAATATCGAATTTTTTAAATATCTTAAAAGTAATGTAAAATTAATGAAATAATATATATAATTAACTAAAACATACTTAAAAATACTTAAATAACTTTAAAATTAATAAATAATTAATTTAAGTTAAAAAAAAATAAACATAAATTTTTATTTTTTAATACATATATATTAACGTAATATTTATAAAAAATATTCAATATTTTTAGCGTAGGATAGCGGGAGGGTAAAATTCACTATTACCACTCCAGTGAGTGCAACAGTAGGGAAAACGTTGGATAGCGTAGGGGTATAAATTACTATTCCCACTTCAGAGAGTGCAACAGTAGGGAAAACGTTGGATAGCGGGAGGGTAAAAATTACTATTCCCACTCCAGTGAGTGCAACAGTAGGGAAAGCGTTGGATAGCGGGAGGGTAAAAATTACTATTCCCACTCCAGTGAGTGCAACAGTAGGGAAAGCATTGGATAGCGGGAGGGTAAAAATTACTATTCCCACTCCAGTGAGTGCAACAGTAGGGAAAGCATTGGATAGCGGGAGGGTAAAAATTACTATTCCCACTCCAGAGAGTGCAACAGTAGGGAAAGCGTTGGATAGCGTAGGGGTAAAAATTACTATTCCCACTCCAGTGAGTGCAACAGTAGGGAAAGCGTTGGATAGCGTAGGGGTAAAAATTACTATTCCCACTCCAGTGAGTGCAACAGTAGGGAAAGCGTTGGATAGCGGGAGGGTAAAAATTACTATTCCCACTCCAGAGAGGGCAACAGTAGGGAAAGCGTTGGATAGCGTAGGGGTAAAAATTACTATTCCCACTCCAGTGAGTGCAACAGTAGGGAAAGCGTTGGATAGCGTAGGGGTAAAAATTACTATTCCCACTCCAAAGAGTGCAACAGTAGGGAAAATAATGATTTAATATTTTAATAAAAATAAAATGATTATCAATACCAATAACAAATTAATTAAAATGACTTACCAATTACAAAATATTTAATAATTAATTCTAAATACCAATAAATATTATTTCTTAAAAATTAATTACCTATTAATAAAAATTAGTTACCAATTATTAAAAACGAATTACCAATTAATAAAAATTAATTACCAATTATTAAAAATTAATTGCTAATTAATAAAAACTAATTACCAATTAATAAAATTTAATTACCAATTAATAAAAATTAGTTACCAATTATAAAAAATTAATTACCAATTAATAAAAATTAATTACCAATTAATAAAATTTAATTACCAAATAAGAATTAATTAACAATAAATTAATACTTAATACCAATAAATAATAATAAATAATTACTGATTTACAATTAAATTACTTCCCACCCTATTCCCCTATAAACCCACAACCCGCTCTGAATAATAAATTAATACAATTTATATAATTATCAATTAAAAAATTAATAAAAATTAATTACCAATTAATAAAAATTAATTACCAATTAATAAAAATTAATTACCAATTAATAATTAATTAACAATGAATTATTTATCAATACCAATAAATAAAATTTAATAATTACTTAATTTAATTTAAATTACTTCCCACCCTATTCCCCTATAAACCCACAACCCACTACAAAACTAAAACTCACAATTAAATTAAATATAATTAATAATTCCTAAAAATTAATATTTAATTTACTATAATTAAATTACTTCCCACCCTATTCCCCTATAAACCCACAACCCGCTACAGAATTAAATTACACAAAAATTAAATAACATAAAATTCATTACTTTATAAAAATTAAAACATACATTACAAAAATAATACATACTTTTAACACATATACTAACACTTAAAACACTATAAAAAAAATTCGATATTTTTAACAACTATATTATGACTGTCGATATTTTGTCATTCTATATTTTTACTTCGATATTGTTGTAGGTCGATATTCTTGTATTCGATATTCTGTCAGTGATCCGAATTTCGATATTCTTAACTATATTTTGGCAATTCGATATTCTGTCCATTCTATATTTACAACTCGATATTTTGGCAATTCGATATTTACAATTCGATATTATGTCTGTTTACCACAATTTCCCACAGAACTTCCAGTCTTAGCTCAATAGTGAATGATGTTATGTGAGGAGAACATGACCTGAAGCATACTGTGAGGATGGCAGAAAAGACATGTCTGCATATAAAGCAAGCAGAAACTCTACCGCTCATAATCCCAAGTACAGCTCATAACCCCAAGATCAACTCGTATCCTGAAGTCAGGCTAATGATCCCAAGTCCAGCACATAAACTCAAATTTTGCTTTCAACCTCAGGAACAGCTCATAGCCCGGCCTGCAGCTAGTAATCCCAAGTACAGCACATACACCCAAATACAGCTTTCAAACTCAGGAACAGCTCAAAGCCCCAATTAAAGCCAATAACCACAAGTGAAGCTCATGTCTACAAGTGCAACACATAACCACTAGTACAAGTGCAACTCGCAGCTCCAAGTACGGCTAGTAACCCTAAATTCAGCTCATAACACAATTACACCTTATAGAGTTCCTATCCCCATGTACGTCTCATAACCCCAAGAACAATTCATAGTCCTAAACAAAGCTAATAATCCCGAATACACTTCACATACAGATAATAGCACTTCAAGTACACTTTAAAACCATAACTGCATTTCATAAATACCAAGTACAGTTTATACTCTCACGGCCAGCTCACATCCACAAAACATATAGTACATAATCCCATCGTTACCTCACAGCCACAATACATATACCACAAAACCCCACGGTTAGCTCATACTCTCAGGCTCAGCTCACAGCCACAATACACATACCACATAACCCCAAGGTTAGCCCACAGCCACAATACGTATACCACATAACACCAAGGTTAGCTCACAGCCACAATACTTATATACCACATACCCCAAGGTTAGCTTACAACAACAATATGCATACCACATAACCCCAAGGTTAGCCCACAGCCACAATACGCATACTATATAACTGCAAGGTTAGCTCATACTCTCAGGCCCAGCTCACAGCCACAATACGCATACCACATAACCCCAAGGTTAGCTCATACTCTCAGGCCCAGCTTGCAGCCACAATACGTCTTCCCCATAACCCCAAGGTTAGCCCACAGCCACAATATGTATACCACATAACCCCAATGTTAGCCCACAGCCACAATATGTATACCACATAACCCCACAGCTAGCTCATGCTCAGCTCACAGCCACAATACATATACCAGAAAACCCCACGGTTAGCTCGTACTCTCAGGCCCAGCTCACAGTCATAATACGTATACCACATAACATCAAGGTTAGCCCACAGCCACAATATTTATATCACCTAACCCCAAGGTTAGCTCATACTTTCAGGTCCAGCTCACAGCCACAATACGTATACCACATAACCCCAAGGTTATTTTATACTCTCGGGCCGAGCTCACAGCCACAATATGTACACCCCATAACTTCAAGGTTACTTCATACTCTCAGGCCCAGCTCACAGCCACAATAAGCACAATACATATACTACATAACATCAAGGTTAGGCCACAGTACGTATACCACATAACCCCAAGGTTAACCCACAGCCACAATATTTATATCACCTAACCCCAAGGTTAGCTCATACTTTCAGACCCAGCTCACAGCCACAATACGTATACCACATATACTCTCGGGCCAAGCTCACAGCCACAATATGTACACCCAATAACTTCAAGGTTACTTCATACTCTCAGGCCCAGCTCACAGCCACAATAAGCACAGCACATAAACCCAACTACAGCTGATAAGCCATGAGCTATGTACGTGTTGCTTGCTCTACACACAAAATCTCGGCCCTGCAAGCATTATGTACTTATCCCTCGGCACCCTTCCTCCAGTCACAGGAGACTATAGATCCCTTTGAGGCATACTATCGTTATCTTCACCTTGCTACGCAACTACAGAGTATAAATAGGATGGAGGTAGAAAGGGCAGGGAGATATCCCACTTTTATCTGGACATATAAAACAAATTAACTAAATAACATTGGAATACTTACATATTAATTTACCTATGTCAGAATATGCTGCAGTAGCAAGCGGTGTGAATCAGCACGCCCTTCTTTAAAGTTGTGACCGGTAGGCTGCCCTCACACATCTCTTTAGTAGGTGCATCAGCCAACAGGACTATTGTACCAGCTAAAACAAAGCGTGCGCATCTGTTGAATAGGAACAACATTCTCTCCGTTCTTTCAAGGACATTTTAGAGCATGTGTAAAAGTTTAAGCAATTAGTTAGATTAGCAGGGCTAACATTGCCTTCATTGGAGCCCGGAGCCAGTGGCGGCTCCTCTGCTATGGCAGAGGAGCGTCACCCCACAGCTTTTAAGCAGTGCAAAATAAAGGAAATATAAAATGATAATAACTTTGAGTTATTATCATTTTATGTTTCCTTTGGTGGCTGGCGGGTGGATGGGGCTGCTCTGTTCTCAGAGCAAGGCAGGAGAGGAGTGGTTTGCCCAATCCTAAGTGCGCAATGACTGTTTGGTCGGCCCTCTCGGGCCGCCCAAAACAGTCATGCACACTTTCTCTTTTCTCCATGCAGGCTGCATTACAGCCTGCGTGGAAAACATGCCCAGGCCCCCATTCCCTGGTTGAGCGTCGAACCAGAACGCTCAAATCCAATCACAACGCTGCATTGCTGCATTCTGATTGGTCAGGGGAGCCTGGCTGTTTTTCCTGGCTTCCTGTTCCTCGAGTCCCATGGCCACAAGGAGAGCAGGAGCAGAGATGCGGGACCCAGCGGCAAGGTTAGTGTATATATATATATGATAAGCAAAGACAAGGACACGAAACAAAGTGAAGAACTCAGACTGGCTATGAAAAATAGATTGAAGGACTATGAGAAAGGAATACGACTTCGCAAACAAACAAAATTTCAACGCGACGAACAGGACTATATGTCGGGACGTATCTTGACCTTTCCCGGAAATATGATCTGCCGAGAAAACGGATACATCAACAAAGAACCGGTGAATCCTTCAGCAGAGAGACCTCAGAATCTGAGGTTGAAACCTCTGAGGGGGGAACAAGCAACAGGTGGAGAGGCAAGAGATAAAAGCGCGGAACCTACATTTTTTCAGGAATTCAAACTGATACGCGAAAATCGCCAAAGACCGGCACAAAGAACACACCCTCCGAACCAACGAAAAAACGCAAAACAAGACGCGGGAAAAGAGGCAGGAGAAATGCCTACACCCAGAGTGAAGCGCAGCAAGGGCAACAGGGGCAAGTGGTAAATGAAAAAAGCGTCATCAACTTATCTGACCGGAACCTAAGTGAAGAAGAATTCAAGGTACTCCAATTGTGATTGACTTTTTGCCCTACGGCAGATTTTAACTATGGAAGCGAGGATAGATTTGTTTAAATTTATCAGGAAATTAAAACTTCAGAAAATACATCTTATGCATCCGGAAAGAAGAACAAATCTTGAGGAAACAACCATACTTAGAGACACATCTTCTTACTGTCAATGATCTGGACATTAATATGTTTAAGGAGACAAAGAATCATACTGATTGATGGTCTTATTTGCGACGATGTCACAGCAAACTCTAAGATGGCCGCCATAGAATCTAAGCATTATGTATGAATTTAGCCATCTTTTATGTTTACCACTTGTTTGATGCACCTTTTTTCACTTTAAAAATGGTGTTTTTTTTATGCGAAAACTGACATCGACAAAGCCGGAGTGGCGAAACGCGTCTGTCAGTGCTGAGGGAGGTTCTGCACAAATAAAAGAAAATTCTTACACGAAATCTCGAGTGTGCTCCTGTATGTGTCGGCTGACACAATTCTGGTTTGCGACTGTGTTTACATATATATATATATTTTTTTTGCATTGCGCAACCCCGCGCACCCCCCACACACTCGTGATCCTGACAGTGCAAGAATCAAAATGACCTACATCATAACATCAGTGCATGTAGTGCCATTTTAGTTTAGAGAAAACATACATCCCCAAATATCACCATAAGCACATCAGTAACAGTAAGGAAACCTGGATCCAGGAACACCTGCTCTCCTATTAGCAGGGTTACAGTAATCACTCTGAGCTAACTGAAATAAGTGCCTTTTTAAAACAGAATATGGAGCTGGGGCACTTGCATGCATATTACAAATGTTATGGTATTCCACAGTGTCTCTATATGCAGCAGATTCCTAGCGGCTGTAACGGATCACGCTCAGGTGGGGCCTCCATCGAGGTCCCACTCCTTAATATTACAATTAAGTAAATGCCCCCCAAGGTAAGTCCCAACTGGTGGGGAGGGCACACACAGCAGAATTTAGTGGGGAGACCTCTCTGGGTCCACTGCGTGTAGGGGAGTCAAAGGCAGCTGCCCGTGAGCGTGCTGGGCAGCTACCAAACACACAATGCAACTCCCTTCGGCCCGGACCCCTCCGAGGTCGCTCCTGACCTAGGCGTCGGCTGGGAAGGGACAGCTCCCTGGTGCGGAGCTGTGAGCATTGGTGGCCCGCGAGTCCCTGCAGCTCTGACAGTGCGAGGCTCCCCTTGGTTGCCTCGGTAATGCCGCGTGAGCACAAGGCAGCCCAGCTCTCAGGGGTGAGAAGAGAAACGAAATAGTCATGACGTCGGCCTGCATCTCCCAGGCAACGCTCACTGGCCAAAGTGCCGCTCGACGACCTCTACTGGAGCACAGTGATCTCGGCATGCGCTGCCGGAGCAGCGTGGGTCGCTCTCTCAGGTCATACCAGTCCAGGAAGGTGCCGACTGGTACCGCGTTATCAAGGAAGACAGTGCTACCCTGGGGTTGTACAAAGTGCTCAGAACGCGCTGTTCTTTTGTAAAAAGCAATCCGTACATGCTGTTCTTTGGAGCAGGAGAAATGCTCCACACGCTGGTTATACAGCCAGGACAGTCAGTCACGGCTCCCACCATGCTGCCAGACTCACAAACAACAAGAGTCTCATGGCAGCGGTGTGTAAGTACAATTTTTGATGGCCCTGAAATTGCAAAAACCAGACAGCAAGTCAACACGCCCTTGGAGAGCACTGGGGGCACAAGCAGGGAGGGGCGGGCAGGCAGGCTAGCACATAAAGGTCCTTTGGAAAGTGGCAGTCCCTCCAGCACCCCAACAGGCCAGCACAACAAAGCAGGTAGTCCTAATGGCGGTTTGTACTGGCAGCCCAGCAGTCCTCTGGCAATATGCAGTATGTAGAGAGCAGCAGCGTCTGGTTACAAGTCTATGCAGTGTCTGAAATCATGGGGTCAGTGCCCCTGTATTTATTCTTAAAATTGTCTTTGATCCAGGGGGGACTTCAAAGGAACCTTTAGAAGCACGCAAAATCCCTTTCAACTCAACCTAGCCCTGGCTTCAGATGCCAGTAGGGGGTAAATCAGCCCTTAGTGTGAGGGCAGGACACACCCTATACAAATGTAAAGTGTGAACGACCCCTCTCCCAGCCCAGGAAGACCATCAGTATGCAGATGTAACCCCCATCTCACCCAGCCCTTCCTGTGTCGTGGTTGTCTGGAAAGCATGCACCAAGTGTAGCTGGCACCCAACTCTAGACGTGTATTGGAGTCAGGCTACAATGCACAAAAAATCATATGCACAGAGAAATGCCCGCTTTCTAAAAGTGCAAAAAAACAATTGATGGACAGAATACAGAACACTGTCATACATTCACCCCAGTACAGAGATCTGGGCCCAAATCCATCGTTTGTTTGCTCACCATGCCATTCCAGTTTGGACCCAGCCATATGCAAATCAGTCTTGACCCTGCGCCCAATGGGAACAGTCCAGCCTGAACTGCCAGGCCAGGTCCTCCCTGGACTGGATACAAGCATCCTAGGACCGGTTTCGGGGTTTCACCCCATATCAGCCAGGATAGCTTGACTCCAGTGGCATGGAGAGCACGGGACCCACGTCTGGGCATACCCGTCCCACTCGGGGTGACAAATGCAAAAAGAACAATTGATGGACAGAATGCAGAACACTGTCATACATTCACCCCAGTACAGAGATCTGGACCCAAATCCATCGTTTTTTTGCTCACCATGCCATTCCAGTTTGGACCCAGCCATATGCAAATCAGTCTTGACTCTGCGCTCAATGGGAATAGTCCAGCCCGAACTGCCAGGCAAAGTCCTCCCTGGACTGGATACAAGCATCCTAGGACCGGTTTCGAGGTTTCACCCCTCATCAGCCAGGATTGTGGAAACGTGTAATATTTTACGTTAGCATAAGCGACAGCCATTTTTGGCTGTGGTGTCCATTTCGCTTCCTTTGTAATTCTTTCATCCTCTGCTGTTCGCCTTTTCACCCTGCTTGTGTCATCAACTTTAGTTGACCTCTTTCAACATGGCTAAGCTGGGGGGTTTGTAGCTGCCGGTGCACCTGGTCTTAGAGGCTATCTATTGACCGTTTACTGCTGCCATAAACATTCCTGCTCCCCTTTCTTATTTGCTGACCAAGTGGTCATCCATCTGCTCTTGTTTGCTGATAGCTATTTTCTGTGTCTAAACTCGCTCTTTCCATTTCTGTCCATATGCTTGCATTGCAACAAAATTGTATATAAGGACGATGGTTTGTGAATTCAGTGTACTTCCTCCCACAACACTTGAGGTTGTTGTTTGGACGCAGTCCTGCTCATGAGCATTTAATAAACTTGGTGTGTTTTACTTTACCCCAGTGCCGATCTCTCTTTTGTTAGTCTTCGGACCCGTGGACGAGAGGGTGACCCTGCACCAGTGTGCCCTCACGGGGGTACATTTCCACAGTTGGCGCCCAGCACGTGGGGCCCCATCGGAGACGCGGCCGACTGAAGGAGTGGTCTTGGCGGAAGATCGAAATTATCACTGAGGACGCGCACTGCATGAGAAGACTTTTGTCTTTGCAGCCAGCGTGAACTTTCTGATTTTCTTGACTTGGCCCTCCGGGTGGTGGCCGGTCTTGACTGTGGCATCTTTGGCGAATTTTGCAGTGACCATTAGGTCGACCAGAGATCGGCAGGTGGGAGTTGAAGACTTCTGTTTGGTAAGGTCGCTGATGCGGCACTCTTGTTTGTTTGGTTTGGTTTTGGTATTCATTCTTTGCAAAGAATGAAGGCAGGTAATGTGGGGATTTTTCTCCTTTTGAAACTTGTTTGGATAAGTAATATTTTACATATACTTGTAAAAACATGCCTGTTATTAGTACACTTCGTAAGTGGTGCTGCTGCGGCAGTACCAGAAGTGTTTTGGAACAAAGTCAGCCGGCCCCTCCAGAAGGGACGCCGAATAGAGATATGTATATAAAATATGGTATTTGTCCCATAATGTATGGCTCATTGTGGCACAAATACACAAAGAAGAAATCCGATTTACAATGGCCAGTGAATGGGTCATTTGATTTTAAGAAGGTTCAGTATGTGGAACAGTGTTTGTTCAAAAGGAAGAGTAGGCAGGATATGTTTGACAGTTTGCATATGTGGGATAAGGAAGTGCGAGAGAGAGCGAAGAAAGCGGAAGCTATAGCACAGACAGAACAGCGGAAAACGATGTATCAGAAATGTGTTGAATTAAGAGATAAGGAGATGTAGGAAGGGATAGAAAAGGTAGAGAGAGAACGTCGATTGCAGGTAAATGGCCAGTACCCTATTAGACGTCCTGTCTATCCACTACTTAATAAGCCTCATGATGACTCTATTTTATTAGAGCGACCCCCACCCCCATATAAATCTCCTGATCCGAGTGCCCCTGAGGGAGGTGCTTCTGATGAGGAAATCTCATCAGATGATGAGGACAAAGATCAGCGATCCATGCGACAGACTCGCTCTACTCTGTCTAGCGCAGATAAAGATAAATTGAAGGGCAGTGCTAGAGAGGAATCTCGTCGGAAGACTACAGCGACGATCCTCACAATTACAGTTCAGGCATGGGAAGACGCAAAACAGTTATATTTTTTAGAAAAGTTCTGTTGGGAAATATTATATAATTGGCAACATATTTCTGACGAATCAGGCCCAAATGATTTGAAGACAGATTATAGGCAGTTAAGAGATGGGACTTACCCTGTCAAAAATATATCTGACACAATTAGACGAGCGGTTAAATTACGGGATGATACATTACAAATGCAAAAGGAAAAAGAATTAGCTAAAAAGCAGCAAGCAGGCATTGAGACAACAGAATCTCAGACAGAGAAGACGGATATTCCGGTGGATGCGAATGATCCCAGCAGTAGTGAGTCTGCTATGAGACCAATGCGTGAAGCTGCACCCCTGTATGTTCCCCCGAAGGGTGCGGGAACAAATGATGATAAGACTTCCGATGATGCAAAGGGATATTTTATAAATAATTGGGTCTATACTCCCTGGAGTAGAGCAGATGTTATGGCCCTTAAGGCTGCTTTGCCCGACCCCCGGAAAAATACTGCCGCCTTCTATGAGGAGATGGAAGGAGCCATCAGCTCCTGCACTATAACCTTGCCAGATATTGATATGTTCTTCGGGCTTATTTTGCCCCCCGATATGTGGAGAACAATACGTAAAATAGATGACAATGTGGCATTTGGTGATACCTGGGAACATTTAGAAGAAATAGATGCAGACAGGGAGCCTGCGCAGAAACCTCAGTAGGAGATATTAGATCTTCCTAAAGCTATTGTGACTAAGTTGAAGACTCTCATACCCCCTAATAAAATAGATTGGACTACGTTAGCGTCCTGTGAACAGAAAAAGGATGAGTCAGTTTCTGATTTCTGTTCAAGACTTGAGGAGACATTCCATGATTTTAGCGGCCAGTCATTGGCCAATGGTACAGGTAAGCATTTGTTTGTCGACAAATTTGTCGCTAATATGTTACCGGAAATAGCTAGTCGCCTTAAGGCCAGTGAGAGTTCTTGGACCACGTCTTCCCCAGTTTCCCTTTTGACCATGGCCCAATATTATGAGCGACAGGAACAGGAAGTGAAAGGCAGGGAGGATAAGAAGGTTAAAGAATTAAAGACAAAAGTTATGATGGCTCAAGTATATGGTCCACCATTTAGGGGAGGTGGAAGAGGCGGACGTGCAATGTATACACCCGGAGCGCTCCCTCTTTCTCGAGCAAATTTGTCTCCTGATCAGTGTGCCTATTGTAAAGAGACTGGGCATTGGCGTTCTGTGTGCCCTCTTTTGCGAGGTCAGCAGTACCAGCGGGGAAGGGGAAGTATGAGAGGATGCCCAGGGAATTCAGGAAACAGGGGAGGTGCAGGAGCTCGTCCCAGGTTTGAGGTAGTTAAACAAGGACCAAATTATTCTAATACCTTTGATAGACGAAATCAATACCAAATGTCTGATTATTCTGCTGATGCACTTGCAGATTCCGATTACGCATAGGGATGCCTAGGATGGGGTAAGGGACCGGTTGAGGTGCCAGTAGATCAAATGGGTCCTTATGTTGACGCAAATGTCTTGGGATCTACTGATCGGTTTCTGGTTGATACAGGGGCTACCCGTAGTGCTCTGTCTAAAAGATTGGTTCCTAGGGCTCCCTGTCCGGCGCAATGATAACATCGATAGGGTTCGATGGAACACCTACACCTAGCCTGCTTTCACAGCCACTTGAATTCGGACTTGACAAATTCACTGCAGCATGTCCATTTTTGCTTTCCCCTAACACGCCGGACAACATTGTGGGTATCGATATGCTTAAATATTTTCGTGCTACAATACGTTGTTCTCCGGAAGGTGTGCGTGTTATTTTGAATGACAATTATCCAATGGTTGAGAGATCCTGTCTTATCAATGAGGATGCCGCTCTGGCGTCCCTACCTTGTACCTTGTGGGCTAGATCAGATACTGATGTGGGTCAAATGGTTATTCCACCAGTGCAAATCCAAGTAAGGGAAGGTGTTTCATTGCCTCGACTGCCCCAATACAAAATATCCCGAGAAGGTGAAGAAGCATTAGCAAACATTGTCCAGGATTTGATCAAAATGGGGGTAGTGGAAGAAGTCCCCTATAATACTTGCAATAGCCCTATCCTTCCTATTTTGAAAAAAGACACTGACACTAAAATTTACAGATTCATTATTGATTTGCGGGGTGTTAATAAAATTGTAGTGCCCCAATATCCGGTAGTTTCTGATATCACAACCCTTCTCACTATGGTCCCTCCCACTTGTTGCGGGGATTCTGCACATATACAGAACTATGCGCAGGAAAACGGGACCTCGGTGTATAGTGGTGTACCAACCATACCCCTTAGTACCCAAAATCCCAATCCGACTAGCTATAGTGTCACATTCGTTCTCCGCACTACAGAGAAGCTACCAATGATTAGACATTCCAGAACACGGACTCTTTCAGGAATCGCGGGAGCAAGAACACTCTTTCATTACTCACTCATACTTGTCCACAACGTGCGTATTAAGAGACACAGAATAGTTTAAAATGTTTATTTCAACTATCGTGCTCTAAGACACAGTACACGTGCCAGTACTAGCAGCATAATGCATAAGGATAAAACAGTAAGCATGGTTACAATTCCATAGAATACAAACGGGGACAGCATTTTATAAAGACAGTGGATATAGGACTAGAATGCCTTGCCACCCTCCCCGTGCTAGTAACTAGTTTATTATAAAAATAGAAGACCTCTAGGCTTTGTCAGGGGGACCCCCATACCTCAAGAACTAGATGCAAGGGTTACATCATTGGACAAGCACAGCTCTTCTCTCTGGAAAGGCTTTTCTCCAAGTGCCTTCAACAGTGAGTTCACAATATTAAAAGCACACGAATTTCTCCAGTGCAGCTGTATGTCATGTTATGTCTAAGTGCGAGGGGCTGACCAGAACAGCAAAAACAAGGGACGTTGTTTTTCGACCTTGTACATTGTGTGCAGGCGAAAACCACAGAGAACATGAGAAAAGGTGAAAGGCAAAAAGGCAGACAGTTCTATGGTGAACGGTCACAAGCAGAGTCTGGAAAAACAAAGTCACAGAGGAACGTGTGCAAAGAAGGCATCATGGCAGCTGGGCCTAAGCTAACTTAGCAATGTCGACAATGAGGCCACAATCCACACCACACCCTCCCCTGGTCAGTCCATCGGCAAGACATAGGATGAAAACAGAGTTCGAATAGATGGAGCAGAACGGAAACGCCTATAGGTGGGAAACGTCCTTTGGAAGTTAAGGGAGAGTAAAAAAAAAAAAAAAAAACGATGGAGAAAAAAAATCCTAGATAGGGCCAGACAATAGGTCACTCAAAGACAAAAAAAAATCCAGCTATGCAGTGCATGGAGAGGCAACGTAACTAATCCATCAAAGTGTATGCGCAGAAAACTGCAACACCTTCCAAAAAGACATCATTGTCACCGTGCGAAAAAAGAGATGCCATCCAATTCAACAAATCAAAACTGCATTCATGCTCCTCATAATAGGGAGCAGCTATCGGCATTGCGGGACAACTTGCGTGATACTCGATATAACTTCGTTGTAGGAGATTCCGAGCAGCCGCCCAGATATCCCATTGTGCCAAGACCCCAAGTGCAGCCGCACACGCCATTAATCCAGCACCGGAACATTCCCGTTCATGGGCCACTAAGGGACCCATCAACTGGTCGAAATCCGGGTCCGAAAAAGACGTATTGGAGAGGCAAAAATCCAAGGACCAAGAGAACGGACATTGTAAGCAGGACATCACTGGTTGCACGCAAGTGAAATACGCAAAGCGAAAAGATAGTCTATAAGACACGCTGAGGGTTGCCGGCGGCAGGACGCCAAAGCTGTCAGTCATGCGGTCACGGAGCATCTGCAGTCGCCCTGGGTTGTGTAGGGCCACAAGTGGTGCAGCCATTGCGCCACAGACAAAGTAAAAGCAATACGCCAGCAGCTAAGGCAAGGATCAATGGGAAGCCGCCAAAGACGCTGGAAAAAATAGAATGAATAAAAGCCGGGATTACACCAAATATAGTCTGAAAGGAGGTCAAAAGGCCAGAGCCCACAACTTTAAAAAAGTGTACAAGACCTGCTGTATTTGATGCATTAAATATACAATGAATCAGTTCACCGAAATGTTGGGCGAGGTTAGTGTTTAAAAGGGCCTGTATCTCACTGTGGGCGCTGGCCACCTGGAGAACGAAGGTCTCCCGTGCGGAAGTGAGCATAACCTCCTGGTTTAATAATAGCGCCTTTATTCTGCTCAATTTATTGAAATCCGCCTTCAAAGTCGGTATGTAAGGCCAAATGGAACTATCTAAGTTCCCACGCGGGGCGGAAAAAGCAAATTTTTGCAGCACACCACGCGTTGCGAAACTGTCACTATATAGGGTATGCCAGCCTGCAAACCACAGCAATCCTGATTATTCAAAAGCAGATAGCTACCATTAGCAAGCATAGTGAAAGTAGGTGAAATAACAGGAGCAGGAACGCCCTTTAAAACACAAGCAAGATTCGGGGCAGAAACATTACAAGCCCCGTGCAATTTAATGTTTTTACAAACAAGGGAATGACCCACTGTAGAATCGCAAGACTCCCCTGTGAGAAATACCTCCTTGTTATCCCTAAGGCATCTGTATGTGAAAGGTAGGGACCAGAGTTCGTGCAAAAAGGCACTGCCCAAAGGCTCGAAACGGCCAACAGGATAATGTTTCATGCATGAACTAAATTCAAATAAAGAAAAAGGCAAAGCGATGACCCCGTGTACTAGCCACACTGCAGAGTCAGTCTCCGCCACAGAGAATGGTATAGGATCTATCTTTTCGATATGTAAAAGAGTGTATGTTGCATCTTTCATGGACATGAACTGCTGTTTCTCAGTCAAATTAAACGGCAAGAACAAGGCAGATGTGTTTAAAAAATGCCATGGAACCTTCCCCATTTTCAGTGTCTGCAAAGTCCATGCAAACTGCATAACTGAACGCAATTGATTTTGACCATGATATAACACAGACACGTCATCCTGTACAATATCAACAACAGATGAAACAATATTCTCTAATGTGTAAATGCGGGAAGACAGGGTGTTAATACTATTGTCGACAACAGCAAGCACTTTTTCTAGATTTGCTTGATCTATTTCCCGTAAACGGGAAGCAGCTTCTATTTGTGAAAGCTTCCAGATTTCATTGTAAGTCGCATAAACAAATCTTTTAGGTCTCGGACCTCTAGGTCCTAGGACAAAGTCAGCCAGATCGATGTTGCCTGATAAGAGTGATAAATGTTGTTTTACTGAATCTAAACTAGAGTGCTGCAACCACTGTTTACATAATTTACCAACTGAATAAGTTGTAACCGTACGCGAGTCAGAAAAACGTGGATCTGGCCTATCCTGTTTGTAATGAGGAGCAGAGTCATGAAAACGCAGTTGGCAGGCATTCGAGGCTATGGGCCACACCAACCAGGCTGAGCGATCTAGTGCAGAGACATTAAATGAGTTATTTTGAAACAACGCTTGCAAACTTTCAAGGGAAATATTCAAATGCAAGCTTCTGTTCGGCCAGGAAGACAACGCAGGAGTGGAAGGTGCATTCAATTGTTTGGAAGTTGCCAAACCCAAACAGGTTGTCCGTGCACCGTGCTTGCCTTATGTGTGGGGATAAGGCAAGCACGGTGCAAAGCTTCCGTCCCGCGAACCTGCCAAGATTTAGTGCCCCAAATAGATTTTAAGTCAATTGTGTTTTTCCAGTGCTCATAGCCACCTAAGGCTAATGCATCTAGAAAGGAACTGGAATATAGCAATTTGGTGTGGGTCAACATTAGCTTTGGATTCGAAGAAATGTTTAATTTAAAATAATAGGACCCTGGGTTAGATCTGTCAAAGTCTGTAAAGTAGGTACATTTATTTATCAGTGTTTGAGAGCTACCTTTCAGAGAGGTTGGTCAATGTTCCCATTGGGTGTAATTGAAACTACCTCGAATTGTACTGGGTTTATGCAGAAAATTGTTGCCGTAATGCTGGTAACAATACAAATCGGCATAATTAGCAGAATTTAAGTACAAATCCTCAGCGTTAAAGGCAGCATAATATTTCAAATCAGAAAATAACGATTCAATGGCATGCACATCCCAATCATCTGAACGAATATTCCTTTTTACCACATCACCCATGGAGACACGAAGCACATTAGGAACATTAATAATTTCTGTCGGTCCATGAATTTGGAAATTCACTGCATCCCATACGATGCCATCTGCAACTGGAAAGGCGGAAATGTTCACAAAAGTGTGGTCACGCTTCATGATGTGTGACGAAGAATGCGGAGCCAAAGTTCCAGCCACAGAGTTCACCGCAGAGCGTTCTGGCAAGTAGTGACCATTGATGAGCAAGAAAAAAACTGTCACAAAGCCAATGGACATGAACAGAAAAATCAGGAATAGCACCAACCAGATGTATGTCCATGGAGGGACCAAAAAATTGTCTCTGAACCAGGAAACAAAAATACTGAATTTGGTCGGGACAAATGATGAGGTGGAAGACGAATCAAAGGAAAAACGAGTCGGGTTCAGTGGGGTTGTAGGCAAATGAGCCACTGACTCACTCGTGGGGTAAGTATACTCAGTTTCCTCGTTGCAGGAGGAAGCCGGGAGGTTGAGCAGGCGATCCGGCAAAGCGACCATCCCAATGGTACCTTCAGCACATGTGGAGTCAGGAGGGCCACGAACAGGATTTCTTGAAATTGCTGGACATGATACCGCAGGTGTTACACTATTCAGGATCGGCCAGATGGTGTAGCTTGACATTGTCCACTGAGATGTATCTGTTGTCTTTGCGACCAGGAAGCGGTGGTAAGATGACTGTACGAGTACCCTTCAAGCCAAGAACTGGAACCGGTGCACGATAAGAGGGGCCAAATTCTTTTTTGTTCTCTACCTTCTCTCGGACCAGATCTCCAATCTTTGGAAGCCAGCCGGCAACCGGAATCTGCAACGCAGCGTCTGTGGCGGAAGGTAAATGTTTGTGTGCAAGTCTGTCACGGGTCTCTTGTAAGTCCTGCAACATAGTAGAATGATTATCTACGTCAAAGATTGCGGCAGTTGCTGCCATGTCTAGACCATCAAGGTCTGGCACAAACATCTGTATGCCAAAGAGCATTTCGTAGGGGGTCTGCCCACCCAGAGATCTTCTAGGGAGATTATTAAGTGCACGTTGCACGCCATACAAGTGGGCCAGCCAGTTCCTGCCAGTAACTAAGACTCTAGATGTCAAGGATTGCTTTAAGTCACGGTTCATTCGCTCCACAATTGAGTTGCCCTCAGGCCTGTATGGAGACGAAAATTGCACCAGCACCCCCATAGACCTCATTGCGTCCTTGTACGCCTTAGAGGCGAACGCTGGACCTTGGTCGGAATGGAAGGTGCCACAGGCAAAAATTCCCACAAAGACACGCAAATCCCTGATGACATTTCGAGCGTCAGCACTGCGTTGTGGCCAAACCCAGATGAAACGTGTGCACGAATCAACTGCAACTAAGATATATCTATATGCAGTATCAGAAGAAAATGGACCACAGTGATCAAGGTATACACAACCAAAAGGTTTATTAGAAATGCAGAGCTGTGTTTGTGACGGACGTGTAACCGTAGAGGGCTTAATTTGCTGACAGATGTCACAAGAAAGGACATAATTACGGGTCTGTTTGTAAAAACCACGCCACCAGTAACGCTGCTGCAAGATTGAAACAGTTGCAGACACGCCAGCATGGGCCGAAGCCAAGCCTTCGTGTGCAGCTGTTATCAACGAATTTCTGCGGTCCGCGTTGGGAATCAGCCGATCACCAACGTCCGGAATTCTGACATAAGGAACATGGTCGGGACTTAAGTGATAAGAGTACTTGGAAGGGAAACCCTGTGGGTAATTAGATCCTTCCTTGGTTGCAGCAATAGCTGCCAAAATCTCATTATCTATTTTTGTCATGGATCTTGTAACGGCTGCTACTGAGCACGTGGCTACTGCTGATTTGGCAGCTTCATCCGCCAAACTGTTACCAACCGCGTGTGCGCCCACACGCTGGTGGCCAAGAGTGTGAATCACCTGTGTGAGAGGCAGACGTTGTTTAAGGTCAGCCACTCAAACCCAAAGCATTTTATGCTTAATTGCGCTGCCCTTAGAATCTCTATTGTCGTTTTGAGACCAAAAGAATAAGTTGTCAATAAAAGCCTGGACACAGTAGTAAGAATCGCATACAATAAGCGTAGTCACATCCGGATACGCAAACTCAAGTGCTAGCACCAAAGCACGCAGCTCGGCTAATTGTGCGGTACTGTCTCCCAGTGCCTGCGTGTGCACAACACTCGATTTGAACTCACCGTTCACCATGTGACCTGCCACAATAGCACATGCTGCTGAGTACGCATGCTTAGAACCCGTGGCCGGTTGCGCCGAACCATCGGTGTAAATGATACATCTGTACTCCTCAAGCGGCAGCAAAGACAGAGGAGGAGAATGAACAAATTCATACTGTAAGAACTCCTGTGTCTGAAGAGAGGAATCAAAGATAAAGGTGACATCCGGAGAGGTCAAAGAAGTAGCCCATTGTATCCAACAGGGGTGTAAAGCCTTAGAGTTTGGAACACTTGCCTTTCTCACTGCCTCAAGGGCAGGATAGGGGGTGACAACTAAGATGCGTTTTCCCTGTGCCAGTGCGCGTTCCTTGAGAATCGCCATTTGCACTGCAGTCAAAACTTTCTCCAGAGTTGAAAAGCGCAACTCGGCAGAAGTGTAGAGATGTGACTTGTAGGCAATAGGTACTGTGTCACCTTCGTTAAACGTCAAGTAAGTGAAACCCACTGCCCCTGGCACTATTCTGATCACCAGGTTCGTGTGGTTATCATGTGTCAACAAGAACTTAGATTCAAGTAGATCAGACTGCAAAGATTGCAGTATAAGCGAATGTTCCGGAAGCCAGCATGACTTCGAAAAAGTAGGTTGTATCAGGGCATAGAGAGGCTTGATACGCTGGGCATATTCGGGAATGTAAGAGCGCCCGAAGTTCAAAAATCCCAGCAAAGACTGAAGTTTTTTCAGAGTTGTTGGAGGGCGCAAAAGTGCGCACTTCTCCAGGAAGTGGGGAGCTAAGCCCCTACCTTCATTGTTGAGCTCATAGCCCAAAAACAACACAGTGTATTCTGCGATGTGAGATTTGGCAAAATTTAATTTGTATCCTAAGACCGCTAATTCAAGAATAATGCGGTCTACTCTGGGAAGATGCGGCCATAGTTCGTCGTCTGTCAGATATATATCGTCCACGTATGAATACGCATCTGGGTCTATGTTGTCCAACAAAGAGACAACACGGGCGGCGAAGACCCCCGGGCTGTTCCTGTAGCCCATTGGCAAACGCCGGAATTTTAATTGTTTTCCACCGGAAGTGAACGCAGTCCATTGACTGCAGTCCGGGGACAAATTGTGAGTGTAAAAACCATTGGAAAGGTCAAGTGTCGTTATATATTTTTTACGAACAAGACTGTCTACGAGCGCAGAACTATGGGTATTCTGCACCGCAAAGGTTCGACAATGGGAGTTCAAATGCCGGTAGTCCAATACCAAGCGGTACGACCCATCGGGTTTAGAAACCGCGAAAAGGGGATTATTCATTGGTGACACGCATGTCTCAATTACTCCTTGATATTCTAACTGTGTTAGAATGTCGGAAACGGGACCCTTAGCTTCCCGCCGAAGGGGATATTGGGCTTGAGGCTGTGGCAGAGACCGCAATGGTATATCATGGGGGGGAGACTCCTCATCCCAGCCCACGTGATTACAGTACAGTGCCGGGGCCTGGGCCACAGCCCATTCATCTGCGAGAGCCTCCGCTTTGTCCTTGGGGACATGACGAGAAAAGCTCGGAAGGATTACCTCCTCCCCTCTAGGAGCAGCGAGAACAAATGGGGGCGGCCAATCCGCCTCCGCCAATAAAATGTCGTAGGAAGAGGTCAGATTTTCCCAAAAAATCCCTTTAATAACATGCTCCATGTCACCTTCAATTTGAAGGACAATATTAAATAGTCTGTCAGGGGGTGCCACTCGGGTGTCCGCTGTCTCGACAGTAATGAATGTATCAGTTGCTGTCGCCTCCACATGAGGACGTAGTGCCTCCCGCACTATGGTAACTTCTGCGGCGCTGTCTAGCAGTGTCACTGCCCACGTCCAATTCAGGAGTCTTGTTCTCACCGTCTGTGGCATATCTCGCTGTTAAAGCGGCAACTTTTTTCTTCTGAAACTATGGGCGAGGACGGGGAAATTCTTCTTGTTTCCCCCTGCCAGGTTGTCGAGGTTGGTCTCGTCCCTGTGGGGGGTCACGACCCCTGCCTCTTTCCTGGCGATCTCCTCCACCAGCCTGTGAGGTCGATGGTGCCTGCGAAGAACGAGGAGAACGCTGGTCAGGAACCTGAAATCTATCAGGAGACTTAATTCTTGCTCGGTCGCGCAAATCATAAGTTCGTTCAGAAGCTACGGAAACCGGTGACGCAGCACGCGACCCTGGTTTTGGTTGTTGCTTTCCCTGTTTCTTAAACTTCCAGTTCTTTTTAGAAAAGAACGGTTTCTCATCTTTATCAGACTGAGATTTTTGTTGTGGTTGTGTGTGAGCTTGCGTTTTAGCAAAAGGCTTAACCCCCAAACTATTGCGGCCAATGGTTTTATAAGCCTGTGAAATAATTTTTGGTAATTCGCGTGGCTTGTCCGGCTCCGGGACCAAAGCCAAAGCATTAGCGACTTGAAAGTTGACTGCATCACCCTTGACATTCGCAAGGATTAGATCAGCCACTACATCGAACACTCCCACCAGTCTCATCCCCAGTTCCACAGCCGCTTCAGGGCCATGCTCATCTTGTACACGCTTATGTACGGTAAGGAGGACCGTCATGGATGCAGTGCCGAAACATTTCGCATACACTGCTGCGAATACCTTGCCCCAGTTGTTGCATTCTGTCAACTCGGGAATTAAGTCTTTTGGCAAACTAATAGTCAGAATCCTGTGTTTTTCCACAGGAGAGGTATTTGGAAACACCGCCTCCAGCTGGTCAAATTTTTCTGCAAGCCAATAAGGCAAATCATCCTTATTCTGTGGGCGCTTGCCCATCACCGAATTAACCATGACGGGACTTATGGTCACACCGCCATGTCCAGCTGGATGCGCCGCAACTCCAGGAGTGGCCATCTGGACATTGCCTGTAACATATTGTACTAAAGCTCTGTGCACACGGATTAAAGACGCATGCAACAATCGCAGTTCATCGATCGGAACCGCTAAATGACGTGGATGAGGGGTATACCCGGCCAAAACAGGCCAAGTGGCCCCATCTATCGATAAGGGGCCTAAACGAATCGGGGTGACCGGATGTGGGAGGGCGCCATTAAACCAAACACGGTGTTGCCATGCCGTGAGCGGTACTTCAAGAGCTTGATGAGGCCGATAAACATTAGGAAGGGCGGTGGGAGCTTAAACGTGGAACAAATTGTCAGCTCCGTCCACCGCCGGAAAAGTGACCCATGAGTAAAACACCTCAAAGTGGTAAGCCGGATCAGCTTGTACCACAAAGATGAGGTCGACACCCGCGTCAGGCACTCCATACACTGTCAAATGAGCTCGGAGCGCAGCGCGGCTATGTGCCGGTATATTTATATTCACAGCCATTAAGACCAAGAATGAAAAACAACCTAGTGTGTGGCAGCGCAATTGAGGGTTAACAGTAAGAGAATACCTTTTAATAACTTCAAGCTTGAATAAACCTATAAAAACATCAATATAGGAGGTTACACCCTCGCATATGTTTCCGGAAACAGTAGTGAAGGAGGTTGTGGACAAGCACAAGTACTACTCAAGCGTCTCACAGATAAGAAGCCCACCACGTTGGTGGCGCCATGTTGCGGGGATTCTGCACATATACAGAACTATGTGCAGGAAAACAGGACATCGGTGTATAGTGGTGTACCAACCATACCCCTTAGTACCCAAAATCCCAATCCGACTAGCTATAGTGTCACATTCGTTCTCCGCACTACAGAGAAGCTACCAATGATTAGACATCCCAGAACACGGACTCTTTCAGGAATCGCGGGAGCAAAAACACTCTTTCATTACTCACTCATACTTGTCCACAACGTGCGTATTAAGAGACACAGTATAGTTTAAAATGTTTATTTCAACTATCGTGCTCTAAGACACAGTACACGTGCCAGTACTAGCAGCATAATGCATAAGGATAAAACAGTAAGCATGGTTACAATTCCATAGAATACAAACGGGGACAGCATTTTATAAAGACAGTGGATATAGGACTAGAATGCCTTGCCACCCTCCCCGTGCTAGTAACTAGTTTATTATAAAAATAGAAGACCTCTAGGCTTTGTCAGGGGGACCCCCATACCTCAAGAACTAGATGCAAGGGTTACATCATTGGACAAGCACAGCTCTTCTCTCTGGAAAGGCTTTTCTCCAAGTGCCTTCAACAGTGAGTTCACAATATTAAAAGCACACAAATTTCTCCAGTGCAGCTGTATGTCATGTTATGTCTAAGTGCGAGGGGATGACCAGAACAGCGAACACAAGGGACGTTGTTTTTCGACCTTGTACATTGTGTGCAGACGAAAACCACAGAGAACATGAGAAAAGGTGAAAGGCAAAAAGGCAGACAGTTCTATGCTGAACAGTCACAAGCAGAGTCTGGAAAAACAAAGTCACAAAGGAACGTGTGCAAAGAAGGCATCATGGCAGCTGGGCCTAAGCTAACTTAGCAATGTCGACAATGAGGCCACAATCCACACCACACACTGTCACTACATTTTCGGTGATCGACTTGATAAACGCATTTTTCTCAATACCCTTTCGCCCTGAAAGCCGTTATCTGTTTGGATTCACACGGTTCTGCAGAGCTCCACAGGGCTATACAGAGAGTCCTAGCATTTACAGTCAGGCATTAAAAAGACAGCTTGATTCCTTTCCTGTACCAAAAGGGGTGGCCCTTATCCAGTATGTTGATGACATTCTATTAGCTGCTGACACTCCTGAGCAATGTGAAGAAGGTACATTGTTACTGCTATCGTTTCTTGCATCACATAATCACAAAGTCTCGCAAAAGAAATTGCAATGTTGTAGACAGCAGGTTACCTATTTAGGTCACCTCCTGTCTAAGGAGGGACGTGCACTCACACCAGATCGCATTCAGACCATTTTAGATACTCCTGGGCCCCGTACTCAGAAGGATGTCCGTGCATTGATCGACCTCACTTCTTTTTGTAGGCAGTGGATCCCCAGTTTTTGGCACATTATTAAACCTTTGTTGGCTCTTTTGACTAAAAACACTCCGATGCCCCTCCCATGGACTGCTGAATGTCAGAGTGCCTTCCAACAGTTACGCCAATCTCTTTGCTCTGCACCAGTATTAGGAACTCCAGACTACACTAAGACGTTCACGCTCTATTTACACGAGAGGGAAGGTTGTGCTCTCTCGGTGTTAACACAGATACACGGTGATAAACAACGTCCTTGTGCATACTTCTCAGCTGTCCTTGACCCAGTCGCTCGCGCGCTGCCTGGATGTTTCCGAGCGGTGGCAGCAACTGCTGTATCTATACGTCAGAGTGAAGGAATAGTTTTGTCACACAAGCTGCTTGTGCTAGTACCCCATTCAGTTGATGCTTTGCTAAATGAACCGAAAACACAGCATTTGACTAGTGCTCGCTTGACAGGATATGATTTGACACTTTTGGCCCCTCATATCACATTGAAAAGATGTTTGACACTAAATCCTGCTACACTACTACCATTTCCAGCTACTCAGTCTCAGTCGCAAGAATCACATGATTGTATATTTCTCACTGAAGAGCAAACAAGGGGTCGTGTTGACCTACAAGATACTCCTCTCTCTATTGTTGATGGGGAGTTATGGGTTGATGGGTCATGTTTGAAATTACCCGATGGCACCACATCTGCTGCCTATGCTATTATGACACTCCAGACAGTAGTTGAGACAGCTCGCATCCCACAGAAATTGGGCAAAGCAGCTGAGCTGTTTGCTCTAACAAGAGCGTGTGAGCTTAGTACAGACTTGCTTGTCAATGTCTACACTGACAGTCAGTACGCGTTTGGGGTTGCGCACAATTTTGGCCGCTTGTGGAAGGAACGCGGTTTCCTCACTTCACATGGAACTCAGATAGTGCATGGAGAATTAGTGCACAATCTTCTTACTGCCTTAACTTATCCCAAGAAAATAGCTATCGTTAAGTGTAGTGCACCCAAGAAGGTGACAGATAAAATAGGAGCAGGTAATGCCTTTGCGGATCGCACAGCTTGTAAGACCGCAACACAGCAAAGCACCACGTCTATGTATGTGGTTAAGTCGCAAGCTGAACGTTGGCATGATGCTAGACAGGAAGTGTTGGATATGCAACAATCTGCCTCCTCTGAGGAATTAGACCAATGGTCTAAGGAGGGAGCATTGGATGATGAGGGCTGCTGGAGGAGCAAAGATATGACTAAATGGAAGTTGCCCACTGCATACCTATATCCTTTGATTCACATGGCACATGGGCCGGCACATGTTGGTGCATCCTCAATGGCAAAAAAAACTCATGCAAGTTTGGGATCATCCTGATATTGCCGGCACTGCTAAAAAGATAGTCCAGTCTTGTCTGGTCTGTCTCCAGTATAAGCCTGGAAAGGGAACGCGAACTCCAACAGGAGGGTTTGCGACACCATCTGCACCTTTTGAGGTCCTGCAAATGGACTACATTCAGTTTGAGCGCTGTAATAATCTGAAATATGTCCTAGTAGTGGTTTGTGCCTTCAGTAAATGGGTGGAGGCGTATGCTACGAAGGATAATACAGCTCTCAGGACAGCGAAAGTTCTCTTAAAGGAGTTCTTTCCCCGCTTCGACGTCTGTCGGGTCCTATGGAGTGACAATGGACCTCATTTTATTGGGCAAGTTGTAGAATATGTCATGAAAGGGTTGGGGATTAAGCAGAAATTTCATGCTACTTTCCACCCACAGTCAGCAGGCCTGGTGGAGCCTTACAAGTCCACCCTGAAACTGAAATTGGCTAAAATACATGCTTCCACTTCTTTGAAATGGCCTGATGCACTGCCCCTAGCCTTGCTTTCTATCAGATCGATACCACATACACGATCTGGTCTTACGCCATATGAGATCGTCTTTGGGAGGCCCATGAATATTTGGGGGGTCCCTAAGCCTCGCCCTATACATTATGTTCCCCACATGTTGATGAGTGACTATTTGTCCCAGTTAACTGACAGCTTGTCTTCTATTTATCAGCAGGTGCGGGAAGCTCTTCCAGAGAGGTCGCAAGGTGATGGTCATGATCTGCGGCCTGGAGATTTTGTCCTCACAAAATCGTTTCAACGGACAAGTTGCCTGGCACGTCGCTGGCGTGGCCCAGAGCAGGTCCTCCTTGCTACCAGAACTGCAGTCCGAGTGACCAACAGAAAGAACTGGGTCCACGCCAGCCACTGCCGAAAGATTCCGCATACCTTTGTGAGCCCTGCTGTGCTGACAGATCACCGCGACATTCTGGTCACCGAGAGAGGACGTGCTGCGTCACCTGAAGGGCCTGAGGAAGTCTTCCCGCACCACACGATCCCCGGCGCATCTAGATACCTACTTCGATCCAGGAAGAGGGACACTTCATCGCAAAAAGAGACTGTTTGAGCCACTGTCCAGGGTGGTTAAAGACTGACTACAAAGGGGGGTAGCCTTTTAGTGACTACTCGTCTCAACGTTAGTGAAGAAACCAACGCCTGCCCAGGACCTTAGGGCATCATCTATTTTGTTGTTTGTCGACCAGATGAACATGCCTGAGGAGAAGAAATCAAATGCTGCAAAGATCTGTAGCGGCTGCACAATGTTTATTACTGGATTGACTTTGACTGCTGTCATCATTGCTGTGGTAATGTGGGTTGTGGAGGAAGTAACTCCGGCTCGAAACGTATTGCCTGCTACTACTCCTGTCCCCACGGAACATTATTACTTCACTCTTCCCTATCATGAAAAGAAGCATCGAATGTCATATCTCAATAACACTTTCATACAAATGTTGCATCATACTCCTAATGCTACGAATACTACCAACTGCTGGGTATGTGGAATGATGCCAGCCCATCAGAAGAAGGGAGGAACGCCTCTCATTCCCCTGCCATTTTCACACAATGGCTCTTGTAGAGCCTGGTTCGCACTGTTGTGGGCCTCTGATGTTAGTAATATTGCTCCAGCTGATGTAGGAGGACTTACTACACAGTTAAATAAAGTTTGTTTCCCTGATGATGAAGGCCTCCCAGAAGCCAAAGGAACTATATGGGAAATGGAGGAGTATCGCAAAGGATATTCCTCCGCAAGCTACGTTTTCCCCAATACTCGAACGGCCAAGGGTAACGGGCCTCCTGTTATCGCTGTTACTAGAGCCCAAGCAAATCTTTGTGTGAGCAGTTTTGGCAGTATCCCTGTGGGAAAAAGTGACTGTACTACAGTAGTGAATATCACTGGAACGAATAATAGCAGTTTTCTATCCTCACATAACACTTATTTCATTTGTGGAAGTAAAGTTTACTATTATCTACCAATTGGATGGTCTGGAATATGCTATGTGTCCTTCTTGCTTCCCCCTGTGTTCTTAGCACCTGCATCTTATCATAAAGATCAAGAATTGTTTAATGACATTTCCTTGAACCGATTAAAAAGAACTATAAATAATGATGAAGTGAATCAAACTGACACTGCATTACAGCAATATGTTGACTTTAATTTGGGACTCTTTTTCTTTGTTGGTGCGGCCTTGAATAGTAGAAAAATAAGACGCTTGACCCGAGTGGTAGAGGCAGTGACTAATCAAACAGCGATGGCTCTTGGAAATATTACAGAAGAACTCCAAATCACAAGAATTGTGACTTTGCAAAATAGAATGGTTTTAGATGTAATATTAGCTGATCGTGGTGGAGCATGTTGCATTATCGGGAGTAGCTGTTGTGTGTTTATCCCTGACCACGCCCCTTCTGTTTATGATGCCATTTCCAAACTGCATAAAATAGCCACTGAGATACATCAAGACCCAGGAACATGGACTTGGACTGGATGGTTCTGGAACTTATTTTCTGTATGGGGTCTGAAAGTATTGTCGGCCCTATTCATAATTATTGCAATTATCTTCTCTTGTTGTTTATGCATACAATGTGGACCAATGCTCTGTTCCCTCTGTATTTCCACTTGTACTACTTGTGTACCATCTAAAACGAATGTCCAAAATGTAAATGCCCTTTTAGCAATGGAACGAGAAATTTGTGAAATGATGTTAATTGATATTCACGATGTATATCATACCCCTTAGAAGGGACAAGAAAATGTCTTCGCTTATGCTAAAAGGGTCGTCTGTGGAAACGTGTAATATTTTACGTTAGCATAAGCGACAGCCATTTTTGGCTGTGGTGTCCATTTCGCTTCCTTCGTAATTCTTTCATCCTCTGCTGTTCGCCTTTTCACCCTGCTTGTGTCATCAACTTTAGTTGACCTCTTTCGACATGGCTAAGCAATGTACGTGCTGGGGGGTTTGTAGCTGCCGGTGCACCTGGTCTTAGAGGCTATCTATTGACCGTTTACTGCTGCCATAAACATTCCTGCTCCCCTTTCTTATTTGCTGACCAAGTGGTCATCCATCTGCCCTTGTTTGCTGATGGCTATTTTCTGTGTCTAAACTCGCTCTTTCCATTTCTGTCCATATGCTTGCATTGCAACAAAATTGTATATAAGGATGATGGTTTGTGAATTCAGTGTACTTCCTCCCACAACACTTGAGGGTGTTGTTTGGACGCAGTCCTGCTCATGAGCATTTAATAAACTTGGTTTGTTTTACTTCACTCCAGTGCCGATCTCTCTTTTGTTAGTCTTCGGACCCGTGGACGAGAGGGTGACCCTGCACCAGTGTGCCCTCATGGGGGTACATTTCCACAGGATAGCTTGACTCCAGTGGCATGGAGAGCACGGGACCCACGTCTGGGCATACCCGTCCCACTCGGGGTGACAAATGCAAAAAGAACAATTGATGGACAGAAAGCAGAACACTGTCATACATTCACCTCAGTACAGAGATCTGGGCCCAAATCCATTGTTTTTTTGCTCACCATGCCATTCCAGTTTGGACCCAGCCATATGCAAATCAGTCTTGACCCTGCGCCCAATGGGAACAGTCCAGCCCGAACTGCCAGGCCAGGTCCTCCCTGGACTGGATACAGGCATCCTAGGACCGGTTTCGGGGTTTCACCCCTCATCAGCCAGGATAGCTTGACTCCAGTGGCATGGAGAGCACGGGACTCACGTCTGGGCATACCCGTCCCACTTGGGGTGACAAATGCAAAAAGAACAATTGATGGACAGAATGCAGAACACTGTCATACATTCACCCCAGTACAGAGATCTGGGCCCAAATCCATCGTTTTTTTGCTCACCATGCCATTCCAGTTTGGACCCAGCCATATGCAAATCAGTCTTGACCCTGCGCCCAATGGGAACAGTCCAGCCCGAACTGCCAGGCCAGGTCCTCCCTGGAATGGATACAGGCATCCTAGGACCGGTTTCGGGGTTTCACCCCTCATCAGCCAGGATAGTTGGCAGTTCGGGCTGGACTGTTCACATGAGGCACAGGGTCAAGACTGATTTGCATATGGCCAGGTCTAAACTGGGGTGGCATGGTGAGCAAAAGAATGATGGATTTAACCCAGATCTCTTGACTGGGGGTGAATGTTTTGATTTGTTCTGCATTCCGTCCATCAATTGTGTCTTTTGCTTCCTCGCCCTAAGTGCGCCGGGTATGCCCAGACGTGGGTCCCGGGCTCACTGTGCCACTGGATTCAGGCTATCCTGGCTGATGAGGGGTGAAACCCCGAAACCGGTCCTAGGATGCTTGTTTCCGGTTACAGGGAGGACCTGGCTTGGCAGTTCGGGCTGGACTGTTCCCATGAGGCACAGGGTCACGACTGATTTGCAGATGGCCAGGTCTAAACTGGGGTGGCATGGTGAGCAAAAGAATGATGATTTAACCCAGATCTCTTTACTGGGGGTGAATGCTTTGATTTGTTCTGCATTCCGTCCATCAATTGTGTGTCTTTCACTTTCTAAAAGTGGCATTTCTAAAATAGTAATGTAAAATCCAACTACACCAGTAAGCAGGATTTATCACTACCATTCTAAACATACCAAACATGGCAACACCACTCTTTTCAGATCAGGAATTACCACTTAAGCATATATAAGGAAATTTCCAATGCTAGTCTGAGAGGAGTAGGCCTCACAGCAGTGAAAAATGAAATAGGCTGTTTGTCACTACCAGGACATGCCACACATAAAGGCACATGTCCTACCTTTTACTTACACAGCACCCTACCCATAGGGCTACCTAGGGCCAACCTTAGGGGTGACCTATGAGTAATGAAAGAGGATGTTAAGGCTTGGCAAGTAGTTTTAAATGCCAAGTTAAAGTGGCAGTAAACTGCGCACGCAGGGCCTGCAGTGGCAGACCTGAGACAGGTTTGAAGGAAGGGCTACATCACTGGGCGGCACAAACAGTGCTGCAGGCCCTCTAGTAGCATATAATTTACAGGCCTTGGGTATATGGGATACCACTTGACAAGAGACTTACAAGTAGATCAGATATACCAACCAGGTATAAATCAATCATACTTTGTTTACAGGAGAGAACACATGCACTTTAACACTGGTCAGCAGTAGTAAAGTGCAGGGGCGGCTCCTCCACTAGGGTGGAGGAGCGTCGCTCCACTGCTTTCTCGCAGTACTTTTGGTTATTACCATTTTATGTTTCTTTGCGCATTGCGGGCATTCGGAACTGCCGGGCAGGGCAGGAGTGGTTTGCCCACTCCTGAGTGCACAAAGACGGTTTTGTCGGCCCTCTCGGGCCGCCCAAACCAGTCATGCGCACTCTGCCCTTCTCCATGCAGGCTGCCTGCAGCCTACATGGAGAACATGCCATCCCCTACAGCCCCTGGCTGGGCGGCGTCTCGACCTATCACAACGCTCCACTGGAGCATTGTGATTAGCTATGGGGAGGAGAGGGGAGGGAGGCTGCCTGCTTCCTGTTCCTGTCGGAGGCAAGAGAGCAGGAGCAGTGAAGATGCGGAACCCGGGCCGGCGGAAAGGTAGGTTAAAGTTTTTTTTAAAATTATTATTATTGACCCCCCCCTTCCCGCATATGCCCCCCCCCCCCCACCCGCACTCATTTTTGGAGAATTACGCTTACTTCCCTCATCGGACGTTCCCCGAGAGCAAGAGAGGGTAAACACATAAACAGACGGCGGAAGAGAAAGACGGAAAACCCATCACAAGGGGAGAAAGCTATAACCTGCAGGAGTGAGATAAAGGTGGAGGGAGTGTCTGGCAGTAAATTAAAGAGGCCTGGGGTGGATTCAGGACTACACAGCATTGGTATTCTGCACACTGACACTTAGTGGTGCCCGGCAGTCCTCTTATTAGTGCTTTCGACATTGGCACTAAATATTTTACAAATGAAGCAGTGTGCATACAAGATACCAGTGCAGGGCTGGGTTAGGCCCATATACAGGTTGCTGGGGGGAGATGCCAAAGGTCTGAATTCAAACTGCTGACCTGATAACAGCATAAGTTATGCAGGGGAACTTTACAAAGCTTGCTATTATTATGGTTTAGTAAATTAATAGGGCCATATAAGTTATAATTTTTTTATTTCTTTATTGGGTTTTATTAATGATACAATGGTAATGTCAATCCATGTTCATGCTAGAAGACATAGGTTCCATATAGTAATTGTCAGCCGACCAGAAATTCTATACTGTGGCATGCATTGCATCTATACTCCTCTGCTTGTCAATATTCTTCTAATAGCCAATCAATGTTAGTATGCTCAAGTGTCCACTATTCAAGCATAAATCTTAATCGACATATAATCCTCTGTGTTGTCAACTCTTGCCAAGTAACCAGAAGTAAACCTGTTGTATAACTAGTAACACAAAAGGTTGTTCAGTGGATGTCACCATGGAGGTGATTGCCTTAGTTAGCAGAAGGATTGTCGGATCTCCCCTTGGTAGTGTGGTGAGCAAGAAAGAGATGGTGCACAATGTGGGGTGCAGGGAGACTGGGTGGGGGCCGAGTGAGTCAGGAGCTCACGCTGAGAAAGTGATATGCCTGCAGCAAGCCATCGCCCTAACTCACCTTAGCCTAAGGGTCACATTCCAGAAATCTTTCTACCACCTCCGCCCACAAGTCAGCAAGAGGTCACCTGCGGATCCCGCAATATTCCCCTGCACGCATTGGCTCTTCTTCGGCTAACTCCCAGGCCATCACTTCTTTTTGCCATCGACTATACAGGGGCCACTGAGGAGATTTCAAATGATGTGTGATATCTCTGCGGGCAATTCCTAGGGTCAAGTCAAGGAATCTTTTCCCTACCTTTTTTCTGGTTATCGTTTATATAATCCTAGAAGGCATATGTTGGCGACCTGGAGTTATTGACCTAAGGTACGTTCCAGGTCCTCAGTGGCCTGCATCCAGAACCGCTCAATGATTGGGCAGCTCCATACCATATGGAAAAATTCAGCATCAACCGGGGAGCATCTATTGTAGGCCAGGTCTGGGGCGATATATGTACAGTGCAGATAATTGAATTGCGTGAATTTAAACCATGTACAAGTGCATTCTAAGGTTTGGTCCCACCTAGTGAAGCCCTACCTAGCAGGGTTTGCCACTTATCTTGCAGAGTGGGCAGGTCATCAATCTTCATGGAAAGTGCAGTTTTGTAAAGCCAGGAGATCAGATGGATACCACACCCAAAAGTCAACAAAGTCTGCAGCAGGTCATGAACAGGGGGTCTGGCTCCAGTGCCCTGTATAACTGTTTTACTGCCAGAGTCAGTGCCCTCTATGTCAAAACTTTGCGCATCCGGTACGCCACCCCGGTCTCTAGCTCCTTCATTATGCAAAAGGAGACCTCAGTGTAGCAGTCCCCCAGCATCTCCACGCCCGCCTCTGTCCAGGCAGACAGTCTTTGGACAGTGAAATAACCTCCCCTATTTGTTGGGAGCCCTACTAACGATATCGCTGGGACATATGGTCGAGCCGGCTCTACTCCGCGATAAGCACCTGCACCAGAGAGCAATTCCAAGGAGCCCCGTCTGGCAGGACGGTGTCAGCTTAACCCCCAGATTCATGGGCAGTAGTGCACCCTCTCTACCTCTAGTCCCCCAGTTCAGCCACATTAAGCCACATTAAGCCCCGCTAGCCAGCGAGCAATTCACTGCAGTTGTGCCACATATTAGTAGAGCTCAGTCAGGGGACCCCCAAGACCATCTCTTGCGGTCGGTTTCTGGAGTGTGCTTAGGGACACCCAGGTACGCAGTCCATCCCAGATCAGCTCCCTAAGCAAGCCATATAGTAAAGGACCCTGGGCAACATGATCATTTTAGTCAATGCTATACAAGCCATAATTGGGAGGCTCGGTGTCCTCCAAAACACGACATTACCTCGGAGGGCAAGCAGCACTCCTCTCAGATTACCATCCCTGATGTCATTGTCTGTGCGATATATCTTATCCCCCAAATACTTGAGAACCTTAGGCTCCCACTGGAGTCCGGGGTTAGCACCTCCTCTGGGGGCTCTACAAGCACAGAAGACACAGAGAAATTGCAAGATTTTCACAAATTCGTCTGCAGGCCTGAAACTTGGCCAAAATCCTCCAAGCAGAACATGCTCCACGGGATACCCATACTTGCGTTTTTCAAGGAGATAATCATGTCAACTCTATAGAGCGGAACTATGTGTTCCCCGTCATGCAATGGGATTCCCTCACCCTTCCTTCCTCAAAAAGCTTCTGCCAACGCAAATAGTATGAGGGAGAGAGCACAGCTCTGCCACCTGTCTCGACAGACCTCAAATGCAGAAGAAACACTTGCCTGTGTGTGCATCTGCGTAGAGCAACGCAACCCATCTATTCCATCCCTCCAAGGCCATCCTGCGCATGACTGCCTGCAAGTAGCTCCACTGCAGTGTGTCGAAAGCTTTCCATATGGCTATGGAGAACACCATCGCTTCTGGGTATTGTGCCTCCAATGTTCATCAAGAATGCATTGTAAATGTGGTATATTGAGTGAAGTGTTGCATCTAGGGGTGAGCCCGTTCTCATCTTCATGTATCACAGCTGCAAGGTGGGGTTGAAGCCTATTTGCCAGAATTTTGCTTAGCATCTTATAATCCAGATTGAGCATCTACAGGGGCCGATAGGCCGTTGGGTCCAGAGCATCACTCATGGGTTTCTGTATTTATACTATGAGATCCTCCCTAGTCATGTCTGGAAGGCAACCACTGTCCAGCGCATTGGCATACATTTCTGCCAACTTCATAACCAACTGGGAGGCATACGTTTGGTATAATTCGACAGGAAGGCCATCTGTCCCAGGAGTTTTACCACAAGCCAGTTTCTTTATGGCACTCTAATTGCAGGCTCTGAAATAGGAGCCCCAACACCTCCTGTTCCTCTTCCGGCAATTGGGTGAGCGTCACCCTGTGCAAAAATGTATCAAGCATCTCCTCCGAGACTGGATAGCCCGCTCCATACAGGTCCCTATAGTGGTCTGTAAACACAGCATGTATTTCTATTTGGGAATAAAGTCTGGCCCCCGTCGGGTCAATGAATTGCTTGATAGGGCTCCCTCTGTCGCTTCGTTGGGTAAGCCATGCCAGTAGCCGACTGGCTCGCACACCCTCCACGTGTCACATTGAGGTGTTCCTGCCATTTCAGGGAGTCGAGCTTACCTTGTATACCCAAGTGTTTCTCACACTCCTCTCTTAGGGCCTCTGGGTGGGTCGCACCAACAGTTTTCAGTTGCCAGAGGTTCTCTTCTAGCATGGATAGTGCTGCCTGAAGTGAGCGCTCCACTCCCAACAACTGGCTGAGGCAATGCTCCCAGACAACTGCCTAAAAGGCGTCCCATTCAACATTAGTGTGGGAGGCTGTATGCAGATTTACAGTAAAATAACTTGTAATCACCTAGGCCAATGGCTCCCTAAAAGTGGGTTCCTACAGGTAGCTAGGTATGAGCCTCCAGGTAGGTATAGGCGCTTTGCGGCACCCCCATTACATTTTCATCCATAAGGGGTTATGGTCAGACAGTGTCAGCTGAGGTACTCAGTTCTGTCAACCTGCACTGCAGGCCCACCCCTCAGAGCATAACACGGTGTCCAAATGGGCATGTAGGTCATGCACTAGGGAGTCAAAGGTATAATCCCTCAGCCCCGGGTTGCGGTCACACCACACATCCCTTAAGGTCCAGTGTTCCAGCCAGTCACGTAGGCTTTGTGCCAGTCTCACCTATTGGGGAGTAGATCTGTCAAGCATCATGTTCACTACACAATTATTATACTCACCCCCTAGCAGCATCGGTGCATCAGGGTCCTGCGAAAGGACTTGGGATTGTGCGAAAAAACATTGCGCCTGTCCTACGTTAGAGGCGTAAATGCTGCCAAGCAATATCCGAAGTCCATTGAGCCTTCACATCACTATCGCGTAGTGGCCGTCCTCGTCAACATGTGTCGGCAGGGCCTCCAAGAGGGTTCCTGATGTGACCCAGATTAACGTCCCCCTAAAGAAATCAGAGTAACTGGTTGCAAAAAAATATCCTCTCCACCTTCTCTGTAACTTAAGGATTTGGATGAGAGCTACGTCCGGTCCACCACCTGTGTTTCAAGCAGGATAGGATTTTATATCTTTTTCCAGCCGAGCCCATCCCCCAAACATTTCATGTAAGGAAAATGTAACGCATCTGCCTGTCAGTTATGGCGGGTGTAAGTGGCTATGTCTCGCCACCACATCCCCCTGAAATATAACAGCATACCCATGTACATACACTGAGCATAAACAATTAAACAGTTCCCAACACAACCTCCCCCAGGTCAGAGTCGCAAAGGCGTCTGGCCAAAACCAACATTCATATACAGTGGTAGAACCCAAACTCCCAATACTCGCACGCCACATTGGGGTTTTCAGGGAGGTGTGGTCGCCAAATTATTCTGCCTGGGAAGCTTCTCTGCCACTGACCCACCGCTTAAGAATAGGATGCAGGATCATATGAATTCAGATCCGATCCACCCCAATAATGTAAAGGTTGTTCATCCGAGCAGCAGCTCGAGTGGCCTCCATGAGCAGCATCACACCAGGTGTCCCCCCACATGGAGGTCCTCTCCCTTGAAGCCAGAAGGAGTGTTCAAGAAATGCCATACAGTAATGCAGCGCTCCCACATTAAATGTCATCCTCCATCCTAGGAGTTATTTGCGGCCCATCTGCATGTTCCTCTGGTAAAGTGTCAGAGTCTAGATGTTCAGATGGAGGCGTTGCACTGTCATCCTCTGAGGGTCACCCAGATAAAGCTCTCAAAGAGGACGGTGCATCACGCGAGGCTGTCCTTTCCTTCTCAGCTTGTTTATGATGTGGACGCAAGCCCCTGGCCTCCACCCGGCGTCCCCAGCGTCAGAACTTCCAGTTTGGCAGCTCCATGCTCTGCTCTCCATTCATTCTGTCCTTGTAAGATTCCAGCCAGTCCCACGCCATAGGTGGGTCATTCAAGAACAGCGTTTTACCCCCTACCATGACTTTTAGGCGGGCAGGGAACAAGAGCATGCACCGGATTCCGACCTCTCTCACCTCCTTTTTCACAGCAATGAATAAGGCGGGCTGTTGTTGAAGCATAGTGTAATCCGGGAAGATCGCCACTGAGGCTTGGTCAATTCGGAAGCTATGTGCCTCCAGAGCTTTCTGCCGTATCAAGTCCCTGCCCCTGTAAAGCAGCAGCCAGGCCACAACAGGCACCTTAGGCGCCCTCTCCCGGGCAAAGAACGGCAACAGTCCTTGAGGCGGAACCTCTTTCATCAACCAGGCCTCAAGGAAGCCACCATGTCTATTCCCCCCACCTTTTTAGGCAGTCGAACGATCCGCATGTTATTGCGTCTCCTGTCTGCATTATGTTTCACCTTGTTTGCCAGCTTGCGGTGATCATCACAGAGTATGCCCAAGTCAATAAAGACTCTGTCAATATTACCCTCCAGCACGTTCCGGGCAGCATTCACAGCATTCAGGATCAAGTCCAATATTTCTGGGGTGCGAGGTTGCTGCTGCAATGCCACCCCCTCTGCCCTCCCGGAGCCCCCGAGGTGCTCACTCACTCTGCTCTCTCTAGGTGCCTTAGTGCACCGCATGATGTCGCACCATTCCCCTCCAGACCTCTTTTCTGCAATCTGCAGGTGTGTGTGAGGTGAAGCCCCCCTCCCATGCAGCAGTAGGGTGCAGTCGACAAAGCCTGTGTAGTCCTTTCAGACTCTGGTAGCCTATTCCCCCCCCCCCCCAGAGGAAGTCGGCACTCATCATCGCACCTCTCAGGGTGTGGAGGGCCCCATTCTCGTGTCTGCCCTGGTTGGCCTGGGTGCTCTTCACACCAGTCCTCCGGGGACCCACTCACCAAATGTGGCATCTCTCCTCTTGGGTTCGAGCTCACCTAAAAGGCCGTGAGCACCTGCAGCTTGGGTCACTTAACTGGGAGAACCACCCACAAGTGGTTGCAAAGGCAGTCCTCCACCTGAGGTCCCCGGCCCCGCTGGTCACCTTCGCTGTTACTGTCCTATACCTCAGGAACAGGAGACCCTCCCCCTGTGCAGCACTACTCACTCTCCTGTCCCCCTGCTGTCGCTCGGCATCCCAGAAGTAGGAGGGGGCAGTCCTGTGCGTCTCCTCTTCGATCCCCTGGGGTCTAAATGTCAGCCATGCCCTAGGGCTCAGGCTATCTCTGCTGGGCCTAGCCTTCGCACCAAGGGCTGCCGTCTGCCATCTTGGGAGTCGTGCCACTGCCACCAAGGAGTACTTTGTCCTAGCCCCTCTGGGGGCGCCCGTCTACGTCTCCAGGTGGGCCCCAGTTTCCGCTGTGAGCCAGAACAGGTCCAGGCTCTTGGTTATCCCAGGGGCTGGCGGCAGGTGCGGGAGCCTCTTCAACGCGCTACCGAGCTCGGAGCCACCCGGCGCTGCCAGTCCTAGCCACCTCACCTGGGGTTGCCGATCGCCCTCTTGGGGGCTGCACCGCTGCCCCAAGGGCATCTCCTGCGCTGGGTTCCGCGGCCTTTCACTCCCTTAGGCAGGGCTGGTTCGAGGATTGTCGGGGCCTCCGGCGAAAGGGAAGGTGCGAGGCCCCCCCTAAGCTCCTCTCAGCCACCTACAAGCACCTCTTTTACTGCTACAGCTCATATCAGGCTGAAGGAGTGAGAATTGTTTTGAGAGTTAAAACTGTGGGGGCCTAAAGTGCTGACAATGGGCGTCCTGCGGTGTCTCTGAATGGGCAGCCTGAGAGGAGGCTGAATTGCGGGATAAACCTGCAAAGTGTGTGTTTCCTTGCAACTTGGACAAGAGGAAGTGTCCCCCTCCCCTAGGCCTTTCCACACCATCCCTGAGAAGCCCAGGGAGAGAGCCCCCTCCCATGGGCCCAATTGTAAAGAGACACCTTTCTTTCAATTGGATCAGCAGGGGTACATGAGGACCCGTGGGGTGTTGCAATTGTACGGGGCCCCATGCTGGTAGGCTGAGTGGGAGGCCCTGGGCAGCTGCCCACAGTGCCCATGCCTAGCACCGGCCCTGCCCTCAGGGCCACTCTGTGGGTGCCCTCTGATGTCGCCAGGGGGGCCACGGCATCTGCCATCGGTCAGAGCGGCTCCAAGGTATCTCAGGGGCCGGTGGCGAGTGTGTGAGCTTCCTCTACTCACTGCTATCTTGGTTTGTGGCAAGCCATGCCCTCATTCCGCCATAAGTTACATGCTAACAAGATACTGACATTTTGGTTAGGGCGTAAACTAACAGAGTAGGGATGTGTGATGACATATAATCTGGACGTATTTAGTATCAGCTCTGATGTCCATATTATCTGCTGAGCTGTTTACAGTAATTGTTGTCATTCTAATGCACAATATGTAGACTAATGCTACAAAATAAACCACTGTATGTGCCTACTGATTCAGGGTACCAGGGCTGGCCTCCAACTATCATCACCTCCAGTTAACAGATTCACAAACAGGTTTGTCTGACTCCTTACCATCAATGTCTGACCGAGCAAAACTCACTGAAGAGGAAATGAGAGACACCTGTCAACCCCAACTTTTCTCCAAAAAAGGTATATTTCCTTTGGGAGCCAACGGGATTTACCATGTATGTAGCGAATACAACACTAGCTTAGTACGCTCCTACTGTGAGTCACTGGGGTGAATGTCAGCCTCTGGCCTCTCCTGGGTGGAGTACTAGAAACTGTATACAGAGGTAAAATGTTGATGTGCTAGAAATTTGAGTTAAATCTCTACTTGTATCAAGAGTTTAAGAAGTCTACTGCTTTGTACACCTTGATCCTCTGTGCTTTTAGAGGTAAAAGATGAGCTGTGATTGGGGACATCCATTGTTTGCCACTGCAGGGACCTCCACTTCATTATTCAAACCAGGCACCAGGCTGTCTCTGAAGCAACTAGGGCTGTGGCAGGGATTTGGTGGTCTCCATCTAGTTTCAGTAGGTCTTACTAACACCCTCTGAATGGTGGTTCTTCATATTCTTCTGTCGGTATTTCCCTGATCTATGCCTTTTTAAATATAAGGGAAGAGGTCTTCAGAGAGAGCGCCTGCTGCCATCACTCAATATATTGCCTAGTGCTTGCTGCAAATGTGCCCCTTTATTATGTAAATTATGTAAAAACGCTGCTTTTTACCCAGCATGGGCATGTATTCTTTCTCCTCCAAACGCTCTAAAAGCAGGAAAAGGCTGCCAAAGACCTATGTTCTGTAAGTTGGCCTATAAGAAACTGGGAGGCACTGCAATGATCTGATGGCTAGAAATGACCCGCAACAGCATGTTGCAAACAGGGCTCCTGTGGGTCCTGGCTGTCTCTTCCTGTTCGCCTCGTGTAGGTGACCCCGTGATGGCTGAATTACTGATTGGCCCAACAGCAGCTGCACTGACATTGTTTGGCCAAGTTTCAGTGACTCAGTGCACAGGCTTTCAATAGCAGTGTACTGTAGTATGGCTCAAGTATCCAGCCATGGCCAGCAACTGTGTATGAAGTTGGGCAATGTCTAAATAAGCCATGTGGTTTGCAGGCAGGGTTTCCCCATGCTATATGTGTTCTGGTCCTAGGTGCCAGTGTTTTGTATGTAGGGGGTTTTATGGCATAGCTGTCAAACAGACCTATTGCTAACAGTCTACATTGAGTCGACTTTACCCATTGGCTTTCTACGACCAGCCTCTTTCATTCATCTGTTTGAGACTTTGTCAATGATGTCTATCTTCAGCCCAATGGATTATTCATCTCTCTCCTAATCGTGTTGGCTGTTTGGGGTATCCTTCCGCCTTCACTTCATTGCTTACATTTGAGTGTGTTTATAATAAACCACACACCAGCTCTTTATTGCATTTTACAACATAGAAACTTATAAACTCAGTAGTGTAATGTGGGTCATTGAGGAACAAGAGCAATTGTACATTATATGTTTCTGTCTCAAACGCCTCCTTAGGTGTCCAAGTGTCTCTGGCTCCCTAATATGCACATTCGATCATTTCAGTGTCCAGGTCGGCTTGCTCCACCGGTAGTCGGGTAGAGCCGCCTGTGCCTCCTACTCCTAAGAACTACTACAGCTTTTCATAGTAACAAAACGACAACTCTCCTGCACCCAAGTAAAGCATAATCATTAGTGCCTATTATGCACTATTCACCCGTTGGTGCTCTGCAGGGGGAGGGAGGGTGCCATGCCTCATGTTGGCGCGGTATAGAGTGAGGGGAAAGGGTGGGCCCGTCCATCCCTCTGTGCTCTTTGATTTTGTAATTGTAGACAGTGAATCGGGGAGGTGAGGTGAGGTGGGTTACATAGGCTAATCCAGGTGTACCATCAGTGTATTGCCTACCGACAGCAGAGAAGCTCATCCCTCCACCCCCACTGGCTGCATAAGGGGGGGGCATTAACCAATATGTGCCACACCTTCAGGTGGTCGTTCGTCTCTTTTTATGTTCAGTTTGTCCAGGTATACATCACAAGCGTCCCATTGTGGCGCCACACCTCGCGGTAGTAGCTGTCTCATCAATTGCTCATTTCAGAAGATCCCTAAGCCACAGGGACAGTTCAGGAGCCCCCACAGACTTCCATGCCATTGCTATATGGTGCTTCATTAGAATGAACAGCAAGTTCAACAGTTTGGTGATGTATTTGTTCTCACGTGTATGGGGAATCCGCCCCAATAAGCACTGTAAGGGGTCTGCCTGTAGGGGTTCATCCAATATGAGAGGCAGAGTCATTACTGCTCTTATTCAATAACTTTCAATCTCCGGACAGGCCCATATCATATGGTAAAAATATGCCTCCAGGCATTAGAATCATAATGACCCACTCGCCGCGTGGCCTGGTGATCTGGGAACACCGCCTAAAATATTGAAGGAAATAAACCTCGGAATGACCATGGACTCCAAGCTATCGATGAATGCCCAAGTGGACAAACTAGCAAGATCAAGCTTTGTTACTATGAAAACTCTGCAACGAATCTCGCCCCATTTGGGATTTCCACACAAGGTCCAGGCTACCATCTCCCTTGTTTTGTCCAAACTTGATTACGCCAAAAGCCTTTACAATTGATCACCTTTAACGACCATGAAAAGACTACAACGGATTCAGAACTCGGCTGCCAGACTACTCTTTCATATAAAACCGCAAGACCACATCTCCCCTGCCTTGTAAGCCCTGCATTGGTTACCGGTTGCCAGAAGATCCACGTTCACCCACAAAGGTATACATGGAACGGGACCGCTCTTCATCAGGAATAAAATCACCAAACACATTCAACAAAGGAACCTCTGCTCTAGAGTGGCACCTCGCCTCAAAATCCCAAGATACAAGAAAAAAACAATGGGTGGCACATCATTCTCTGTTCAAGCAGCCAAACTATGGAACTCTTTACCCCCCAACATAAGATCCACGGATAACCACCTTATCTTCAGAAAACGACTCAAGAATTGGCTCTTCCCCACATAACCACCATACGCAAACAGATAGAAATATACATCATATCTCTCTGTATATAAGCATTTATTTGTACTATAGATATGTACCTATATATGTGTATTGCTTTGTATAAACATGTAGAATAATTATGTTAAAAAATATATATTATAGATATTCATTAGTTCTGCTTAACAAATGTACATATTACTAATAGTTACATTATTCTATGTTTTTAACATGTTATAAGTGACTGCATAAATAAGTAAATCTGTTTATCATAATTATTTATCTACAATTGCTTCACTATTGATCTACAAAAAATATATATAAATAAATAAAACTAATTTAAAGTACAACACTCACTTGAAATCCAGAGTTTATTGAATGCATCTTTAATCTAAAAACACTACCTTCTTTTATGCATCTATATAACTTCCATTTACATATGAATCTATATCTTTATTACTTTTGCATCTATGTATTTTACGTTTACTTATTTATTACTTTTCCTCTAATTCAGCATATCCAATGCACTACCCTATTTTTCACCCTATACCGCTCTCAATATATCTTCTACCTCAACTCTCTGACTCATCTCAAACCTCTTTCTACTACTCTTTCCAGTGCACTACTCTATTTCTCACCCTATAACTCTAACAATATATCCTTTACCTCCACTCTCTTATTCATCCCAAAACCCATACCACTACTATGATCCCCAAAATAACCCTTCTGAGACTCTTCCCTACTCCACCCCTCCTTGCATCATCTCATACTTACTTTTACTATTCCGATCCCCCAAGCCTTTCTAAACCCTCCCTCTGACTCTTCCCCCTCCACCTCCCTTTTACTCATCCCCATCCACCTCCCTTTTACTCATCCAAAGCCACCTCTTACTGCTATGAGCTCCAAAACAAGCAAAATAAATAAATAAATACAAATAAAACAATTCTAAATCCTTTCCTTCTATCCCTCTTCTATCCTTTTCAATCCAAATAACAGACTAACATGTCCACCACTCAAATTAATTTCATATTTCACTATACTAATTCACCACTAATCCTTTATGGGTTCCTGAGTAGCGTGCTTCTTGTCGAAAAAGCACTTCCACACCTCATCAGGGGTAGCAAGCGCTATATAAATGCAAACCTTTTTACCTCTTTTATCCCTCCACTATCCTTCTCAATCCAAATAACCGACTAACTTATCCACCACTCAAATTACTTTCATATTTTCACTTTACTAATTCACCACTAATCCTTTATGGGCCGAAAAAGCGCTTCGCCTTCTAGTCAGGGGTAGTAAGCGCTATATAAATGCAATTACAATATACACTGCGGACACTTCGGAACTATACCTGGAAAGTTGCGGTGTAACCGCATGGGGAGAGATATGTTTGATGTAGGTAGTTGTACTGTGTGTATTTCAGTTGTGCATTCCTCGAGCCCCTCCAATTCTGCTCTAGCATGGGGTCCATGGTCTATCCGTAAGCTCCTGCCTGAGCGAAAGGACCCATTTATCTCTCAGGGTGTGTAGGGTCAGGCTACGGGATTCCAGCAACTCCTTGTAAAGTAGAGTAATTGCTCACCTGCCCAAGCCAAGCTCCAGTAGCAGTTGCAACGTTAAAGATATGGTGGGCTCTGTGCGATCAGGGCCCCAAAGGGCCCCTTTCACAATTGCCAAAACATTATAGGTCAAGAACTGGCCCTCATTAAGCTCGTAGCGATCCCTGGAATCTTGAAAGGTCAGCAAAGTTTTATGTTCATACATGTCTTCTATCTTAAGAATGTCTGCCTCCATCCACGGTCTTGTATTGTGACAGCCCGCCACTCCAGGGAGTGCCGCTAGTACCCACAGTGGAAAGGAAGGCACATATGGTGTGGAACAGTGCCTCGGGTGCACATAGACGCGCCAACAACATATGTCCACTTTGATGAGACCTGCTGCATTTGGAGCTTCTCTTCGGGGATACATAAGCCAATTCAGTATACCGCGACCCCCTGTGTCCCGCATAACTGATGATCGCTCAGGGTTCTGTCCATTCGACAGCCAGCGCATGGGCCACTGCAGCTGCTCCGCCACATATTACAGCTTGTAATGTACAGCCCCCTCTCTCCAGCAGAGCAGACAGTCTTTGGAGAGCTACTTTCTTCCACCCCTTACCAAGTCGGTTAGGACTGTGTTGAGCTCCTGAAAGAAGCGTCGGGAGAGGGGGATCCGAAGCGCTGAGAAGTGATAGAGCAACCAGATCAGAATTCGCATTTTCACTATCACCCCACTACCCATTGAGGAGAGAGCGGTAAAGACGTGAAGAAGTGCAAGGAGCCACGCACACCAGCCAGCATTGCCCCCAAGTTACCCTGCACCAGGTTGTCATCCTAACGGTAAACGTTGACCCCTAGATACTGGAAGGAGTCTTATTGCCATGACAAACCCAGGCGCTGCTGTCTTTTTTCCCGTAGTATTGATTCCTCATGTCTTTCTCTCTCCTGATACAGAGAGCTGTAATAGTCAAAGAAAACTGTATTAATGTTCACCTGCTCATTGAGAATATCTCTAGTCTGGGCTCTGATGACATTTACTTGTAGTCTGTCCATCTCTGAGTGTAGCAGCCAAGCTGGTATTCGCCCGCTCTGTCTCCCTCTGTGTGCTGTTTGGCTATGTATCCTGCATAGTCTAGTTTCCCAAGCCTCGCCACTAGAACTCTGTGGTCGGCTCTAAGAATGGGAAATTCGTTTGAATGCCCCCTGCCCTCTCCAGCCCACACCTCAGCCCTGATGCATGGAGTCTTCCTTGTCTATGAACGCGTGCCACAGTGTTAGCTTCACGCCGTACTCAGTCTTGTTGCATAGGCCTGCATGACCACCTTAAAAGTGTCCCTTTCCATTCCACCCCAGCGTCAGTTGCTGTTCTGTTATCATCTTCAAAGTATTGGGTGAATTGTGTACTCATTGTCTCTTGGTAAGTGTCATCATGCAGGGCCTGTGTGTGCAACCTCCATGTAGGTATCAGGGTTCACCACCTTCCCCAGTATATCGTGTTCTTAAGAGGGTTGTGGTCATAGAACATGCGACCCAGATATTCAGTGTCCATGACAAATGGGACCATAATAGAGCTACAGAGAAGGAGGTCGGTTCTAGTGTGAAGTAGGTGAACCAGGGAGAAACAAGTGTATTCCCTTGAGAGGGGATGCATTGATCATCATATGTCCTGCAGTGGCCTAACCAGTCTGCCAAGGTACGCACTGTCCGGGACTGCCGACACGCCCTGCAACGGAGGGGTCAATCTATCAATAGCAGTGCCATGTACGCAGTTAAAGTCTGCACCCCATATACTCGGTGCATTCAAATTTTGTACCATTGTGGGAGCTAGGGTGTCCAGAAATTGTGATTGACCTATGTTAGGAGCATAAAGCACCATAAGCATGATCGGTACCCCATCGAGCCTCCCCTCTGCCACCACATAGCGGCCATCTGGGGCTATCAGTTCACGTGTGATCACTGGTGGCACTACACAAATCAGCACCCATCATGCAAACACCAAGTAAGAGGTGCCAACAATTTCACCTCTCCAGCAGCAGTTGAGTGTGTGAAGTTCTGCAGCCGTCAGGTGGGTTTCCTGTAAGTAGGCCATGTAGATATGTCTATGTTTCAAGTAGGAATACAACTGGTAGCAGCGTCTAGGTGAGGCAATCCCCCGTAGATTCCAGGTCAGGATGTTATATGTGAGATAAGAATCATTATGACTTGCTGCTATGTTAGGTGTAGAGACTGCCCCCACCTCCCCAAAGGACAGGGGCCCCCATGTCCCCATTGCCCCCATTCCACAGGCACCATGCTGTCGACATTCCGCACAGGAGAGAACAATAAGAACATAAACATAAACCCTAACTCCCATTCTCAGGTAAGAACAAGCCCTGGACCAGTTCCAAACTGTGAAATATAGAGAGGTCCATCGAAAACTAGGGGGTGATGTGTCCGCATATACTCAGGCCCGTAGCCAGGAATATTTGTTTGGGGGGCATGGCCCCGAGCAATGAAAGCAACATAAGAGTGGTTCAGTGGATGGGAAAATAATCTTTCCAGTTGAATTGTTTAAAAAAAAAAATTACCTTTTGATAAGATTGTAAAGAATGCTGAAAGCTGGACATGCAGTGAGAGTGGGTGAATACATTTTGGGATAGTGTGGGAAGGGCTCACAGAAGGTTTTTGGTTTGGTAAGTGAACACAAGGACCTTATCTTTGTTAACCATCACAGAAACAATTGATTGCCAAGCACTCCCTTGGCAAATCACACAATGGGTTTAGAAATGCCTACCAAATCGAAATTTGGAAAGGGCGGGTACAGCATCCCTATTAAATTGCATTTCAAAATGCTATGTAACAATTGTTTGCAACCATAATTTGGGTTGTAAACCATTCTTAGGTTACCAACTCCTCAAAGGTGGTTGTAACCCATTCACAAAGGCAAAGTGGTCATCTTAAGACACTTTCCCTGTTGCAAATGTAAAACCAAAGTTTGGAGTGCGAAGTGGTTCAGTTGAACTTTAAAATACAAAATTTTAAATGCAGCACTGTCTCTTTCAAGACAAAAGGGCTGCCTTTAAACAAAACAAATTGAAAACAAGATCACAGACATGGTGATCTGCTGACAGTAGGCCACCATTCCTCTAATGGCCATCCTTTGGAGTGAGTCACAATTTGCCACCTAATTCATGAAGAGTAATATAGTAGGTTGGATTGTGCCTCACTCCAAATCCTTATTCTGCGAACCAACCTATTAATACATAGGTCGGATCATCAACTAATTTAGCTGCCACAATAATATATGTTGCAAATTATGTGTCTGGACCTAAGTTTCTGTTATGAATTGCTAATAATAATTGTATAGTACATGTCCTTTGCAGAGGGTTCTACAAATAACAGATTTCTACTATTATCACTCTTCTTTTTGTTATTGGTTCAAAGAGAAAACTGTTCCTTCTCCACCTTAGATCTTAATGCAACATAAGAACGAACATGGGCAGGGTATTTTACAATCTTCACTGTTGTTCCTTGGAAGTCTCTCTCCTTGGGGGTAAAATTAGTATATTTCCAGCAGCAGAAAACAAATTGGCCTGATGCAATGACCTAATGTCTGCAGCTCATTGAGGAGGTGGTCAGGACTGCCAACTGGCCTCAAAATGAGGGGCTGACTTCTTTCAGTTGTATCTTTTTAGCCAACACCTTTTTGGTATTCTGGGATTTGCAGACTCACTTTTCCAAATAATGTATGAGTTGCATATTGTAAAGTGTTGTTAGCTATAAGTTGGTCTGGCTGAAGATGTCAACAGTGACAGTTAACAGGTATTTGAGAGTAAGCGTGAAATAGATAGGCTATCTTATTCCAATTAGACAACTTCTATCCATGTGATGAACTAATCTCATAGAGGCCTCAGGTTTTACTTTTGACTCGTGCTCTCTTGGTGTTATGTGTGAGTGCACGAGAAAGTCATAAAGTTTAAGGGCATCCATTTGTTGCGATTGTGCATCGACAGTATTTGAAGTTTAAAATGTTTCCTCCTCTGCTTTGTGTTGTTTTTCCTCCCATGTGTCTAGCATTGTGTTCAAATTATTGGGCTATGTTCATACCCTGAAGCCCCTTGCTTCCTCCCTGCCTTAAGCTGACTACCTCCACCTTCAGGGCTGGTCTCTTAATGTCTTTATTGACCTGCAGGGGCAGTAGTTGAGCCTTCTGCAGACCAGTCCCTCCTTCCTCCCCCTAGTAAATGTTGCTCAGCTCACTTGTTTTATCTCACCCATCAACATGTCCATCTCGGGCATCCAACTAAAAGGAAGAAGGATAAAAGTGTCTTCTGTGGTGTGTTCCCTGCTTGTGCCTGATAGACATGAGGACTTGAGCCAGAGTTTAGTTCCCTTCCATCTCTGTTCTCTTGTTCTCTGAGCCCCTACCCACTCAACCATGGATGAATGCCATTCACTACTGTTTTGGTGGTTGATTCTATGTCACACATGGATAGACTTCTTTGTAGTTTAACAATCCCTCCAATGGATTACTCCTTTGTTTTTCCTGAGTGAGCATTATACATCTCTTTTTTGATCAAGTTGGCAGAACTACTAAACTCCTGGCTGGAGGGATGGGGCTTATCGGACGTGTGGAGACGCTTGCACCCTACACACAAGGAGTACTCTTTTTATTCACCAGTCCACCAACTCCACACCAGAATAGATAGGTTCCTATGCTCCAACATCATTATCACACAGGCCCGGCACTCCACCTACTTAGCCAAAACCCTCTCGGATCACAATCCCCTAGAACTCACACTTATCTGGGGTACAATATCGACCCCAGTGCCCACCTGGAAACTGAGACCACAGTTGCTAGAGGATGGCCCGTTCCGGGCGGCTCTCTCCACTACCATCACTAATTATGTGTCTGAAAACTGGAACACGGCTTCCTCAAACCTAACAGACTGGGACGCACTTAAAGTGGTGGTGAGGGGGGCGGCAATCGGACAGATAGTAGGGGCCAGGCAAGAAACACACCAGAGGCTGATCAGAGTGGAAAACTTAATGACCTCATTAGAACAAGAGGCAGTGACAGACCCAAATAAACGGGATGCTCTACAGAATGCCCGCATTAGTCATGCTGAAACTCTTGAGACGCTACGACTGATAGACCATAGCGCCTTCATACAACGGAAACACACGGAGGCAGATAGGGCTGGGACATTATTAGCTCGTATAGTGCGGGACAGACCTGAACCACCAATTATTACACATATTACACCGACAGGAAGATCAGTCCACACACAACACAAAATAAATGAAGCCTTCTGCAATTATCTCAGTAATCTCTACGCGGCTCCGGCACACAGCACAGACGGGCCCATAGATGACTTTCTAAGAGACCTCACAATTCCCTCCCTACCGGCAGATATACAGGAAGAATTAGAAGGTCCCATAACCCAGCAGGAAATCAGAATTGCTATCAAAGGCCTTAACCGTAATAAAGCACCTGGCATAGACGGTCTGCCTATAGAATTTTATCAAACCTATTCGGATGCACTGGTCCCCAAATTGGAAGAAGTATATAAGGCAGCCCTGGAAGCCGGTCACCTACCACAATCCACCATGCAAGCACTGGTTACGTCCCTACTCAAGCCGGGCCGGGACAGTACTGATATCTCCAACTACAGGCCGTTATCCTTATTAGCAACTGACTATAAAATCCTAAGTAAAGCACTCTCTAATCGGATACAGCCATATCTAAACACACTTATCCATAGTGATCAATGCGGGTTTCTACCGAATCGCAGCACGTCCCTTAACACAAGACGGCTACACTATGTCATGAAAGCTGCCTCAGCAGATTATCAGGCCGCGGGTTGCTTGGCCCTAGATCTACGCCAGGCCTTCGACTCCATTACTTGGGACTACATGTTTGCGGCCCTGCGCCGCTTTGGCTTCCCGAATGCATATGTAAAATGGGTGCGCCTACTCTACACCTCCCCCACGGCTAGGGCCCGCACTGGACAGCATATCTCACACGACTACACGATTCATAGGGGTACACGACAGGGATGCCCTCTCTCCCCCCTGCTGTTTGTGCTGGCGTTGGAACCCCTAGCAATAGCTCTCAGACAGTCTTCGGAACAGTTGGGAATACCCATCGATGGCACTGCCCACCTCACCTCCATATACGCTGACGATATCTTTCTATATCTTCGAGACTTAACTGCCGAGACAGCACCCCTCCCCCACTCTTCTCTCCACTTTCGAAAGAATCTCAGGCCTCGCAATTAATCAGAGGAAATCACATGCCTTTTTTTTCCAAGATGGCCCTCACCCAGATGAGTTACACTTCGGTACCTATACTTTACCAGTAGCCCATACCACATTTAAATACCTCGGAATACAGGTATATAGATCACAGGCGGATCAATTGGATGGCAATTTATTGAAGGCCATCACGGCATTACGTTCTAGCGTGGCCTTTTGGATATCCTTACCCCTCTCGGTGATGGGCCGAATCGCCATCTCCAAGATTGTGGTGCTTCCCCGGCTACTATACTTTTTCGTGAACTTACCCATAGTGATCCCGCAATCAATATTCCGCACCCTGAACACTATATTGGTGGAGCTCATCTGGGGTACGGGCCGCAGGAGAGTGAGTCTTCTGAAATTGCAATTAGAATCCCACAAGGGTGGCCTGGGGGTCCCTGACTTCAGGGCATACTATTACGCTTGTCAACTTCAGTGGTTGTCCTATTGGACAGCGGGGAGGAACCTACAAGAAATCGGCTATACACCAAGGGATATCGACAGGGGCACGCTGCATTCCCTGATCCTGCCCAAAGCCAAAATTCCTTCGGAGGGTCCCCCACTATTGAAGACAGCACTACAATGCTGGAAGAAGGCTATACAGTACACCTCAGAAGCGACCCCTTACTCACCTAACATCCCATTATTGGGTATTCCCACCCCTGGAGGCAGGCTCACAAAGGCTAAAATACGCGACTGGACAGAGGCCGGGGTGGACGAAGTTGGAGCTTTCTTTGGCGAGAGTAATCTCCTCGACCATGACACCTTTATACAGACCACTGGAGCACCCGAGCGCTTATACCTCGTACACGCAGTAGTATCACATTACATTAGGAACACATGGGCGCCCCAACGTACGGAACCCCCACAACACGAACTGCTTCATTTACTATACTACATGGGGAACGGAGGCCATCTGGTCAAATGGCTATACACGGGTATCAGGGCACACGCGGCACTCTCACTTACACCTCTTAGAACTAAATGGGAAACGGACGCAGGCACAGAACTGACTGACAAAGCCTGGGCGAGCATGCTTGAACATCCCAAAAGGGTGTCCCGCAATGTTAAATTGAAATTCGTACAAACAATGGTATTACACAGGTCCTATTTAACCCCACAAAGAATACACCGCATGTTTCCGGAGGCCCAACATTGCTGCCCCCGCTGTGGGGGCGATGAGGCGGATTTCATTCATATGCTATGGACTTGCCCACGCATACAAACTTACTGGAATGGAATTTGACATTCCTTAGCAGAGACCACACACATCACAGTTCAGGACAGCGCCTTAGAGTGCCTCATGGGTCTCCGTAAACGCACTAAAGCCCAGAAAGTACAACAGCGATTTTTGGACCTCGCCCTAATACTAGCAGTAAGGGCCCTCACTCAAAGATGGAAATCCCCTAGATGCCCCACGATGACTAGCTGGCAGGAAGACGTGATACAATGGGGGGTGCAGAAAGCGCGGCAATCAGACATGAGGAGGCAAGAGGGCTGCGAAAACAACCTATCTCTATGGAATGGGACATTATGTTGGAGGATTTTAAGCAACTAGATCTATTACCACCACAGGGCACTCCTACACAATAGCCTATTATCACATCTTCAAGATACGAGGGTATACACGCACAGACACTAGCCCTCATTCCATTAGTCATAGGCAGAATAGGACCAATAGTACCATATGATTAATCCTAATAGACAATAATGCACACAGGTAACCGTAGACCAGGAGGGGAGGGCGGCGGGAGGTGGGCGAGGGTCGGGTGGATATGTTAAAAATTAGTTTGAACATAAAAAGGTATTCTACTACTGATGTTGGAGTAATGTAGTTATAAACTTATATGAATACGATATTACTATTATTGAAGACGAGCTTACGCAACTCATATGTATACAATTGGAAGCTATATCTTATCAGAACCTATGTTATGTATTTGCTTGAAAACCAACAAAACGAAAAAAAAAGGCCGTCTGTATACCTAATGTCATTATACTATATTGCAAAGGTTTCAATAAAGTGTGTTTAAAAAAAAAAAAATACATCTCTTTTTTGATGTTTCAACAGCACCTACAATTAGTTGCTCTTCTGTTTATCCCTGATGCTTCTAGACAGACTTCACATAATACGTTGAAACCTCCAATACCTGTATAAAGGCCTGTCTCTAATTTCTTTATAACCATTGAGATGGGAAGCATCTAGTCATCTATAATAAAGAAACAACATAGCTGCTCCACTATAATAAGTTACTACAGTTGAGTTCAGACATCAGAATGCCTGCTGCCAGCAGCCATGATGAAAGGCAGTTTACCAATGAAAATGTTAGCTGGCTATCCCTTTTGATTTATTTTTCTAAAAAGAAAAGGTGAACAGCAATGAAGATATATTAATGCCAAGGATTTTTTTCCCCACACTGTAGGTTATTGCTAGAAAGTTAGAATCCCTACAAGTGTGTACACAATCTGACCCACAGCCTTTTTAACCTGACTTGCATTAAACTGATTCCATTATATTTTTCAGAAAATTAGTATGTGCATTTGGTGTGCTTTATTTCGCACTGCAGATTCTGCTTTTATACTTCTTATCTGTAATGAACATGAAAGAGCAAGACATCAAGGCCCAGATAACAAAACATTTTGTGCTGCTTTTGTTTCACAAAAGTGACGCAAACCTGTGCAAATTGTTTTTACAATTTACTTTCCAGTGCATAGCTTGAGTTCTCTCAAAGAAACACAAAGAAGCCCTTAGCTTTGCATTAATCTGCAAAGGGGGGTGTTGCAGGTGTTAAAAAGGAGAAATACTTTTATTTCTCCTAACTGTTCCCACTTCGTATCTGTGCTGCACTGCAATAAAGGCATTGCATGGGTTGTATATGTACGTTCTCATGCAACCACCCTTGTTTTTTCATGTAAAACCTTATCTACTAACAATATTAGGCAGGGATTTCTGCCAAAGATAATGCCACTTTGAAACAGGCGTTAATAAGGAGAAATACTTTTATTTCTCTTAACGTTTCCCACTTTGCACATGTGCTGCACTACACAGCATACATTCGAAATGGGAAAAAATGTAAACTTAGTCTAAGAATAGTATTTTGTACTGGAAAGTTGCCCTTCCAGTAGAAAACATATGCAAGACTCATGCAGACACCCTTGCCCAATGGTGCAAATGTGTGTACATGGCACTAAGCAGCCTGATTGTGCGTTGGCACTAGGGAGAGAGGAGGAGAGTCCCATATCTCTGTAGATATGTCTCTTTTCTCCTCTGTCTTGTCAAGTGACACAGCGCAGCAACTTTGGTTGCTTTGCTGCATTCAGTAACATTTTTGATTACCTGGGCCAAAGGTTTTAAGATGTTTGCAGGAAGGGGGATGTTATACTTGGATCACTGACAAAATATCGACATCAAAAATATCGAGGTACAAAATATCGATGCAAAAATATCGATGTCCAGAATATCGAAGTCCTATCTACATAATGGTAAGTACAAAAATATCGAGAAAAAAATATCGATATCTAAAAGATCGTTGTTAAAAATATCGGGTTTTTTTATGTTTCAGAAATAATGTAAAATAAAGGAAATAATATATATAATTTAAAAAAATAGTTAGAATTATTAGAAAATGTTTAAAATCATAAGTATTACATATAATGTAAAAAAAAGTAAACATACATATATATAAAATGTTATATATATATTTACTTAATAATATTAATAAATAATTATTTCATTTAATTATAAATTGTTAGAAACATATTAAAAATTATAAATACATATATATACACATACACCAATAACATAAAAATAAAATATCAAGAAACTGAAACATGCTGTGTATTATAGCGGTGATGTACGATGACATGATTTGTACTGTATAAATGCATCCTGATCTATATGTAAATTGATGCTATGTTTGTACCACTTAGGGGCCGATTCCGATCTCGGCCGGTAGGGCTCCGAATCGGATTCGGCTTAACCGGATCCGATTCGGAGCCCTATTTCACGACCGATTCGTACGCGGGTCCGGGCGAGCGAGTACAATGCGAAATCGCCGACCGACTCGTCCGGGCGTCCCGACCGCTCCGACCGACTCGTTCCCGGGTCTAACCGCACCGACCGACTCGCTCGGACACGACTCGCACCGCGCAATGGAGACGTTCCCCGGCCGGGTAAGTACGATGCGCGCCGCGAGCAGTCCGACCGAGCCGCGCACTCCGGCTCGAAAGAGCAGTCGGAGCCGTACTTTGGGGGTCTGTGTCGGACCTCCCTGTACGCGTAGCCACGCGAGTCGCACACAGGGGGACCCATGGGTCCCCCTACCTGTGCGTGTACGGCGCGAGTCGCTTCGCCGCGTACACGCTGTAGGAGGCGCCATTGTCCGCCTCGCACCCATTGGAGTCAATGGGAGCCCGCGTACGCGTTGTACGACAGGCTCCCATTGACTTCAATGGGAGTCCGATCGAATCGAGTCCGATGGCATACGTGCGCATCGTACTCGTTCGGTCGGGCTGCACGGGTCCGATTCGGTCGGAAATCTCTCCGGGTCCGGCTCAGTCGGAGAGATTTCCGGCCCGAATCGGAATCGGCCCCTATATGTTAATAAATAAAATAAAAAAGTTAAAAAATAAAATATATATAATAAATTAAAATATTAAAATATTTTTAATCTTTTTAAAATACATTTTACACTACATTAACTGAAACAGTATAGACAATTTTGGATAGCGGAGGGATACAAATTACTATTCCCACTCCAGTGAGTGCAACAGTAGGGAAAGTGTTGGATAGCGTAGGGGTTAAAATTACTATTCCCACTCCACAGAGTGCAACAGTAGGGAAAGTGTTGGATAGCGTAGGGGTTAAAATTACTATTCCCACTCCAGAGAGTGCAACAGTAGGGAAAGTGTTGGATAGCGTAGGGGTAAAAATTACTATTCCCACTCCAGTGAGTGCAACAGTAGGGAAAGTGTTGGATAGCGGAGGGGTTAAAATTACTATTCCCACTCCAGAGAGTGCAACAGTAGGGAAAGAGTTGGATAGCATAGGGGTAAAAATTACTATTCCCACTCTAGTGAGTGCAACAGTAGGGAAAGTGTTGGATAGCGGAGAGGTAAATATTACTATTCCCACTCCAGTGAGTGCAACAGTAGGGAAAGTGTGGATAGCGGAGGGGTAATAATTACTATTCCCACTCCAGTGAGTGCAACAGTAGGGAAAGTGTTGGATAGCGTAGTGGTAAAAATTACTATTCCAACTCCAGTGAGTGCAACAGTAGGGAAAGTGTTGGATAGCGTAGAGGTAAAAATTACTATTCCCACTCCAGAGAGTGCAACAGTAGGGAAAGTGTTGGATAGCGGAGAGGTAAAAATTACTATTCCCACTCCAGTGAGTGCAACAGTAGGGAAAGTGTTGGATAGCAAAGGGGTTAAAATTACTATTCCCACTCCAGAGAGTGCAACAGTAGGGAAAATGTTGGATAGCGTAGGGGTTAAAATTACTATTCCCACTCCAGAGAGTGCAACAGTAGGGAAAGTGTTGGATAGCGTGGGGGTAAAAATTACTATTCCCACTCCAGAGAGTGCAACAGTAGGGAAAGTGTTGGATAGCGTAGAGGTTAAAATTACTATTCCCACTCCAGAGAGTGCAACAGTAGGGAAAGTGTTGGATAGCGTAGGGGTTAAAATTACTATTCCCACTCCAGAGAGTGCAACAGTAGGGAAAGTGTTGGATAGCGTAGGGGTAAAAATTACTATTCCCACTCCAGAGAGTGCAACAGTAGGGAAAGTGTTGGATAGCGTAGGGGTAAAAATTACTATTCCCACTCCAGTGAGTGCAACAGTAGGGAAAGTGTTGGATAGCGGAGGGGTAAAAATTACTATTCCCACTCCAGTGAGTGCAACAGTAGGGAAAGTGTGATAGCGGAGGGGTAAAAATTACTATTTCCACTCCAGTGAGTGCAACAGTAGGGAAAGTGTTGGATAGCGTAGTGGTAAAAATTACTATTCCAACTCCAGTGAGTGCAACTGTAGGGAAAGTGTTGGATAGCGTAGAGGTAAAAATTACTATTCCCACTCCAGAGAGTGCAACAGTAGGGAAAGTGTTGGATAGCGTAGGGGTTAAAATTACTATTCCCACTCCAGAGAGTGCAACAGTAGGGAAAGTGTTGGATAGCGTAGGGGTAAAAATTACTATTCCCACTCCAGAGAGTGCAACAGTAGGGAAAGTGTTGGATAGCGTAGGGGTAAAAATTACTATTCCCACTCCAGTGAGTGCAACAGTAGGGAAAGTGTTGGATAGCGGAGGGGTAAAAATTACTATTCCCACTCCAGTGAGTGCAACAGTAGGGAAAGTGTGATAGCGGAGGGGTAAAAATTACTATTTCCACTCCAGTGAGTGCAACAGTAGGGAAAGTGTTGGATAGCGTAGTGGTAAAAATTACTATTCCAACTCCAGTGAGTGCAACTGTAGGGAAAGTGTTGGATAGCGTAGAGGTAAAAATTACTATTCCCACTCCAGAGAGTGCAACAGTAGGGAAAGTGTTGGATAGCGTAGAGGTTAAAATTACTATTCCCACTCCAGAGAGTGCAACAGTAGGGAAAGTGTTGGATAGCATAGGGGTAAAAATTACTATTCCCACTCCAGAGAGTGCAACAGTAGGGAAAGTGTTGGATAGCGTAGAGGTTAAAATTACTAATCCCACTCCAGAGTGCAACAGTAGGGAAAGTGTTGGATAGCGTAGGGGTTAAAATTACTATTCCCACTCCAGAGAGTGCAACAGTAGGGAAAGTGTTGGGTAGCATAGGGGTAAAAATTACTATTCCCACTCTAGTGAGTGCAACAGTAGGGAAAGTGTTGGATAGCGGAGAGGTAAATATTACTATTCCCACTCCAGTGAGTGCAACAGTAGGGAAAGTGTGGATAGCGGAGGGGTAAAAATTACTATTCCCACTCCAGTGAGTGCAACAGTAGGGAAAGTGTTGGATAGCGTAGTGGTAAAAATTACTATTCCAACTCCAGTGAGTGCAACAGTAGGGAAAGTGTTGGATAGCGTAGAGGTAAAAATTACTATTCCCACTCCAGAGAGTGCAACAGTAGGGAAAGTGTTGGATAGCGGAGAGGTAAAAATTACTATTCCCACTCCAGTGAGTGCAATAGAAGGGAAAGTGTTGGATAGCAAAGGGGTTAAAATTACTATTCCCACTCCAGGGAGTGCAACAGTAGGGAAAGTGTTGGATAGCGTAGGGGTTAAAATTACTATTCCCACTCCAGAGAGTGCAACAGTAGGGAAAGTGTTGGATAGCGTAGGGGTAAAAATTACTATTCCCACTCCAGAGAGTGCAACAGTAGGGAAAGTGTTGGATAGCGTAGGGGTAAAATTACTATTCCCACTCAAGAAAGTGCAACAGTAGGGAAAGTGTTGGATAGCGGAGAGGAATAATTTACTATTCCCACTCCAGTAAAATAATTTAAAATAATTAACAAAATTAATTAATTTAAAATGTTTTACCTCCCACCATATTCCCCTATAAATAACACCACCAATGTTGTAAAACATAACACCATTAACATAATTAATTAATAATTATTTATTTAAAATTAACAAACAATTTAAAAACAATTAATAATAATTTAATTCACACAATTAACAGTATAAATAACATTTAAAATAATATAGAAATTAAATTACTTACCAGCCTACTCCCTATCAACACACAACCCTCTCTTAAAAAACCACACAAATAACATAATTAATAATTATTAATAACCAGTTAATTAATAATTAACAATATATTATTTACCACAATTTACAATAGAAATTTGTAAAAACATAAATATTAAATAATTAAAAATATAAATAATTATTATTAAATCACTTCCCACCCTACACCCCTATAAAGCCACAACACGCTCCTAGAAAAATAACACAATTTACATATTTACCAATTAATTATTAATAATTAACAAACAATTAATAACTAATTAATAATAAATTATTTACCACAATTAACAAAATAAAATAATAAAAACTTAATTATTAATTAATAGAAATTATTAATTAATTAATTATAATTAAATTACTTCCCACCCTATTCCCCTATAAACCCACAACCCGCTCCTAAAAAATAACACAATTAAGATATTTACTGAATAATTAACAACCAATTAATAACTAATTGATAAATTAATTACCACAATTAACAATATAAAATATTAAAAATATAAATATGAATTAATAAAACATATTAATTAATTAAATATAATTAAATTACTTCCCACCCTATTCCCCTATAAATAATAAAAACGCAACATTCAATTAGAAATTATTAATAATTTCTAAAAATTATTATTAAATTTACTAGAATTAAATTACTTCCCACCCTATTCCCCTATAAACCCACAACCCGCTACAGAACTAAAACACAAAATGTACTTACATTTTTTTTTTATAACTTCTAAAAATGTAATACATATATTAAAAAAAAATACAAGGTGGCGTGGTCTCGCTACTGATGGAGTGAGACGCACGCCGTGGGAGGCTCCGGGCCACCGCCGGTGATTTAAGCATTTTAAGCGGCTCTGCAGCCTCGGGGGCGACTCAGCTTGCGGTGCCTGACCTGCGGCTGACGGCGGTGGGAGCAGAGCCGGTGAGGGGCACCCCGGCCGTCAGGAGTGCGGCTGCCATTTTGGAGTTCTCGGCCTTGTGAGCCCCGGGGTGGACTGATTGCTGCGCCGATCTGCGCCCTCTAGCCGGTGATCCTTGACGGAGAGGGACAGGACCCACAGCGGAGGTACGGGGGGCCGGGATACCCCGACGCTGACTCACAAATAGGGCTCTCTCTATCAGCGGCTCGTCCGGCCGCCATCTTAGGTCCCCGCCGTGTTGGACTTACACGGGGCCTGACTTGCACTGCCTGCGCTCCGGCAAGGAAGCCTCACACCCCGTTGGGCCCCAGAACTCACCCACTGACGCCACCGGAGGCGCTGGGCGGCATACTGCGAAGGTTGCACAGGGGGCACTCTCTGCCGGCGACTCGACTGGCCGCCATCTTTGGCCCCTGACGCCCTGGATCCTCGCGGGGCCTGCGCTACGCTGCCAACACCCCGGCGGGGCTGCCTCGTTCACGGCTGGGCTCCGAGGGCCCCTTGCTGACGTTGCCGGAGACACTGGGCGGCACACTGCGGAGCGCTGTGCGCCGCCGGATCGAGCTTCGGCCGGGGGCATGGCGCCGGCCATCTTGGGCCTCTCCGTACCCTGGGGGGCGCCTGTTTGGTTTGGGCCTTCTTCGTCACTCCAACGAGGCACTGGGGGGCTTGCTCCCTCGTCGGGGGCCAGGGGCGACGGCCCGGGCACCTCCAGGTGACCTCTCTGAGAGCACACGGCCGCGCTGCCCTCGTTGCCGTCTCGGGCTCCCGCTGGTGGATTGCGGGGCCTGGCGCCTTGGCCCACTTCCCCGCTGTGCTGCGGTGACTTCGCTGGAGCCCCCCGGTGAGTGCATGCTGTGTGCTGCTGTCTGGCCGTTCCCCGGGGGAGGTGGACACCTCATCACCCAGCACCGCGAGTGTCCCTGCAGACCCTGACGGACCCCCCGGGGAGCCCCGGAAGGGAGAGTTCCCGCTGAGAGCCGTCTCGACTCCTGAGTTTGTTCCCTGGTTTGCGCGAGCGGCTCACCCCTGAGTGCCCTGGCGGAGAGGTGGCGATATCGTACGCTTGCCTGGCCTGGACCTTAATATTTCAGCGGACCAGCCCTGACCCATGCCTTGAACTCTTCCAAACGACCGGTGGAGCACCTGGGGGGGCTTCGTGGAGTCGCCCCTTGGCCGTCACACGTTACTTCACCAGCCTCTTGCCTCTGATGGCTGGGCCTCCCTTCTCAACCGGACCGGGCAACCGCCTGACCCTGTACTGCGCTTCCCCGTCTGGACCCCCTGCCCGTTGCATGGGACTCTGAGGGGACATGACTCGCTCACGGACAGGGAAGGACTCCTCTGCACCCCCTAAAGACAACCCGGTCACGGCCCTGTGGAACAGATCGGGACCATCCCCTGCGGCGGATATGGCATCATCGGCGGGAGGGTCTTCTGACCCCGTCACCCAGTCCTTCATGGCCAACTTCATGCACAAACTCAAATCTGAAAATGGCTCTCTTAGAACAGAGGTTCAGGCCTGCGTCAAGGAGCTCCGGAGGGATGTCGTGGAGCTCGGAGAGAGAGTGGATGACCTCGAAAGGACAGTTGACGCCCGCTCAGAGGATCAGGAGCACTTGTGGCAGCACCTGGCCACCTTGGAGGAACAACACATCGAGCTGCAGATCAAGCAGGAAGACTTGGAAAACAGGGGACGCCGAAATAACCTGCGCCTAAGGGGGGTCCCGGTTGGGGCAGAGGGCACAGACATTCTGACTTTTGTAGCGGACCTGTTTCACGACATCAGGGGAGACGATGATGCATCCCCGCCGGCACTGGACCGCGCCCACCGGGTGTCTGGTCCACCTGGCCGCCCCGGCCTCATTCCCGACATCTTGGCCCGGGTTCATTTCTTCACAGAGAAGGAGGCCATCCTCAAGGCAGCACGAGACAAAGCAGAGCTCACCTTCAAGGGTACCCCTATCCAACTGTTTCAGGATCTCGCTACCACAACGTTCCACCGCCGCAGGAACTTCCGACCCATTACTGATAAGCTACGGGAGTTGGGCATCCGCTACCAGTGGGGACACCCGTTTGCACTTATCTTCCAGTGGGAGTCAAAACGCCGGGTGCTGTGGTCCTTCCGAGAAGCTGCCCAGCTGCTCCAGATCCCAAACACGCCGCCCTCTAGCCCCTCGCGTCTGCCTTCCCTGACCCGTGAGCCTGCAAAACCCCAATGGACTAAGGTGCACCACTCCAGACGCCCTTCCCCTCGGGGAGTCAGTACCTCATCTCAGGAGAAACAGGACATTATACAACATATTCGATCCTTAGAAGGTGGATATTCACCCTCAGGCTCCCAGCCCTCTGAAAAGTAGTCACTAGGCGCCCCTACATACTGCCTGTTTTTTCGCCACCCGTGACGGCCTCTTGCGGGAGTGGGAATGGCTCCCCACTCCCCTATCGCCATGATTGCCCTTCACCTGGACAGCACACCGGCGGCGGTGCCGGATTGTGCCCCTGGACGGCGATAACGCTCCTCTGAGACCCACTTCCTCTCCTATTCCTCGGAGAGTGACATCTCTGGGATGGCCTGTGCCACTGAGCCTGGACTGGAATAGGCCTTGTTGGCCCTGTTGGTCATTGTTACTGTTTGATATCATGTCTCTTCTCTTTTGTCTCTTTCCTTCTCTCTTCTTTCTCTCTTCCTTTTTCCCCGGCGGGAGGGTGGTCCTGATCATGGTGGGTGTTTCCTTCTCAGTGCGGGCTGATCCCTCTTCTCTTAGCATTGCACTAGGCCCTGCGATGACCCTCATCCGTTTCGCCTGCTTCCGCGATGCGCTGGGGGGGTAGAGCTGCACTGCGTCCCATACCAACCCCTCTGCTCAAGATGACGCTAGAGCGCGATACGCCTGTACCATGACCTCTATTCCCTGTCTGAAATTACTCTCCCTTAACGTGAAGGGTCTCAACTCCCCCAATAAGCGCCGCCAGATATGGCGTTACCTCCTACTGCACAACCCAGACATATTCCTGCAGGAAACTCACCTGCTGAGGGACGATGTCCCTCGCATGGCTCATCCTAGATACCCTCTACAATTCTGGGCGTTTGCGCCCACTAAAACAGCGGGGGTGGCAATCCTTTGTTGGGCAGGCATTCACCAAGGGGACTCCCGGGTGACCCGCAGCAAAGATGGCAGACTCCTCAAAGTGATGGTCAAGGCCGGGCAACGAATCCTCACCTTATGCAACATCTATGCACCGAACCAGGCTCAGGATTTGTTTCTTAGGGGTGTATTGCGGGAACAGATAACACGTGATGACTATAACCTCATCCTGGGGGGCGACTTCAATCTAGTATGGGAGGCGGGACTTCACCGTAGCAACGGCAGATTCCACGGGACGGGGGCTATGTCCTCCGCCTTAAAGAGGCAGCTTACTGAACTCGACCTCATAGATATTTGGCGCGATCACTCCCCAGACTCCCGCGACTATTCTTATTATTCTCATGTTCATCACTCCTACTCGCGCATCGATTACATTTTTATCTCCCACTCTCTTATCAAAGACACTCTTTCGGCGACCATATCTGAGATCTCTGTCTCGGATCACGCTCATGTGGAGCTTCTCATTCAGGATCGCTCTGCCCGCTCCCACCGTTCCCCCAGGTGGCGCTTTCCCCCCTCACGTCCTCAGGGACCCCGTGGACGCGGCGGAACTCCGGGACGCTATCACGTCCTATTTTGCTACCAACGATCTCCCAGAGACTCCACTCCCCGTGGTCTGGGACGCGTTTAAGGCCACGATTCGTGGCAGCATCACGTCCATTGCTATTGCTCGGGCTCGGGAGGCCCGTCTGTTCGAAGACAAACTCTCTCGGGACATAAAGGCGCTTGAACGATTGGATCATGAACACCCCCTGGCGCTGCATAAGAGACGCCTCACTATGCTTCGAGGCCAGCTACGGGCGCATAGAACCAACAAGGCAGAACACGCTCTTTTAGCCTTGAAGCAACGGTACTATGAGGGGGGGGATAAGGTGGGCACGGTCCTGGCACGTCGGCTTCGGGCGCTGGCTGCCAAGGCACACATTGCTAAATTTAAACTAGGAGACGGTACCTGGGCCACTACTGAAGCAGCTAAACTGCAAGCTTTCCAGGAATATTACTCGTCCCTCTATGCTAGGGAGCCGACCGACCCGGACCAGGTGCAGGCTGCCCTGGAGGCTTGTGAGTGGTCCCCAATTGGCCGGTACCATGCTCAGCTACTGGAGGACCCTATCTCCCCAGAGGAGCTCGTCGGTGCTTTAAAGGACCTTCCCCTTGGTAAATCCCTGGGGCCGGATGGCCTACCGGTCTCGTTCTATCAAGCCTTTTACCCGCAACTCAAGTCACACTTACTCCGCCTCTTCAATTCCTTTTCAGACACGGTGGGGCCCTCCACATCTATGGCCATGGCTGAAATCGCCTTAATTCCCAAGCCGGGAAAAGATCATACGCTTTGCTCCTCTTTTCGCCCCATTGGGCTTCTAAATACAGATCTTAAGCTTTATACTAAAATACTAGCTAAGCGCCTAGGCCCGTACCTTCCCGGGCTCATCGAGCCGGACCAGGTGGGCTTTATCCGCCAACGGCAAGGTTCAGATAACGTACGACATATCGCACACTTAGGGGCCGATTCCGATTCGGGCCGGAAAACGTACCGACCGACTCGGTACGGGACTTCAATCCGACCGACACGTACCGGCGTCGCCCGACCTGGGTAGTACGATGAAATGCATGTGAATCACGACCGACTCGTACGGAACACAAGCCGAATGACCGAACCGCACGGAAACAAGCCATCCGGCCGGAAAACCACGCAAATCGAACCGACCGACACGCACCAGGAATGAACCCGAACGAAACGTACCCGCGAACTCCGACCCGTGCAGTACGATGCAATGCGTGGAAAACCAGACCGAGTCGCACGGAGCTCAAGCCGTACGACCGACACGCATACAAAAGCCAACACTCGGAGACCGACGCGTACGCCGCACATGAAACCTAGCAGAAACACAGCGTGAACGACTCGGAGAAGCTCCCACGAGACAACTGCAGCGTCCCACTCGGTCAGAAGAACGTCTCCTACATGCACGAAAAAAATACAAAGGGAAAAATACAAAAAAAAAGGGCCAAACAAGCAATGAGAAAGTCAATAAATACAGGGGTGAAAAAAATGGAACAAGGACACACCCCCAACTCCACCCATATAAAGGCCACAAATCCCTACCATGATCCTTTGCAAATTCAACTGACCTGCCAGCACAGAACACCACCAGACAGCAACCACAGACACACCCACAGCTCATCCATCACACAAGCCACACACCATTAGCACCTCAACAAATAGCACCCTCACATACACCCAGCAAAACCTACACCCACACACCCTCACTTGCACACCCACATCAATCATCACCATGCCCCCAAAGAAGAATCCAAAGTTCCTAGACAGTGAATTGGAAGTCATGGTAGATGAGATCCTCAGGGTAGAGCCCCAGTTGTTCGGTACATTGGTCCAACAGACCCCCATGTCGCAGAAAACCAAGATGTGGGAGAGGATCGTCGACAGGGTCAACGCACAATCACCATGTTTGCGCACAAAGGAAGACATCCAGAACAGGTGGTATGATGTGCGCAGGAGGGTCAGGGACCTACTAAAGAAGGATTACATCTTGAGTCAGCGCACCGGCAGTGGCCCTCCTGCCAAACCACTATACCTGAGGCCACCACTAGAACACCACCTCACAGGGAAGCTCACTGAAAGGAAGGAATTCTGTGTATGCTGGTGAAGTCAGTGTAGCCAATAGCATGATGGGAGTTGTAGTCACAGATATTGCTCACCCTCACAATTGTCCCATCAACACCACTCTGAACCATGCACACATCACAGGGAGTGGAAAACAACAGACAAGATGGCTGACACTGGGTACTGCTGTGGGGAGCACAAGGCCCTGCTGGGAACTGTGCACCAACCAACAGCAGGACACCACTGACTGACATCCTGAAAGACAACTTGCACTCCCTGCAATGGAAGCACGTTCCATGGTGGGATATCTGGCTGGGTGGGAAGGAGGACTGACAGCTCTGACCATAGTCATAAGCAGCTTTCCTTACACACACCCTTAACACAAACTCCACACAACTCACCTGGGAGAATGCAATGCCTCACACTCCAATTAAATATCCCACAAAGAACCACCACCCTGGGTTATGCTGTGTGAAGCACAGGGACACTCTTGGGACTTGTAGCCAAACAAACGCCAGGACAACACTGTCAGCCATCCTGTCAGCACAGGCACACCACCCCACAGGGAAGCAGAGTCAAAAGGAAGGAAGTATGGGCATGCTGGGAAGGGGGTGTAGGCAATAGCATGATGGGAGTTGTAGTCACAGATATTGCTCACCCTCACAATTGGCCCATCAACACCACTCTGAACCATGCACACATCACAGGGAGTGGAAAACAACTGACAAGATGTCTGCCACTGGTGCTCTGTTGTGGAGAGCACAAGGCCCTGCTGGGAACTGGGCACCAACAAACAACAGGACACCACTGTCAGCCATCTTGCCATTGCTGTCACACTCACACACAGTGAAGTCCACTCAAAAGGAAGGAAGTATGGGCATGCTGGGAAGGGGGGTGTAGGCAATAGCATGATGGGAGTGGTAGTCACAGCTCAACATCCCCCACCCACATGGCCCAGCAAGCTCACACTGAAGCATGCACACCTCACAGGGAGTGAAAAGCCACTTCAAAGATGTCTGACAATGGTCCTCTGTTGTGGGGAGTACCAGGCCCTGCTGGGAACTGGGCACCAACCAACAGCAGGACACCACTGACTGACATCCTGAGAGTCAACCTGCACCCACTGCAAGGGTGGCATGCTTCATGGTGGGATAACTGGGCTGGGGGGAGAAGGAGGGCCGGATGTCCACCAAATACCACCAATGCTGGCCATGCACACGCCTCAACATTCACATTGAAAAGCTTCAGGTTGGCAGGACAATGTGCTACCCCAATATCAACCTCTGACTGTGACAACTGAGGACAATGCAATGTACAGGGCCGCATCCAGAGGTACAGTCACAACTGTCAGGTGTGTGAACCATTGATGCCTGTAGAAACATAACATACATTGTGTGTCTCTTCCAAAAACAAGTGATGATGGGGACACAGCAGCAGACGATGAGGAGTCCCTGTCCCAGGCTCCGGGGGACACTGAGCTCACTGGTGTGGAACAGCCTCTGCCCTCCTCGGATGGCGAATACCTACCTGGCACCTCCGGTGTGAGTCATCATGCAGCACCAGCAGGACCAACATCTGCACCCCCTGCACCCACCCCTCCAACAACTGCCAACACACAGACCACCCCTGCCAACACGGACAGACCAAGGACCGCCGATGACAACAGCACAGGGACCCCGGCCCAACGTGGAGCAACGGACGACCCCAGTAACAACCCCCAAGTGGGCCTACGGTCACCTGTGCGTGCCAACGCAGGTCCGGCACGTGTCGCCAGGGGTGGGAGACATAGGTCGCTGTTTGCAGAGGGGTCTGGACTGCATGATGATCCACAACTGGCACGCATTGCTGATGCGTACCAGAATAGCACCGGAGAGGTCAGCCAGGTAGTGGGGATCCTCAAGGACATTCAACAGCAGCAGGCTGCCCATCATGCCCGCTTGGACTCACACATGTCCTGTGTGGAGACACACATGTCCCGTGTGGAGACACACATGTCTGGCATGGAGTCCAAGTGGGACACATTGCAAGAACTAACAGCGGTGCATAGGGACATATTGACATGCCTCCGCCAGATTAGCACCAACATGGCCACACCTCCCTGTGTGCCCACAACATCTGTTGCTGCAACAACTGCAACTGCCACAGGGAGGGAGGATGACTCTGGCGGAGAGTCCTCTGCACCGCAGCAGCCTGCACGTGAGGGTCCCCCAAAGAAGAGGGGTCGTCCGAGGAAGGAAAACTGAGAGGTAGATGGCCATGTACATCCCCCAGGAACCCAACACCTGTTCTGGAAAATCTCCTTTGTGTGCAAACTGTTCACCCTGTCGAATGCAACCCAACTCTCCCACATGACATGGGGAGCTTAAGTTGGCCCAATGTATCAGATGACCGTGGACTTTACTCAGGACATTTCTGCTACCAAGACTTCCAACTCATCTGGGAACTTTGGATTACAATCCCAATGTACAGCACCCACCATCCTGTGCACTATCCTCACACATGTATGGAAATAAACTCACCAATACACCATACTTGCCTCTGTTGTGATTCCAACGTGGTTTCTGTCATGGAGATGGTGATCTGCTAAATGACACTGTGCATGCTAACTGCTACAGCAAGTTCAACACCGTCATGTGAGTCATGGAGACGTGACACATATGAGGGGGAGACACCACTAGGGCTACACAACACATACACACCAGGGCCATCTGACTCATCGCCTACACTGATGTTGCCAGGAAATACAGTGCAATGCACAGACACCACACCTATTCACAGTCTGTGTTAACTAGCCCAAAGGTGCTGTAAGCATATGTCAGTCAGATGTGTGACCACAGACAACGCACATCCCAAAGTGAAGCACAAGTTTATTACACATTTGCAACATGTTGTTTCCACTACAGATGCAAGGTAATCCTACGTGGCAGGGGACACACAGTCAACAAGTGTAGAAGAAAGAAAGTCCAGGGGTGTGTGGCACATGACCTGTAGGGAAACGACTGCTTCCACCCTGGAAGTTGAATCATGGTGTCGGGGGATCACAGTTCACCAAACAACTCTGAAAGTACCCTGTGAAGGGCAGACATGACACACAGTCAAAAGCTCCGAAGAACAGGACAGAACTGCAATACTCATGGCCAATTCATGTCACAAGATACTCACAGAAAATCAAGTTAGCATGTCAACACTGTTGGGGAGAACAGACTACCTGTAAGGACACATCGCTGCACGCTTCCAGTCAAGTAGCACATGGCCACACTCAAACAGCACCAGAGCACCACCAACACATATCACGCTAACTCAGATCATTGGCATGACAACTCTCTGGATACTCACATTCAGCTGAAGAAGTTGGTGATTAGCTGTGTGCGGACATCACCATCATCATCATCATCACTGGCATCGTGGCCCAGGCCAGGATCCTCCACAGGTGGCGGATGTTGGTCATCGTCATCCAGGATGAGAGGCAACTCCTTCCGCACTGCCAGGTTGTGTAGCATGCAGCAGACGATGACAATCTTGCACACCTTTGCTGGGGCATATGGGAGGGCCCCTCCTGTCTTGTCCAGGCAGCGGAAGCGGCTCTTCAGGAGACCAAATGTCCGCTCGATCACTCTCCTTGTCCGACCATGTGCCTCATTGTAGCGCATCTGGGCTGGTGTCACATGGTTCCTGAGGGGTGTCAGCAACCACGGCATGTTGGGGTATCCCGAGTCACCTATAGACAGACAATTGCACATTAGCTGAGTTGGAAAAGGGGGCCGAATACAACATAGCAGAACACACACAATGGTACAAAGTCAGTACACACCGACAAGCCAGGCACGCTGGTTCTGCATCTGCAACATCATCCTCGGGATGCGACTACTCCTCATCATGTAGGCATCGTGTGCCGAACCAGGGAAACGGGTACACACATGTGAGATGCACATATCTGCAAGACATACCACCAGAGCATTGATCGAATGATAATGTTTCCTGTTCCTGTATGCCTGCTCATGTGCCTGTGGTGGCACCAAAGCCACATGTGTCCCATCAATGGAGCCAATGACATGTGGCATCCTCCCCAGGGCATAGAAGTCACTCTTGACGTCAGTGAGTTGTTGACGTTTAGGGAAATAGATGTACTGGTTCAGGCATCTCAACATTGCCTCCAAAACATCGCGTAGCACACGGCTGAACATAGTCTGTGACATCCCACCAGCAGACGCCACAGTGTGTTGAAAGGTACCGGTGGCAAAGAAGTGTAGGGCTGCCATCACCTTCACCGTGGGTGTCAGCGCTGTAGGGTACGGCCGGCCAGGTTGCAAATGTGGGGCCAAGCGCACGGCCAAATCATCAATCAGCTGCCTGGTGAAGCGGTAGCGTCGGATGCTGTCACGTTCCACCATTGTTGCAAGGTCAGGGAATGGTCTATGGACAGCTGGAGCCCTGCAGTGCATAGGTGAAGAAAGAAAGATTGTCAGTCACCCCACATATGTGGCATTGACCATACTCAATATCACATGATACATCATTACGAGACACAAGTACTTGATGTGTGTGCCGTTCTGTATGGACATATGTGGCACCTACATGGCCATCATCTAACATCTCAGTTCAACATGTGTTGACAACAGGTTCCAGGTTGTGCTGTGGGAAACCATTAGGCTGTGTCACAGTACCCATTTACTGCTGTCACGTTCCAAACACACACCACAGTGACATGTCTGGACAGATGCGCCACAGGCATCACAGCTCATTGACAGGTAGATTCCCAGGGACCCTGTCTTGCCACATGGACACTGGCATGACATGGCGTATCATGTACACGTCAGCAAAACAAACATGACTCCCACAGGTAGTGGCCCCTATTGCCTCCGCAGGACAGACATGGACGTCTGTGACACACACACGCACAACATCAAAGTCCATGCACAAACAACATGGATGTGGAGACTGTCTCCCATTGTGCACATGGAATCAGAGACATCGGAAACACAACATGCACACAGACTGTGGAGGGCCATCACTATTGTGGCAATGGGTCACCCTGTGACGTACATACCTTCCCACATGGGACTCTGGGGGTATGTGACATGACATACACATACACAACCTGGAAATGTGACCATGCCACATGCTCAGAAATGAACAGTTGCACAACACAGTGGTCATGTGCACAACACACAAAGGATCCTGTCCCCATGAACACGTGCACAGCCTAGGAGTGGCTGCCCCCAAGTGCCACCACAAAAACCACATGTTGACCCCCATACACAGATAAGGTAATGCAGCCTTACATGCCTTAGGATACAGTGTGGACATGCTGTGGTGTTGTAGGTGTGCCCCTGAGTCCCTGGCAAGTATATGTCACTGGCATACGTTCACCAGTGACAAGCATGGTGACATATGCGAGTGACCTGTACAGGGACACGTTGTACAGCAATGGACCGATCGGTGTGCACGCACTGGCCATTGAATCTGTTGTGTGCGGGTATGCGTTGTACAGCAATGGACCGATCGGTGTGCACGCACTGGCCATTGAATCTGTTATGTGCGGGTACGCGTTGTATCCCGGAATGCGCGTTGTACGGCAATGGACCGATCGGTGTGCACGCACTGGCCATTGAATCTGTTGTGTGCGGGTACGCGTTGTACAGCAATGGACCGATCGGTGTGCACGCACTGGCCATTGAATCTGTTATGTGCGGGTACGCGTTGTATCCCGGAATGCGCTTTGTACGGCAATGGACCGATCGGTGTGCACGCACTGGCCATTGAATCTGTTGTGTGCGGGTACGCGTTGTACAGCAATGGACCGATCGGTGTGCACGCACTGGCCATTGAATCTGTTGTGTGCGGGTACGCGTTGTACAGCAATGGACCGTTCGGTGTGCACGCACTGGCCATTAAATCTGTTATGTGCGGGTACGCGTTGTATCCCGGAATGCGCGTTGTACGGCAATGGACCGATCGGTGTGCACGCACTGGCCATTGAATCTGTTATGTGCGGTTACGCGTTGTACAGCACTGGACCGATCGGTGTGCACGCACTGGCCATTGAATCTGTTGTGTGCGGGTACGCGTTGTACAGCAATGGACCGATCGGTGTGCACGCACTGGCCATTGAATCTGTTATGTGCGGGTACGCGTTGTATCCCGGAATGCGCGTTATGCGGCAATGGACCGATCGGTGTGCACGCACTGGCCATTGAATCTGTTGTGTGCGGGTACGCGTTGTACAGCAATGGACCGATCGGTGTGCACGCACTGGCCATTGAATCTGTTATGTGCGGGTACGCGTTGTATCCCGGAATGCGCGTTGTACGGCAATGGACCGATCGGTGTGCACGCACTGGCCATTGAATCTGTTGTGTGCGGGTACGCGTTGTACAGCAATGGACCGATCGGTGTGCACGCACTGGCCATTGAATCTGTTGTGTGCGGGTACGCGTTGTACAGCAATGGACCGTTCGGTGTGCACGCACTGGCCATTGAATCTGTTATGTGCGGGTACGCGTTGTATCCCGGAATGCGCGTTGTACGGCAATGGACCGATCGGTGTGCACGCACTGGCCATTGAATCTGTTATGTGCGGTTACGCGTTGTACAGCAATGGACCGATCGGTGTGCACGCACTGGCCATTGAATCTGTTGTGTGCGGGTACGCGTTGTACAGCAATGGTCAGATCGTTGCGCATGCATTGACTAGGGCCTGGCATGGCAACGGACGCGTTTTCGAAGCTTCAACGAGTCTGATGCAGTGAATTCAGTTGGCCAGCCACAACAATGTTGCAAATTCATGGGTGTCATGAAGTTTAACTTTTGAAGGATGCTGTGGGCGTGTATAAGTGGTGCAATTCCATGGATTGGCCAGATTCAGAAGATGCAAACGACTTGGACCTATCACTTTGGACACATGGGACAGTATCTGCCTCTGCAGCACACATATAATGCTGGCTGTTCCCCTGAGAGCTCACTTGCCTGCACTACATGCTCCAGGACGACATCTGCCACCAACACTGCTGCTGTCCCTGCATCCTCTGGCTACTGCAATGGCACGTACTGTGGAGAGAGCCCCAGCCTTCAGCCTTGAGGAGAACCAGGCCCTGCTGGACAGCCTCCTTCCACAGTACAGCAAGCTGTATGGAAACAGGGGAGCAGGTGAGTGTGCTGTCCACTGCCTTACTAATTGTGCATGTTGTCTGACTAGCAAGACTTACAGTGTGCACACCACTGGCTAGCATGCTCACTGAGTAGTTCTCACCCCCAAAGTGTGTAGTCACATGCACTGAACAGGTACAGTGCAGTAACAGTGCATTCCAAAAGCTTTTACTTCCCAGACAATGATACCATGTAGTGACTGCTGGCAAACTGTCCTTAGCCATAGTTGCACTGCCTGTGTACATCATATGCCCCTGTGATTGAGACATGTATATCCAACTGTGCGATGCACGTATATGTTGCATGTGTAGTAATGGCATTTTCACTTTGTCATCCTCACAGGTTGATGCCCACCAGAAGCAGGAAATTTGGCTGACCATCGCCCGGGCAGTAAGATCCATGGGGGTCTACAAGCGCCGGATCCGCAACTGCCAGAAGAGGTGGCAGGACCTTCGGGGCTGGACCCGGAGGATCGCAAGGGTCCAGCTGAAGCTGTCGCCTCCTCGCAAGAGGGGCGGACACCGGACCCTGACCCCCCACATGCACCGGATCCTGGCGGTGGTCTTCCCTGACCTGGATGGGCAGCTGAAGGACAGACAGCAGCAAGGAGGGGGTGAGTCCATGACTGCACTGTGAACTTTGTCTGACATGCTATGTGCCCTCCTCTGGCCTGGTTTAACTTCCACAGTACATCAGTCTTGTGGTCCAGGACCCATGTCCCTCAATTGTGACATGCACACTCCTCATCTGATGCGCAGGTGTGGCCCTTACAGTCAGGAAATTGTGTCACTTGGGTACTGTGTCCTTGCATTTTGCTTCGCTCAAGGTGGGGGACAGCATTTGTTCCCGTGACTTTGCGGTGGGAATCATGGGTGGGTAAATTGCCTACACAATGCCTAAGTTCTGACATGTAATCTGGGTGTAACTTTGATATGTGGTCCACTTGCTGATCTGAATCACCACATGTCCCTGGGGTATTTGGCACACCACTATGCTGCGGGTGGGAACAATGTTTGGGCCTCAGGAGTATGTATATGAAGTGTGTCACACATGCTTAGCCACCTGCCTACTGTCCAGGGCTCATCCCTCTTTCAGATGGAGCAGGACAGTCATGCCTACTCCAGGGCATACAATACACTCTGTACTCCCACTCCTGTGTATCAGCTGACATGTTGTGATCAGTGAAATGTTCCCTCAGGTGTCTGCCTCTGTGTCGTTGTGCTGTGGCTTCGTTGTCAGGACTACTGGGATGTTTATCGTTTAGGGCTCAGCATGCCATCTGAGATGTGACCATGAGAGATGATACTTCTGTGACTTATAGGTGTTTGACCACTTGCTGTGCACACAGGTGTATGCGACTGTGAATTCCAGGCAGCTGTTTTTCATTCACAGCAGACTGTGAGGTGCTCAGGTTCATAGAGTTGTGTCTCATGTCTCCCATATGTCCAATTGGCATGACGTGGACAAATAAGAGTTCAGATGATGTGGTTTGTGAGGGATGGACATGTGCACTTGTCAGCTACAGAACTTGCATTCCCCGTTACCTAGGATTGTGACACAGTGCAGACTGTTGTTGGTTGGCTGCCATGGCCATGTGACTGGAGACAGTGATGTATGACTTTGCAGGCATGCCTGTGCCATGGCATTAAACTTCCTAAGAGTGATCCTGCAGGGGAGTGACATGTGCAACATGCACCCCATTGTGGCATTGACTATCCGGACATGGGTGCATCATGGTGTCTGGTGCTGGTATGCATCACGTGCATCTCTAATTGGACTCTGGCCATCCCTTTATCCGGACACCTGTACTGACTCAGTGGCAAGAGATGTGATGTGTGCATGTTCACATACTTCACCGTGTTCTATGCAATGTCCAACAACTGTGTACGTGGTGCATGTGTCCACCCTGGGGTCTTACCATCCAACAGGCACCAGACAGATGGGTGCAAGGGCAGGAGGGGTGTGAGTGCCATGGTTGACCATCAGACTGACAATTGGCTTCTCCTAATCTGTGTGAGCACTTTTGGCACTGTTCAACTAAGGATGCCAGGGCTTGATCTGTAATGTGCTGTACTTACTGTGGTGTGTGCGGTCAGTGCAGGTGACTGATGTTTGTCTGTTTCCCTAATTGTTTGCAGATACATCCACGGCCACAGGAGGGGACAGCTCCACGGACCAGGAGGAGCAGCAGAGCCAGACTGGGTCAGGAGCCGAGGAGTGGTCGGAGGTACCCAGTGGCACGGAGGGCGAGGGGAGCCACACCGAGGAGTCCTCAGCACCATCCACCTCAGCTGAGGACCACAGCAGCTCGGAGGATGACTCCCTTGTGGAGGTGGCTGTCAGCAGCCACCACACCCCGGCTAGTATGTCTGGCCCCGCCTCCAGCACCACCACCACCGCCCTCCCATTGGCTCCCATTCCAGAGGTCCGTGGAGGCTCCTGTGTTCGGGAGCGTGGCTCCTTCGTGCCAGGCACCGCAGCCCCTGCCCCTGTGTCCCCTGCTGCCCTGAGTGAGGAGTCTGTGTACCTCCTTCGCCAGCTCCATGTAGGGCAGACAGCAATGCTGAGTGTCCTCCATGCACACACCACTCTGTTGACACAGCTGGTGTCGTTCATGGAGGGCATCTCGACGGGCATGTCTGCCCTACAGAGGAGCAATAGGTCCATGGACACCTCACTGACGGCAGCAGTGTCCCTCCTCCAACAGTCCTTCACCCCTCCTACCTCTGCCCCATCCACACTTCCTGGCACCCTACCTGTCCCAAGCACATGCACACCTGCACAATCACCCAAACACACAGACACGAGCAGCACAGACACACACAAAACAAGGGCAAAACGTGCACACAAGCATCCTCAGGGGACTGATACCACACCCACAGGGGATGGAGAACAGACACACACACAGGCATCCACAGTCACTCCGCAGTCCTCAATATCCTCTCCCTCCAAGACCCCTTCCCTTGCCTCACCTGCAACCCCACCTACACAGCAGCTCTTCCTCTGTGACCTCGGCCTCTTCCCCTCCGATCCCGCTGATCCAGCATACAGGGGGAAGAGGAAGTCCACCCACACAGAGGGAGTGCCCCTCGCCCCCGGACACCCTCCCCCAGGCGCAGACAGACTGAGGCCCCCACCCGCAAGTCCCCCGGGCCCGGAAGAGCAAGACCCCGCCGCCGCCCTGCAGCTCAACCACCAAGTCTCCTTCCTCCATCCCTCAGGCCCCCACTCCACAGGTTCCCCCACCACACCCTGCCCCAGGTTCCCCCACCCACAGATACACCATCCCCAAAATGATGCGGCCTTCTCCACCTACCACTTGCTCTTCCAGCCCCACCCCCCGCTGCACATGTTTGTGCCACTGGTGTGGAGACCGTGTCCTCCCCTCTGTCCTGCCCACCTTACCTGAACCCCATTCTACTCCCTGGAGATGGGCACTGCAGTGGAGTCCACTACCACCCCGTCTGACTTGGGCACTGCAGTGGGGAACCTGTCCACTCCATCTGGCCAGCCCACTGGAGTTGTGCCGGCACCCACACCATCTGACTCATGCCCCCAGTTGTGCCGGCACACACCATGTCAGACACCTCCACTGCAGTTGTCAGTGACTCTCCAGCACCTACCACCCCTTCCCTGCCTCCTTCTGGTGAGCCCAGATCCTGTCCCTGCAGTGCCTGGCCTGCCCCCCCCGTATGCCCCTCCGAGGGGAATGTCTCTGCTCCATATCAGTGCAGGCAAGCAGAGGGTGACATCTGCCACTGTCACCCTGTTCGGACTGAACTGTTAGACTGGCCATTGGCCTTTGTATTTTTGCTGGACTTTCATTTTTCAGACACATATGCTGAATAAAGCTCCTTTCTGTTCTCTGGTGGTTTTGCTTCAGATGTACATGATGTTGATGATGCTAACCATGCCCTTGCTGCAGTGATGGTGATTTTTGATATCAGGGAAATGAAGTGTTACTGTACAGGACCCCATGTGGTCCAGGGGGAATGTGTCCTATCCTGGTGTGTATCCATGTCATCCTTTGCAGCAGTGTGAGGGTGTCATGTTTTCAATATTTGCCAATGGGATTTCCTACATTTAATTGCAATATCACATCTGTGACTTACACCCCTGCACATCAGTTGTGCTTGCCATTGTTCAATTTGTCTATTTCCCTGACCGTGTGACCATCTCCACTGGACATGCAAGTTTGGGCATCAATGGGGAAGGACTCATCTGTGTTATCAGTGCAACTTGCTATACATGTGTGTTGGATCTGTGCAGATGATTTCGGTGACACTCCCATGACCAGGCTGATGTGACGAGAGCCTTCATTTTGTGCTAATTGTTGACTGAGTGACCAAGTGTTCTGCTGACATGATAGAGCCCTGCAGAGACAACGTATGGCACAGCTTTCCTTGCACAGGAGTGGAGTCCCCTCATGGCAGTGTGTGATTCCGTGACATTGCCTGAGCCCAAGGTGTGTGTTGTGTGAGCATGTCTGTGTGTGTTCACTTCCATTTTGCTACGCAGGCTGGGATCCCTAGTGATGTTCCTGTTTGTGATGCTTGCTGAGTTGACCTATGTTCCCCCAAAATCTTCGCCCTGGGTTCTCTGGGATGTGGGTGCATGGCACATTACTGGTCATCAGGGTGTCATCCATAGGTGTGTTTGCTGTCAGGGCTGAGTTTGTGGGCAAACGCAGATGAGACACAGTCAGGATTCCCCTTGGCACTTGTTGGTTACACAAGTCATGTTATTTACAGTTTGTGGTAGCTTTCAGTGATTGTGACACGTTGTGTGTGTGAGACTGCTGCCACTCCTCAGTGTCAGAGCTGCAATGTTGGAAGTTGTCTATGTGTGTTCCTTGTGGGTGAGCTTGGCTTCTTCATTGGTGTGTGACTGTGGCCGGGATCCCATTGGTTGTTGTGGATTTGACGTCATGCCCATGTACAGCGTACTGTGCAGTGTGTCAGACATTCACGAGTCTTGTTAACTGGCCATGTGTGATGGGTTTCTGCACCTTAGTTCCCACCACCACCCCTGGGATTGTCATGGGTGCATGTGCAATGTTACCAGTCCATGTGAGCTTCACTGCTGCACATTGGTGGAGATCAAGGTGTGTGGTGTTGAGTGTGTGCAAATGAGAGTTGTTGCACGGCTAGACCCCTACCTCCATATTGGCCTTGGCTGAAAGGCCGTGCTGGTTGATTTGTGCTTGTGTAGGTGTGATGGTAGTTTGTTGCTCACGACACATGACTGTGGTTCACAGTGTGAACGACATCTAGCTTTGTCATCACAGTGGGATTATCATGCAGGCCAGTGTCACCACAATGTGGTGTCTTTGGGGGTAGTTCTGTGGTGGGTCTGTCTCTTGCTGTGTTAGTTGCTGTTCCTACAAGCTTGTGTGACATGTGTAATTTGGGCTCCCTGTCATCTAACAATGCCTGATTGGCCACATAGGGAATCCGATCCATGAGTTACTTTTGTGTGGCACTGTATACACATCTGTGTAATTGGGATTCAGGCCTCCTCATGTGTTGTGTGGTTGCCTGGGGACACTGGCACACCCCCATCACCTGTTGTGTTTGATATGCAGTGTGAGGCTGCCTGTTTGTGTTTGTGCATCTGCACCACTGCATTGGCATATCTTTAGTGTGCCATTGGCTGTATGTTGTTTGGTGGGTTTCCCCTGCTGTCCCTGGGACTCCTAGGTCATCAGTCAGCACAGTTATCATGGTTTGTATGTCCCATTGCTGCCATGGTATGGTATTTGTTCACCTCACATCTACAGTCTCCACAGGGTATCTACATTTGTGTGTCCATTGGTGCAGATATGTGGGTCTGCATTATGATGCTCACTTCTGTCATTGTGTTATTGATGAATGTTGACAATGTCAGCCCCATGGGTGATGTTTGTCTGCACATGGCCAAAGGTATGTCTTATTTGCACTGCACTGTTTGCCTCACCCAATCTATGTTGCTATGGGACACAGGCACTACTATGCCACTGATGTGTCTGTTGTTGTGTGACCAGGAATCGTCCATGCTGTTTGGCATTTGCAGCTTTTTCCATGACAACACTTACCTTTTGGTGACTGTGATGATGGGGGTTTGGACCCCATTGCCACAATGTTCAAAATGTGCTTCAGCTATGGACCCCACACTTACATTTTGGTGACTGTGATGATGGGGGTTTGGACCCCATTGCCACAATGTTCAAAATGTGCTTCAGCTATGGACCCCACACTTACATTTTGGTGACTGTGATAATGGGGGTTCAGACCCCATTGCCACAATGTTCAAAATGTGCTTCAGCTATGGACCCCACACTTACATTTTGGTGACTGTGATGATGGGGGTTTGGACCCCATTGCCACAATGTTCAAAATGTGCTTCAGCTATGGACCCCACACTTACATTTTGGTGACTGTGATGATGTGGGTTTGGACCCCATTTCCACAATGTTCAAAATGTGCTTCAGCTATGGACCCCACACTTACCTTTTGGTCACTGTGATGATGGGGTGTTAGACCCCATTGCCACAGTGGTCATGGTCTGCTTGCATTGTGGAGGCCACACACATTTATGTGTGACACATGTGATAGGGGGTCACATTGTATGTTCAATGTCATGTTCAGTGTTGTAGGCATTTGACACAGACTACACACGCTTGTCATGGTGTTGGGGGATGTGTTTTTCTGACATTCCTTATGTTGGAGTGTGCTGGTTGTGTCATGCACTACCCGTCCTATGAGTAGGGGTGGTGTTGGTGGTAGGCATCCATCCCCCTATGAGTGGGGATGGTAGTAGTGACAGGCATCCAGCCCCCTGAGTAGGGGTGGTGGTAGTGGTAGGCATCCAGCCCCCCCTGAGTAGGGGTGGTGGTAGTGACAGGCATCCAGCCCCCCCTGAGTAGGGGTGGTGGTAGTGGTAGGCATCCAGCCCCCCCTGAGTAGGGGTGGTGGTGGTGGTAGGCATCTATCCCCCTATGTGCGGGGATGGTAGTAGTGACAGGCATCCAGCCCCCCCTGAGTAGGGGTGGTGGTAGTGGTAGGCATCCAGCCCCCTCTGAGTAGGGGTGGTGGTAGTGGTAGGCATCCAGCCCCCCCTGAGTAGGGGTGGTGGTAGTGGTAGGCATCCAGCCCCCCCTGAGTAGGGGTGGTGGTAGTGGTAGGCATCCAGCCCCCCCTGAGTAGGGGTGGTGGTAGTGGGGGGCATCCAGTCTCCCCTGAGTAGGGATGGTGGTAGTGGTAGGCATCCAGCCCCCTCTGAGTAGGGGTGGTGGTAGTGGTAGGCATCCAGCCCCCCCTGAGTAGGGGTGGTGGGAGTGGTAGGCATCCAGCCCCCTGAGTAGGGGTGGTGGTAGTGGTAGGCATCAATTCCCCTATGTGTGGGGATGGTAGTAGTGACAGGCATCCAGCCCCCTGAGTAGGGGTGGTGGTAGTGGTAGGCATCCAGCCCCCTGAGTAGGGGTGGTGGTAGTGGTAGGCATCCAGCCCCCCTGAGTAGGGGTGGTGGTAGTGGTAGGCATCCAGCACCCATGAGTAGGGGTGGTGGTAGTGGTAGGCATCCAGCCCCCGGAGTAGGGGTGGTGGTAGTGGTAGGCATCAATTCCCCTATGTGTGGGGATGGTAGTAGTGACAGGCATCCAGCCCCCTGAGTAGGGGTGGTGGTAGTGGTAGGCATCCAGCCCCCCTGAGTAGGGGTGGTGGTAGTGGTAGGCATCCAGCCCCCCTGAGTAGGGGTGGTGGTAGTGACAGGCATCAATTCCCCTATGTGTGGGGATGGTAGTAGTGACAGGCATCCAGCCCCCCTGAGTAGGGGTGGTGGTAGTGGTAGGCATCCAGCCCCCCCTGAGTAGGGGTGGTGGTAGTGGTAGGCATCCAGCCCCCCCTGAGTAGGGGTGGTGGTAGTGACAGGCATCCAGCCCCCCCTGAGTAGGGGTGCTGGTAGTGGTAGGCATCAATTCCCCTATGTGTGGGGATGGTAGTAGTGACAGGCATCCAGCCCCCTGAGTAGGGGTGGTGGTAGTGGTAGGCATCCAGCCCCCCTGAGTAGGGGTGGTGGTAGTGGTAGGCATCCAGCCCCCTGAGTAGGGGTGGTGGTAGTGACAGGCATCCAGCCCCCTGAGTAGGGGTGTTGGTAGTGGTAGGCACCCAGCCCCCCCTGAGTAGGGGTGGTGGTAGTGACAGGCATCCAGCCCCCCCTGAGTATGGGTGGTGGTAGTGGTAGGCATCCAGCCCCCCCTGAGTAGGGGTGGTGGTAGTGACAGGCATCCAGCCCCCCCTGAGTAGGGGTGGTGGTGGTGGTAGGCATCCATCCCCCTATGGGTGTGTATGGCATTGGTGATAGCCATCCCGCCCCTATTGTTCTGCTGTTGCTGGTGTACGTCATTTCTGCATACCTATGTGTGTGTGACATATGTTGGGTACGTGTCGTTTGTTTGTGTAGTGGGTGTTTGACTTACCGTCTGCGCCGTACGCGTCCGTGCCGGTCCCGGTAATAGATGTAGAGTATTGGTAGGACCTGCGCAATGGGATTCATGGTTTGTTCGTCTCGTTCGGGTTTCTCGTGGCTTGGACTCGTACTCGTCGCTGGCTTGTCCGTCTCGTCGCCGTGGATCGTCTTGTGGCGTGAATCGGAGCTTATGTGCAGCTCTCCCGGATGCTCTGACGTGCCAGACGTAGCGACGGGTTCGGCGCGTACAGAAGGCGCATCGTACTCGTCCGGCCGGAAGGTGCTGTGTGTTTGCTTCCGTGCGACTCGATTCGGCGTTTACGGATCAGGCTCGGACGGGGAACAGGAGCTGGATTTGGTGAGTACGACTCGCTCGGAATCTGGGCTGTTATGCGCATCGTACTTGTTCGTTCGGACGACTGTTCGACTCGGTCGGGAAACACGCGTTCGGCTTGGTTTTTTTCCGGGCGAATACTGTTGGGTGCGCTTCCGGACGAGATCAGAATCGACCCCTTAGTCGGGAAGGCGCAGCATTGGAGGATACCCTCTTGCTTGTTATCGCTCGATGCTGAGAAAGCATTTGATCGAGTAGATTGGGTGTTCCTCCGAGCTGTCCTACATAAAATAGGGTTGGGCCCCCGGATGATCGCTAGAATTATGGCTCCCTATCTCTCCCCACTGGCGCAGGTGCGGGTTAACGGCCAGCTTACGAGACCCATCTCTATCCACAGGGGCAGCCGACAGGGGTGTCCTTTGTCCCCCCTATTATTTGCCCTTGTAGCGGAACCTGTTGCTACCATGATACGCCAGTCCCCTGACATTCACGGCATTACACTTGGGGGGGTGGATCATAAAATCGCTTTGTTCGCAGATGACCTCCTTCTTACATTATCCCAACCACGGTCCTCTTTACCTGCCCTACATAGATTGCTCCAATCGTTTGAACTGGTCTCGGGACTTAAAATCAACCATGCGAAATCGTGGGCTCTAAATCTCACGATACCTGCAGAGGAGATCCCCACACTACATGCTCTGGTCCCTTATCAATGGGTGTCCCACTCTATCAGGTACTTGGGGCTAAACTTGACTCCTGATCTTGCCACCTGGACGCAAGCGAACTGGCAGGAGTGTAAAAAGGTCGTATTAGCTGACCTGAGAGCGTGGAAATCCCTGCCGCTCTCCTGGTTAGGGCGACTGAACACGGTCAAAATGTCGATCCTTCCAAAGATACTTTACCTCTTTCAGGCCCTACCCACACCCATCCCGGAACATCAGATTCAGAGCCTCCAGCGTGAACTCACCGTGTTTATCTGGGGAGGGAGTAGACCACGCTTCTCTAATAAGATACTCATGCTTCCGCGCGATAGGGGGGGGGGGGACTGGCTTGCCCTAACTTATTAGAATATTATTGGGCATCGCATCTCCGCTTTATATCAGAGTGGATGGCGTGGGAGAGTGAGAAGGTCTGGTTCCATATGGACAGGGCGGTGACCTGTCGACCCATTTGGGACCTTGCCTGGCTCTCACGGGAGGCCCGTTCTCGTAGCGCCTATATAGCGGTTCCTACCAAGACGGTACTTGATGTCTGGGATAAGTTAGCACTGCGTAGAGGCCTCACTTCCTTTCCGTCCCCCCATTCCCCCATAGCTCGCAACCTACATTTTCCGCCTGCCTACCACCGCCCTACTTCTCAAACTGGACTGAAGGGGGTTGTCGGACGATTCGGGACCTGTTCATGGAAGACTCCTTCAAAACTTTTGATCAATGCAAGCGGGACTTCCAGCTATCGGAGGGGGATAGATTTCAATATATTCAACTTAGACTTTGGGTTCAGGCATCATCTTTGACACAGGCGGCCACTCGACCTTTTACTCCATTTGACCGACTGGTGCGCTCCTTTGATAACTCCAAGGGTTTGCTCCCTCGTACATATCGAGTTCTCCAACATTCTCAGCGGATCGCACCGCACGCTTACCAGACACGGAGGCGGTTGGCTTCCGACACCGACATTACCCCCACTCAATGGGAACACATGTGGCCGGATATCCCGAAGGTCTTCCGTAGCATACCCCAGTGGGAAACCGCATATAAGGTCATGACGCAATGGTACTATACCCCTCACAGGTTGCATAAAATGTTCCCCACCTCCTCACCTCAATGCTGGCGCTGCGTAGGGGCCCCGGGAGACTTTATACATATTTGGTGGACGTGCCCGCTCTTGACCATCTATTGGAAGGAGGTTCTTAGCCATATCAGACGGGTAATTGGTTACCCGCTGCCTGACAACCCGATCACGACTGTCCTGGGCCTCCGGCCGGTGAACCTGCGTGGCATGACTCGCCGAGATTGGCATCTAAGCCTCCACATGCTTGGCGCTGCCAAGCAAATCCTTGCTCTCTACTGGAAAAAAGCTGAAACGCCTCCGATTAACGTTTGGTTCACCCGCCTGTGGCACACGATGGCAATGGAGTTACTCACGGCGCGTCTGCAGCTTTGCGACACTAACTTCACCAAACTCTGGCAACCGCTTGTGGACTACTTCTGTAGGCTGGAAAACGCCCGACTCCAGCCTCCGAAGCTACGGGCTTTACGCCTCTTTGAGGACGCTGTGTACCCCCCGGAGGCGGATAGCCTCTAGAGACCTACTGATGATGTTGCTCGAACCCCTTCCCTGGCCGAGCACTCCCCGCAGGCCCTAGGCACTTCACCCCCCTCTCTAGCATAGGCAGCCCCGGCCCTCGGCAGTACACCACCCGCGAACATCAGTGACCTGGGCTATCATGGCGTCCCCGCCTTACCACCTCCTGCATCCCGCGCCATTCGACTGCCGATCACCCCCGCCTTACCTCTCCTATTCTTCTCTATCCATCTCCCCTCTCTCTTGTTTCCTTTCTCTTTCTTCTCTCTCTTTCCCCGTTCTCTATGTTGTTTGTATTGTTCTTAGCTGGAACTGTGATCCCAATGAGCAGCTATGAAATGTACATCACTCAGGCAAACGTCAGCTCTGTCAGAGCTTCGATTTGAGGTACAGTAATTACGTGGTCACCCCTCGATAATTAACGCACTGAGGCCGAACACTGTAATAGGCCCAACTCTGACACTGTGTCCCCCTTAAGATCATCATTTCTTACTGTATGCAATGCCTCTGACACTACCTCAGTTAAATAATGCATATGACAATCCTGAATACTGTATAATGGATCTCGTCACATGGCTGAAGCGATGTATTGTAATACTATGGGAGAACGGCCGATAATACTGCCTGTATCTGCTCTTGTGTGATTGCTTTAAATGCCAACAAAAACAAGTTCACACAAAAAAAAAAATACAGTACTTAACCAAAAATATAGAACACATACATTTAAAATACATATTAAAATACATAACACTAATATAAACATCGATATTATTAACGATATTTTTACAAACGATATTACTGACTTCGATATTTATGAAAACGATATTTCTTACCTTCATGTCGATATTCTGGTCACCGATATTCTTGATGTCGATATTCTGTCCCTTCGATATTTCCAACTCAATATTTTGGTACTTCGAGATTAAAAACTCGATATTATGTCTGTGTACCGTTATACTTGTCCTTCGTCTTTGCTCCTCTATATGGTCTGGGAACTCATTGGTGACTTGCAATATCCTTATAAGCTACAGCAGAGGAAACCTTTTCCCATTTATAATTCTACTTGGTGATTTAGCAATGTCTCCAAAATATGTATGATCTCTGGTTGGTAGTTGGTGAGCGCTGTATACCATAATGGACCCTTCTGATGCACATCAACAGTTGATTCCACCTATAGTGCATGCAAGTGCGGCTGAGTCTTTCTCACACACTCTGCAACACTTATGTGAAACGACACTTCATGTGACATGTGCCCACGATGTCATTATATTTTAATTTTTCTATATTCTTTAATTTTTGCAATTTTATATATCACAAACTCAACCCAAAGGTATTGGAGTGCTTTACATGAGCACCAGTTGCTTTAAACAATGTCACATTTATTTATTTATTTTAGGCACAGAGAGATTAAGTGATTTGTCCGGAATCACAGGATGTTGAGCCGATGCCAAGACTTGCCTCAGCAGCACATCCTCTCCTATTATGCCTCATATTCACTATTCAAGCTAGCTTGGCTGATGAGGGATGATGCCCCGAAACTGGTTCCAGGATGCTTGTTTCCGGTCCAGGGTGGACCTGGCTTGGCAGTTCGGCCTGGACTGTTCCCATAAGGAACAGGGTCAAGACTGATTTGCATATGGCTGGGTCCAAACTGGGGTGGCGTGGTGAGCAAAAGAATGATGGATTCAATCAGATCTTTGTGACTGGGGGTGAACATTTGCATTGTTCAGCATTCCGTCCATCATTTGTTCCTTTGGTATTTGTCGCCCTAAGTGGGAAGGGTATGCCCAGACGTGAGTCCCGTGCTCACTGCACCACTGGATTCAAGCTAGCCTGGCTGATGAAGGGTGATGCCCTGAAACCGGTCCCAGGATGCTTGTTTCCGGTCCAGGGAGGACCTGGCTTGGCAGTTCGGGCTAGATTGTTCCCATAAGGAACAGGGTCAAGACTGATTTGCATATGGCTGGGCCCAAACTGGGGTGGCGTGGTGAGCAAAAGAACAATGGATTAAACCCAGATCTTTGTGACTGGGGGTGAATGTTTGCATTGTTCAGCATTCCGTCCATCATTTGTTCCTTTCACACTCTTCACCTAACATGTCCAATAAAGGTCAAACCACACAACCACCCTTTCAAATATGCACCAAACGGTTGATACAAATGGTGTGCTTCAATATCCTTGTTTCTGGTATGAAGCTGTATATAAATAACGAAACCAGACCACCCAGTACGTAAAAAACAGTACAATTCAATACTATTGTTTTCCGAAGACCAATCTACATTTTAGGAACTCTAGCATTGTGTCCCAAATACTGATTGTTTTTATGCTTTCATTTATCTTGTTTTTGGTCCATTTACATTTAATGTAGCACTGCATTGCGTTTTTAATTCTATTCTACAGTTCATGCATTCCTGAAAGTGATTCCCAGGCACACCTGCATTTTAATTTCCAGCTACAATACCAATATTGACTCCTTAATCTACTCCAGATTGAATGTATTATACTTGTGAATTGTACAGTTCCCAGCCATTTATTTAAACACAATTCATCAGAATCTGAAATTGGAGTGTTTAAATGGAAGAGGAAAATGGATTCATTCATTGCCTGGAGTTCATTTATTGGCTGGAGGCAAGATGGCGGCGCAGGCCTGCACCACTCTACGTGCGGCGGGCCTTTGAGTCGCATGGGGAGGGGGAGTATAATTTATAGATAAAAAATAAAAGTTAACTTACCTTCGCTGGCCCGGTCCCTCGTCGTCTCTGCTCCTCACAGGAAGCAGGCAGCCTCCCTCCCCTAAGCCAATCACAACGCATTGGTTGGGACGCCGACCACACAGGCATCTATGGGAAGGCCATGAGAAAAGGGAGAGTGCGTAGGATTGTTTTGGTCGGTCCTGCGGCCGACCAAACAGTCAGCGCCCCCTGAGAGGGCAAGCCACTCCTCCCCTGCCTTAGAGCAGGACCGCACACCCGCCCAAACTCTTCTGCTTTCTCGCAGTGCGAGAAGCAGAAACATAAAATGGTATTTATAATACCATTTTATGTTTCTGCTTCTCGCACTGCGAAAAAGCAGTGGGGCGACGCTACTCCGCCCACATGAAGGAGGACCCCTGTATATATATATATATATGTATATGTATATGTGTGTGTGTGTGTGTGTGTATATGTGTGTGTATATATAATATATATATATATCTATATATATATATCCACAAGAAAAGCGCTCCAAACCCGACCAAGGACCCAAGAGAGGTGGTACGTGCGCCGGTAGAGCAACTTGTATATTTGTAACTCTAACCTTTAGTATCTGTAGTAGACTTATGTACTTACTACCATATACCATACTACATACTACCTAAATAGCCATCGATCAAATAGCACCAGAACGAAGAGAAAGAACCAGACTTAAAGGGAAGGTGGCACCCTGGTTTAATGAGGCACTGAGGGAAAGCAAACAGAGTCTCCGCAAAGCTGAGAGACAGTGGCGGAAAGCCTACGACCCCACGGATTTAACAAACTATAAAGCTATTTTAGCTCTCTATAAAAAATCTATCATAACCAGGAAAGCCGAGTATTATGAGGCTCGCATAATTGAAGCTCCAAACAAACAGAAGGTGACTTTTAAGATTCTAAATGAACTCAGTAAAAAGCCAGATGTAAATTCTGTAGCAGCACCTCTAGACTGCAATGTACTGCAGTCCTTTTTCTCCAGAAGATAACAGATATCCTCCTGGAGATTGAAAAATTCCTATCACCTTGAGCTCCGTGGAGTTGCTTACACCCCCGCTTCCTACTGGCCAGCTCCTCACTAGTTTCCCTCCACTGGACCCAGAATCTTTGATGCTTCTGATTAACAGAACCAAATCAGGCTCCCCGGCTGACCCATGCCCTCCTAAGATCTTTCGGTTGGCTTTGCCGGCCTTGGAGAGTCAGATTCTCACTCTCCTGAATAATTCTTTAGCGAGTGGTCAAGTCCCCCTTAATTTTAAGGAGGCAAGAGTCATGCCCTTATTAAAGAAACTGGGAGCAGACAAGGCCGAGCTCAAAAACTATAGACCCATCTCCCAACTCCCGTTCCTGGCGAAGGTTGTGGAGCAACATGTCCTGAAGACTACCTCAGCGTTCCTGGAGGAACATGAGTTGCTCCAACCTCGCCAGGCTGGGTTCAGAGCCCACCATAGTACGGAGCTAGTCATGCTATCGGTACTTGATGATCTTAGGATGAAGGCCGATAACAAAGACCCGAGTGCCCTGATTCTTTTAGATCTTTCTGCGGCGTTCGACACGGTCAGCCACACTACGCTATTGACCCGGCTGTCGGCCCTGGGCTTTCGAGGGCACGCCTATAATTGGCTAGAATCTTTTCTATCAGGTCGCTCACAGAGGGTCCAACTTGGTGCCCAGGTATCGGAAAAGGGCAATATTTTCTGCGGAGTCCCTCAGGGCTCTGCATTGTCCCCGCTCCTTTTCAATATATACCTGCAGCCCCTGGTAGCTGCACTATCCAATATGGACTGCCGGGTTTTTAATTACGCGGATGATACCCAGCTCATCCTGAGGATTGATAACTCGGCTTGTGCCCAAATATCAGTTCAGAACATCCTTAGGTTTACAGTCAACTGGATGACTACAAACTCCCTAAAAATCAATCCTGACAAAACCGAAGTACTAGCCTTCCCATCAAAAAACAATCCCTGGAACAGCCTGTTTTGGCCTAGAGAGTTAGGGGCCCATCGCCAGTTGTAAAAAGCCTGGGAATTAAGATCGACTCTGAGCTTTCTATGATCCATCAAGTCAACTCAGTGGTGGGCACATGCACTGGCCTCCTAAGACAGCTGAGGAAATTGGTTCCTCTGCTTTCAGTGTCATCTATGAAAACTATAATATCAGCAACCATTGTTTCACGACTCGACTATGGCAATGTGCTATATGTCGGGCTTCCTGAGAAACTCATGAAGAAACTTCAGGTGGTACAAAATGACGCAGCCAGGCTGATCTTTAGGTTGCCTAGAAGAACTCATGCCACCCCACTGCTGCGTAAACTGCACTGGCTGCCTGTTAAGCAGAGAGCGAAATTCAAGGGACTTTGTATTGTCCACAAAGCTCTATATGGACATGCGCCAGGGTACATAAAGGAACGCCTAAACAAATACGTGCCAGGACGGGCCCTTCGGTCAGCAGAAGCCGTCCAACTGGTCTGCCCTCGGAGTAACCTGGTTTCCAAAGGGGGTCGAGCTTTTTCGGTCCTCCTGCCACAACTCTGGAACCAGCTGCCCGATACCCTTCGGAAAGAATCTGGTCTGCTTCTTTTCCGGAAGCCGTTAAAAACTATCCTCTTTAGGGAAGCATTAGATACAACATATGATCTCTCAACACCATGAAGACCTCCCCGCCTTGACGCTGTCCCGTTTCTTCCAAAGCGCTAAGAGACCTGTCGGTGTATATGCGCTATACAAAAATAAAATAACATAACATAACATTCTTATGTGAATTTAAAGTTTATCTGTTCGTAACTTTTATGTGATTCATGTACTCTGAAGTCCTTATGTAATGTAACTGGTTCTATTTTAAAGCGCTGTTAGACTTGGCACCATTGGCGTGGGTCTCCCTTCCATTTTTTTGCTGTTGCCTCTTATGTTTTGCTGGTTTTAGATGCTTTTGGGCACTGTGCCACTGCTGTTCAGTGCCACAGTGCAAGTGCTCCCTACTGTAAATTGATGTATGGATTAGTGACTCCATGATTGGATGATTGGTTTACTTGTCAGTCCCTAGTACAGTGCACTGAGTGTGCCCAGGGCTTGTAAATCCAATGCTGCTGGTGGGCTTGCAGCACTGGTTGTGCCACCCACAGAAGCAGCTTGTAAAATGTGTCTCAGGCCTGCCATTGCAGAGCCTGTGTGCGGTCTGTGACTGCCATGTCGACTTGGCAAGTGCACCCACTTGCCAGTCCCTAAACCTTCCCTTATCTTCATATCAGACACCCCTAAGGTAGGCCCAAGGGCAGGGTGCATTGTAAGTATAAGGTAGGACATGCCCTGGTGTGTGTGGCATGTCCTATTAGTGAATTACAGCCATTTTCGTTTTTCACTATTGCAAGGCTACCTGTTCTCCATAGGCCAGAATGGGCAGTTTGATTATTACACCTTATAATCCTAACTGACCCAGGGAACATGGTAGAAAAACGAATTTAGTATGCCTGAACTCAGAATGATAAAATACATCTTTTAGTGAAGTTGGTTTTAACATTCTGTGTTTGAAAATACCACTTTTAGAAAGTGGGTATTTTCTTGCCTAAACTTCCAAGCCTGCCTCTGCTAGGTTGTGTATTCCTTGTCTGGAGATTGAGTGACAGGTGCTGGGGGTGGCTACAGGAGACAGGGTGAGTCAGCACAGGGCTGAATAGAAAGATCTGCATCCAGAGTGGAGGGAGGAGTTGCACCTGGGTCTGAATAGGGCTGTGCCTGCCTTCCACAATGCTGGCTCCACCTCCTGCCGGGCGTCTGATGGCTCTGCCCCTCACTCACAAAGGAAAGAAGGAGTCAGAAAAACAAAGTGCTCCAGGACTGACCAGAACTGGTTTTGGACTAGGCAGAGGCCTCTCTGCCTTCAGAGAACAAAGAGAAACTGTGTATAAAAGGGGACCCAGACCCCCAGGAAATTAGATCACTTCTGGGAAATCAAGAAACCTGTTGCTAAGGAGAAGAACCGGAGAAGCTGAAGGAGGAGTACTGCCCCTGTGCTGTTTTGCTGATTGGGGTTGGCCTGCAGTGGTTGCTTTCTACCAAGGACAGGAGAAAAGACTTTGCTGTGCTTTGTCATCTTGAAGAAGAGAATCTCCAAGGGCTTGAACTAGAGCTTGCCTCCTGCCTGAAGTCTCAGGGATACAAGACTTCACCAACCAGCTCCCCCTGCATTCCCTTGCTGGGAATTGAAGTGCCTGCTGTTGTGCTGGGCCTTCTGAGAGACTGCGTGTCGCTGGGAGCTGGAAGCGCGACGCAACAACGAGAAGCGTGTCGCCGCCGCAGCCGCGGTCATCGCATCGCCAAGGAAGCGAGACGCCGCTGTCATCCTCGCATCGCCGAGCGCGGCGCATCACCGGAGAAGCGGGACGCTGCCACAGAGGTCATCGTCGCATCACCGGAGAAGCGCGTCGCAGGGCCTGTCGCGGCTCCAAAGATCATCGAGTCGCCGCACGGCCGTCGGGCGTGCACGCATCACACCAACGTTGTCACATCGCAACCAAGACGCCATTTTGTCGCATTGTACCGGAGAAGAGTATCGCATCGAGGTGCCATCTTGTCGCATCGCACCGGAAAGCAGTAAGAAACCGACGCATCACCTCCCCACACAGTAAGGAAGCGAGCATCAACTCCCTGCGCAGCAGTAAGGAACCGACGCATCCACTCCCCTGAGTGTAAGGAACCGACGCATCACCTTCCCTGCGACCCTTTTGTTTTCTTTGCGTTACGCATTCAAGGTACATTGAGAGTAAAGTGTCGCATTTACAACTTGAGAGAACTGAACTATTTTATAACCTTTTAAAGTCTATTTTTGAGTACAGTATTGTGGATTTTTGCTATTGGGTCTTGTGATAAGTCTATATAAAGATTACTTATTTTTACATAACAACCTGTGTGGTGTCCATCTGTAGTGTTTTCACTGTATTACTGTATGTGTTCCCAAATGCTTTACACACTGCCTCTGAGATAAGCCTGTCTGCTCGTGCCAAGCTACCAGGGGGTGAGCAGGGGTTATTTTAGGAGTGTATCTCCCTTATCCTGACTAGAAGCAAGGGTCCCTATTTGGACAAAGGTGCAAACCATTGCCAACTAGAGACCCCCAGTTCTAACATTGGTGGTCAGCGGTGAGGATTTGGACTTGCATTTGTGATTCATATACAGTGATTGGTGTACACTACTAGTGAGTGCAGACCAATACACGACCACATACATTTTGAAAGGACTTTTTTTTCCTGGGAACCTTTATTTTTGTTGAGAACTGCCAATTTTCACAATGAGCAAAAGAGGATCCATTGCACCTGCAGATATTGAATTTGAAGAAGATAGGGTTGATACCTACACTGTGCCAGAGCTCAAAGCCGTTTGTAAAAGTTTAAAATCTCTATGAGAGGCCTCACCAGGAAGGAGGAGCTTCAAAAGGCGCTGAGGGCTTGGTTGGAAGCACGGAATGCCGGTGGGCAGCCCGAGGAGCCTGTGGAGGAGGCAGAGAATTTAGATGAGCAGCTTGAGGGGCCATTAGGCTTACCCGGGAGGAGAGTGCCTTCCAGGGAGGGCAGCAGTGTTTCTCAAAGGGCCTGTCTCCAGAGGAGCTGGAGGACAGGGACAAAAGCAGGATGCATGAAATGGAAATGGCCAAACTGAAACAGGGAAGCCATGATAGCCTTGAGCACAAGAAATTGGAGTTGGAAAGTAAGAGGTTGGCCATGGAAGAAAAAAGGATGCTTTTAGAGCATGAGAGAGTGGTGAGGGAGCTAGAGCTAAAGGCTAGGAGCCTAGAGATCACTCCCTCTGGTGGCAGCACACCTCCAGTGCCTGTAGAAAGTAGAGTATACATCCCCAAGGAGGTTATTAAGGATTTCATGAAGGGGGAGGACATTGGGCAATGGTTTAAAGCATATGAGATCGCCATGACATCACACCGGGTCCCTGAGAAGGATTGGGGAGCGGGGTTGTGGGGCCGCTTTACAGGTGAGGGAAGGGAAACCTTGCTAGCCTTGCCCACAGAGGATCAGATGTCCTATGCCCACCTGAAGGAAGCTTTAGTGGCAAGGTATGGGTTAACTCCAGAGCTTTATAGGCAGAAGTTTAGGAACTGCAAAAAGCTGGAGTCTAGTACCTGGGTGGAGTATGTGTCTTATTTTTGCAGAGCATTGGATGGATGGGTGAAGGGTAGCAAAGTAAATGACTTGCAGGGGTTCTATGATTTAATTGCATGGGAGCACTTGTCCAGTAGTTGTTTTCCAGAGCTACGCCAGCACCTTGTTGACAGTAAGCTGACTAATCCTAGGAAGCTTGCTGAGGAGGCGGACCGCTGGGTCAGTACCCGGGTCCACGAGGGTCTTGTGGGAGACTCCGCCAAAGGTGGGCAGGGTCCCCAGCAGAAGAGTGGGGGGGACAAGGGTAAACAGAAGGAGTTCCAAAAGGGCCCCAAAGTAAACCCCAAGAGAACCAAGGTAAGGGTTCCCAGCCTCCCACTGAGAAAAGACCATGGGTCCCAACAGATAAGTCTGTTCAGAGGGGGCCCAAAGCATGTTTTAGTTGTGGTCAGGTGGGTCACTTTGTAGGAAGTCCCAAGTGCCCCAATACCGTGACCACTGCACCCACTGGTGCACCACCCCGGCAGATGGCTAGTGTAGCCCTGGGGGAGGAGTTGCGTGCCCAAGGTGGGTGGGGTCCCGCAGAGATGTCCCTGGTCTCTTTAGGAGACAGTGAGATGGTCCCTAGGACCCAGCTGCCTGATAACACTAAAAAAATACAGGCAGTGGGTGACCATCAATGGCCATAGGGTGGAGGCTCTCAGAGACACCGGGGCCAGTGTGACAGCAGTCAGTTGTCGGGTGGTGTCTGAGGAGCAGGTGGTCCTCAACGTATTCTACCCTGTAGTTGCCGCTGACAACTCAGAGAGCCACTGCAAGATGGCCCAGGTTCCCTTTGAGTGGGGGGGGGGGGTCTCAGGTATCCTTCAAGTAGCTGTGAGGCCAGCCATGCCTGTTGACTGTCTGCTAGGCAATGATTTGGAGAGCTCCCCTTGGGCGAAGGTGGAGCGGAGGTCTCATTTGGAGATGTTGGGTCTGCCAGAGTGGGCGTGTGTGACCACTCGGTCAATGGCAGCCGGTAAGGGTATTCAGGAGAACCTGGAGCCTGGAAGAAAGGCCCAGGTGCCTGCCTTAAAGAGAGGAGGCGGGGGCACGGGAAACCGGCCCCGAAGTTCCCACGGTCCAGGAGGAGGCAGACCTTGAGGGGGATGCCCTGGAACCTACAGGGGAACAAGTGGCTGAACTGGGGGACCTGCCTGAGCTGACCCATTGGCAGCAGGAAGGAGGCCCCTCCAGGGAAGAGTTCTGCGAGGAGCAGAAGAAGTGCCCTTCTCTTGAGGGCTTGCGGCAACAGGCTGCAAGCCAGGCAGCAGGTGATCAGTCTGGATCACACTGGATCTACTGGGAGAATGGTCTCCTGTATAGTGAGCCTAAGGTTGCTGAGCCTGGGTCAGCCCGTGTGCTGGTGGTACCCCAGCGCTTCAGAGCCTTCCTACTGGGTCTGGCTCATGATGTGCCTTTAGCAGGACATTTGGGGCAAGACAAGACCTTTCAAAGGCTTGTCACCCACTTTCATTGGCCCCAAATGCGCAAGAGTTCAGATACTCATTGCAGGACCTGTCAGACTTGCCAGGCAAGTGGTAAGAGTGGGAGGAAGCACAAGGCTCCTCTCCAACCTTTCCCTGTTGTCAGCACCCCCTTTGAGAGGGTGGGTATTGACATTGTGGGGCCTCTGGATCCCAAGACAGCCATGGGCAACAGGTTCATCCTGGTCTTGGTGGACCATGCCACCCGGTACCCGGAAGCCATCCCTCTTCGGACAGTGACGGCCCCCGTGGTGGGACGTGCACTGATGGGGATTTTCTCCCGTGTGGGGTTCCCCAAGGAGGTGGTGTCCGACCGTGGTACCAACTTCATTTCCAAGTATATGAAGTCCCTGTGGCAGGAGTGTGGTGTAAGCTATAAGTTCACCACTCCTTACCACCCCCAAGGTAATGGGCTGGTTGAGAGATTCAACCGGACCCTGAAAGGCATGATTATGGGTCTTGAAGAACCCATGAGGCGTAAGTGGGACGTCCTCTTGCCATGCCTGCTCTTTGCTTACAGAGAGGTGCCCCAGAAGTCCTTAGGGTTCAGTCCCTTTGAACTGCTGTACGGCCATCCTGTAAGAGGACCTCTGAGTCTGGTCAAGGAAGGCTGGGAGGAAGCTCCCAGGAAAACTCCCCAGGATGTATTTAGTTACATGCTGGCCTTCAGGAACCAGACTCGGCATTTCAGACAACACGCTGAGGCGAATCTGGAAGCCAGCCAGGAAGAGATGAAACGTTGGCATGATCAGAATGCCACTCTGATCGAGTTTCAGCCTGGACAAAGGTTTGGGTCATGGCCCCAGTGGAGCCCTGTGCGCTCCAGGATAAGTGGACCGGACCATTTGAGGTGGTGGAGCGCAAGAGTGATGTCACCTACTTGGTGGACTTGCAGTCTCCCAGGAACCCCTTGCGGGTCCTGCATGTGAACCGCCTGAAGCCCCACTTTGAGAGGTCTGAAGTGGGCATGCTCTTAGCAACAGATGCTGGGATGGAAGAGGAGACTGAACCTCTTCCTGACCTCCTGTATGCAAAAGAGCAAGATGGGTCAGTGGATGGTGTGAACCTCTCTCCCACCCTGACCCCTGAGCAGCAGAATGACTGTCGCCAACTGTTGGGGCAGTTTTCTGATCTGTTCTCCCTGACTCCCAGTATCACTGAATGGTGCATCCATGATGTGGACACTGGGGACAGTCCTCCTGTGAAGCACAAAACTTACAGAGTGACTGACAGGGTGAGAGCTTGCATCAAGGAGGAGGTCTCCAAGATGTTTGCCTTAGGGGTGATTGAGTCCTCTAACAGCCCTTGGGCCAGCCCAGTGGTCTTGGTCCAAAGGCTGCCGCGCCTGCTGCCACACCCGAACTCCGGTTCTGTGTGGACTACCGAGGACTCAATTCAGTCACCAGGACTGACGCGCACCCCATCCCCAGAGCTGATGAGCTCATTGATCGGTTAGGGGCTGCCCGGTACCTCAGCACGTTTGATCTAACGTCTGGATACTGGCAGATTGCCTTAACTGATGGGGCCAAAGAGAGGTCAGCATTCTCCACACCAGATGGGCACTACCAATTCCGGGTGATGCCCTTTGGGATGAAGAATGCCCCTGCCACCTTTCAGAGGTTGGTCAACCAGGTGTTGGCTGGGCTGGAGGATTTCAGTGCCGCCTACCTGGATGACATTGCAGTGTTCAGCGCCACTTGGGAGGAACATCTGCACCACCTCTGGGAAGTGTTGAAGGCGCTGCGGAGGGCAGGCCTCACGATCAAGGCGAGTAAGTGCCAGATCGGGCAGGGTTCTGTGGTGTACTTGGGACACCAGGTTGGGAGCGGCCAGGTGGCGCCCCTACAACCCAAGATAGATACCATCCTGGCTTGGGAACCCCCAAAACCCAGACAGAGGTGAGAGCCTTCTTAGGACTCACCGGGTATTACAGGAGGTTTGTCAAGGGGTATGGCAACATTGTTGCACCCTTGACTGAGCTGACTTCCAGGAAGCAGCCCAGGAAAGTGAACTGGACTGATGCCTGCCAAAAGGCTTTTGATGCCCTGAAATCTGCCATGTGCACGGCGCCCGTGCTTCAGGCGCCCAACTTCTCAAGGGAATTCATTGTGCAGACAGATGCTTCAGAGCATGGTGTTGGGGCTGTGCTTTCACAGATGAATGAGGAGGGCCTAGACCAACCTGTAGCCTTTATTAGTAGGAGGTTACTCCCACGGGAACAGAGGTGGAGTGCGATTGAACGTGAGGCATTTGCTGTGGTCTGGGCACTGAAGAAGTTGAGACCATACTTGTTTGGGACTCACTTCCGGGTTCAGACAGACCACAGGCCCCTCAGATGGTTAATGCAGATGAGGGGTGAGAACCCAAAACTGTTGAGGTGGTCCATTTCCCTACAGGGGATGGACTTCACGGTGGAACACCGCCCTGGTACAGAACACGCCAATGCTGATGGTCTGTCCAGATTTTTCCGCCTTAGTGATGAGAACTCCCAGGAGGAAGGGTAGTTCTCCCCACATTTCAGCTGGAGGGGACACGTGTTAGACTTGGCACCATTGGCGTGGGTCTCCCTTCCATTTTTTTGCTGTTGCCTCTTATGTTTTGCTGGTTTTAGATGCTTTTGGGCACTGTGCCACTGCTGTTCAGTGCCACAGTGCAAGTGCTCCCTACTGTAAATTGATGTATGGATTAGTGACTCCATGATTGGATGATTGGTTTACTTGTCAGTCCCTAGTACAGTGCACTGAGTGTGCCCAGGGCTTGTAAATCCAATGCTGCTGGTGGGCTTGCAGCACTGGTTGTGCCACCCACAGAAGCAGCTTGTAAAATGTGTCTCAGGCCTGCCATTGCAGAGCCTGTGTGCGGTCTGTGACTGCCATGTCGACTTGGCAAGTGCACCCACTTGCCAGTCCCTAAACCTTCCCTTATCTTCATATCAGACACCCCTAAGGTAGGCCCAAGGGCAGGGTGCATTGTAAGTATAAGGTAGGACATGCCCTGGTGTGTGTGGCATGTCCTAATAGTGAATTACAGCCATTTTCGTTTTTCACTATTGCAAGGCTACCTGTTCTCCATAGGCCAGAATGGGCAGTTTGATTATTACACCTTATAATCCTAACTGACCCAGGGAACATGGTAGAAAAACGAATTTAGTATGCCTGAACTCAGAATGATAAAATACATCTTTTAGTGAAGTTGGTTTTAACATTCTGTGTTTGAAAATACCACTTTTAGAAAGTGGGTATTTTCTTGCCTAAACTTCCAAGCCTGCCTCTGCTAGGTTGTGTATTCCTTGTCTGGAGATTGAGTGACAGGGGCTGGGGGTGGCTACAGGAGACAGGGTGAGTCAGCACAGGGCTGAATAGAAAGATCTGCATCCAGAGTGGAGGGAGGAGTTGCACCTGGGTCTGAATAGGGCTGTGCCTGCCTTCCACAATGCTGGCTCCACCTCCTGCCGGGCGTCTGATGGCTCTGCCCCTCACTCACAAAGGAAAGAAGGAGTCAGAAAAACAAAGTGCTCCAGGACTGACCAGAACTGGTTTTGGACTGGGCAGAGGCCTCTCTGCCTTCAGAGAACAAAGAGAAACTGTGTATAAAAAGGGGACCCAGACCCCTAGGAAATTAGATCACTTCTGGGAAATCAAGAAACCTGTTGCCAAGGAGAAGATCCGGAGAAGTTGAAGGAGGAGTACTGCCCCTGTGCTGTTTTGCTGATTGGGGTTGGCCTGCAGTGGTTGCTTTCTACCAAGGACAGGAGAAAAGACTTTGCTGTGCTTTGTCATCTTGAAGAAGAGAATCTCCAAGGGCTTGAACTAGAGCTTGCCTCCTGCCTGAAGTCTCAGGGATACAAGACTTCACCAACCAGCTCCCCCCCTGCATTCCCTTGCTGGGAATTGAAGTGCCTGCTGTTGTGCTGGGCCTTCTGAGAGACTGCATGTCGCTACGAGCTGGAAGCGCGACGCAACAACGAGAAGCGTGTCGCCGCCGCAGCCGCGGTCTTCGCATCGCCAAGGAAGCGAGACGCCGCTGCCGCTGTCATCCTCGCATCGCCGAAGCGCGGCGCATCACCGGAGAAGCGGGACGCTGCCACAGAGGTCATCGTCGCATCACCGGAAAAGCGCGTCGCAGGGCCTGTCGCGGCTCCAAAGATCATCGAGTCGCCGCACGGCCGTCGGGCGTGTACGCATCACACCAACGTTGTCACATCGCAACCAAGACGCCATTTTGTCGCATCGTACCGGAGAAGAGTATCGCATCGAGGTGCCATCTTGTCGCATCGCACCGGAAAGCAGTAAGAAACCGACGCATCACCTCCCCACACAGTAAGGAAGCGAGCATCAACTCCCCTGCGCAGCAGTAAGGAACCGACGCATCCACTCCCTGAGTGTAAGGAACCGACGCATCACCTTCCCTGCGACCCTTTTGTTTTCTTTGCGTTACGCATTCAAGGTACATTGAGAGTAAAGTGTCGCATTTACAACTTGAGAGAACTGAACTATTTTATAACCTTTTAAAGTCTATTTTTGAGTACAGTATTGTGGATTTTTGCTATTGGGTCTTGTGATAAGTCTATATAAAGATTACTTATTTTTACATAACAACCTGTGTGGTGTCCATCTGTAGTGTTTTCACTGTATTACTGTATGTGTTCCCAAATGCTTTACACACTGCCTCTGAGATAAGCCTGTCTGCTCGTGCCAAGCTACCAGGGGGTGAGCAGGGGTTATTTTAGGAGTGTATCCCCCTTATCCTGACTAGAAGCAAGGGTCCCTATTTGGACAAAGGTGCAAACCATTGCCAACTAGAGACCCCCAGTTCTAACAAGCGCTCTGACACCTCCGGGTAAAGTTTGCGCTATATAAAAACGCATAAATAAATACATTGTAATAAAAATAATGCTAAGCTATTTTCTTAAGAAATATTTATTCTTAACTGGAGCACACTTTAGCTTACATTCTGTGTTTTTCCCGAGGCAAAAAATGCCTGGATGGTACAGAGCATTTCCTTAAAAATCCCTTTGTCATCTGCCCACTGCCAAGAATGTTTGGGGGGGCCAGGCATCAAGATGGAGGTGCTGGGCCCTGCTGGGTCCCCCCGTGGCTACGGTCCTGGAAACAGGCTGGGCCGAGTCCGCAGCTCACCGCAAGTCCCAGCCGCTCCTCAGAGAACACTGTTCGAGTTGTGCTGCTCGTTGGCACCTCCCTTAGCCCAGCAGGACCCAGTCAGGCACTGAAGTCCCCCGATCAGTCAGGAAGGGGGGGTACTGCATTTCAGGATGGTATCGGTCAGGCGGACCTACCGGTGGTCACCTTGGACTTACACCCCCAAGTATTGTACTGCATATAGATACTTATTACTTCAAGACAATCAAACTCCTCTGAGACAGAAGCAGCTATGAGAACCACAGCCCCAAAAGGAGGAAGACATCACCTTCACATCCAGCTTGTAATATGGCATAACAAGAGTTGGCAAAACTTTTTGTTTTCTAGCTTTTTGTTAGAGGCCTTCCTTGCAGGCAGAAGGATCCATCCAGATGAGGACAGGAGAGAGGGCAAGTCACCCATGGTAGGATTCATTTTGGGCACACTGGACTTTTATCAAAGTAAAATAAACAACAGTCTCCTGAGCCAGAAATGGGACACTCACCAAGTGCCCTTTCCTTCTGGATATTTGGCAAAAGGCAGGTAATAAGAGAGATCAGGGGAAGTGAACAACACTCCCCAAGGCCATGACTCGGCATTGCATCTGTGCCCTGTGACCCCCTATTTAAAAAGTGGTAAAGGTTCTGCAGGAGCAAGCCATTGCTCTGATCTGCAAACAGGTCCAAAAGTGATGATTTGACTGGAGATCGATTGGAAGAATGAAGGGGGAAAATGGTAGTGCCTTTTCTGATACACCTTGATCATCACATTGCCAATCTTAACAACTACATTTGACCCCTAAACTCCTTTGCAAAAACGAAAAGTGATTGCTACACCACACCAATTGTTTTCGAGTTCGTGAGAAGTCTACAACTTTGCGTTGATGCTGACCCCAACCTATTCTCTATCACTGAACATGTATTTCTGACAAGCAGATTGACTGATATAGGTATTTTAGGCACTGTCATGGAGTGGCAAAAATTATTTCTAGTTTACAGATGCCATGCAGTTGCCATGCCCCTTTCACTTTGCAGCCCATGAAACTCAGCTCATGGATCAAAATTCTCCTCATTTGTTTTCAGTCTATACACGAGTCCCCTCAAAACTTCTTAACTCCACAGGGACTAGATTCTACACGTGTACGGATAGCTAATCTCCAGATTATCTCGCCAATCTGTGTTGGTGGGATGGACTCAGGACCACGCCATCTTGACTATCGCCTTGTCCTCACTCTGTTCTTAAGGCTCTGCCCTACAAAACGTATGCTTCTTCTGACCACTATGGATCTTTCATTTGAGGCTATGCACATTGCCTCATATCATGCCTCCCTTCTCCTGCTAAGGTGGTTCATTACATGAGTTTTTACATGGGTGCCGACCTGTCTTTAGAGACCCAGGTCATTAATGGTCCTAAAACTTGTTTACTCCAGCTGAAGATATTGAGGAATGTACTCCAGCTTGTTTACTGCAGCTGAAGATATTGAGGAATGCACTCCAGCTTGTTTACTCAAGATGAAGATATTGAGGAACGCACACCAGCTTGTTTACTCCAGCTGAAGATATTGAGGAATGCACTCCAGCTTGTTTACTCCAGCTGAAGATATTGAGGAATGTACTCCAGCTTGTTTACTCCAGATGAAGATATTGAGGAATGCACTCCAGCTTGTTTACTCAAGATGAAGATATTGAGGAACGCACTCCAGCTTGTTTACTCCAGCTGAAGATATTGAGGAATGTACTCCAGCTTGTTTACTCCAGATGAAGATATTGAGGAATTCATATGGCCAATTACCCATTTGCAGTTTCAGTGATCAATTGGTCCAATCACAATTTAACTAAGGTGACTCCATCGATCTTGGTGGCCCAATAAAAAGCGTTACACCATCCTCAGCTGGTTTGGAATGCAGCAAACAGGCAGATTGCAGGACTTTACAGACAAGAACCTATTTCACCACTTCTGCAAGCAATACAATGGCTTCCGAATTATAGCAGGATAGTCTTCAAGGCCATGCCTTCATTCACCAGTACCTCTGATGTCTTGGCTGCTAAATTCGAATGACATATTCAAGGTTGGGCCTTGCGCTCTGGGCAACTATTTGTACTACGCATCGCCAGATTTAGAACTTTCGACAAGGTGCTAGGTCCTTCTTGGTGGCTTGAGTAAAAGTTTAGAATTTGCTTCCTCTCTCATCTCTGGCTAAATCAGGTCTACCAAAGATTAGGAAAGTGAAGTAGAGAGAGTGCAAAATTCAGATAGGCAGAAACAAGTTTATCGGCAGTTTATGGACAGCAAGGAGGTTTTGACAGCTCTGTGGACAGAAGACAACTAAATACAAATAAGGATGCAAACCGGAATGTAAACAGGCTCGAGGCAACAAAGTGCAACAGTTTAAAGGTAAACACGTGTTTAAAGGTAAGTAGCTAGAACAGATAGGGAATAACCAACTTTAGAAATGTACCTGATGTTAAATGAGATTATACTGAAAGTTAAAGTATCACTACTACATAAAGCTATTAAAACATGGCTCTATAATTAGGAGGACAGAAAGAGACTACGTCTGAAAGGAGATTGTCTCCACTGGAGTGGAAGGCGGATGGTTTCTGTTATTTTAAGAAAGGCTATGAAGTCCCTTGACTTGACGTTGCAGAATGTGCTGGACCATGGAACGGTGATGCAGGCAAGCCACAGCACCACAAACACACAGGCATCATACGACACGAGTTAAAATAATGGCTGCCATTCAGTAACTAAATCCGGCAGGTTGACAGAAAATTATCCATACCGAGCAAGTTCAACTCGCCACGTCCCCCTGCATCTGTAGCCATTCCCTTACTATAGATCAGAGGTCTTCAAACGTTTTGATGCTGAGACCCCCGTTACAATTTTTTTAGGCCTAAGGACCCCCACCTGACAAAACTTTCTAGAACTTGGTACTCCTCATCATTGACAACTATCAACAACCATAAAAGCCCCCAATTCCCACAGCAAATCATTTTTACATTGGGGAAATAAATTAAACAGTGTTTAGCAAACCAAAGGTCAGTGAGCGTGGGAGCAGGTCAAAGGTGTGGCTAAAAACAAAGGGCTCATTTATGAGGCATTGGCGTAGGGCAGCGCCACAAGGCTTCTTGCTGTGCTGCCCTACGTCACTGTGAAAGGGCAGGAATACACCTTATTTATGAAATATGGTGCATTCCTGTCCTTTCCCCCTGCGTTGGCACAAAAATTGCTGCCTAGCGCCAACTATAGGCAGCATTGGTCACCTTCCCGCACAAAAACAATTCTGAGAGGGGTTTTCCTCTTTCTATGTATGCAGCACACATGGAAAGAGGAAAAACGAGGAGGAATGAAACCATTTCTCCTCGTTACGCCTGCTGTGGGGAGGCTTAAGGTTTTGGCGCTTCCCCAGGTTTACATGGTTTTGCACATCTGGGGCAGCGTCAAAATACATGAGTGTTGCGTGGGAACACCCACCTAACGCCCATGGTACGCCTCCTTGACGGAGAGTAAGGCAACGCAGTGACTTGCCCTGCCTTGCATTACTCCATATCTATGAGGCCATGCAAAGCCACGCAGGGTGACTTTGCGTCACCTCATAGATATGATTGAGACGCTTGTGCCGCCGGAGGTGCAAAATAAGTGACACTCCGGCGGCACAAGCCTCTCATAAATCAGCCCCAAAATACTTTGTTCATTTTTTTGGTCTTTCACCATCAGCTAGATATAAAATAATGGGTAGCTTAAATGAAGAATAAACGTAAAAAGTTGTGACTCAGTAGGAAATGCACTATAGTACATTATGAAACCCCTATTATTTAATGCACTGCAGAGGTCTGTGTGTAACCAGAGAGCCACAGAATTAAATTTGGTTTGTGCAGTGGAGAATAGTGACTTGTGTATTTTTAGTGCTACAAGGTCACCGCCTGTGACAGAAAGCACTGTGAATGTGTAAGCCATTATTTTATACTTGCATTACACACATTATAAGATAGACTGCTACAAACTGTGCAAATAGTTTCAGGATAAAATGTAGTTTTTAACATTTTGAATTTAGTAAGACCAGACCATAAGTAATGCATTTATTTTGATAACTTCACAGCCCAGTTGTTAACTCTTTGCACTACCACTTAAAAAAAACCAAAAAAACCCACATCTTTGCCATCACAGTGCTTGGAGTGATTCGAGCAATTAATGCCAGAATCGCTCCCAAGCACCATTTACATTTACAGATTAAATCCTAGGGCACGTTTGCATTTCATTTAGGCAAGCAGGCACCCTGGCAAAGGCTTGTTTGAAGGATAGTTCTACCTGTCTGCTGGGCCTCTTCCTTTCACAGCACGACACTCAATTAACTTCAGCTGAAGCATTTTATTGATTGGAATGAGGAGTCCGGGGCAGGTGTCCTTGATTGAAGACCTCTCCTACAGATGTTCCCTCTGCAATTGAAGAGCCAAAGGGGACTGCAGTTTAGTCACTCAGGTAGGTGGGAGATAAACGAATCCTGTCAACCCCGATGTACTTCTAGATCCTGCCGCAGGCAAGCTTCCAACTATGGCTGTTTGATAGGAAGCCAAGCTCCTGAAGCAGCTGCGCCATGGCAAGGATATCCCGAACAGCCTGGTCATAGGATAGGGATGGAGCAAAAGGTCATCCAGTTAGAGTCATCAGCGGGGTCAAGAGTTTTGTCCTTGAGGCCATTGAGCTTGGAAAAGGGTGGAACCTGGAGGCAAGGAAGAGATGTTGATGAATCGAACTTAAGTATGTGAAACAGTCTCTCACAGTACCTGGAGAAACAGATTAAGGAACCTCCCAACAATACTGAGGTGTCAGACCTCTGTCCATAATAAAGACTTCTGCTAAGAGGTGACAGATTAAGTCAGACTGATGTTGTGGAAATCTGCCTGGGAACCTGGTGCTAAAGTTGGAGCATGTTAGAATCCGGCTTATATCTCCCTTGTTCGGGTTGTTCACAAGTCTTCCTACCCCTGGCTGTGTACCTTGTGCAAGGTATGAAAGACTGGTCATGCTTCTGGTTCTTAAAGGATTTTTAAAGAACCTCCTCCAACTTCTTGCCAAACAATATATGCCCCCAAAAAAGTCACTCTTAACTAAGCAGGACTTCTGTGCACCATCCACCTTACATTCTCTCAGTTGCAAGTACCAACAGGCTGGAACTAGTTCCCCAGAAGCCATCATGGAAGCCTCTAGATGGTTAAAGGTGACATTCAATAGAAATAGAAATAATTCTGCTTTCACTTTCATGTTGGCCGGAAGCTGTGAGCAGTCCTCCCTCATACATAGCTGTAGATAATGATTAAATGTCATTGACCAGTGACTGTGAGGGTTCTACTGAATAGATGCCACTGCCAGAGACAGACTCTAGCACACAAAGGATCTCTTTAAGACAGCCTCAGTTTTCTTGCCCACTGGATGTGAAAGGACCACATCCTTAGTAAAGATTACCCTCTAACCAATGAAGTTCACCAGCATAGAGTCCAAAGTAAACAACGGTGACATCCAAGCTGCCATAGGTCGTGATATTCAGATGACCATAAACCGTAGGCCAGAGACCTGCTGCGAATCCTTCCACTCCCTCATCAGGAGGTCGTGCATAGTGGCATCCATAGGGAGGTAGGCACTGCCATAGAGAGTTTAGAAACTGTCTGAACCAGTTCCACTGGGAACGGGCTGCCTCGTCAGGAGGAAACAGCAGATGGGTAAAAAAGGTACCCCACCACCTCCTGGAAATCAGCATTCCGCACATATTCCAGCCCTGGGGCTGAATCCGCATACAGTGTACCTCATCCTCATCATTGTATTTGGGGGTGGAGGCCATGAGAAGGCAACTGAATAGTAAGAGGAGATTGTAAACCTCTGCTAAGGACCACGGCAAATAATTTAACTAGTCCTGAGAAAGAGGAGGGGGGGTGAGAGTCATCCAGAATGGAGCACCCAAGTGTCCTGCCAGTTCTCCTTCTTTTCCTGGAGGGAAAAGGGGGAGTAAAGTTTCACTTCTGAGAGCGCTCCAGCATTTTAGCTACTCAAACAGAAGAACTTGCTGCTCAGAACACAACTTGCTGCTCAGAACACAATCAAGAATGCCGCTTAATGTGCAAGGATCCACTTGCAATGCGTGGCCACCCAACATAGCTGAATGCAGAAAGAGGTCACTGGTAAACACAATCTGAGAACAAAATCAGAGATGACACCGCAAATCGGGGAAACGCTGCATAAATCCTAATGGAACCATGATTTGAGCAGACTCGACCACAGGCCCGGTTCTAGGGGGTGGGCCGGGTGGGCCGGGTGGGCCAGGCCGACCCAAACATGAGCCTGGCCCACCCAAACATGAACATTGGCCCTCGCAGTGAATCTGCCACCGATGTGCAACAACAATAAAAAAAATTCAGATAACTGGTGATTTATGATCCTGCTGGAGAGCAATCATTTGTCTGTTGGTAGTTTTTAAATGCAGATAAACTGAATTTTATGTGGGTAGCTCAGGGGGTTACTGCCTTTGTCACAGAGATCCTTGTGTTACTCGCAGTTCAGAAGTTACCATCCTAAAATAGACTTGACCTATGAACTGTCATCAAAGAGCTGTATACAAACTTCGCTTTTTTGTGTTGTGATATAGTTAGAACTTCTTCAGTCTTTCATTATTCTAATGTTGCTAAAAAGAGTTTGTTTGGGCAGTTATACATTTTTATCAGTAAAGTCAACCCCCAACCAATGGAGTACTCTTTAAATCCTGAGGAGGAGGAGGTCATGGGGTGAGGGGCTATGGAGTTTGTGCTTCTCTTGACCAAACCCTCGTAAAATATATAGCCCACCAGTATGGATGACATGTGATTCCTATACCTTTTCCTATACCTCGTAATCCTCATTGGCTTATGTGACATTCCCCGTAGACTGATTTATTGTCTCTGTATAATGTGTGCGTGATGTAAAGTACTGTGAAACCCTACTCTGATATGAGTAGCGCTATACAACAAATGGAATGCATATGAGAGAGGGGCAATGGAGAGATGAGGGGCACTAGTGGAGGGTGGCAGTGAGGGAATCCGAGGAGGAGGTCATGGGGTGAGGGAACTACAGAGAGATGAGGGGCACTAGTGGAGGGTGGCAGTGAGGGAATCCGAGGAGGAGGTCATGGAGTGGGGGGGAGCTACGGAGAGATGAGGGGCACTAGTGGAGGGTGGCAGTGAGGGAAGCCGAGGAGGAGGTCATGGGGTGAGGGGCTATGGAGCGATGAGGGGCACTGGTGGAGGGTGGCAGTGAGGGAATCCGAGGAGGAGGTCATGGGGTGAGGGAACTACAGAGAGATGAGGGGCACTAGTGGAGGGTGGCAGTGAGGGAATCCGAGGAGGAGGTCATGGAGTGGGGGAGCTACGGAGAGATGAGGGGCACTAGTGGAGGGTGGCAGTGAGGGAAGCCGAGGAGGAGGTCATGGGGTGGGGGTTGGAGCTACGGAGAGATGAGGGGCACTAGTGGAGGGTGGCAGTGAGGGAATCCGAGGAGGAGGTCATGGGGTGAGGGTGGAGCTACGGAGAGATGAGGGGCACTAGTGGAGGGTGGCAGTGAGGGAAGCCGAGGAGGAGGTCATGGGGTGAGGGGCTATGGAGCGATGAGGGCACTGGTGGAGGGTGGCAGTGAGGGAATCCGAGGAGGAGGTCATGGGGTGAGGGAACTACAGAGAGATGAGGGGCACTAGTGGAGGGTGGCAGTGAGGGAATCCGAGGAGGAGGTCATGGAGTGGGGGAGCTACGGAGAGATGAGGGGCACTAGTGGAGGGTGGCAGTGAGGGAAGCCGAGGAGGAGGTCATGGGGTGAGGGTGGAGCTACGGAGAGATGAGGGGCACTAGTGGAGGGTGGCAGTGAGGGAATCAGAGGAGGAGGTCATGGGGTGGAGCTACGGAGAGATGAGGGGCACCAGTGGAGGGTGGCAGTGAGGGAATCGAGGAGGAGGTCATGGGGTGGGGGGAACTACGGAGAGATGAGGGCGCTAGTGGAGGGTGGCAGTGAGGGAATCCGAGGAGGAGGTCATGGAGTGCGGGGGGAACTATGGAGAGATGAGGGGCACTAGTGGAGGGTGGCAGTGAGGGAAGCTGAGAAGGAGGTCATGGGGTGTGGGGGGGAACTACAGAGAGATGAGGGGCACTAGTGGAGGGTGGCAGTGAGGGAAGTCGAGGAGGAGGTCATGGGGTGGGGGGGCTACGGAGAATGAGGGGCACTAGTGGAGGGTGACAGTGAGGGAAGCTGAGGAGGAGGTCATGGGGTGGGGGTAGCAAACGGAGAATGAGGGGCACTAGTGGAGGGTGGCAGTGAGGAAAGCCGAGGAGGAGGTCATGGGGTGAGGGTGGAGCTACGGAGAGATGAGGGGCACTAGTGGAGGGTGGCAGTGAGGGAATCAGAGGAGGAGGTCATGGGGTGGAGCTACGGAGTAATGAGGGGCACTAGTGGAGGGTGGCAGTGAGGGAATCGAGGAGGAGGTCATGGGGTGGGGGGAACTACGGAGAGATGAGGGGCGCTAGTGGAGGGTGGCAGTGAGGGAATCCGAGGAGGAGGTCATGGAGTGCGGGGGGAACTATGGAGAGATGAGGGGCACTAGTGGAGGGTGGCAGTGAGGGAAGCTGAGAAGGAGGTCATGGGGTGTGGGGGGGAACTACAGAGAGATGAGGGGCACTAGTGGAGGGTGGCAGTGAGGGAAGTCGAGGAGGAGGTCATGGGGTGGGGGGGCAATGGAGAATGAGGGGCACTAGTGGAGGGTGGCAGTGAGGGAAGCCGAGGAGGAGGTCATGGGGTGGGGGGGGAGCTACGGAGAGATGAGGGGCACTAGTGGAAGGTGGCAGTGAGGGAAGTCAAGGAGGAGTTCATGGGGTAGGGGGGAGCTACGGAGAATGAGGGGCACTAGTGGAGGGTGGCAGTGAGAGAATCCGAGGAGGAGGTTATGGGGTGGGGGGCTACGGAGAAATGAGGGTCACTAGTGGAAGGTGGCAGCGAGGGAATCCGAGGAGGTCATGGGGTGGGGGGCAGCTACGGAGAGACGAGTGACACTGGTGGAGGGTGGTAGTGAGGGAGTCTGAGGAGGAGGTCATGAGGGAGAGGGGCTACGGAGAGATGAAGGGCACTGTTGGAGGGTGGTAGTAAAGGTATCTACGGAGAAAGAGGTCATTGGTGGGACCCCAAAAAGACTTTTGCATCAGCACTAAAGCAAGCGCTGTCATGGCCTTTCTGTTTTCGTTTATTTAATTAACAGTCGGGTGATTGGGACAACTGTGGAGCATACTTTAAAGTGCATGCTAATTACATTGATTTTACTAATGTTTTTTACCGGGAATAATGAAAAGTGGAACCGGATGGTGGCTGATTTGGGGCTCGGGCCCAAGGTCAGCTGCGAGATAAGATGCACTGGAGAGGGGTGGTAGAAATTGGATAATCAAGCCTGTAAGGGAGTGCGCTGCAGAGTCAGGGGTGAGGCGGAGGTAGTAATGATGAGGGATTCTCCCTGAAGGCTCGCACAGAGGGTGCCCGAGTAGTGTCACTTGCCTGATACTCCCACCTTAGAAACCTCCTCTTCCCATCAAAGGGACATTACATGGAAAAAAAAACACTTTTTGAGAGTGATAACATTTAGAAAGAGATTTTGAAAAGAGTGCATTTTACTGGGCCTTGTAAGACTAAGGCGAGATAAAGGAGGGCCCAGAAGCAGGCCTGACTAGACATATAAGCGACAAATTGGGCCCGCAGTGGCCCACCCGAATGCACCCTTGGCCCACCCAAATAAAAGTTCCTGGAGCCAGGCCTGCTCGACCACCACCTCCGCCACCTCCTGGAACAGCCTGAAACCCAAGCAAATAATGGGGTAGGACGGGACCACCCTGCGGCCCCATCGCTGCTCACGCAAGGACCCGGTGCTGGCTACAACTGTGCCTGCCGTCGCACATCAGAAGGACATACAGGAGGCCTTCATAGCAACAAAGTCAGACGGATGGAGGGCACACATCACAAGCCCCTGCGTCACTGCCTGCATCGCCCTCGTGATGGAGCCCCGAACCCTCTGAAGCGCAGGGCACCCGTCCAAGAGAGACATAAGAAACAGGCGGAAGTTGGGACAGCCCTGAGGCCCTTTAGGCCCATGCAGCAGGTGGGGCCTAGTAAGGGAGAGCAAACAATTTAAGCTAAGCAACGTTTGGGGGGATGGCAGCTTGCTATGGAAGGGTTGCCTAGGGGACGCGCGGCCTCCTTTTCTTTAAGTAAGGAATAGGAGGAGGAGGACATAAGTAGGTAGAGCTTAAATGTAAAATTAAACTCTCTCTGAGAGTCTGTGATGGACACATTTTAGAATTAATGTACTTTTTAGAATACCTTTCTCGGTGTATTATTGTTTTTAACGTTTACAGGTATGTCTATCTTTATTGTACCTGGAGTAATCTATTTTTAATCATTTTCATAAATGTTTGTGAGGGTTTTACTAAACCTAATATAGAGGGCAATTTGTCAATGTCCATAACCATTTTATGAACAAAAATTTAAAAAAATGAGCGTTCGGGACATGTTTATTTACTTGGGCACTCGGTGCTTTATGCAACAATAATTCATTATACAAATCAATTCCAGAATAACAGCCTACTTACATTACTTCATTTCTGTAAAATCTCTTTGGCCATAGTTAACAAGAAACAAAATTCTTTTTATTCTGCTCCGTTATTTGTGGGGCAATTATCGAAACATTGCAAACAATTTTCTTTGAAATGTATTTACAAAAACTACTTTTGAAGTAATTCAGCCATAGTTGAGCCATAAAACAAAAATGCCCAAGTTTTTCAATTTGTGCTTCAGATTATCAAAAACATCATTATTTACCTGTTTGTATTTTTATTTCAAATGTTATTTCAATTAACATGAGAAAGAAGACTTGACGTTTTTTAGAAGTGGCTTGTACATGGTAACAGTTGTCGCGCGCTGCCCTTTATCAAACAGCGCTTGAGCCAACATATGGATTAACATGTAGCTGGGCCTAATGTAATAAAAAATACATTGCGCTTCATGTAGATGCCACATACTTTCATGCTGATTGTTTGGTAAGCACAAAATCTGAGCAGAAAAATAAAATCTTACTATATGTATATATAAATAGGACCTGCCATGTAGTCAACTGTATAATTCAAAGGTCCCCATTCCAAGTGTGTCATTAGGTCTGTGAGAAAATACCTGGGTAGGAATAGATCATTCTGGCCGCTATCTCCCTGTGAGCTAATAAGGATCTCAAGTTAATATCCCCAGAATGGGTAGTATCCTGCTGACCGCAAATACTGGGTCATTTATGCAGGTTGCTCCCTATTTCGGGTGGTTTAGCGCTGAAGTTTAGATTCTCTGCTCAGGTTGTAAATATCTGCAGGGGGACTAGTGCTGGTGGGTATGCTGGACGGGAGACGGGAGGAAATTTCGGGGGTAGGGAAGCTGTGGCTGCTCTGTGGAGAATATTGTTCTCTCCCCTTGTGGGGGTGGGCAGGCGGGGGATGTGCCTCTGACTTCATCCTGAGCCCCTTTCCACCTGTAGTTTTAGTGGGCGTGGATCTGCACCAGGTACAACTGAGATCTGTATCTCTAGTCTAGACCCAGTAATTTTAGGCCAGAAACACCAGACAACGCCTAGTTGGCCAGAGTGATAGTCTGGCGCGGATCCCGCTCTGGGTATCTCCCAATGGTGGACACAGAGGTGCCATACTAGCTTATATCATTATGTAAAAATTGAAATTATGAATCTTTAAGGAGTGCTCAATCAAAACCAAGCGGCCTCCTGGCGATTAAAGGGTATTTTGTTTACTGAGCTGAATAGTTTCTGTTTGCGTGACCTCAGAAGGGTGAAAGATCGACCTCCCATCGAAGGATTCCACTGTATGCCCCGCGGGTTACTCTGCGCATGGATTTATACAGCAGATTCTCAACCCGCTGCGCCTTTCTCGTCTGCATAGTGACTACAATAAAAACCTATGAAAGATATCGATGATGGGCTGTCTGAAATTGACTGACTAACTGGGTGCTCTAGACAATCAGTTGCCATGATGGGAATGGGTTTGCACTGTAGTGCTCAAGGGAGGGGATTTTATATAGATGAACTCAGTAATAGGGGTTCTGTGGATTCACTCGAATTCTCCTCCTCCAAATCAAATATTAGTAGGGAGAGCCGAGACAAACCCGAAAACTATGCACCGCGCCTCAACTTAATCCCAAACGACACCACTGGTAGTGAGGAGTCGGATCTGCCAACCACCGAAGCTGAACAAGCTATAAATAATGAATTTGCGGGATTGGCAAATTAGGGTCATATTAAGTCTCCACTTAAGTTTATTTCATGGAACATAGCTGGAATTCGCCCCAAATTGACTGACGAGGTATGGTTAAAATATATTAGAGGCTTTGACATTATTTGTCTACAGGAGACGTGGTATAAAGAAGATATCGTGCTGAATGGTTATTGTTCTTACACGGTCCACGCAACACCCTCGTCAGCAGGGAGGGCAAAAGGAGGGTTGGTACTGTTAATCTCAGTTAAATTTGAGGCCATAAAAATTACCATTGTTGGTACATCTCCTTGCTTTCAACTAATCTTGATCTCTAATATGCTACAGGTCAAGCTACTAGTGGTGAACTGGTATTATAATATCTTCAACCAAAACAGCTGTCAGGTTATTGAGGCTTTGCAGGCGGAAATCAATATTACCTCGGAGAAATGGCAACCATTATGAATTCTTTGGGTGGGTGTTTTTAATTGCTCTTCCTGCCCCCACATCTCTAATTATGCCTGTGGGTTGCTAAACACAGTGGGGCAGCCCCTGTCGCATTTTATCCAAACCCCTCAGCGTGAGGCCCTAAACTCTATTATTGTGGAGAATGATTTGGGCCTCATTAATGACTTAGCTAGTAATCGCTCAACACAGTGCCCTATTCTGTTGGAGGAGGCAGGGAAAGTTTTATTGATTTTATGTTTATCTCGTGGAAGTTCATGCCGCTTATTGGAGACTTTGAGGTGGAGCCAAATAATGCTAGCGATCATAATCCCCTCACAGCGTCCCTCAGTACAATAGCTCAGACAGGGAAAGTAGATGACTGCTCGATTCATTTTAATCCTAATAAAGGGGTAAGACTCAATTGGAATAAAGTAAACCCATCTGAATTTGAGGCAAAAACCATCACAGCCAATTATGATTCGATCATGAGGTGTTTACATCATGACTCGGCCTCAGCTGAGATCATTCATGAATTTGAACTGATTTGTTCAGATATAGCTAAAAATCTGACCAAATCGATTAAAACGCTAGGAAGGCCTATAAAAGCATAGTTAAGCAGAGGAAAGAAGAACTGAGCGGCTCAGCCTGGGATGATTTGGAGAGAGCTAGTTCCCTTAAGGACTCTAAAAGCTTCTGGGATATCATACATCAGCCTTTATTCACTGACGAGGTGAGGAAGATAGATTCCCTGATCCTGGGGGATATCTGGGAAACTCACTTTGCGGCAATATTTAATCCTAACGGCCGCCAGCCTGAGGAACTTAGTGGGGATTTGCCCTTAGACCTAACCTCGGCTTCTCATTTAAGTGCATCAATTTCAGTAGCTGAGGTCGAGGAAGCCATAGCAAAAGGAATTAGCATGAAAGCTCCAGGTCCGGACGGAGTGCGATTAGATCTCTTTAAAAGTAATCCTGAGCTATGGGCTCCATTATTGACCAACGTTTTTAAAGCAGTGGTGACTGGCCCCATCCCAGCAACTTTGAGGGAGGCTGTCGTGGTCCCTGTGTTCAAAAAAGGTAATAGAAGTGACCCTGCCTGTTATAGGCCAATTTCCCTTGTAGACGCTACAGCAAAGCTGTTAGGGAAGGTTGTCCTTGCCCGCCTCGAAACTTGGGCATTGGATACAGGGGTGATGGCAAGCACGCCGTTTGGTTTTAGGAGAGGGATGGGCACCATTGAACAGTGCCTCAACTTGTCACTGATTATGGGCAAGTACATGAAGGCCAGGAAGGTTTCTATCCACCTGGCCTTCATGGACTTGTCCAGTGCTTTTGACACCGTAAATCAGGAGAAGTTGTGGGCACTTATGGGGAAAATGGGAGTCGAGGAAGCTCTGATTTCTCTTCTTCGTAGGCTCCATGCATCCACCTCTGTTGTTATAAGATACGGCCCACAAGGGGAAAAAACTAGGCCCATAGCTTCCACAGAAGTTGTCCGGCCGGGATGTATTTTAGCCCCCTTTCTTTTTTTAATTTATACCAATGGTCTAGAGGCTTTTTTAACAGATAAAGAAATTGATTGTCCACGCATTGGGGGCACACGGGTCCCGCTACTTTCATATGCGGACGACACCGTGTTAATGGCCCTGACAGCAAATGGCCTCCAAAAATTACTTACTGCATTCACAGATTTTATGCTGGCTCTTGATTTAAAAGTTAATTTTATCAAATCATATATTATGGTGTGTGGTCCCAAAATGACCAAAACTAGGAAATATGCTGTGGGAAATAAGAGAATTGACAAATTGAATAATTTCTAATTATCTAGGGAATATTTTTAATAACAGGATGAATTGGGAACCGCTTGTTACTGCAAGGGTGCAACATGCGGGCAGGGTGGTTGAGGGGCTTTTTCGCTTTGCTCGTCAGCTGGGCCATAAGCCAGTGACTGAGCTGGTTACACTTTACAAAGCCAAATGTGTGCCTGTTGCAACATACGGAGCTCGAGTGTGGGGATATCATAACAGCCGCCAACTACAGATTATGGAAAATAAATTCATAAAAAGGTTACTGTTGACTCCGAATAGTGCCCCCACGATCTTTTGTCATCATGAGCTGGGGCTTGACTTTGTAGAGGATCATATAGACATTGCCCCCCTGCTATTATGGGCCAAAATCTGGTTGTCTGAGGAGTTGGTGTTCTCCAGAGAGGTTGTCAAAGACTGTATTAATCTTGACGGGGCACTAACTATCCCTTGACTCCGATTTGTAAGGGATAGCCTTCATAAGCTAGGTCTGCGACACTACTTTGATTGTCCAGCCGGCATCCCTGAAATTGTTAAGAATATCATAAAAAAGGCACATTCTACAGGGGCGAATATACGTCGCTCTCAACCCGACGCAACAGGCCTCCCTTGTTTATTCCCTGTCCAGCAGCAATTTTATTTAACATTCACCATAAATGTACAGATACGATTTTATTTAACAAGATTTTGCCTCCTTACCCTGCACTTTTTGGTGGCTTACCCGAAACAATCGGGGTGGGTAGATAAACTGGAGCCTTGCCCCTGTGATAATTTGGCAGCTCAGAGCACATTGCACTTTATGCTGTTTTGCCCCCTCCATAAAGAGCCAAGAGGACATTTTTTTGTTCCGATTTTAAAAGAAATTAGGCCATGTTCCTATATTGAAGGTTTTAATTATTTACACTCTTTGGCTACTTATGATATCTGCACTAGGGTTTCCAACTACGTTAAAGTTGCAATGGCTATTAGGGAACGGTATTAGATATTGTAGTTGAACCCGAACAGTGTAATTCTCTATCACACAACCTAAGTATTGATGTATCTTTATGGAGGGAACTGCACATTGTAATGGTATTAAGTGCCTTGTAATATAGATTGCATTTTTATCAGATGATTGATTTTAAGAATTGTATTTCTTCCTTTCGTTCTTTTAATTAATTGAATTGCCTCTCGTGCTGCTTTGTAAATAGACTACTGGAACCATAATTTGTAATGCTGATTTTATAAACTTTTATGGTTTTCTTTTGAAACTGAATAACGTTACTTTGACTACAATAAAAACCTATGAAAGCTATCGATGATGGGGTGTCGCTCAGCACCATATCTTGTTCTGGGCACAAGATCAATAAATCAAAACAAAAACAAGGGGCCATAGAACATAAACTTTACACTGATCCAAAAATGTAGCGAAAACACTTTTGGTTCAGTTATGTTGTTTGCCTAGCAGGGGATGGAGTAAGCAGACTTTTCTCAAGTACTTATTGCATAACAATTGCAAATAATATATGAAATACAGGTTGCTTATGAATACTTGTATGCATGTAATGCAAACCTGATCCATGAATATATCAAATGTAGTGAATTGATTTTGCCCTGTTTGTGGTACATTCGATTTTGCCCTAAACCTGGTTTCATACTCAAGTTTTGGAAGTGGCAGCGATGTATTTCATTCTTCTTCGTTTGGTAAACACTTCAAATTTCAAATCCAGTTTGCTTGGTAATTTTTAATGCGTTAGTGCAAAGCTATTTCTGGTCTCTAGCAAGCCGTGTTTTTCCGTTTCCATTTTACACAAGCAACAAAAATGGGACAAAGAACGTATGCTCTTGTGTTGCATCGGTGTGGCAAATTTCTATAATCCAGCCTCTGAACTGGTATTGTACTGACTCCTCCATTGTATCCAAGCTCTGCCTGAGTGCTGAATAACAACATCACAAGAAATCCACTGAGACTTTAAATCATTGTGCGTGTTGTCCATGACCTTGTGAATACATTCCAGAATGTGTACTTTGTATAAAGCTGATGGTCACATGTCTGCACCATTACTACAACGGCTGGATGACAATCACATTACATCACATCTTCAGGCAGGGTTTCACAAAGGGCAAAGCACCATAGATGATAGACCACCTGATGAAGCTGTACTTGATATGCCTAAAGTATATATATATGGCCTTGTGAAACTCTCCACTTTACATGGCCTTCATTGACCTAAGGACGGCATATGATTGCGTCGATAAGCCAGTACTCGGGAGTGTCCTGGAGGAACAAGGTTTACCCAACAAGCTCCTGAGATTATTGAGGGATCTACATCATAGCAATAAAACACGTGTAAAATATGGAAACAAGGGTGAATGCATGGAAGATTTTGGAGTAAACATCTGAGTGAGACAGGGCTAAGTACTAGCCCCAGCATTATTTAACATATATATAAATGAAATAGGAACATTTCTCTCTAATCTTGACCTCGATGTTCTCAAGCTGGAGAACGCACGCATACCAATCCTGTTATTTGCAGATGACGCAGTGATGCTTCCATGCACGGAAAACTCAGTGCACCATCTACTAGATGGCTTGGAGCTAATCTGCGATAACAGGGAACTTACCATTAATATGGGGGAAAAACGAATTTATGATCATTAAACCGAAATCAAAGCTTAACTCAAACTTCAAGATATTTGGCAAACCACTTGAACAAGTGCAAACCTACAACTATATGTGCATACGAATTGACGACCATCTCAACTGGGCAGATCAGTTAGGAAAGTGTAAAAAAAAGTCTGAGCCAACAGGCTGGCACTGTATTAAGATTCTCAAATAAATGTGGCAACTAATTAATTAAGCTGGCTACAATTGCCTATGAAGCAAAAGCTCTTGCAGGAAGTACGTGTTACACAGAAATTTGGGGTTATAAAAAAGCACCTGCCCTGCAAAAACAACGAGAATATTGTTTTAAAACGCATGTAACATTTAGGTCTAGGAACTTTAATGGCAGCACTGAGATCAGAGCTGGATATGATCAAATTAGAGGATCACATAGCCCCCTGTCCTGTTCGATGCTGGATCCGAGTTTGGATCAACCCAGTCTCACTGCATTTTGGAAGACCCTACAGAATCTTCGTAGAAGTCAAAAATATAATAGCTTGCTGTGGTTCAGACACGTAGAGAGCACTCTCACGATAATTGGTTATGAAGACCTATGGAACAATCCTGAGTAGATAAGCAAGGCCGCTCTACAAATGGTGAAAAAGCAAATTTGGGCACACAAGAGGAGGAAGGAAGAGGCCAGACAAAACGTCCTCTCCCTAAATTATCTGAAACTAAAACCAGAGCCGCCTTTGAGCCATTCTGGATCAGATGTTTCTACCAGAGAAAAGATCCCTCTACCTCATGTTCAGATTAGGCACCTTGTTGGGACAGACCTTCCCTAAAACCTGCCAGGGTATAAGGCCTCTGATAACAGGCCTGATATTTGTTGTTGCTCTCTATGAGGCTCTGAAGCGGTCATACTTTTCATGCTGTTATATGACAACTAGCTGAAAATTCAAAGTTACTTACTTCGCCCCTGTATGTAAAATATGATATACAAAACTAAAATTTGCGCGAGGGAAGCCAACAGAAAGTGATATTCTCAAAACGATAACTAAGCAAGCTGTATGGAAAAATACTCTGTCTTCAGAGGAAAAAGTATGGATCGCTGCAGATTTGGGGGCAGTTCATGGATGAATCCAAGAGCATAAAGGTGGCTCGAAGATGATCCGGAGACCCTGATGTTAAAAAAATATTCCCTGATGCGGCAGGTGTTGAGAGTTCTGCACTCTACTAGGAGGAATGTTATATGCTGAAAGATTCAATTGTATAATATCAACCTGCACACCCCGTTTGCTCAATACTTCTGTGTGTACTCCTACGATTACAATGATTCTGTGTGTGCTGCTTCATGAATGGGATCTGCCACTGTCCCTAAATAGATACTTGCAAAGCTGAGTGCGCAGAAACCTGCGCACCGTGTTGAAGCGCACAACGCAACGACCTCTAGAGGTTCAACAAAAATTTAGTGCATAATCAATGGTAAACAAATTTTCAATAACTCAACAAAAAGTCATTTTTGATATACACATGTATTAATCAATTCCAGATATCATAAAGAAAAATTGACACTTAATTGACGATCCACTTCAAATTAAACATTCATGTTTTCTCAGCGAACAATATAAATACATCAAACAGAATCCGTCAACCTATTTCTTATGCCAGCCCCAATGCATTTCGGGTTCTTGGAACCCTTCTAAAGGGGAACAGATTCGGTGTCGACTAAGAAACAATAATTGGCCATCTGCCGGAACACAAAGAATAATGCATTTTGTAAATCACAGTAACGTTACAAAGTTACAATAAAAGATTACCCTTGCATGTATCCATCCGTATCAAACCGAAACTAGGTGTCGTCACCAGGCCCAAAAAGTGAGGTGCAAAAAAGGATATATGAATGAAACTACCACTTTTCTCAGTCCCCATTGGTTCATTGGCATGTAGTTCCAGCGCATCTGGTGCTCTACCCAAACTAGTGCTAATTCTTAACCGTGCCTAAATTTCAAACCGAGTGTATTCTTCCCTCGTGATTAACGCCAGAAAAACAAACATTCATGGAAGGCGAAGTGGCATACCTTCTGATAATGACTCAAGCGTTTTCAAAATCTGTGCACAACTGCAAATAAAAAGTGCTGCTATGAATAACCTGCTGTCATATAGTCCAAGAAAAAAACTGTAAATCAAGTGGCTATGTGCGTAACAAATACCTGTAAGCAGTAAGCCCCAACTGTTATGCAACTCAGTTTCTGTCTTTCTTGCATGCTCCAATATACATCCACTGCGCTGTTCCGGTTAAATAAAGCTGCAAGTTCACTGCTGTATCTGTCTACGTTAGAACGAAAAACACCATTACTCTCTGGTGCTCAGAAAGCATGGACACATACGCTTCTCTCTCCCTCCCCCGAACAGCTTACCCGCCAAACTTCCGTACGGAACGTATACGTTATCTTGTCATCAACTTGTCTCTCAACGGGAACCAACCATTCTTTAAATTAACAAGTCACGCCCATTTTGAACTCGTGCTTTATTGAAATACCACAATTACAAGTACCTCTCTCAGGCAATTATCTCCAGTGGAAAACTGATAAGTTTCCTGGGCCATCGCCCGTTGTCATGAATTCAGACCGAGCTGTATTAAATTAATTTTGCCATGATGCCAATTATAATAATCTATAGTTATAACAAATCCAAATATTTGTTAGAAAACATATGCATAAAACCTCTGTGCCTACAAGTTACTAGTCAACACACTTACGCGTTTAGCATCATCACCTGCCCATCAATGCTCATAAAAAAACAACCACTACTAATCTAATCGTACGAAACACTAACTATTGTTAGATGCTTTGAGTCTCTCGCATCTGTAACTTCTGGTGTAGTGTATAACTGCCCTGACAAAGTTATCATAAAAGCTATCTAAGTGTAGAAAACAAGATTGCAAATGAATCCCGTGCCTATTAACCCAATTCACAGATGTTAAAGGAATTACCTATGTAATACGGGTTGAGACGATGTGCGCATGCAATGGTATTACAAAGTTTCATATCAGGTACATATCTTCAAATGTAGATTCATACAGAATCTCTGTCCTATAGAAAACAAATCATTTCACATTTGTCATTAAGTCCCTTGTGAATCAAGGTATCCAAATGCTTAATCCAAAACGTTTCCCTGCGCGCCAGTTGTTTATGTGTATCCTTGCCTGTCTGTGTGGTTATTTTCTCTAACACTGTGAAAGATGGCCAGACTCCTGGAAGGATAGAAACAACAACTCTTAATTCCTGGAAGTCCTCTGAGTGGCCCAGTCACTGAGACTTTGAGGCACTGTGACCGGGCAAACCAGAAAGTGAGTATCTTGACAACACGCCTGTAGCCAAAGTAGTTAACAGCATGATAGCTAGCAACCACTGCATGTTTAGGATTTTGGGTGAACTGGTGCTATTTTGTTTGCAATGGAATGCTTTGTTGAGAGCTTGACACAACCCACCTTAGAAAAACGCTGATGCCCTTTCTCTTTCACATTGATCAGAATTCTGTGGGCCAGCCAAGTGGAGGACCACCAGCTCCTGACATGGTTCTCGGAAGATGCTTGGAGTGGGAGGGCATGGCAGCTTGCCAAAGGCTAAAGGAAGGGGATGAAGTACATACAAATAAGGTATTGAAAAGGTATCTGGCAGCAGGTGGTTTTATACAGAAGGACTGTGGTACACAGTTATTTCTTGTTTACTACATGCAATATTTCCTCTCAAAATAACAGGGCACCCGCAATCAGACTCCAGTTTCCCAGTGTCTGATCATCTCTGGCTATGTGTTCATGTATCTCATGAAGGTGGGTCTCATTACCCAGTGCACTTGAGAAACCCACGAGACTGGGATGAGACACCGATTGTAAAAGGGGAGCCATAAAGGGACGTCAACCCCTTAGTAGCGTGGTGGTAATTTAGTGATTAGATTTATGAAAATATAAGTCCTCACAGTTAGAAAGAAAGGCCAATGGGGTGAGGGGGGTTTTGCAACAGCAGGCCTTGGGGTGCTGTATGGCAGCGCCAGATAAAAATGGACACAGGTGGGGTTACCCCAAAGCAGACACCACACTGGCAGTCCAAGCCTGCTGCCTGGCCGTCTACTAAGTACTAACATTGGTTAGCAAGCTAAGCACACCATTTTGTGCTGAGCGTACCACAAAGTGAGAGAAACTTGAAGGGTATTATTGCCAAATTTGCGACTTATCAATAAATACTGAAATTGCTTTGCCTTGCATGCAAGTGCCACACGTATTTTTGAAAATGTAAATAACCAGCAGCCAGTCGAACTCCAACTTGTCTATTTATTCTTAAAGAAAGGACTGGAGTTTCCTGTCTTTGTTTCTCCTTGAACCGGTGCCAGTGTCTCACTGTGGTACTTGGAAGTTCCCAATGCTTGTGTTTCTTGAACCAGTGCACATGTCTACTTCTCCCTATCCCAGTGTCCATACATCTAAGCCCCCATGCTCCTGAATCCCTGTATCCGTGCACCTCCATGTTCATGAGCCTTACTCACAGCTTATAATACCCTGTCCTGGTGATCATGATTGCCTGTTCCTGTGTCCATGTTTAGATGTGTTATGTGTATTCATCTTTCCTTGTCCAGGATACTGTCCCATTGTCTGAGTTTCTCTGTAACTCTCCCCACTTTCCATATATCCGTATGTTGCAGTCTCATTTCATTCTGGCCCCCTGAGTCCAATTTGTGATATTGCTGTAACAAATTCACTTTTCTCTTGTAGGAAACATTGTGATTTATTTTGTTAGCTATGGGAAATGACTAAATGATCCACCAGGTGCTGGCTTCCTCTTACTTGCAGCTGTTGTCAGCCACACTGAACCTTGGCATTCTCAGCCGTGTCCCGTGCAGGTAAGAGGGATGGGGGGTGGGGGGGAATTTTGATGGATGATGACGAGGGAAAATTAAATAATTAATTTTCCCTCATCATCGTTCGTCGAAATCCCCCCCACCGGGCCCCAGCGCCCCACCGCTCTTACCTGCACGGGCCGCGGCTGGGCATTCTCTACATACCACAGCACCACCATTTACTCACTCAGACATAACAAGGGAAGCATACTAGACAATACTACATCTTGAGTCCCATGGAACTACAAAGAAGATACAAAGGGCTCAATAACGTGAGCCCTGCAGAAGAACAGATATAAGGATCGATACAACTTCTTTGGAGCCTTGGTCAATGTGGTCCTATTTTGGATAAGACATTTGAGGCACTGCACCAGCATTGTAAGGGAGAATATATCTGAAGTTTCAAGGCTCTCTGCTGAGTTAGGCTCTAAATTTAATATTGTTGAAGTTGTTTCTCACATGCATAACACTAAAAGGACTACTTGTGTTTGAAGCATCTTGGGAGTCACCCTACAGTGTCTGCATACAACTTTTCTGGTGCCAATGAGGACTAATGTTAATTTGCTTTTTGCAGACAGTGTACCTATATTTATCCCCACATCAGGCCCTCACTTGTAACAAGGTGATTCAGTCCACCACCATTCCCTAACAAAAAATCTAGAAATTCAGCTCTCTGTAAATATTGTTGTATCACATGTAACATTAGGTAATGGTTTTCGATTTCTAGCTCCTTTTGCTAATTCTTCAACATTCCCCTCAGTTGAATGACGGTCCTTACTCCCAGGGGTTGCCCACTCAAGGAATATCTGGGTCAATTTAAGATAGTCTTCTAGAATATTGTAGGAATGAACCCGTTGCCATTAGTGACTGTCAGCCATTCATTGCTTTCATCTAAATTTGTTTTTACAGGATTCATGGATATTCTTCGTGTTTATCTTCAAGGCTTCAAAATCTAGCTCATTTCAACTGTTATTGGCCACAAAAGCCAACCCGCAGGTGGTCTTTCCGCTTCCGTAACAATGGATCTTCAGACCCAAAATATTCAAATTGATTTAAGAAAGTCCTGATGTTCTTTACTTACAGATGCACTGATGTACATCTGTTTAATGTCTGTAATACTACATTACCCAAAAAAATGTTGGATGGACAAAAGTGTTTGACATATTTTCTAGGGACTAGGCTTCTTAATGGTCTGCAAAGCAGATCATTAAATCCAAAAATATCTGTGATTGTCATGCGGTCGTTATTGACCTGGGCAGTGGAACTGATAATAAGGATTCCATTATTGATGATGGCATATTAGTACCCTTAATGTGAAGCCCAATACATCAGTGGAAGCTTGGATAGATTTTGGTCTGAGTGAAGGCATTTATCCACTGAATTGAAGGTGTCCTTTGTGTAAACGGGGATGGGCAACCTTTAGGACAGCTGGAGCCTCTAGTGATATACACTTCTTTCCAGTCAAACTTGAATCACAGAGATGTGTTACAGTTCTCTATGTCCTTCCACATTTGAAAGTGACTGCAACCCAATCACAACTGTTTGGTATTTCTCAAAATACTAGGAAAAAATGCAATGTGTACACCTAATGTTGTAATAGAAAGCAATCTTTACTGTAAGGAGATCTTCTTTAGATCATGATTGCATGTCTCTGTGCGTTAAAGGGTGAACTCCCTAAATTAAATATTTGTTGTCATTGAATGAATTGCTAGTGAGAACTGTGGCCACTTACTAGCTTATGATATCTGCTCTGAAATCACACTTCATTGCCGTGAGGTCTTCTTGCATGCTGAATAAATGTCTACCCCTGGTTTGACAAAGCATGCCCCCTGGCGAGGAGAAACTTGCATGGTGCTCTTTGCTCCCAAATAACTCAGATTAGCCTTGATTACAAAGCCTTAATATCGAAAAAAAAAAACAGAAAGAATTGGCTCAAAGGTTTGTAAGGAATAATGGTAGAGTCTGTGGTTTCATGGAGTATGGAAAGATGCCCCCATAGTTTGGACATAGTCATCAGATGAGCCAGCTGGATGTCCCAGTGAGTTAATATTATCTGAATTTTTGCTTTTGCTGAGGCTGCATTTTGACAAGGGATAGGAATGACAGCGGTGCAACCGGTAGTCGTTCTCTTTATTGAGAAATACGTGAACCAAAAAAGGGGTTGTCTCATACTGTAATTAGTAGATCTAAGGCTGGGCTTTGATTCTATTGACCATGACTTCTTGTGGCAAGCACTTTGTCAGATAGAGGTGGATGAAATGCTGCTGTACTGCATCAAACAATTACATACAGATAAATATGTACAGGTCCACCCTTTTTAACATGTTTATAAATGCTCTTCCATCAGTTATGATTGTGGTGATGGAGGATGTTCCACAAGTAAATCGGTGCCCTTTGCCAATTCTCCTATTCACTAACGTTGTGAGTTTGTTTGCATTGACTACCGAGTGATTTATCAGGCTACTATTATTCAAAGCTCTTAATAAGAAACATAACAGACTAAAGTTAGGTTGTAGGCAAGACCCTTGGACCCTGTAAACGTTTTGCAATAAATGATTCTCTCTTTGAAATTGTTAAATTCATTTGACTCTTTAATTCTGAGATGGAGTTCAAAGACTGCTGAGGTCCTCGGGTAGATAAAAAGCTAAAATCCTGACCCAAAAGCAGGAAGTTTTGTGAAATTCTCTAATAGAAATGGAAACCTCTCATTGGATTTACCTAACCATGTTAGGTAAATATTATTTTGCATCGAGTTGCAATAGCGTTTTTGCCACTGACTTATGGTGCTGAATTATGTGGCCCCATAAAATGTTGCCCTATACAGATTGCAGATAATAACTTTTTGCAGAGAATACCCCAACTGGACCCAGGTTGTCCAATGAACATGGTAAGGATGAAACTAGATCTTTCTCTAGAAGAGGAGTTGATTGCTCTAAATTCTCTGGGGTTGTTGGTCCATCCATGTGCTAATAATAAAGCAACAGTCTTTGCAAATCATTTGGTTGAAAGCTGTGCGCTTTCGGTAGAAATGAGAATTGAGTGGTTTGATTGTATCAAGATACATTTTATGTATTGGACCTAAGATATGTTTGGTATTGCCCAACCAGTTGGATTACATCAGGACATCACTTTGTATTGGACCTAAGATATGTTTAGGATTGCCCAACAACTTTGATTACATCAGGATAACTCTATGTATTGGACCTAAGATATGTTTGGGCTTGCCCAACAAGTTTGCTACCTCAGGAGCTCAATGCATTCAAATAAGCATTGTTTTTTGTCACACCAAGCTCCAGTGAACAATAGTTTGCCTAAGTGTCTCCTGGGATTTCATTACCTTCATGTAAGGCACAACTAGTCGTTTAAAGCATATTTAGATGTTAGTGTCAAACACGGACAAATGAGAGTTGTATTTATTTCCTTGATTGGGGACCTAAACTTTTGTGACAAAGATTTCCAGTTGTAGTGGTAGTACTTCCTCGCCCTTGGGCGGCTGCAATGAGGAAAGTCACAAGACCATAATGAATATATTGGAGTTTTGACTTGGTTATGTAGATATTAGAAGGAAGTGGTCACTTGCGGTATTACAAAAATGAAGTGAATCATCATGTTAATGAAGCCTTTGTAATTATACAGCACTCCCTTAACCAAGCCACCCAATGTGCTGTGGCTCAATATTTTTGGAGGATATGTTCGTAAAGGCATAAGCTAAACGCCGAGGCGAGAGTCAGATCTATTACTGATTAATAATGTTTGCAATGTCATCACTAATAATAGTGAAGTTAATAAACTTTAACAGTTTCGAAATGTCCAATATTATGTGATTTTATAGTACTGTAGGAAATTGGGTTACTGGTTGAGGAGGGTGAAACCCTTCTCAAGCAGCAATCACAATTCCTGGTAGGATAAACTCACAAGCAAACCCCAAATTAACCTGTGCTTAACCTTCTGGTAGCTTGGCACAATTCGGTCAGGCTTAACGTAATGGCAATGTGTAAAGTATTTATGCAGCACTTCAAACAGTAATAAAGTGGAAACACAACACAAGATAAATCCCACACCAATTTAGAAAAATAGAGTAGAATTTAATACATTATTTGAGACCAATACGACAAAAATCCAAACAGTAGAACAGGAAATATACAATTTTAAAGATTTAAGTGAAAATAGTGCCTAAAAGCACAGAGTGCCAACTGGGGTTATCACAAAGTCACAAGTTCAGGCCTACCATGAAGGAGTGCAGGCAGGGTACAGGGACAAATTTAGGCCTGCTAAACAAAGTACCTTAAATCCTGGTTGGCAGAGCATTGCGAGATCCTACTTCGAGACTGCGTCACGCCGTGGCATTAACGAGGAAGCTGCAGGGCTGCAGTGCAGAGTCCTGCGTCATCGCCCAGGATGCCGTCAACGACGGACATGCGATGCACAGTCCTGCGTCAAGGATGCGTTGTGTAGTGGAAGTTTTGAGGAAGCGGCAGGGCTGCAATGGAAAGTCTTGCGTCGTTCACGGGGATGCAGTCAACGAGAGGCTTGTGTTACGAAGGCCTGCATCACGGATGTACTGCGCAGCAGTGGATTAGAAGAAGCTGCGGGCTGCAATGCAAGGTCCTGCATTGGGGATGCATCGCACAGCGGCATTTCCGATGCGGTTGCAAGGAGACTCATCGCGCTGCATCGGTTCTGCTCACAGGGCCACAGCTGGGCTGGCAGAGCACCTTCAGGCCTACTTCCAAAGGTCTAGGCCTGGAGTGGCACCACTTGGGGGTAGAACTCACAGCAGACCGAGTCCAGGTGTTGGGTCCAAGGTGTTTGGAGCCTTTTCTGTCCCTGAGGTTCTGATCAGGAGGCCAGTCAACTATCCGTTGCAAAAACAACAGTTGATGGACAGAATGCAGAACAATGTCATACATTCACCCCAGTACAGAGATCTGGGCCTAAATCCATCGTTATTTTGCTCACCATGCCATTCCAGTTTGAACCCAGCCATATGCAAATCAGTATTGACCCTGTGCCTCATGGGAACAGTCCAGCCCGAACTACCAAGCCAGGTCCTCCCTGGACTGGAAACAAGCATCCTAGGACCGGTTTCGGGGTTTCACCCTCTTCAGCCAGGATAGCTTGATTCCAGTGGCATGGAGAGCACGGGACCCACGTCTGGGCATACCCGTCCCACTCGGGGTGACAAATGCAAAAACAACAGTTGATGAACAGAATGCAGAACAATGTCATACATTCACCCCAGTACAGAGATCTGGGCCTAAATCCATCGTTTTTTGCTCACCATGCCATTCCAGTTTGAACCCAGCCATATGCAAATCAGTCTTGACCCTGTGCCTCATGGGAACAGTCCAGCCCGAACTGCCAAGCCAGGTCCTCCCTAGACTGGAAACAAGCATCCTAGGACCGGTTTCGGGGTTTCACCCCTCTTCAGCCAGGATAGCTTGATTCCAGTGGCATGGAGAGCATGGGACCCACGTCTGGGCATACCCGTCCCACTCGGGGTGACAAATGCAAAAACAACAGTTGATGGACAGAATGCAGAACAATGTCATACATTCACCCCAGTACAGAGATCTGGGCCTAAATCCATCGTTTTTTTGCTCACCATGCCATTCCAGTTTGAACCCAGCCATATGCAAATCAGTCTTGACCCTGTGCCTCATGGGAACAGTCCAGCCCGAACTGCCAAGCCAGGTCCTCCCTGGACTGGAAACAAGCATCCTAGGACCGGTTTTGGGGTTTCACCCTCTACAGCCAGGATAGCTTGATTCCAGTGGCATGGAGAGCACGGGACCCACGTCTGGGCATACCCGTCCCACTCGGGGTGACAAATGCAAAAACAACAGTTGATGGACAGAATGCAGAACAATGTCATACATTCACCCCAGTACAGAGATCTGGGCCTAAATCCATCGTTTTTTGCTCACCATGCCATTCCAGTTTGAACCCAGCCATATGCAAATCAGTCTTGACCCTGTGCCTCATGGGAACAGTCCAGCCCGAACTGCCAAGCCAGGTCCTCCCTGGACTGGAAACAAGCATCCTAGGACCGGTTTCGGGGTTTCACCCCTCTTCAGCCAGGATAGCTTGATTCCAGTGGCATGGAGAGCACGGGACCCACGTCTGGGCATACCCGTCCCACTCGGGGTGACAAATGCAAAAACAACAGTTGATGGACAGAATGCAGAACAATGTCATACATTCACCCCAGTACAGAGATCTGGGCCTAAATCCATCGTTTTTTTGCTCACCATGCCATTCCAGTTTGAACCCAGCCATATGCAAATCAGTCTTGACCCTGTGCCTCATGGGAACAGTCCAGCCCGAACTGCCAAGCCAGGTCCTCCCTGGACTGGAAACAAGCATCCTAGGACCGGTTTCGGGGTTTCACCCCTCTTCAGCCAGGATAGCTTGATTCCAGTGGCATGGAGGGCATGGGACCCACGTCTGGGCATACCCGTCCCACTCGGGGTGACAAATGCAAAAACAACAGTTGATGGACAGAATGCAGAACAATGTCATACATTCACCTCAGTACAGAGATCTGGGCCTAAATCCATCGTTTTTTTGCTCACCATGCCATTCCAGTTTGAACCCAGCCATCCGTAGGCAGATTGAGATTGGGAGACTTGCTTGGACCAAACAGGGTGAAATCCTTAATCTGAAATGGGCACAGAGTTTGTTTTAGTCCAAAAAAACATTTTTAAGTATCTACGAGTTCAGCATGCTTTAAACAGTCACGGAAATGTTTTGGAGTAGTGTCAAGGATGATTCCCCATTAGAGGCCTGCATACTGATGAAAGACTTGTGTAAGGGAGCAGTATCCAGGGTTTACAGCACTATTAATAACTTTGATTAATCGTTACAACACTTAAGAGATACATGGGCAAAGGACTTGGGAGAGCAAGAAGATGCTGATAGGCATTGTCTTACCTAGAAAGTCGCTATTCAATACAGTTTTCGGTGTTTCCAGTTAAAGCAACTGCACAAGATACGCTATCATAGGGCACAACACCATGCAGTAGATCTGGTTGATAGCTCAGGGCCCGATTCACAGAACTAACTTAAGACAAAATCTTAAACTTACTACCATTTTGGTATTCACAGAAGGCACTTACTCATTTTGGTATTCACAGAAGGCACTTACCCATCAATGAGTAAGTGCCTTCTGTGAATACCAAAATGAGTAAGTTACTCAAAATGAGTAAGTTACTCAAAATGAGTAAGTTACTCATTTTGGTATTCACAGAAGGCACTTACTCATCAATGAGTAAGTGCCTTCTGTGAATACCAAAATGAGTAAGTGCCTTCTGTGAATACCAAAATGAGTAAGTGCCTTCTGTGAATACCAAAATGATAGTAAGTTTAGGATTTTGTCTTAAGTTAGTTCTGTGAATCGGGCCCTCAGTTTGCATAGGCTGCGTAATGGTTTGGGAATTCAAACTGATTCACGTGTGTTGGATGAGGGTACATGCTGGACCTACTTGGGCCCTGATTCCAAGCTGGGCAGAGCAGAATTCCTGTATAGAATTCAGATCCATCCGATCACTGTGGCCTAATGTTTTCACACCCGTTTTTCCCAGGTGCGGAAACACCAAACCTAACTTTAATGGCCAGAAAAGTAGCTGGTAAAATTGCTTTAGGCTTCAGCTGCAACAACCTCATCTCTGGCCCCACTCGCCCTCTTTTCTGGCAAAGCCAGGAGGAATATGCAAAGCTCCCCCCACCAGGACGTTTCTTCCCCTTCTCACCCTCAGCATCGCACTCCCTTCCCCCATCCCTGCCAGGCACAGAAACCCCTGCTTCCTGGTAAGAGCAGGTGATAAAGGGGAGTGTTAAACCTCATGGAATTGGAAATTCTGTCCGGTTTTATGCTTGGTAAAACCGGGTCCTTGCAGTTATTCCTCATTCCAAGGAGTCTAACTCAGGGCACGAGTCGGGGGTACACTTTTTTCATAGGGTGGAAGCAGTCCACCCTGCCAAGAAGTTGGGCTCCACTGAAAAATATGCTGAAGTCGTCCCGGTGTAATTTGCAAACACCGGGACACATTCTGCAGGGCCTGCACGTTGTTGTCTACTTTCGATACACAACAACGTGCAGGCGGGGACGGAGCTTTCTTAGTTCATGACTCCTGCTGGGCCCATAACAAAGGCCGAATCTGAGGGGTCATCAAGCCTTCTTTTGTTGGAGTCTCCTGGCTGGGAGCAGTCAGGAGCCTCACACCTAGGAGCAAATGCAGCAGAGGGGAAACAAAGGCTCACACCTTTTGAGCACTTCACACATACTCAAGAGAGGCAGCTTTTCACTTTGTTTAGGCTCAGTTTTGGAGATATGCATGCACTGTAAGAATGTCAGATGTGTCAGTCTTTCCCTGTATTTACACAAAATAAATATAATTTATATAGGGCTTACTACCCCTGAGGAGGCGGTGAAATAATGTAAGTACCACTATTTTTTCTTGTAAAGCACTATGGGTAGAGGAAGTTTACGCAGACAAAAGGCAACATTGTTTTATGTGTAGCTTACAAAAGTGTGAATCTTCTGCCTAAATCAGGAGGGTTTCCCTGTATACTCGAAATGTGCTCCAATGTACTCATGATAGACATGTTAAACATATGTGAGGGCTTAAGATTTGATGTCACTTCTTATGATGCCACTTCCTGTGATGTCACACGCTGTGATGTCACACGCTGTGATGTTACACGCTGTGATGTCACGCTCTGCGGTGTCACACTCCGTGATGTCACGTGCCGTGATGCCACTTGCATTCAGATTAACTAGGTTAGTCCCCCCACTTCTTTTTTGAGGACTTGTGCTCTGGTCTAACTCGTAACTGCATGGTACTCGTAGGGTGTTACCTCACTGTACTGGTAATTATAGATGCGGAGTGTGCACCTCACCAGTACGGTGCAACTTGTAATGATGGTCTTGCTCTCCGAGATGTGTTATGACCCCACACAGATACAGTATTATTGGGGATAAAGTGAAACTTTTGACATACCCAAATACTCGTTGATTCTGTAGAAGCCTGGCTTGATGGTGGCCTGCAGGGACATAGCCCAAGAGAGAGGGAAGGATCAGGGTCCAGATCTGGACACCTGGAGCAGGTTCTTGACTTAAAAAATCAATCTACAAAGGCAAAAACTGCACTAGGAAATGGCAAAACGTGTTAGGCTCATAGAGAGACTTGTGATTCAGCTGATATGTTTGATTAAACCCTTGGTTTTTTTTTAAATTGCTCTCTATTGAAAGTTTTGCATACACAGACTACACGTAGATGGCCACAGCATACAGGAATGCATAAACATGACAACCTTTGGAATATCAATCAGGGCAAACAAAGTGACAGTCAGATCGAGCGCAGGTAAATGGCACATTGCAAACTTCGACTTGCAGGTGCTGCAAGGGGGTGTTCTGAAACATAACGGAAGTGGAAGCCCTCCTACATGATGGGGGTGACCAGTCGCGTAGCTAGGGGAGGGTGGGGGGTGGCGGGGGTTGGCAGTCTGCCCCGGCGGCGTGAGTTTTGGGGGTGATGGTTCCCCCACCGCTATCACCTGCAGTCTTGGGGCAGCAACAGTAACTCCCCCCCCCCACCGGCTCCTCAATGCGTCTGCCGCGCGGGGCGGCAAACAGAGAAAATACTCGCCAGCACCCCCGCTCTTTACTGCGGCCGCAAACTCAGAGACCGCCACAGGCGCCCATAGGGCTAGCTATGCCATTGGGGGTGACCGCACAGCCAAATCAGCATGGGAGTGGGCACAAACCGCCAATATGAAGTTCGATGGGAGGGGCCAGTGAAACCAGTGGCGAGTCAACATGAGTAGAGTGTGAATGCAGAGGTGTGATGAGAGTGAAGAGGAGAAGCCAGGACTTAACCCTTGTTAACCAATTAGTAATGATCATACAGCAGAGTGGGAGGGACGATTTCAGGATAGCCAATGTGAAGTTATGCTTAGGTCTGAGTTTCCATTGAAAAGCATTTTTTTTTAAACTCTGTTTTATTGGTATTAATCAAATACACAGTTGGATGATTACAGCAATGAGTAACACAGCACACAGTTTACAGTTTGCATTCGCATTCGTGGGTTATGCAGTAAAACATGTCATTCCAGGCCTACAATATTTCCCCTTCTTGCGTTCCTCCCGAAGGTCATTCTGTTTCTCTGGGTAGCTGGGGCACACACCTGTCCCCTATGCATATTCCGCTTGCCCCAAATCTGATCCCATTCCTTGGGGCTGCCTCTATTCTCATAAATGGTCTTTTCTGCCACCATTGACCAGTCCATATCCCGCTCCCATTCTGCAAGTGTAGGTGGTTATCTTACCTCCCATTTATGTGCTATGTTTCGTTTTGCTGTAGCAAAACCAAGGGTCACCCAAGTTCGTTCCTTACTGTTCAGGTTTGTCTGTCCCCATGTGTTTAGCAGGCATAATGTAGGTGTTTGTTGAAGTTCCCTACCACAAACTACATTACACCACAAAGTTTATTTTTGATTGTTATTTGTTAATTAATTGGCGAGAAGCACTTGTAATTTTTTCTTTTTTGGTTAAGATGATGAAGAAACTCCCTTAGGTACTCATATGACACGGTACGGAATGTAGGAGCAAAAAGAACATTGCAAACCACTGATGAGAGTGTATATTGAGTGTATTCTTCACTTCTTCTGTAACATTGAACTCTGTCCTGTACAGGTTGGCAAGTCCAGTAATGTTATATGATTGTTCGTACTTGTAAAATACATCCATACAATTGCAAAATGCCAATAAAAATATGTTTAAAAAAAAAAAAAAACTACTTGCAACTGCGTCGCCACAGACCCCCAATATTTTTAAATGGTAGGACATTCCCATAATATGTGGTAGAATGTGGCCTCTGCATCGCACTGCCTTCTGCATGTGGGATCGTCTTTTTGTTTCGTTTTTGTCAGGGTATTGCTGGAAAGATACGTTCGGTGAAGGATTTTAAGTTGGATTCGTTTTAGTCTAGAGGTTATGGCCACTTCTCTGGGGGAGACTAGCACCTTCTGCCATTCTTCTTCTTCCAACTCTCCTATATTATCTTGCCAGCACTCTAGTAGCTTCAGGAGGGGATCAGGCATGTTCTTAAGTAGTTTTCTGTACGTCATGGATATCGCTTTGCAGTCTATACGGTCAGTCAGTAGTCCGCCCTCTAGTGGTGACGACTCTGGGAGGTCTGCACCCGGCGTGATGGCCGCCATTAGAGCATGGCTAATTTGTACTTATCCTTATGTCTCAGATTCTACCATGTCATATTCTGTTCGAATGCCGTCTAATGGTTTGACTGTCCCTTTTGACTATAGGTCTCCCACTCTTGAGATACTGATCATGTCCCATTTATCAAACCCTGAACCTTTAATCAATGTATAACAAAGCAAATGCAAATGGTGCACCACTTAATGAACAATAACAGACTAGGGAAGGACAAAACTAAGATATTCAGTTTTAACACCGGCAGAGTACATAATATCAATCACCTGATTAACTGCAAGACAAAATATGTCACCTACATCGTGGGCTGCCCATGTAACAAGATCTACGTGGGCAGTACTATTAGGCCACTGAAAATGAGAATCCAAGAGCACACACGTGCAATACGAAATGGTGATCTCAAATATCCCCTCACTTTTCACATGCAGGAAAATCATGCAATCTGCAGTGATGTTTGGTTTATGGGAATTGACCATATACCGGCCAGTCCCAGAGGGGGAGATAGGGAATTGTCCTTAAGACAAAATGAGGCGGGCTGGATCTGTAAATTACGCAGTGTGGAATATGGTCATAATAGTGATGAAGAGCTACACTATTTCCTGTAAGAACATGGTCACTGCTCCAGTCTCTGCTTGTTCTCTCTTTGCCATTATGTTGGATGACATGAATAGAGGTTACATATACTGCCAGGCATGAAAAATCTCATGTATATTAACACTTTGTATAGGCTGATGCATGGCTGATATGTGCCCTTAATATATGTAACATCTTATATATTGCAGTCTCTATTATCCTCCCGTTGTCATCTTTGTGGATAAAAGAAATCTGAGTGCATATATGTTGAGAAAACTCACAACTTGATCAAAATAATGGCATCCAGTCTATGGTTTCTTGATAATACATGTCGTTGTGCATTGTACAGCATGATTATTGACATGATCATTGTATCTTTTATTTGCACATTGGGTGCCCCCCCCACCCTTTTTTTTCCTGTATCTCTCTGGTCATTTTTTACTTTTTATGACCTCTTTCTATCTGTACACCCATATCGTTCTGTTCACATTGAGGGGTACATCATGCAAGTATAGGATATCTAGGGTCCTTCTTGGTTGCTTTTACAGGTGTCAAATCAGTCCAAGATGGCGCCCACTATGTTTATACTATTCAACTCCTTGCTCTTTGTTTGTTTGTGATATACGTTGGGTTATCTAACTTGGTTTGATTGTTAGAGGCTGTTGGGCATTATATTTTTGTTGCCATACACTTATAAGCTGACCGCAAGTATTGGGGTTTTTTCCGCAGTACGGGGGGCTCGTATTACAAACTGAATCGGCATTTACCCTTCCAACATGGCGGCCATCTAAGTATGCCGTGTTTGGGGTGATTCATCTTTTTTCTACTGGGATTCTTCTCTCTTCTCTATTAAGATTTATGTTAACCATCTTTTCACATATTTCCGCATATGGGATTTGCCATACTTTTCATATTTATTTATTTATTTCTCATTCGCACCCGGCCTCCTAAATAGGTTTATTGTGCTTATTTAATATGGATTGGTAATTCCATGACCATTATTATATTCTCGGTGTTTTCTTTCCTCCTTAATAGGGGAATATCTGATTAAGTTAGGTTATGTTTACAATCTAAAGATGGCGGCCATTTTACACCGCTACAGCACTCTCGCGTGCCTGCAGCATTGGGACACACCCCCTACAGCTGTCCCGTGTTTGTAATGAACCGCGGGCTTTAAAGATGGTTACGCTATGCGGTGTCAGTCTCTCCTGACGACACCACGGAAGGAGGCGAGACTGTGTTGCGGCTCCCGAAAACTTATCACGGTAGGTCCCTCTGTGTGCACGTTGCGTTGTCCTAAAACCCCACGGGGTGGGGAGAGGTTCCCCCGGATACTGTATGGTTATCTATTAAGGAAGGGATTTCTCTTCCCTCTCGGCCGTGACTGTAGGTGTTCAAGGGTGGGTGAGGGAGGAGTTTACTGCTTTCTCCTTCATTCGTTTCCAGTATCTACTGTTCGTGGGCCCAGGGTCCTCTAGTCATCCATTTTTTTTTTTTAATTTGTATTTTACAGAGTTTTATATAGCGCAAACTTGACCCGAATCGGGTATCAGAGCGCTTTACATAGCACCAGTTGCATTACATGAGGACACATTCATTTTTGTTAGGCACAGGGAGATTAAGTGATTTGCCCAGAATCACAGGATGTTCAGCGCCATTGCCGAGACTCGAACCCAGTTCCCCAGATTCGAGGTCGACCGCCCTAGCCTTTAGGCCAACTCCTCTCCCCATGTACATGTGTATATATATGTTGTCTAAATCCTTAAGGTACATCACTGAGTAATAATTTGTTCTATTGGTGTGGCAAACATACACCAGCATGAGCATGAACTACTAATGCTGATGCGCGCCCTTTTTTTTCAAAAATATTATTAGGATCTTTAGGGCACTGATAAGAGCTCCATGTAAGATGCTCTCATTTTTTACTTATAGGTTTGGAACTTTTGATTGCTCCTGCTTTGGCCCACCCCATATGTGTGTGACCGAACAAATTCTTTTACTTGGACACATTTGGAGTCCGGTCTTTACTACCCACGCATAGCACTGTTTCATTCATACTAAGTGAGTATCAGATATTGTCTCGGATATACCCTTATGTCACAGATTTATAAAAAATATCTTCCAGGGTTATTGAAACATGCTATTTTTCTTCTCTGCCCAGATAGAGTGGATACGGAGTGATCCATCTCCATATGCTGGTTATATTCATCCATCACGGATACCCTGACGTTACATGTTCGGAGTACCTTACATATGGTGGGTATTATTAATTGCCCTCATTTGTCCTTTGGAACCGTTATTGCTCTATGGTGCTCTCTTCACTTGCATGTTTCTATTTGGGGATGGATTATATCTATATCCATGCTTATATGGCTCCTTCTAATGTAGGGACTTTCCACATACTATAAATGTTCCTTGTTTTTCACGCGCTTTTTCATAACTGATCACTGCTACACTTTCTGGCTATGTTTCTGGTTGTTTTTTGGTGCCCATTTTTCGTTCTCCACAAAAAATCTCTATTCTCAAGCCTATCGCTTTCTTCTCAATCTGTATCCCTGGAGTCTTGTTCTTCCTCAGGGACACTCTAAAACTCTTCCGGACTCCTCATCAAACTAGTTTCTCTGATAGGGAGAACGATAGTTTTGGATTTAAATAATATTACTGTAAATATATTGTTGTACAGAGTTTTGTCTTGGTGAATCATTATATATGCTGTCGTTGTTTACGTTGCATGTTCACAGAAAAAAGTCCTCGTGTAGTACTTTTTTCAAAATTGCACATATGTACAGTTAGTCCTGTAACAATGTAACTGTTTCGTGGTCATACTGTATAGGTTGTGTCTTTTAAATGTTTTAAGTGTTTTAATTGTACTGATTTGTGTATATATCTGTTACTCTACAGCCCTGAAGAAGTCCAATTCTTTGGACGAAATGCGTTGGCTGTTCTACTCAACTTGATATGTTTAAATTAACTAAGAATAAATAAAGGAAGAATTTGAAGAACAACCTTGGACACAGACTTTATAACTTTTGTGTTATTGTTCGTTAAGTGGTGCACCATTTGCTTTTGCTTTGTTAAACATTGTTAAGTCCAGTGGTGGACTGCACCGTGACAGTGGGTGCGTATACTGTGTGCACTCATCATTTGGGTACTCTCCAGTGTTTTTAACAAACAGGGGATAGCAGGTTAGGTGCTAGTTCTTTGTAGGTTTCCACTGTCGACGTTTGCATGCTTTAATCAATGTACCTAGTCTTTCTGCCTCCCATAGCGGCATGGACTGAGTCACTTTATTTCGCCATCCAGCCTTTTTGTCACTTGGTGCCAAAGATTGACTGTTTGTTGTGTTGGGCTCGTTAAGACCTGATGTGTGGCATTTGTATATAGCGCCTGTCTGTAGCCTCTGGGGCCCATGAGTAGTTTACCCATCTGGTATGCAGAGTCAGTATGTGAACCATGTACCCACTGGTTGACCTCGGCTAATTGGGCTGCCCAATAGTACATTCGGATATTTGGGAGGGCAATCCCTCCAACGTACCATCTCTTCATAAGTTCCTGTATGGCAATCCGTGGGGCCTCCCATCCCACAGTAGTGTTCTCATCTCACTCTTTATAGTGGTAAAGTATGTGTCTTGGACTGGGAAAGGTGTGTTTTGCAGGATGTATAAGAATCTTGGCAGTGCCGTCATTTTAAAAAGGGCAGCATGGCCCAGTAGGGACAGCGGTAAGGTTCTCCAATGTCCCATATCGTTTTGCAGTTGTTTTAGGGGGCCAAGTAGATTATGTGAATAGAAAAGGGCTGGATCCATTGTAACATAGATCCCTAAGTAACGGAAATCTTCCTCAGCTACCGCCACTGTGCAGTCCGGTGGTAGTTTTGGGGTAGGTCCGTGGAGGATAAATAGTACAGATTTGGACCAGTTGATGGTGTAACCAGAATATTTCTGGAAATTAGTGAAGATTTGTATAATCTTATTTATGGAGGAATACGGCGATGCCGCATATAGCAGAATATCGCCCGCATACAAGGAGATTCTGTCCTCCCATCCCTCAGTCCACCACAACCCTCGGATCAGTGGATCCCTTCTTATCCAGGTGGCAAAGGTTCCAGCATTAATGCGAAAATCAATAGCGATAGGGGACACTCCTGCCGTGATCCTCATTTGAGGGGAAAGTTATGCGAAGTATGTCCGTTCACTACTACTTGTGTCAGAGGTTCTGCATATAGCAGACTTTGGGGCTAAAGCCTAGCCGTTCCAGTACTGCAAAGAGATACGGCCATTCAATGGTGTCAAACGCCATGCGGGCATCTAGTGACAGTATTGCAGCATCTTCCTTGATGGTATCCTTCCTGTCCAGCACATCGTGGAGGTGTCGCAGGTTTAGTGCCGTATTCCTCCCTGGCATGAAGCCAGATTGGTCCGGATGGACCAAGTTTGTGATGACCAGTAAGAGTCTATTTGCCAGCAATTTGGACAGGATTTTAACCTCCGTGTTAAGCAGCGAGATTGGGCGATAAGAGCTGCACAGTTCTGCTGGTTTTCCCTGCTTGTGTATGACTTCGATAGTGGCCAATCTTTGATCCTTGGGTAGGATCCCCTGTTGTCTACTATCTTCATATATTTGTCGTAGGTAGGGTGCTATTTTTGAGGCTATGTGTTTGTATAATTCTATAGGGAAGCCACTTGGCCCCATTGCTTTCCCGGGTTGTATACTACTTTTCGCAGTGATGATTTTGTCATCAGTGATGTCACTGTCTAGTAATGAGGTATCATCTGTGGTTAGCAAGAGGAAAGGTATCTCGGCTAGCAATTTTTTGGGAATCGTCGGTTGTTGCATAGGCCGTGTGAGAGTACAGGTGCATGAAATGTGTTGTAAACGCCTCAGCTATCTCTTGAGGGTCTCTAACTGTCTCTCACTCATCGGTCCTAAGGAATGCTACCCATCTGTCTGCCCTTTTGTGCCTGTCTAGCCATGCCAGTAGTTTTCCGGCTTTATTCCCGGTTTGATATACTCTGTGCTGCATCGCCCTATGGCTGTTTTTTGCTGCCTCTGTTTCTAGGTTTCTGTACTCCTGTCGCTTATTGGCCAGAGCATGGCTATTTGCTTTACTGTCTGAGATGGCTGCCTGTGCTTCCTTCTCTAGGATCTCTTTTTCTAGTTCCATTGAAAAGCATTTTTTGTTATCATAATAACTTTGGCACTGTTCGATGAATGTGCAAGTAATTTCCCCAAAAATGTAATCTGATTTGGGTTTAGCATGGCAAGTATCATGATGATTCATATGAAGCAGAGAGTAGGGACCAAAAAAGTATTTTACCATTTTAACTCTGATACAAATCATTTATTTCCACTGCAGAAAACTGACTGGATTTACTCCAAACTTGGCATGAAAGTAGAACTTTACTCAATGAAGTGCCTTTGTTTGGTTTTGGTGTAAATATGTTCAGAAATTAGCATTTTAAAAATGGTTTGAGGTATGTATGAAAAGGGTAAGACGTATCAGACCCTGATTCCTTAAGGACAGCAGGTTCCCAGAAACCTAGTTTTTATGGATTGAACAAACGAGGGGAAAGGTACTAGGGAGGGTGCTGCAGGGATGGCGCTTTATAACAAAATAGATTTCCAATGATAGGTGATTTCTTCACTTCTGAATTAAACATCAAATAACTTGTACATAGATATTATCATAAAGCAATTGTAAGTCTTGTATATTGTCGTCACAACACCTGTCATGCTCCTCTAAAAAAAATAATATACATGTGATTAGCACTCAGATTCTACCACTGAATCATCAAACTCTAACAGGGATGAACTTCAGACAGTGATGCATGTTTACTGTAAGGACTGATTTCTTTTGTCTCCCAGTTCAGTTTGAACTTATTATTTTTCACAAGCCCATTCAATTGTATGGCCCTCTTTACAACTTTGCCGGAGTAGGATGAGGTAGTTACTGCATGTGGTAAATTCCTCCTACTCTGACATTTCAACAGAAAAATGTGGCATAATATGCAGAATCGGTTTTTAACACACCAAATTCCATGTTATGCTTTTTTTTTCTGGTTCTTTTCTCCTGATTAATTTCTGTGGGGAAAACTGTGAAGGTGTGATAATTATCACACAACTTGTAATTCCGATGTTTACACAGGGATCGGAATTTAGCCCTAAACTCATAATGAGGGCCATAGGTTTCTAATCCTTATAGTTTGTTGTTTTCACAAGGGTTAACCCATTGCTGTGTTCACATGTATTAGCCATGTATTTCTTAGAAGCAGCGACCAAAATTAAACTATAACATTTTGATTCTTCATACACCTGAGGTTCCTTTGAATTTCACGACTCCTCATTTAGTGCCTCAACCAAGATCTGTTTCAGTCTTCTACTTTATTACATACATTATTCTGCTCTTATCTGCCTGCTGATAATTATGCAATCCACAAGGTTTTCTCCGAGGTCTTCTTCTCCTCCTGAAAAGACTTGGACTTGTCAGTTGATACAGAGCTACTGAAGCCATGTCTTGTCTCGGCCAACCGCTTCCACTGAAGACAAGAGTAATAAGCATAGTGGGCAAAGTTTGTCCTTTATATAACATGTCCTCTAAAAAGGCCACCAGATTTTCAGAAAGCAGACCTTGTGGGATTTTGCAGCCTTCTTCTGTGGGATTTGCATTTTATCTTGCACTATTTATATTTCTTCTTTCTTTCTACTGCATAGCATTTCACAGTCGTTTGTGCCATACATCCTTGTAGTCCTTCACACAACATTGGGATATGTCAGTCAACTTTTGCTCAAGAACGTATGCGCTTTACCACATAAGTGCTGCCTTATCACTGCCTCTCCTTGAATGCTGAGATGGGCAGTGTGGCCATCCAGACAAAAAGCTAGAGCTACCTGGACTGTTAATCCAAAGAGATCCTCAAACTTTCATGGAACCAAATTTAAAAAAGAAACAAATGTGATTGGATGAGGAAGCTTTTGCACTATTCTGCATTTTGGGTCTCAAACCCAAACCAGATTCCCGTACCCAAAGCGATCTGATCAATATGTCGTGACAGAGAAAATTTACTGCAGCTACCATTACAGGACACAAGGCTGAGTCCCTGTGACCTAAAATAAAAAAACAAAGGAGCCATAAGGGGTATCACCTGGCCCCTTGGCTCAGAAAGCGTAGCTCAAAGGGACCCTCCCCCGGGATAAAGATAGCTGAGATTACAACAAATTGCTAATTTTTAAGTGGTTTTTCGGTCTTTATTTGTAACTGTTCATGGACTTTAACTGTGTTTTGTTAAGTGCATTTCTCATTTGTTTTTAACATATATTAAGGTGTTATAACCAAAGGTTACAACTCAATCTAAAGCAGGCCCCATACCTTTTATCCAATCACCACATTATGGTACCAGCATTACATCTTACCTTTCAGAAATAAATGTCAGCATTGCCCAGTTCTGGACTGACAAGGCCTGCTGCCCCTATGTTGTCACACACATCTAACCCATCAGGTTGTAAGAAAGTTTAGACAACGCTTTAAGTTATGCCGTCATGGTTTCCCTTGTGTCAGGTAATACAACGACAACCCTAGATGCCCACGAGGGCCAGAGTAATGCTACTATAATGTAACAGATGTCCTGTGGGACTCATTCATTGAAATACCTCTTTGTCTGATTCTGGGATATTAACCATAGCTTGTTCCTTCATTCAAAATTAAATGAAAGGCAAAAATGTTTCAAAACAATAAATTAATTTTAACAAAGAAGTACATGGCACATTTTTTCTTTCAGTCTTTCTTTTGGCTTTATATGCAAGTAGGTGTTATATATAAAATATGATACTAGTGCTGACAACACAGTACTCAACCGTGAAAACATATACATACATACAAACAAACAAACACATGGGCACTGTACAAGCACCGGTTGTACAATGTTTCACTCTCTTGGAGACAAGTATTTATTGTTTACAGTCTCAGGACAATAAACAACGAGAGGGCGTGATGTTGACGTTTCGACCAATTAATGATTAGTTGGGTCTCGTCAGTACAAATGTCATCTGCCTAATGCACCATAATCTGTCCTAATAAATAGGCACTCACAATGTCACCATTGTAATACTCTGGTAGGGTGTACCGAGTCCTTGTTTGACTTTGTTGTTGATGCAAGGGTGCGAGTGAGCAGACAGAGAAAGGGATCCCGGAGAGATTCATTTACTCTAACAGCTAGAACTTAAAGCGGTGGGGAGGCCCTTATTATACTCGGTAAAGCCGAAAGAGAAATTGACAAAGAAACAAATGTGCCATTTACTTCTTTGTTAAAATTAATGTATTCTTTTGTCCAAACATTTTTGCTTTTCATTTAATGTTGAGGGAATCAACAAGGTAGGATTAATATCCCAGAATCACGCAAAGAGGTATCTCATGGTTTCCTAAGCAGTGTATTGTATTCTACCCTCAGACAGCATTGCTACTGTGTGGTTTGAAGCTAAGCAGTACAGGAGCAGATACATTTCCTGGTTCATGTGTAATGAGTATGATATGGCGCTTATACTCCTTATGTAAAACAATCATTGTGCTTTCATCTTAGTTGTGGGTCCAGAAAGCCCTCCTTACCCTACCCAACAAAAATCACATGTTCAAAGCTGTCTGGGTGCTGTAATGTTGGAAGTATATTTAGCAGCCTTTGCTGCACGAAAGTGCTTACAACTGAGAACAACACGCTCCACACACGTCCCACCCAGGCCTGCTTGGCCGGCCCGAGAAAAACCTCCTTGTGCCTCATCTCTGTTGGCCCCCTGCCTACTTCACCCCTCTCTAAGACAGGAGGAAGGAGGTTTGTGGCAGGATGTCGACTGCCTGTGCAGAGCCAGAGTTGCATAGCTGGGCCTCGTGACCGGGTGATTTGAGGCCTCCAGCAGTAGTGTGCAGGGGAGGCCTTGGCCTCAGGCCCCCTCGGTGGTGCGGAGGCAGCCGGCATTAGGCCAGTGCGCTTGTGCCTCGGGGGGGAGGGGTGGCTTCTGCCCTCCACTCACACACATTACTTATTTATTTGTTTTGCCCACTTGCTCTTGCCTCTTAAAATGCCTACTGACTGCCTTCCATTGGGCATTTCATTTTGCCTTTTATTTTATTTTTTGTTTTTTATTTTTTGTTGCCAGCTGTTGTCTGCAAGTTGTCTCTTGGCTATATGCCTGCCAACACTGGCTGTTAATTGGCTCTCTGGGTAACAAGCTCCACTTCTGAGTTCTAGGGTCACATTTAGCTCTAGGATTGTTGTAATCCTAACCCTGGCTAATGTGGACCATTTCAGGAAGAAAGGTATTGATGTTTTTCCATCTGAAGTGACCATAGGCCCTAAGCATGATAGCCTAAGATGGGGCACCCAGTAGTCCACTCAAGATTCATGCAGTAAGAGGGGGGTTGCAAATCTGAATGATATCACAATCCAGCCGCGGCCTGTGCTGGTAAGAGCGGTGGGGCGGTGGGGACGGGCGGAGGGGGATATCGAGAGATGACGCCGAGGGGAAAATTAAATAAATAATTATTTTCCCTAATGGTCGTCTCTTGAAATTCCTCTCGGACCCTCCCCCCCCTTCCGTTCTTACCTGCATGGGCCGTGGCTGTCACAATCTCAATTGGTAGAGATACGGGGAGGAGAGTGATAAACATTGTGGGATATGAAGGCCAGTGGGCCAGGGAATCTTTGAAGGGAGATGAGTTGGCCCCCTGGAGTTGGGTAGCAGGTGCATTGAATGCTTCAAAGAAAAACATAAAAATTTCAACATTAAAGAGGTAGCCCCTTGGGTAAAATCCTTTCCTGGTTTATAGCGGGCTTGGGACAGTCTAATTCCAAGTTAACCTTTTTAATGTGTTTCCGTTCATTGATAATTTGCTTATAGTAAACCTGGATATGTTCTGATTTTAAATATGAGAATTACTTTGTATTTTCTTGTGCAGCAAAACCCATGGAAAAAGCCCGTGCCAGTGGACGTATAATAGCCATCTTACTTAGTAGTTGTATAAATTGGAATCCTAAGGTGTTTGTCCATCCCTCAAAACTTTGCATCTGCTTAAAGTTAGCCCTGTGCAATGTAATAGGAGGACCTTATACATCCTTTCTTTTGGTAAATGTGTATATCCCCCCTGGGAGGTTGTCTGACTCTTTAGTTGAGTCTGTTTTCTTTTGTACACTATTAGTGTTTTGGAAGAATGCACATTGATGATCATTGTGGGAGATTTCAGTGCTAAAATGTTGAACTAATCTTCTTGGACCTTTGGAAACTCAGAGTTGGATGATGTGTTGAGTATTCCAGAGGCTATTTTACCTGGTAATATGAGATCAGATAGGCGGGGCCTATGCTTTCTGAATTGCCTGATATCCAATGACTGTATTGCTTTAAATGGCAGGCTCTCAGAGGATTCTCTAGCCTCTTTCACTTTTCATCCCTCTTGAAAGCAATCATTAATTGATGAATTGATTATATGGTAGTATCTTACCAAATGTTTGGTGCTTGTTCTCAATTTGAGGTACTGAGGACTTAAGTCACAGTATTCTCTCAGTGGTTTTTGATTTCGAGCTTAAGGCGCTCGAGTCTTGGAATTCCAGAAATAACACTATTGCTTACAGTAAAACAAACAAGCGTACTATTTGGTCAAAGAATATGATGAATTTGGCCGTTCATGTTAAAACAGCAAATTTAGGCCCTTCAGTCACGTCACTAGAGAACCCTATTTATTGCCTGGCTCAAAAACAAGCTGACCCTGTTTCAATCATGTGGGAGTAAAAATAGAATTACTAGTGTTAAACCCTCTGCAGTAAACCCTTGGGAGGTAAAGAAGGTAAACCGTGAATTAAATTCCCCAGTAAGGAAACAATTTAAGCAGCCGTTGATATTGAGGCAAAAGGAAATCAATCGGTTGAAGTGGGTGAAAACTAGATTGAAGGTGTCAGAAAAAAGTAGGGAGGAGGACCAGAAATAGATTAAGTTGAGAAATGTCACTTTTCCTGGTGACTAGCAAAAATATTGGTCGTTAATAGCTGAATACTGTGATTCCAGAATTAAGGCCAAGGCCATTCCTATATCCAATACACAGTGGACCCAATATATCTCGCAGTTATACGCCATCAATTCCAGTTGCGGGATTCTTTTGGAGTCGAGTGATGAGCATCCCTCATTGAATGAACATGGCCCGCCTTCTTGTGAGGAGATGGAGAATTTTATTAAGGGCTCAAGGTACTCCGAGGCAATGGGCCCGGATGAACTCCCGATATCTCTTATCAAACAAGAGGTTTCTGCATGGGCTCTTTTTCTGTACCCGGTGTTTCAATATTGTTATTTGCATGGGGTTATACCGTATTCCTGGAAAGGAAGTGTTGTTGTGCCTTTATATAAAAAGGGTCCTAAAACCTCTCCTGCACATTTCAGGCAGATTGCATTATTTGATGTGATTGGGAAATTGTTTGCCAAAAGTATTCTTCTTCACATTCAGGATTGGGCATTTGGTAACAACCTTGTTCCTGTGGAGCAGGCTAGTTTTTGTGAGAACTGTGGAACCTTAGATAGTATCACGGCCTTTCAAACACTGAAAAGTATCCTGTGGGTAAGGGCATGGTTTTATATTCTGCCTTTATTGATTTCTCCACAGCGTTTGATAGGGTTGACCGTGTGACTCTGTGGAGGAAATTGGTTGCACTGAGGATCCCCGTGCACTTGGTTAGGTTGATCGTTGCTCTGCACTCTTGATTTGATTTTAATTTGTAAAGCGCAACGTTTACCCTAGGGTGTCTTGGCGCTACCTGCAATGCGAAGAAGGATCAAAGAAAGGATCTACAGAGGGAGAGTGAAAAGCCAGGTTTTAAGAAGCTTTCTGAAAGCCAGAAAGTTGGAGGTATTCCTTAAAGACTCTGGCATTTGATTCCAGAGGTATGATGTAACATGAGAAAAACTACTACCACCCCAAGATGCTTGTGAATGCGAAAAACAGACAGCTTCTGTGAAGTAGCAGAACGTAGAGATCTGTTAGGGGTGTACCATGAAAATCTTTTCCTCAATGATTCGGGGCCTTGGAGATGTAATGCTTTGTGACCAATACATAGTGCTTTAAAGGCTGCTCTTTTTTTGACTGAAAGCCACTGGAGTTCATCCACTTCAACTTGGACTCAGGTTCTGATGGGAGGAAACTAGGATCTGGGGAGCAAAGTAGAGACACATAATGGTTTGAAGGAGGGGTACTTACTTGAGCCCCTCCTTTTCTCCCTTTACATCCATGACTTACCTTGCATAGTTGAACAGCGTAAAGGGGATCAGCCTAAATGAGGATCGATGAGTGTTGGTTGTCTACTCTATGCTGATGATGTTGTTCTGTTGGATTTAACCCCAATAGGACTACAGAGGCGACTTTCTGAGCTGTGAAATTATGCAGATGAACACTTTTTAAAAATACACATCTCTAAGATCAAAGTTATGGTCTTTAGGTCCCGGGGGGTGAGGGGGCAGGGACGGGGGCCTAAATAAGGATCATATCAGTCAGTGTAGAAGTAAGGCATTATCTCAAGCTTCAGCCATTCGCAGGCTATATAAGTGTTGCGGGAAAAGGCATTTTGCTCACGTTTTGGCGGTTTATAAGATTGAAATTCCGCTTTCATCTAGCTATGCCTGTGAAGTAATGGAAGAGCGGTATTGGTCCTTTTTCGAGAAGGTTGAAGCCGTATTTGGCACAAAATCTGTAATTTGAATTTTTCTTCCTTTCCGGCTTAACTTTGGACTCCTCTCTAAGAATGTGTTTGCCATGGCTGCTGTTCTAAGGTGGGAGAATAACATACTGAAGAGTGACTCGAGTTCCATCCGGGCTGCAATAAAATATGAATTTTTTTATTGCTTGAAGGGAAGAAGTGCCGTCTTTTCAAATTATATGAAAGCTTTGGATATGTTTGAAATTGGTCAGAGTGAAGTGGCACCCCTCCCAAAGCTTATCTTGAAAAATCTGATTAAAAAATCAATCTATGAAGTGAGTCGGAAAATGGACATTGTACTGTGTGCTCAACATGGCCGGAATGAAATAGTAGTGGAGAGTAGCATTTGTAAAAAACCACAAATGTATGTTCTATGGAACCTTCCCCATGGTGTGCGCAGAACTATTTTGTTATTAAGGTTCAATTTGCTTCTGTTACAAATTATCACTGGATCCTGGGAAGGATTACCTAGAAAAGAGGCTTTGTGATCTTTGTGGGAATTATGTTCAAAATTTAAATCACGTGATATTTGTTTGTCCTCTCCTACATTAATTGCAACGTAAATTGCCAAGACCATTGTTCTTAAAGTACAACATAACTTCGGTAGCGAAGGCCTGTAAATGTCTCTTTGCACCGCCATCAGAAATAGATTGTGCAAATTTGTTTACATTTTTTAAACAATGTTTTAATATTTTTTAGATATATTTGTACGTTGTAATTCTATATTAACTGTAATCAGCTTTGTATTTGTCGAATTGGGGATTTTAGGCCTTAAATATTTTGTACACTAAAAATAGAATTACCATTGCTCTGTAAAGCTAAATGTATTTCACAAATAGATGTACTGTATTTGTGTTGCACTGTAAAACATTTTGCACCATTTTGCTGCATTTATTAAACTTGTATGGTTTCCTGTATTCTCGTAGTACTGTATTATAATGTATGTTTGATTTAATTGCGCATTTGCACTTTTTCTGTCCTTGGGGCCTTTTTATCTAAAGTATAGTAGGATTGTGCGCTGAATGGCTTCCTCTTGTATTTTATAATTCTTTGTATTTTACACTGTATGAATTTTCTTTTACAAAATCTTTTTTGTACTTTATGTGGACCTCTTTGAGTTCCAAATCATAATAAAATATTTGACTTTGACAACAACCATAGCTCTTGGGAAAGCCAGGTACACACACATTCATTTGGGGTGAACATGAACATCCATGTTGTCTCTCCCTCTCCAGCCCTAGTGGCTCACACACATACCATTGAGGTAACAAACCTCATCTTTCTATCTTGATTGGTGCACTCCCTGCCTATCTGATGGAACAAATCTAGAAGTGTTCTTCACCTGCTCTGTTGGTGATAGAAGTACGCCATGAGATGTCAGCTGTCATGCCAGTCATGGCAGGAGGGTAATTACCCAAGGTCACTCTATGGTCTGCTGAATGTTCAGGCTATGCCTGAAGTTCCTGTGGAAAATGTGAGGAATATTGCAATAGGTGGGGGCCAAAGTGTGTAGGAAATACTTCCAACTCCCTTTGTGACAAACTGAGGTCTCCACGAGGGGCCTGTTTATCACCAACTGTGGTGACTCAAAGGGCCTAGGTCTGGCAGCTCCTCTGTATCTCAGTGAACCTAACAATGGTGGGCTGCCTGAGAGGGAAATGCAATCACTCCTATGTCTGAATGTCCCATCCTTAAATTATCACGTTTCCTGTGCTCTTAGGTAGAGGCCATGAGCTAACATGATCCGTCCTGTAAGAGAAGACATTGGTTCTCTACCACCCATGGTAGACCGGGCAGGGCAGTGGACATGCAAGGGGACCCCACATGCAGCACCCATGAGCACCACTCCTCTATCCTCGAAAGGTAGCGCTCCACTCCCTCTGCTACTAGCAGGTTTCTCTCACTCCCACATTCTGACACTACAAGGGCTCCCACAGCAGTGCCTGCCACTCCGGTTCTAGCCCAGTTAGGGAAGGCTTCAAACTCGCTTCTTCTCTCTGGGTGTCCCTCAGCCTGTTGGAAAAGTGTGATCAGAGGCAAATCGAGGGCAGTTCCAGTCAAATGGCTGCCTGTTTCATGTGTCAAGGCAATGTAATTTATTCTTAATGTTTTAACATATTTTTGTAAATCAGAAATACTTTTTGGAGTGTACTCCCTGGTGCCAGTTTATAGCATAGCTAGGGTCAATGGCTACGTTGGCAGCATAACTTTAGCACAAATCTTTCCAACATTAGTAGTCCTAAGTGTATATAATTCTCTCGGATGCTTTTAGACAGAACTGCATTATTTACAGAGTAGTTCTGGCTCAGTATGTTCCTTACTGTTTGAGTGCCGGGGAGTGGATGGCAGTGTAAAGCTCCTTGTCCGCACATTAGGCATTTTAATCTAACATTTGGGCAGTTGAATAAAAAGTTTACTGCCAGACAATACATTAGCTAGGTTCAAAAACAAAGATAAATAAATTACATGTATGTGACTGAGGCATTGTTTCAACAAAATCTAGGACGCTACGACTGTATTATCTACAACAAAAGGCAGCAAAATGGATCAGTCGCAGGGGCGGTTTCTCCATTAGGGCTGTGTGGGGATGCGCCCCTCTGAAAATTCCTACACATTTACATTAAAAAATATAAAATAGATCGATTTATTTAGAGATGCGATAGTATCTCTAAATAAATTGATGTATTTAAGCTTGGGCTGGGCTGTGTGTTTCAGGCTGCCTGCCCCGCCTCTCTCTGAAGCAAGAGACGGAAGACATGCAGTAAATCAACTTTCTTAACGTGATGCACCACGCAGGGCTTTCTGTTTTAAAGCCATTCATTGCCATTGGGGTCTCTGGTTGCATGCACACTGTAGGCCAGTGACGCAATAAGCGTCACGGTTTTGGGAATAGGAGACTTCATCCATGCGTGATTTCAGACGTCCGTCATTCAAAGACGTAGATCCCAACCTTTCGTCATACGTGAGAGTGGATGCAAGCACGTCTGATCCGGTGTCTTGTTCTCGGTAATGGTAAGTGATTGCAAGCTAATGCTGTGTTCTGTATATTGTGCTGAGACCACTCATCACGCTAACCTCCCCCATTGTGACACCCCAGGCCCTCGCTGGACATTGCTCGCTCCTTTAGAAGTGGAGCTGCGGTATTTGCTCTCTTGTGAAATGGATCCAAATAAGGAGCAGGGTTCGCTCTTGTTCTCTTGTGAAATGGATCCAAATATCCGAGTCAGGCCCAAAGTGAGAGATATGTGCTTACTGTGAAACATGTGCTAACAGTGGCCAGTTCTCAGAGTCTGATGTATGGCATTAAAACTGGCCCTGTGTACATGCCCCTAAGTTAACACTGATGCTAAAAACATGGATTGACAATGAATGTTAAAAACGTCGAGGGAATGCATTTCAGCGATTTAGTTCCTCTCTTATTTTACATGCTTTACTTAATCTTGCATTCCCCATGAGTTAGCTATTTTAAAATGTTGTTGTTTATCTGTATTTTTTTCTGTGCATACTTTGAAGCCTGAGCCATGCCAGGTGTTTATGAGGGGCTTTGATTGAGCACTTAGGCGCTAAGGCTAAAGCCAAACAAAGTGCCTGTCAGTGGGTTGGCCTCTCTGCAGAGCACACAGAACAATGTTTGTGCATTCCATTTGCAACTGAAATTCTGTGGATATGTGTGTGAAAGGGGTACACTGATGTCAAAATATTTGCAAGGCAAAAGTAAGAGAAATTAACATGCTTAAATTTGAGGGAGTGCAGTGCATGTTGGGGGCGGTGAAGTGACAGATGCGAGGAAGGGCATTCGGGGAAGAGTGAAAAGAAGATGCTGAAGAGGATGTTGAAATGTGCAGATGGACAAGATATGCAGAGAAAAAGAGGCTACATATCTAACATAAAGCACACATAATTGAAGGCCAAAACTCCTTCCACAGGCCTCAATGCTATTTAATTCACAGACTCACTATTTCAGAATTTAAACATTTCCAATGTTAATTATTTATAAGAAATCATTGTTACTCATTTATCTTAAACAGCTAACACCCAGTGACAAAGCCAATCATACTGACAGGCTTTAGGCGTATGTTAGTTGCTGTGCCATTTATCTGGATAAAATTACCTCCAGAGAGAAACCAAAATACCGGTCTGATGGCACACTATGGGAATCACAGAAATGTATTTGGCATGTTCCTTTATAGAGAGCACCCACTTTTTCCATCTCACTATAAAGACCTGTCTGCACATATTTCTATATGACTGGTTACAGCTAGCAGCTGTGGGTGCTTCTCGAAGTCTAGTTAGAGCATATTTTTCCAAAGTTAATGCTGCATGCAGTGCAAGACACTGGGCAAGCATACATTTTAAAGGGCTAAAGTTGTCATGCAGAACAATTTACACATTACAGTAACTGTTGAACAAATTAATGCAAGAAGATATGGGGCAGTTTTTAATGTGTTTAATATTTCAAGACTATACGTTCCCACTGCTTAATAAGCCTTGCTTTATCGCTACATTCATTTGCTTTAAAATGCACAATTTGCCAATCTTTTTTCATTTCTTTCTCAGGAGAGGGACTCCCCTCGACCCCATGTTTGTCCATAGAACTTGTTCACATTGTTTGCTATATAAAAATCATGCCCAAAGTTTACGCCCCACTACTTTCAAATGTCACCAGCCGCCACTGGATCAGTGTCTGACTGCTTTGATTCATAAGTCATCATAGCTTCTGTTTTACAGTCTAAACCACACATGAACTGTTTTTCATTATTGCAGACTTAATCTGGTTCTGGCACCAGTAAAATATCTTCACATGGATTGGCCGAAAGGAAGCTGGGAAGCATGTGACATAAGTATGCATTTCAAGGACTTATGTACGGTTTAAAAGACCAAAACTGTAGTCCCCTTTCTACTACCATTGTTGTTGCAGAATAATAACTCCCCTTCCTCGCTTTTATTGTACGCGTTTTTGCTTATTTAAAATTATGGTTGTATTTATGATTTGAATGATGATATCCCATGGCATCATTTGAATAAGCATTAAGGGATTAGGAATTACTGAGGTGAGTCCCCTAACCGTTCCTCAAACAGTAATAGAATAAATCATCAATATAATGATCTGGTTGATGAACCTTCACTATAGGGGGTAATGGACTACATGCATGTTTCCTATGACGCTGTAAATGAATATTATTGGGTCTGTCCACTATAGGGAATGATGCGTTAGGTATAAACTATGGTATGGAATATAATTTGACCACTTCCCTTCTAACACCAATGAGATATGAATGATAATGGAATGATTATAGCTGGTTGTTCAAAGTAATTGTGCTCGCATTATTGGGAACAGCTGAGAAAATACAGGGCGCCATGACGCCATTTAAACTGCTGTGGCCCGTTCAGACCAAACAAAAATCCTCGCTACTGAGACTACGATATCAGAGGACGGTGAGGGCAAGAAAGAAGGAATGAAAGAAGACAAGAAGGGAAGAAGGGAAGAAGGAAGGCAAGAAATAAGGAATGAAAGAAGGAAGATAAAAAAGAAGGAAAGATAGATAGAATGAAAGAAAGAAAGAAGAAAAGAAAGGAGGAATGCAAGAAATAAGTAAAAAAGACAGACCAAATGAAGGAAAAAAGAAGACAAAAAGGAGAGAAAGAAGGATATAAAGCAAGAAATGCAAGGAGACACAAAAGAGAGAAAGAAAGAAAGAGGAAGAAAGAAAGAAGGAAAGGCAAATTGAAAGAAGGAAAGAAAGTAAAAGAAAGGAATGAAAGAAGGAAGAAAAGAAGGCCCAATAAGAAGGAAGGCAAGAAAGATGGCAATAAGGAAAAAAAAGAAAGAAGGTAAGAAAGAAAAAGGCAAGTAAGAAGGAAGGCAAAAAAAGAGGAAGGAAAGAAGGCACAATAAGAAGGAAGGCAAGAAAGAAGGATAAAGAGGCAGACAGAAAGAATGAAAGAAAAGGGAAGGAGAAAGGAAAAAGAAGGATAACAAGAAAGAAGGAAATGAATTAAAGCAGGAAAGAAGGAATGAAAGCAGGCAGGAAAGAAAGAGAAATAGAGAGAGAAAGAAAAGATAAAAAGAGAAAGAAAGCAAGACAGACAGACGAAAAGGAAGAAACAAAGGCAAGAGAGAAGGAAGGAAAGAAGGAAAGAAAGAAGTAAAGCAAGAAAGTAGGAATGAGAGCAAGAAAGAAGGAATGGAAGCAAGAAAGAAGGAATTAAAGCAAGAAATAGGGAAGGAAAGAATGGAAGTGTGACAGAAATGAGTGTAAGTCTGGCGATGATTGTAACATGGCTGCAGTGGAAGGCACATCCAATAATAAGGTTAGCAGTCTAGATATGGCTTGGGACAATTCCGTAGAAAGAGAGCCGGAGACGTGAGAAAAGGATTCATAAAAGTGGGCATGTGTTATGGCCGGGGTGTGCGCCGGAGCCAAAGAGGGCGCCGGGACATGAGGAAGACAGTGCTGCTGGAGCCAGAGGAGAAATGGATAGCTGTGGGAGAAGATGATGAGAATACTGCCTATTCAACAAAAGGTGCCTAGGCAGGAAGTCGAGTGAGTCGACAGCGGCCACAGAAGGAGACAGGAAGGAGGACCCACAGCAGGAGAAGCAGGACCCAACGCAACGTGACCCGAGAGATAACGCTGTAGAGCATCCATAGGCTGTGGTTCGGTCACGGGACCACAGCTCCAGGCAAGTGATTCGGTTTTTACTCCCTAAATGGTGCATGGGTGGTTGGGATAAGAAGATAAGTAGATAGTTTCCACCGCTGCCCTAAAATAACATAGAGGCTTAAAAGAAGAATTTCACTACTTGTACACATTACTTTAGGTCAAATGACTTGAGGTTAAGACTATATAAAAGACAATAAAATCACGGGTGAAGGTGACAGCTCTGTAGAACAAGAATCGACAGATTACTCAGGAGCTCTCCTATTTTTTCTCGAGGGTTCGTATGGCTCGGAACCAACAAGAGTAATTAGGATAGTCTGTGAGTGGACCTCAAGAACTGAACACCAGCGAGAGAAGAAGAAAAGAAGCAGGAACACTTTGAGTGCTTACTTTGAAACATTAAAATAAAGAGATTTTAATATTACCTTTCAGTGTTGTGTCTGGCTATCCCCGACAGGAAGCAAGAAAGAAGGAAAGAAAGAAGGCAAGGGAGAAAGAAGGGCAGGAAAAAGGTAAGAAAGAAGGCAAGAGAGAAAGAAAGCAAAAAAGAAGAAATTAAGGAATGAAAGAAAAAGAAAACAAGAAAGACGGAAAGAAGGAGTGTAAAAATGAAAGAAAAAGCAAGAAAGAAAAAAGAAAGAAACGAAGAAAAAAAGAAGGAAAGAAAAATAAAAAAGGAAAGAAAGAACCATGAAAGAAGGACAGAAAAGAAATGAAAGAAAGGAGGAAAAGAAGGAACAATAAGAAAGAAGGCAAGAAAGAAGCAAAGAAGGAAAGAAAGAAGACAAGAAGGGAAGAAAAGAAAGAGCGAAAGAAAGAAGGTAAGAAAAATAGAAGGAAAGAAGGAAGGCATGAAAGGAGGAATGAAAAATAGGAAAGCAAAAAGGAAAGACAAGAAAAGAAAGAAAGAAGAAAAGAACGATGGGTAAACAGACAGAGAGAAAGAATGAAGGAAAAAGGAAGGGAAGCAGGAAAGAAAGAAGGATAGAAAGACAGAAAGCAACAAAAAAGGAATTAAAGCAAGAAAGAAGGAATGAAAGCAGGCAAAAAAGAAAGAAAGAGAAAGAAATAAAGAAAAGGAAAGGAAATGTAGAGAAGGAAAGGATAAGAATGAAAAAGAAAGCAAGAAAGAGGGAAAGAAAGAAACAAAGGCACAAGAGAGTGAGGGAAAGAAGTAAAGCAAGAAAGTAGAAATGAAAGCAAGAAGGAAAGAATGAGTGAAAGCAAGAAGGAAAGAAAGAAGGAATTAAAGCAGGAAAAAAGGAAAGAAGAAATGGACGCAAGAAAGAAGGAAAGAAAGAAGGCAAGGGAGAAAGAAAGGCAGGAAGAAGGAAGGAAAGAAAGGAGGCAAAAGAGAAAGAAAGCAAGAAAGCAAGAAAGAAGGAATGGAATGGAATGGAAGAAAAAGAAAACAAGAAAGAAGGAAAGAAAAAGGGAAAAATGGAATAAAAGGAAAAAGGGAAACAAGAAAGAAGGAAAGAAGAAATGAAAGAATGATAGAAAAAGTAATTGGAAGAAAAAAGAAGCAATAAAAGTATGAAAGGAAAGAAGGAATGAACTAAGGAATGAAAGAAAAGTGAAAAAGAAGGAAAGAGGAATGAAAGAAAGAAAAAAGGAAAGGAAGAAAGGAAGACAGAAAGGAAAGAAAGCAATAAAAAAGTGTTTCAAGTGCCGCAAAATAAACACGATGAAGGCTGGTTTTCTTCCTGGGCAAAGCTTATTGAAGAACCATTGGTGAAATTGAGTCCAGAATAAACGTATTCACATTCACATGTATAATACTGAAGCTTTCGATAACTTAATATAGAACAGTTTCAAATGGACGCAATCTGTTATGCTGTGAAACACCAGCAAATAAACAACAGAAGAGTGAAACCGAAATGAATGAAGAGCTAGCAAGAGGAGTCACTCTTGTTTATAAAAGAACCCTCACTCACCAACCTAGTTGGTGACATGCTTCATCATTGGGTTCCCACCAGAGAGGCCGAGTGCCTCTCTGGTGTGCTATGACGCCTGATCACAGCGGAGCGTTTGTTTTAAATTTTTTGTGGAGGTGCAAGAGGTGATGGTGCAAACAAGGTTAAAATTGCCTTTACTTGTCCTATAGTATTTAATAGTGGAGAAGTAAGGCAAGAGTAAAAATTTTGTGAGGTGGATGTTTTAAAACTGGATAAGTTGACCAGTCACATCCCAAAGTGATAATGAAGTGTGGTCTACATGTTTCAGCCTCCTAACGCCCGTAGCGAGGCTTTCTTCAGGACCAAGTGTCACGGCGGTATGCACACCCTAAGGTGCACCCTGACCTGTGACATAGAAACCGCACAACTCATGGTTACTGGGGAGCCTTCAAAATTCTTGAAAGCAACGTGACTCTGAAAGACAAAACACACAGAAAGACAAACATGCCATATTACAGGTTTTGTACATATAAACAGTATTAGAGCCATGGTGTGGGTGATAAAACTCGTGCTGCAAATGCGTGCTCTTCGAAGTGCAGCCATAAGTAGTACTTTCTAACCTATGGTGGTTGTGATATAATAAGTGCGTGGATGTTTTAGCACTTACTGCGATTGAGTCACACGTGACCTGGCAAAAAAACAGGTAAACGGTCTAATTATGCCGGTATCGTAGTGCCAAAAGCGTTTCTAATCCTGCATGCCAACTCTGGCAATTGCACGATAAAATGATAGTTAAAAATAAAGTGAACATGACTATAAAAATTAGCGACACACGATCGTGTGGCTAGTGGCATCAAAAACGTTTATGCAAAAACGGGAAAGGCCAGGCTTACATAAGGTGGTAGATACCCTTATGTCATGGATCCTAGCGGGGGGCGGTGGCTTGTAGTCACACCCTATGGAAAATGGAGATAACCCATAGTTACAAAAAGATCTTAAAGTTACCTTAGGCTTCTTGAAACAAAATACGGGTACTCACTACTCCAAAGCCAGACGCCCGTATGGCACCTGGATCTTCCCGACAACAGGACCCCGAGGATAATGAGTCCTGCCCCGGGCAGTTTTAAATACAATGGGAGCCACATGACGCGTAAATGACGCGTAAATGACGGTAGGACGTACGCACGTACGTCTGTATCCGTCCGACGCCAGGCAAAGAGTGTAACGCTAACCGAAGTAGCGCGGCTATCTATTGAGTTGAAAAGCTTTATTGCAAAGGGAGTCAAAATGTGATCCATAAAGGAAATCAGTCCACGCTGTTATGTGGTAATTGTACGAAGGTCAGAACCATATCATACTAATAACAAAAACTGCTGGTGCAGTGTAATAGTTGCAAGTTTAGTGAATACACTGGTAGTGCTAAAGTAGCAGTAATGAGCATAATAAGTCATTGAATAACCAGAATCACAGCACAAGCGCGCCGATGACGGCGCAGCTAGCCTGTCAAAGGGAGGTGGTTCCTAAATAAGATAGGCAGGCAAATATTAGTGGAGTGTAGTAGAGGCAAACTGCGCTGAAGGTGATTTACTTGCTTGCTGCGCTGATGGTGATTTACTCGCTTACTCAAGTACATTGGTGTCATTTGAACCTGCAGGATACCTATAAGCAGGCAAATACACAAACCTTCCTAGAAAAATTCACGGGGGCAGAAACCATATAAAAAATAGCTAAGACCATGACAGAACTACAGTATGGTATGGTGTAATTGCTAACGTTTTAGAACAGAACCCCACGTTGCTTTCAAGAATTTTGAAGGCTCCCCAGTAACCGTGAGTTGTGCGGTTTCTATGTCACAGGTCAGGGTGCACCTTAGGGTGTGCATACCGCCGTGACACTTGGTCCTGAAGAAAGCCTCGCTACGGGCGTTAGGAGGCTGGAACATGTAGACCCCACTTCATTATCCCTTTGGGATGTGACTGGTCAATTTATCCAGTTTTGAAACATCCACCTCACTAATTTTTTACTCTTGCCTTACTTCTCCACTATTAAATACTATAGGACAAGTAAAGGCAATTTTAACCTTGTTTGCACCAGCACCTCTTGCACCTCCACAAAAAAATTTTAAAACCCGCTCCGCTGTAATCAGGCGTCGTAGCACACCAGAGAGGCACTCGGCCTCTCTGGTGGGAACCCAATGATGAAGCATGTCACCAACTAGGTTGGTGAGTGAGGGTTCTTTTATAAACAAGAGTGACTCCTCTTGCTAGCTCTTCATTCATTTCGGTTTCACTCTTCTGTTGTTTATTTGCTAATCTATTAGGGGGACTAAGAGTGGCTGCATTTTTTCTTTCCCTCTCTCTCTTGTTGTTTGATTGTGTGAAACACCAGCAGTCAAACAGTAAACAAAGAACACTCCAGAAGGAATTTTCATCAGCATTGGCAGGAGGCAAAAATAGATAACGTGTGGAATGTGGCCTCTGCTCACATCTGGTAAAGCATCCTACTGTCACAGCAGACTCTAAACACAAAGGGAACACCAAAGTAATAAATTGAAGAAAAAAAACACTGGCACAGAAGGAAAATAGGTTATGTGCAGATGTGCTCCTTGTGAAAGAGCAAAATGCAGTCTCATAAAGTGAAGTTATCCAGTACCTGAAATGAACTGACCCCCTGCCCCATGCTGTGTGCTGTAGTGGGAGGAAGCAAAATGTGAATGACACACCAACAGACCAATGGAAGAAGAAAGCTGGCTGAAAGCCCCTTTAATTAACTATGTTGTACATATATATATATTTTTTTAATCAAAAGGTCTTGTCTAACTCCAGACCTAAAAATGTATACATTCATGTATACAAGCAATAGATGCAGAGCATCCAGGTCGCAACTCAGGTGTCTATAGGTCTTGTGTAGTAAAGTGTTTGACTCCCCGCAGATACTGCATTACATTATACTATCTACCTTTAAAATTACAAAGTAAAAACAAAGAATGGACCAATGTAAACAAGCTATAGATCACAGCATCCAACCAACAGATGGTGAAATAAAGGTGCCTTGTGTACTAAAGTGACTGGCCCTCGGCAGCTCCTGGTTTACCTGACACTTGCTGGACCCAGAACATGAAAAGAATAGCTGTTACAGATAATTTGAAGCTCAGCGACATGCCTGGGGGTAGGGAGGGAGGAGGGCAGGGGGGAGTTGGGAGGGGAGTTAAGAGGGCGGTGGGGGGTCTATCAGCTGTTATTTGCATAAAGACACTTAGGGTATTCAGGGCGCGTAGAGTGGATCGACAAGTCCTACTGGATCCCGGGTTGCGGGAGGGCATTGGTCCGAGTTGGGCATTCCCATATTTTTCCAGCAGGAGGACTGGCGTTTGACACTACAGCCTTACATTGCATGTTTATATTTCATCATGCTGTATGTTGTGCTTATCATTATGTCTGCCACAACGCTCTGCGGGCTGTTTTTCATTGACCTATAGCAAATTAATAAAATTTGTTTACAAAAAAAAAAAAAATGAAAAGAATAGCTGCAGACATAAAGAAGCCCGTGTAGCAAAGTGCCTGACTCTCAGTTGATAGTGCATTAATCCTACATCGGCTGTATGTGTAAGCCGTGTGCAGCATAAAAACCCTTGGTGCTGTGCAGGCCTTAAACGGATGAATCATCACAAACTATATTTCTTACAGCTTGTATGGTAAACCATCAACATGCAAAAAACTGTGACACTCTATTGGGGCCCACGGGCAGAAGCACGTGCAACTTTGTTGTTACAGGGCAATTAGGGTCCATGACTGAGGGGTGAGCGAATAAAAAAGAAACAGTTGCTATCAACTCTGTCACAAAGTATCTACTTCCGCCTGAGAAAAATTTCAAAATGCCGTAAAATTCACTGGATACATAATGTTTGCGTTTGTTACATATTGAATACAGGAAAACTGAATGCACGAATGTTCTCTTACGACTCACCATTTTAACTTTAGGAAAACATCTAAGATAGAACATTTGTTTTTCAATATGTTTCTCTCTTCTCACATTCTCAAACTTGATGCCATTAGCCATCAGAATTTTTTTGAAACTCTGCCATGTCTACTGCAAACATTTCTGTGCCATCAGCAAGGTTGTTCAAAGTACGGAAGCACTGGAAGCAGGCCTGATTGTAGTAGCCTACTGGAGCGGTTCATATCTTGTGACTCCCAAACCATCGGCCATGTTAGGTGTGGCTATGTAAACTTAGAGCACAGCGGGTTAAGCAGGAAAGCATCACAGCTTGTGTGACAAGTGATAGATAGGTTACTTGTTTTAAGACTGCCACTACTCTTAACCTGAAAACATGGCTATAATGTTGCTGGGCTAGCAGGGCCACATGAAAAAGTAACAATGCTTACCCGGGTTGTTATTCGAATATATAACTGTACATACAATGCCATGGGGTCGTAATCAATCCTGGAAAACCAAAATAAAAGTCAGCGTGCAAAGTAAACACGTTTATATAATTTGTCAAACTATAATAGTAGTCTTTGTCGAGCAATGAATCTGTGATGCAGGCCCACTCTTATTTACTTACAAAGATTCGAATCACTGATGGTGCGTGTTACCCTTATAAGATTCGTAAACAAAGCACCTAGACTTAGGAAACTGATGTGCCTGCGGATCACTGACAGAATATCGACAGAATATCGAGCTACAAAAGTATCGACGCAAGAATATTGATGTCCAGAATATCAAAGTCCTATCTACATAATGGTAAGTACAAAAATATCGATAAAAAATATCGTTGTTAAAAATATCTGTTTTTTTAATGTATAAAAAATAATGTAAAATAAATTAAATAATACATATAATTAAAAAAACATTTTAAACATTTTTAAATAATTTTAACTATAAGTAATACATATAATGTAAAAATCAATTAAACATATATATGTATAAAATATAATATATATACTTACTTAATAATATTTATGAATAATTATTTTAATAACTTATAAATTGTTAAAAAACATATTAAAAATTATAAATACATATATATACACATACACCAATAATATAAATAAAAAATAAAAATATATATAACAAATTAAAATATTACAATATTTTAAATCTTTTTAAAATACATTTTACACTACATTAACTAAACCAGTAGGGAAAGTGTTGGATAGCGTAGGGGTAGAAATTACTATTCTCACTCCAGTGAGTGCAACAGTTAGGAAAGTGTTGGATAGCGAAGGGGTAAAAATTACTATTCCCACTCCAGTGAGTGCAACAGTAGGGTAAGTGTTGGATAGCTTAGGGGTAAAAATTACTATTCCCACTCCAGAGAGTGCAACAGTAGGGAAAGTGTTGGATAGCGTAGGGGTAAAAAGTACTATTCCCACTCCAGAGAGTGCAACAGTAGGGAAAGTGTTGGATAGTGTATGGGTAAAAATTACTATTCCCACTCCAGAGAGTGCAACAGTACGGAAAGTGTTGGATAGCGTAGGGGTAAAAATTACTATTTCCACTCCAGAGAGTGCAACAGTTAGGAAAATGTTGGATAGCGAAGGGGTAAAAATTACTATTCCCACTCCAGAAAGTGCAACAGTAGGGAAAGTGTTGGATAGAGTAGGGGTAAAAATTACTATTCCCACTCCAGTGAGTGCAACAGTAGGGAAAGTTTTGGATAGCGGAGGGGTAAAAATTACTATTCCCACTCCAGTGAGTGCAACAGTAGGGAAAGTATTGGATAGCGGAGATGTACAAATTACTATTCCCACTCCAGAGAGTGCAAGAGTAGGGAAAGAGTTGGATAGCGTAGGGGTAAAAATTACTATTCCCACTCCACAGAGTGCAACAGTAGGGAAAGTGTTGGATAGCGTAGGGGTAAAAATTACTATTCCCACTCCAGTGAGTGCAACAGTAGGGAAAGTGTTGGATAGCGAAGGGGTAAAAATTACTATTCCCACTCCAGTGAGTGCAACAGTAGGGAAAGTGTTGGATAGCGTAGGGGTAAAAATTACTATTCCCACTCCAGTGAGTGCAACAGTAGGGAAAGTGTTGGATAGCGTAGGGGTAAAAATTACTATTCCCACTCCAAAGAGTGCAACAGTAGGGAAAGTGTTGGATAGTGTAGGGGTAAAAATTACTATTCCCACTCCAGAGATTGCAACAGTAGGGAAAGTGTTGGATAGCAGAGGGTTAAAATTAACATACTTATCAATTAAATAATTATTAAAATTAAATAACCAATTAATAATTAATAATAAATTAACTATAAATACTAATAAATAAATATTAATAATTACTTTATTATAATTAAATTGCTTCCCACCCTATTCCCTATAAACCCACAACCCGCTCCTAAAAAAACACAATATAATTATCAATTAATAAAAAGTAACCATTTTTTTAATTAATTAATAATAAATTAATTATAAATACTAATAAATAAATATTAATAATTACTTTATTATAATCAAATTACTTCCCACCCTATTCCCCTATAAACCCACAACCCACTCCTAAAAAATAACACAATTAATACAATTATCTATTAATTAATTAACATTAATTAATAAGCAATTAATAATTAATTAATAATTAATTATACATTCTAATAAATAAATATTAATAATTACTTTATTGTAATTAAATTACTTCTCACCCTATTCCCCTATAAACCCACAACCCGCTCCTAAAAAATAACACAATTTATATAATTATCTATTATTAATTAATATTAATTAATAACCAATTAATAATTAATTAATAATAAATTAATTATAAATACTAATAAATAAATATTAATCACTTTTTTATAATTAACTTACTTCCCACCCTATTCCCCTATAAACCCACAACCCACTCCTAAAAAAATAACACAATGTATATAATTATCTATTAATTAATTAATATTAATTAATAACCAATTAATAATTAATTAATAATACATTAATTATAAATAATAATGAATAAAAATTAATAATTACTTTTTTATAATTAAGGGGCCCATTAGGATGGCGGGCGGAAGCACTACCGCCGTGCTGGCGGATGCAAAAACCACCAGTTACCGCCCGCATGCCGCAGCCCACACGCCTGCCAAATTACGATGTGAAAAGGCAGCCAAACACCGCCGGCAAGCCAGCGACGCCGTCCGCCATCAAAGTGCGCCCGCTCACGTAGCGGCGCAGCCCAATGGAGACACACCGCCAGACGAAATCACGTACCGCCCGGCGTACAAATTACGATGCCGCAAACAAACAGCTCCCACGGCTAAGAGGCACCGCACGTGAAAGTGAGGCGGAAACCCGAACGCCGAGCACAGACACCGAAGAGGCGACCCCCCGAGCATGAATCCAGCACTGCAGGCCCTCCCCATGCTATACCTGATGCACCACCAAGGAGGCAACGTACCGCGGAGACGCAGGTAGGCACACACACAACAAGGGCACGCAAACAGCGCACACAGTGCAAGTGCGGAAAAGGAGGACATGGCACCCCCCAACACCCCTGCGTGGACAAGACACATCCACCACTGCACCCACAAATGTAACACAGGGCAAATTGCAACATCTCGCAACTATCATGGGCACACCACCTGGGACCAGGAACCAACGACCCCTTCACGGCACCGCAGCACAGCGGCGATGACGCAGCCACACATGCGCACAACTCAGCGCCCAACCATAACGCCATGTATGCGTCGCACACAAACAACACAGGGACACAACCAAGCACCACACACACCAGCCACACCCAGAACGCACATGACACGTGACAGGCCTGCCACAGTCATGTCCCCAACGCCCAATTCACGGACAACACCCAACGTCACACAACCGACGCCCACATGTCAGTGAAGTCACGCAATATCAGGACACACCCCTGTGTGACAAACATGGCGAAGCACACAGCGGCGGCAACACCACCCAGCAGAACATGGGCCCCGCCGGGAAGAGGTACGCCAGTACCACACAGAAACACCCATACCACCCTGCACCCATGAACCAGACATACAAAACGGAACACCAAAGAGCCCGGGGACCGACAACAGGTGGACCCAAGAATGACACCCACACACAAGGCCCAACGCATAGCGGAAACACAGCCTGCCGCCCACACACGGGAGAGCAGACAGCACTGAATGACCTTCCATTCCAACTCCGAAACCACAACCCGACTAAACAAGCCGGAGAATACAGCCATTGTCCCAAAAAAAGACCAACACAGGCATGCAGAGGAAACCGACCACAGGGCAGATAGCGCATATCACCTAAGAACATACCGAACGGGGAAGAAAAAATATAAAACTCCCCCATGCCGTTCCCATGCAAGTTATCTGGAAGGAGTCACACACCACTGACCTTGAACATTCAGAGAAGCACGTGGGATGAGGGCCCGTGTCCTCCGCACAAGCTAACAGAACACAAGTCCTGCCCCCTACGACCATCACAGACCTCACAGCAACCTCAGAGCTTGCACACTGCAGACTGCACACACAGCCGGAGCACGCCACCACATCGCCCGCAGCAAAATGGCACCTACAACACACCTACCCAACTACGCCAGACAGGTCAAGCTGTACAAACACAACCTGATACAGATGTTGGGATGCGAACCCCTATCCCTGCTGAACGTAAGTTACCGACTGACTTACCGCATCGCATTGTTCAGCTGCGTCATACCCGTCTTCTACAGTCGGAGGTGTCCCTTCCACCATCCTGTGGAGTTGTGCCTCTCCAACCCGGCATGTCCAAGGGCGGACCTGCTACCACTATTCCACCCTCTGGACGCACACGACAGGGTCTGTTCAGCCTATGGGGGCATGACGTATGTGGCGATCATCGGACCCACACTGCAATGGGACCACTGTGCCTCCACACGACGGATCATAGCTACATCGAATGTCACCCAGCATGCCCCATCATGCTCCTACAAGGGACAACTTACGAACAACACCGTGACAGCCACCATCCGCTACATTGGCTGGCAAACATGTATACCACCAATGAAATGGAAGCCCTGCAGGAAGCCATCGCATACCTGTCAACCTGTCAATTCGTAGGACCCCGACGCAATCCCCCAAGTGAGCCATGATGTCCGACACTGTACCCATGCTTAGCTTCCGCACGGACTGGCCAGTAACCACTACAACAGCCATACCAAACGACCTGCAACTGATACCACACCATCAACGACACTGCCATGACATCGGATGTGTCCGGGACATGCACACTGTTCCCCATCACATCCAGTAACTCTGCATGTATCGGGGAGGCAGTGGCATGGGATATGTGTATCGCACCCACATGGACAGAACTGCACGTACAACTATGCCATGACATGGATCCTGCGCCCATGGACATATGCACCGCACAGTGGACAGGAATCGCCCGGCTGGAGTATGTGAGAGCTGCACCCCTTCTCCCCTCCCCGGAAATCCCGTAACAGGACCTTTGCATGGACGACAAGTGCATACAACAACAACACGACCCCAGTGACTGTGACATGTCCAGTAGCCACCATATGACAACAACAAGTGGGACGCCGTTGCATGCACGTAAGCCCATGCCCTGATGTCAACTCACACGCACGCGTGCATGAGTAACAACAGCAGCACACCTGTCACATGGAACTGAGATGGACTGTGCCCATGATGCCAAGCGGTCTGGTAGGCTAAATGTATACCGTCTGTGTCAAAGTCCGCAGCACCGCAGCTATTTGCAAATTAACATTAGCACAGCAACGGCCAAGCAGATGTAACTCTGAAGCCCACATCCCACATGCAACAGCTAATCACATGTACCCCTACACCCTTAGCTATGTGTAATCATGCTCAGTATATCCTCCACATGCATTCCGCTGCCAGTAGTGTCCACTATACTGCATCACAGAGGACATAAGTCACAATACATGGTTTGAAGAAAGAAACTGTCTCTGCTGATTCCTTTCACAAGTACGAATGGGAGATGATGAGAGAGTGTGATGTACACGGCAGTCGTGACATGACTATGTAGTCCACTGTCATTGGATGTCAACGCAAATGAGTAGCACAACTGTGGAAGACACACATGTGTCGTGTGAAGCGGGAGTGACGCTTCGCTCAGGTGGGTGGGTGTGATGGGTAGATGCGCACATGCAAAGTTGAAACACGCTGTGTCGGGAGGGGTCCGGAACTGCACATTACCGCTTCCCTGGGCAATGTTAAAGGCCACCTGTCGGGGGGGGGGGATGTGAACTCGTGTGTGCACAGCAGCCGGGCACACGAACAATGCGGTATCAGGCGTACACATCAGCCCACCCTCTGTGGACAAGCTGGATCCTGTTGTGCGCCCGCCAGGCCCTTGACAAGGCACACACAGCCCCTGCCGACCAGGTGTATCCCCAACATTGTCAACCTGCACAGGCAATCCAGGGCACGGGATGGCAGTGGAGCATGGTGGGGGAGAGGACTCGGCGCGCTCCTCCGGGACACATCACGCATGCAAAACATCCTCAATGTGCAGCATGGCTCAAGTCATATGGAAGTATTGGGGGGACGCACACGTCACGAGCAGGAGTGACGTCACGGAAGGTGGCTCGCACCATCCCACTCATTGCCTACATCTCCACACACGTCACATGCCGTTGCAACAGAGAAGCCAGCGCGTGCGCAAGCACCTCCGAGCCCGCCCCAGTGAGGCAAAAGAGTGAATGTGTGGGTCCATCAGCCCCAGATGGACGCGGCATGGGCTGCTAGGGCAGCTACAGCCTCTGTGTGTCGCAGGTGGTGTATCCGGACTGCGGAGACTGCTATGCATTGTCTATGTTGCCCGGGTCTCGAGTCGGGGCACCACGCAGGTGGACGGCGTCCCGCCACACATCATGCTGTGAGACAGACCACTCGCTCAACTGGACCCACACATACACTCCTTGGCCTCTCCGGGGCGAGCTTGGGGCTGCATCTGCATGCGCTAGCCCCACAGGTGCAAATGCATATTGGGGGAGCGAGGGGAGGCCATGAGGACAGGGACAAAGACGACTGTAGTACTGTCAGTGAGTTCAAGGAATGACCCTGATGTGGACAGGAAAAGACGTGCCCCGTGTGTATTGCAACTAGTCGCTAATCCGATCACCCTCCCATGTCCTGCATGTAAGCCCGCACCTAGCCCCGCCCACCCGCCACACTGAAATTAGCACCAGCACAACATCATTCACATTCGAAGCACTGACTGGGGTGGCAACCATTGGACACACTTGTTGAGGCCACCCACGCGTACATGTGGGCCCTCCATGATCCATGTCACCTGCGGCAAAGTGATGACATGCGCAATGACGGAAGTGAGGAGAGCTGTCCGCCCCACGCACAGATGGTGCATCAGCTCCACAGACCCAGCAGCGAGTGCAGCAGTGGTCACATGTGCAGGGGCAGCTGTGCCTGGTGTGAAGGCACATTCAAATTGACAGCACATCGACCAATGTGTAGTCTGCCCACATCTACAGTCCATTACCATGCGGACATAGAAAATGAACATAGGGCAACACATCTGTGTGGGTGCACCCACTGTGACCAACACTGCGCAATCATCGACGTACTCGCCCTGTGCATGGCCCACCACGCAACGGAGGTCACATTCAGTGCCACCATCCCACACACACATCCCTATCACGAGACATGGTGTGTCCAATAGTCAGTACTGAGTTAGCGCCCATCTGGAGGGTCCTGAACAGGAGACACATGCAACCCACTAGGCAGTCGGTGCTGTCATCTACTGGCATTGTGCAGTCAATGTGCAGGCCAGGCCTGCTGGGACTGAGAGGGGCAGCATGGCCCAGCCTGACATTCACACGAGCAACAAGTGCACTGAGACCTGCATTGGCAATTGCAGACGTTGGCCTGCTCCCAGCTGGCCCGGGACGCCTACCTCCATAGTGGAACACGCAGGGTGCAACCGCGCGGGTCATCGGAGTTGGCCGTAATGGCCTGGCCCATGTTGGAGACAGTCCGCTGATGCCATGTGCACCACACAGTATGATGTGCGCACTGCATCTGCAGGTGTGGCCATGATGTGCGTGTGGGTGCAGGTGCACAATGGACGGGGCCACAACATGCCGTGTGCATAGGCAGGGACGGCCAGTGGCCGGCCCCCACATGTCTGTTAGCATGTCATCATCTGCACATTGGCATGGGTGCATGGTATACGCATATGCACACGCATGCCATCTCTCACTATGTACATCTGCCACTTGGCACGTGCAAGGTTACGTGTCACATGTGATGTGTATTTGCAAGCACACAGCCGTGTTGGCATGGGGCTGTCAATGTGTACACCTGTCAATGCTTCTGGAGGTGTGATCCGTACAGTGCTGCACATAGGGTGCAGTGGTGACACCAATGACTGTCTCATATCCCCTCGTGCCACAGGTCCTACTTTTCTTGGCCGCTCAGCCTGTGCCCACATCGTCGTTGGTGTGTGCCATACTCATCCAGCCTCGGAAGCAGTGTGATGCACAGCAGCCAGTCATGTTGCCGTGGTGTTGCCGCTTGCCGAATTTGCAGTCAGTCCCCATCAGCACGCCTCACAGGTCATTGAGGCCTGGATCCCCATGTGCATGCACATAGCAATGGTTTGTGTCACTGCCCATTGCTTTTGGTGGGAGACCTGTGTAAGTGTATTGTGGCTGTGCTGTCCCTGCATGACAGCTGTTCTGTGACTCATGTTCTTGCTCTGTCATATCAGTTATGTGTATGTGAAAATGCCATGTGGCGTGTTGCTTTGACATGTGTCCACTTCCATCTTTCCTAGGCGGAGACCAAACATTTACCGCCCTTACCAATTGTTGGCGGACATGGAGGATTCTGAGGTCATCCGGACATTTCGTCTGGACCGACCAACCCTGCATCGACTATGTGCCATGTTGGAACCCCACCTCCGTCCTCGCAGGGTGTATTCGACAGCATTCACCCCCACGGCTAAGGTGATGGCTGCACTGCATTTTTTCACCACTGGGTCATTCCAGCACACAGTGGGCAGTGGAGGTGGGATGTCCCAGCCCATGTTCAGCATGGTGCTGAGGGATGTACTGGCAGCCATGATGCTGTACAGGAACAGGTACATCCGATTCCCCAGGGCACGTGAGTTGGCGGCAGTGAAGGGTGCATTCTATGCCCTTGGACGGATCCCACACGTCGTTGGTGCCATAGATTGCACCCATGTTGGCCTTGTCCCACCACAGGCCACTGAGCAGCTCTTCCGCAACCGGAAGCACACGCACTCCCTGAATGTGCAAGTGGTGTGCCTTGCGGACATGGTCATTTCCCACGTGTGTGCGAAGTTCCCAGGCTCGGCCCATGACGCGCACATCATGCGCAACAGCATATTACCACGACTGATGAACAATCTGCAACAGGACCGTGGCTGGATTGTCGGTGAGTATGTGGAGTTGTGTAGCGTGCTGGCTTAAGGATGCTGTCTACTGTCCTGTTTGAATTGCAACGGTTCTCTGTGTCCCTCACGCCCAGGTGACTCGGCTTACCCGAATGGGCCCTGGCTGCTCAGTCCATTACGAAATCCTCGGACCCCAGCAGATGACCGCTACAATGAGGCACATGGGAGGACCAGACGTGTGGTCGAGCGTACCTTTGGCCTCCTCAAGTCCAGGTTCAGATGCCTGGACCGCACCGGGGGTGCGCTGGCGTACTCCCCACAGAAGGTGTGCCAGATAGTGGTGGCTTGCTGCATGCTGCACAATCTGGCTATTCGAAAGCAGATCCCCCTAATTGTGGATGATGGAGATCAACCAGGGCCCCAGCCTGCAGACCAGGACAGCTCGAGTGAGGAAGACAGCGGAGAGGAGGAAGCTGTGAATGTCCGTCAGCAGCTCATCGCCCGCTACTTCACTTGACGGTGAGTGTCCATGTACGACGGATGATGTGGCTGTAGTTGTGCAGGTGTCTGTGTGCTGTGTCACGGAGGCCTTATGTTCACTGTGTGCTGTGTGTCAATGGTCCATGTCCAGGTTTGTATGCCACTGACGGTGGCTGTGGCATTGTGCCCTATTGCTCTGTGCGATGTGTGTACATTGCTTGTAGTTGTTGACATGTACTGTGTGATGGGTGTGTGACACACTCATTGAATGTGCTCCTGTTCTGTCTTCCCCCCCCTAGGTCCCTACAGCCCCTCCTGTCCCATCGCCATGCCACACATCCGATGCTTTTCTGCTCAAGGTGGCGGTTGATCATCGTTCAATAAACACAGTGCACAGACAGCAGTTTGTGTAAAAGGTGCATTTATTTTCAACTGTGACGTCATTGTGTGCAAGGTGATGACATGAGTGTTGCATGCAGTGACAATGAGCTGTCGGCCATGGCTGCGTGATGCTCAGGGTGTACCCACTAGTTCTATGTCCCTAGTCCAACAGACACATGCCATTCTGATGGCTGTGTGGGGTGGGATCGTAGTCCAAGTCAATGCAGTGGGTGGTCAAGGATGGCTGGCTGCCTCACTTGCGTCTGGAGCGTGCGAAGTCCTCCCGGGACATCTGTTTCCACTTCGGACGGCCCCTTCCACGTTTGGGAGGGGGGGGTGTGGTGCCGACCTGCTGGTGGTGGGTGAGGTGTGCTCACTGGCTGAGGACGCAGGGGAAGTGGACACTGCTGCCCGACCCTGCGCCCTAGCAGGTGGTGGCGGAGGTGGTGTTGCTGGCCTTGCCTGTGACCCCACCGCCACCACCAGCTGGCCCATGCGGTCCACGAGTTGGTCCATACGGGACACGAATTGGCCCATATGGGCGTCCATGGACCTCAACACCCCCAGGACCTCCCGCGTGTCGGAAGCATACCTGGCCCATTGTCCTTGGGCCTCTTCATAGGCCCCAAGTACTCTGGCCATTTGAGGCAGGGCATGGCTCCCAGGGGAGGCTGGCGTTGGCCTGACCCTGCTCCTCCTACCAGTACTGCTGCCACCGACCTGCCCACTAGCCACATTGCTCACCACGGTCCTCGCTGTGGCTCCCAGGGTGGATCCAGTCGGCCGGACCACCACTTGCGCTGGGGCTGGGGCCAGTGATGACGTGGTGGTGGTCGCGGCGGTGGTGGGGGTTGCGGCAGTGGGAGTGGCCGCAACGACCGTGGGAGTGGCCGCCACAACAGTGGTAGTGGCCGCTACGACAGTGGCAGCAGGGGGCTGTGAGTGGTCATCAGCCCTGGATGATGGGTTGGTGGGTGGGAGGATGCCTGGGGTGCGGTTGGGCCCTGCCACACCAGATGGGCCTGCTGGGTGGTCCGTGTCCAAATAGGAGGACAGATCCTCCACATCCGTGAGTCCTTGTTGGGGGCTTGCAGGCTGGCTGTGCTGGCTGCTGTCTCCATCTCCAGCATCCAGCAGTTCGTCACCTGTGGGGGAAATGAGATATGTTATTGTGTTGCACATGACAAAGTATGTATAGGTTGTCTGACATCCACAGTTCGTGCACAGTCGTGCACAGGTTTCCCGGAGCCGTGTGTGTTGCTGTGCTATTTGTTGTTGTGTGGGCATGCCAATGGGACTGTGTGCTGTGCACATGTGGCATGGGACGGATTGGCAATGCCGATGGGTGTGTTGCTGTGCTCCTGCTTTTTGTGGCTCTGGTGTATGCGGACTCCAGACCCATCGTGGAGGTTGGTTTGTACTATGCTCTTGGGGTTCAAATGTAACGCTTAGAAACGCATAATGGGGGTCAGCCCCCTGAAACGCATTTGAGATGAACTATGCTTTGGGGGTTCATATGGAACGCTTAGAAACGCAGATGGCATAATGGGGGTCAGCCCCCTGAAACGCATTTGAGATTAACTATGCTTTGGGGGTTCATATGGAACGCTTAGAAACGCAGATGGCATAATGGGGGTCAGCCTCCTGAAACGCATTTGAGATGAACTATGCTTTGGGGGTTCATATGGAACGCTTAGAAACGCAGATGGCATAATGGGGGTCAGCCCCCTGAAACGCATTTGAGATGAACTATGCTTTGGGGGTACATACTGTGAGCCATGGGTGCAGAACGTGACATGTGTTGTGGCAACATGACAGTGCATGGTCTGAGGTGTGTGTATGTCTGACATACCCTGCATATTTGCTGTCTGTTGTGATTTCTGGCCATGTAATTGGACGCATTGTTATGAGTGAGTGATGGTTGTGTGCCACACGACGTATTGCAGATGGTCCAATTCCTTGGTGTGCGTGCTGCCCTGTGCCATGTGCATCAATGCAGTGCTCGGGGGTGTGGCCCATGTTATGTGTGTTGTTGCTCACAGTGTGACGTGCGCTTCATTCACTTCTGGCACATGATTTGTCATGGGCATGTTTCTTTGCGTGACTACTGTATGTGGACAAGCTGTTCGGATGACATACCTTTCATGTGACTGGGGCTGACGGATGAGATGGATGGTATGTTGTATGTGCATTGTGTGTCTGTGTGTTTGATGGGTCCAGTGGTGTTCGTGTGCATTTATGTTGTTCCACGCTGTTGCGTCTAGTGTGGTATGTCTTACATGGGCGTAGTTGTGGGATGTGTGGTTGACAGGCAGTAGGGGCTACATGGACAGGACTTCGATGGTGTTGCAGTTGTGTGTGATGGGTTGCACTGTGCCTGCCGTGTGGTTCTGTAATCAGTGTGACTTGTGCATGCAGACGTGGCTCCTTGGGTGTTGCTGTGTCTGTGATGGGTCATGTGGGGTGTGACTCTGTGGTTCATGTCCGTGTGCACATTGTTCACATGGTTGTGACAGGGAGCAGTGCTGCGTGTTCCTCTGCTACTTGACATGTCCCATGTGTTAGTCGTAATTCAGTCCTCATGCCTCCAGTCACCCCGCCCTGTCCAGTTTCCCACCTGCAGGTTGTTTTTGAGCGTGCACTGGACTGGATGCAACATGGTTATGGGCGGGGGTGCTCCATGTTGCAGGTCTGTGGGGGTGGGGGCGGTGTTATGGGTCGTGGTGATGGCTGGACGCCCACTGACACCGTTTGTCCTGGGGCGGGATGTCTACCTGTCGGCTGCCGGTGTGCACTGCAGTGGCTGCTACGTGGGTGTGGGGTGAGGGCCGAGCTCCTCCTTGCTGTGCTGTGGGACTATGGGCCTGGTGGGTGTTGTACTTCAGCTGTCCCCCCTCCCACCCACTGCACTTTGTGTTGCGGCTACTTACCTGTTACTTGTCGGTTGGTGCAGCTACGGCTGCCACATGGGTGTGGGGGGTGCTCGTTGTGGCGCTTCTGGAGTACTAGGGGACCTGTTGGTGGTTACGTGGCTGGCTGGGTGTACACATGCCCCCATGGTTTTGTTAGTTGATATGTTTGGGCTGTGTGTGTGGTGGTGCCTGTTGCATGTGTGAGTGATGTGTTGTGTATTGTGTACTGGACATGGGGGTGTTTGTCCCTCGGAGCTATGGCATGGTGGTAGTGCATGTGAGTACATAGCGGTGTGCTGGTATACATTTGTTTGTACTTACCAGCCTCCACTCCCCCTGGTAATCCGGTGACCTTCTCCTCCCACGCTTTGAAGGTCTTGTAATGCACGGGATTCCCTCCGCCAGTCGTGGCAGCCAGCTCTCGATTTTTGCTCTCCTTCTTCTTGACCAGGCTTTTGATGTCGTTCCACCGTTTGTTTATCTCTCCTCTGTTTCTGGGTACGGTCCCGACTGCATTGACCTGGTCTACAATTCTGTTCCACATTCTGTTTCTGGTGGCTAGTGGTGTGTGCTGGACCTGGTTGCCATAGATTTGTGTGTGCACCTTGACGATCTCGTCGACCATGACCGTCAGCTCAGTGGAAGTGAACTTGGGCATTCTGTGTGATGCCATGGTGTTTGTGGTGCTGGTGCGGTGTGTGATGTGTGATGTGCAGGGGGTTTGTGGTGCCGGTGTTTGGTGGTGGTGGTGGTGGTGGGTGTGATGTGTGCGTATCTGTGGTGTGCTGCTGTCCTTGCTGTGTCACTGTGTCCTCTCCTCTCCTCTCTGCTTTGCAATGTTGCAAGGGGTTGTGGTCTGTGGAGGGGCTGCTTTTGTACTTACCTGTTTGGGTGTGTCCTGATGGTCTGTTGTTTTCAGGTGTGTTGTGGCTGGTGTTCTGGGCTTTGTAGTTTATTTGTTTGTCCAGGGGTGGTGTGTATTCGGGATGTGTACTTTGTCTGTGTATTTGTGCGTGGGTTGCTGTGTGGACTTGTTTGCCATGTTGTATGTGTTTGTTTGAGTCCGCGGCTGTTTCTGTGCAGGGACGTGGCCGCCATGGCTTCTGCCGTGTCCATTTTCTTCGGTGTTGTTTACGCTGGCGGGCGGTGTATTTGTTGTTTTTCCGCGCTCATGTCGGTGCGATCGTAATTTCACGTGCGGTGTCTCGACCGTGAGGGCGGGCGGTTTTGTGTTGTCGTGCGTCTTTCCATCCGTGGCGGGCGGTTTGACTCCGACTCGGGCAAGGGCGGGCGGTATTTTGTGTTTTTTTCCGCCGCTGGCGGTTTTCGGTTCGAGGCATCATGATTGCTGGGTCGGTATTCAGACGGTGTAGGCGGGCGGATTTTTGCCGCTTTCATGGGTGGCGGATTTTTTTACGCCCGGTATCGTAATGGGCCTTTAAATTACTTCCCACCCTATTCCCCTATAAACCCACAACCCGCTACAGAACTAAAATACGCAAAAATTAGTTTACATAAAAGTATTTACTGCTAAAAATGTAACACATACATTTAAAAAAAAAAACTACACTTATACCAAAAAATTACATCACATACTTTTAACACACATACTAAAATATAGAACACTAATATAAACATCGATATTATTAACAACGATATTTTTACAAACGATGTTACTGTCTTCGATATTAAAAAAAAACGATATTTCTTACCTTACTGTCGATATTCTGTACCACGATGTTCTTGCAGTCGATATTCTTGACCTACGATATTTAAAACTCGATATTATGGTAGGTCGAAATGAAAAACTCGATATTCTGTCTGTGCACCGATTTGTATGATATGTTGACTGTTTTTTTCTATTGCTATTTTACTTGTCTCAGTGTTTTTGTCTTTGGATGTCAATTTTTATAAATAATTTAAGAGGTTTTTGTACTCTTTTATGTTAAAAAAACGAATAAAGATTGATTGACTCACTGAATCTGTGTCATAGGGGGTAAATAAACATATATGGTTTGTGAAGTGACACAGTGATGGCACACCGTGGTATTTGGTAGCAAGTGTACATAAATTCTGGAAGATAGAAGCAGAGGGAGAATATGAAACTCCTAGTTGTGCTGTTGAAGAGGATCCTCTGGATGTCGATTGTAAAGCCAGCCTTGGATGGATGAACTTAACCCACAGTCGGGTCAAGAGGATGATACTTCTCGATGCCGGGTACTAAGTATGGGGCGTGATCTACTGAAGCACTAATAAGATAAATAGTGAGAACCCCAGTAGCCATGGCAGGAACCCATAACAGATACCCATATTCACATGGTTTTGAACATAGTGGGGCAACCTGGTGAGAGAAACCTGTTTTTACCCATAAACAAGATGAGAAAGAATGGCCTCCAGGTTGGGGAGTGGAAAAGGGGCAGAACTCCTTGGCCACAGTCAGTTTTCCATCCTCATTTATCTATTTGATAGCGCAGAGTCTGTTCGGTGACTAACACAATCCGCCGCCTTCATTTGCTGCCTGTGGCTCAACGGATTGAGTTCAAGGCTCTTTGCATAGCCTTTAAAATCTTGAAGTTCGCCTCCCCTAACATTTTGACTGATCTGCTCTCTTCTTACGTCCCCTCCCGTCAGCTTCGCTCCGTGGGCCAACATTTGCTAGTGGTCCCTCGGGTCAGGAGGACTCGGGCCGGAGGGCGATCCTTCCGGTACAGAGCGGCTAATCTCTGGAACTCACTGCCCCTCCATATTCGAGGCCTCAGTAACTTCCTCGAATTCAGGAAAGCTATCAAAACTTTTCTCTTTCCCACTGTGTAGGTCGCTCTGGTCCCCCCCTGCGTTGTGGTCTCCTATTTGCTGTTAGCGCCGGGACGCCTCTTGGCTGGGGCAGCTGTTGCGCTCTACAAATCTTTTGAAATAGAAATAGAAATTTGTACATATCATATAGTGATCACCTCCTAAAAATGCACTTTGTATACTTTTAAACATTTGCCAGCTGAAGGGAGACTTGGCTTCACATTAGAAACAATATGTATGTCTTCAGTTTCTGGCCTGTGATATAGCACTGCTGGGGGCCAGAGGGTAATGGCGCGTTTTACAATAAGAAAAGACAGAGGTAAAATTATTGTTCAACGTCTGACAGGAGATAGAGCTATATAAAGTATTTAGAGGGGCCAAAAAGGTAAGCAGGCATATTCTGATCATGAGACATACAACTGTAATTGATTATAGTTAGTCATCAATCATGTCTGAGATTAATAGTGCCTCATGGAGGCTGAAGGCAGTAGGACCTTCATTCTGGTGGGTTTAGCATGAAGCATGGTTTGTACAGATGAGCAAAATACAGGGTCGGACTGGGACAGAAAATAAGTCCGGGCAACAAAATAAAAGTGGCTCCCATTAATGAATTAGATAGCTAAAGAACTAGCCCATAACCAAAACAAAAACAAAACAAAACACACACACACACACACACACACACACACACACACCCCCCCCACACACACACACATATCCCCCCCCCTCTGCTCACATCTGGTAAAGCATCCTGCTGTCACAGCAGACCCTAAACACAAAGGGAGCACCAAAGTAATAAATTGAAGAAAAAAAACACTGGCACAGAAGGAAACTAGGTTGTGTGCAGATGTGCTCCTTGTGAAAGAGCAAAATGCAGTCTCATAAAGTGAAGTTATCCAGTGCCTGAAATGAACTGACCCCTTGCCCCATGCTGTATGCTGTAGTGGGAGGAAGCAAAATATGAATGACACACCAACAGGCCAATGGATGAAGAAAGCTGGCTGAAAGCCCCTTTAATTAACTATGTTGTACATATATATACCTTTAAAATTACAAAGTAAAAACAAAGAATGGACCAATGTAAACAAGCTGTAGATCCCAGCATCCAACCAACAGATGGTGAAATAAAGGTGCCTTGTGTACTAAAGTGACTGGCCCTCGGCAGCTCCTGGTTTACCTGACACTTGCTGGATTTAGAAGGTAAAAAGCAAGGTTTTGACACCAATATTCAATCTGTAGACCCAGAACATGAAAAGAATAGCTGCAGACATAAAGAAGCCCGTGTAGCAAAGTGCCTGACTCTCAGTTGATAGTGCATTACTCCTACATCGGCTGTATGTGTAAGCCGTGTGCAGCATAAAAACCCTTGGTGCTGTGCAGGCCTTAAACGGATGAATCATCACAAACTATATTTCTTACAGCTTGTATGGTAAACCATCAACATGCAAAAAACTGTGACACTCTATTGGGGCCCACGGGCAGAAGCACGTGCAACTTTGTTGTTACAGGGCAATTAGGGTCCATGACTGAGGGGTGAGCGAATAAAAAAGAAACAGTTGCTATCAACTCTGTCACAAAGTATCTACTTCCGCCTGAGAAGAATTTCAAAATGCCGTAAAATTCACTGGATACATGATGTTTCCGTTTGTTACATATTGAATACAGGAAAACTGAATGCACGAATGTTCTCTTACGACTCACCATTTTAACTTTAGGAAAACATCTATGATAGAACATTTGTTTTTCAATATGTTTCTCTCTTCTCACATTCTCAAACTTGATGCAATCAGAAATTTTTTGAAACCCTGCCATGTCTACTGCAAACATTTCTGTGCACCTGAAAGGTTGTTCAAAGTACGGAAGCACTGGATGCAGGCCTGATTGTAGCCTACTGGAGCGGTTCATATCTTGTGGCTCCCAAACCATCGGCCATGTTAGGTGTGGCTATGCAAACTTAGAGCACAGCGGGTTAAGCAGGAAAGCATCACAGCTTGTGTGACAAGTGATAGATAGGTTACTTGTTTTAAGACTGCCACTACTCTTAACCTGAAAACATGGCTATAATGTTGCTGGGCTAGCAGGGCCACATGAAAAAGTAACAATGCTTACCCGGGTTGTTATTCTAGAATATATAACTGTACATACAATGCCATGGGGTCGTAATCAATCCTGGAAAACCAAAATAAAAGTCGGCGTGCAAAGAAAACACGTTTATCTAATTTGTCAAACTATAACAGTAGTCTTTGTCGAGCAATGAATCTGTGATGTCGCCCACTCTTATTTACTTACAAAGATTCTAATCACTGATGGTGCGTGTTACCCTTATAAGATTCGTAAACAAAGCACCTAGACTTAGGAAACTGATGTGCCTGCGGATCACTGACAGAATATCGACAGTCAGAATATCGAGCTACAAAAATATCGACGCAAGAATATCGATGTCCAGAATATCGAAGTCCTATCTACATAGTGGTAAGTACAAAAATATCGATAAAAAAATATCGTTGTTAAAAATATCTGTTTTTTTAATGTATAAAAAATAATGTAAAATAAATTAAATAATACATATAATTAAAAAAACATAGTTAAAATTATTTTAAAATGTTTAAAATTATAAGTAATACATATAATGTTAAAATCAATTAAACATATATATGTATAAAATATAATATATAAACTTACTTAATAATATTTATAAATAATTATTTTAATAACTTATAAATTGTTAAAAAACATATTAAAAATTATAAATACATATATACACATACACCAATAATATAAATAAAAATAAAAAATATATATAACAAATTAAAATATTTCAATATTTTTAATCTTTTTAAAATACATTTTACACTACATTAACTAAAACAGTAGAGAAAATATTGGATAGCGGAGGGGATAAAATTACTATTCTCACTACACAGAGTGCAACAGTAGGGAAAGTGTTGGTTAGCGTAAGGGTAAAAATTACTATTCCCACTTCAGAGAGTGCAACAGTAGGGAAAGTGTTGGATAGCGTAGGGGTAAAAATGACTATTTCCACTCCAAAGAGTGCAACAGTAGGGAAAGTGTTGGATAGTGTAAGGATAAAAATTACTATTCCCACTCCAGAGAGTGCAACAGTATGGAAAGTGTTGGATAGTGTAGGGGTAAAAATTACTATTCCCACTCCAGAGAGTGCAACAGTTAGGAAAATGTTGGATAGCGAAGGGGTAAAAATTACTATTCCCACTCCAGAGAGTGCAACAGTAGGGAAAGTGTTGGATAGCGTAGGGGTAAACATTACTATTCCCACTCCAGTGAGTGCAACAGTAGGGAAAGTTTTGGATAGCGGAGGGGTAAAAATTACTATTCCCACTCCAGTGAGTGCAACAGTAGGGAAAGTATTGGATAGCGGAGATGTACAAATTACTATTCCCACTCCAGAGAGTTCAAGAGTAGGGAAAGAGTTGGATAGCGTAGGGGTAAAAATTACTATTCCCACTCCACAGAGTGCAACAGTAGGGAAAGTGTTGGATAGCGTAGGGGTAAAAATTACTATTCTCACTCCAGTGAGTGCAACAGTAGGGAAAGTGTTGGATAGCGAAGGGGTAAAAATTACTATTCCCACTCCAGTGAGTGCAACAGTAGGGAAAGTGTTGGATAGCGTAGGGGTAAAAATGACTATTCCCACTCCAGTGATTACAACAGTAGGGAAAGTGTTGGATAGCGTAGGGGTAAAAATTACTATTCCCACTCCAAAGAGTGCAACAGTAGGGAAAGTGTTGGATAGCGTAGGGGTAAAAATTACTATTCCCACTCCAGAGAGTGCAACAGTAGGGAAAGTGTTGGATAGCAGAGGGTTAAAATTAACATACTTATCAATTAAATAATTATTAAAATTAAATAACCAATTACTAATAAATAATAAATTAACTATAAATACAAATAAATAAATATTAATAATTACTTTATTATAATTAAATTGCTTCCCACCCTATTCCCCTATAAACCCACAACCCACTCTTAAAAAAACACAATTAATATAATCAATTAATAAAAATTAATAACCATTTTTTTATTAATTAATAATAAATTAATTATAAATACTAATAAATAAATACTAATAATTACTTTATTATAATTAAATAAATTACTTCCCACCCTATTCCCCTATAAACCCACAACCCGCTCCTAAAAAATAACAAGTAATACAATTATCTATTAATTAATTAATATTAATTAATAAGCAATTAATAATTAATTAATAATAAATTAATTATAAATACTAATAAATAAATATTAATAATTACTTTATTGTAATTAAGGGGCTCATTACGATGGCGGGCGGAAGCACAACCGCCGTGCTGGCGGATGCAAAAACCACCAGTTACCGCCGGCACGCAGCAGTCCACACGCCCGTCCAATTACGATGCGTAAAGTAGGCCAAACACCGCCGGCAAGCCAGCAACACCGTCCGCCATCAAAGTGCGCCCGTACACGTAGCGGCGCAGCACAACTGACACACACCGTCCGACGAAACACGTCCCGCCCGGCGTATAAATTACGATGCCGCAAACAAACGGCTCCCACGGCTAAGAGACACCGCACGTGAAAGAGAGGCGGTAACACGGACGCAGAGCACGGAAAACGAAGAAGCGGCATCCCGAGCATGAATCCAGCACTGCAGGCCCTCCCCATGCTTCTGCTGATGCACCACCAAGGACGCAACGTACCGCGGAGACGCAGGTAGGCACACACACAACAAGTGCACGCAAACAGCGCACACAGTGCAAGGGCGGAAAAAGCGGACAACCCCCCACCAGCGCGTGTACACTACACATCCACCATCGCATCCACATATGACACACAGGCCAAATCCTAACATCGCGGAACACATGTGTACACACCACCTGGGACTAGGAACCAACCACCCCGTCACGGCCACAAAGCGCCGATGACGCCGCCACACATGCGCACAACGCAGAGGCCAACCGCAGCACCATGCATGCGTCGCACACAGACACAGGGACACAACCAAGCAGCACACACATCAGCCCCACCCCGAACGCACATGACACGTGACAGGCCTGCCACAGACATGTCCCCAACGCCCAAATCACGGACAACACCCAACGCCACACAACCGACGCACACATGTCAGTGAAGTCACGCAACAGCAGGACACACCCCAGTTTAACAAACATGGCGTAGCACACAGCGGCGGCAACACCAACTAGGAGAAGCAGGGCCCCTTCGGGAAGAGGAACGCCAGTACCACACTGAAAAACCCATACCACCCTGCACATATGAACAAGACATATAAAACGGAACACCAAAGAGCACGGGGACCGACAACAGGTGGCCCAAGAATTACATCCACACACAAGGCCCAACGCAGAGCGGAAAGGCAGCCTGCCGCCCACACAAGGGAGAGCAGACAGCACTGAATGACCTTCCATTCCAACACCGAAACCACAGCCCTACGACAGAAGCCGGTGAATACAGCCATTGTCCAAGAATAGACCAACACAGGCATGCCGAGGAGACCGACCACACGGCAGATAGCGCATATCACAGAAGCACACAACGGACGGGGAGGAAAGAAGAAAACACTCCCCCATGTCGGCCACATGCAAGTTAATTGGAAGGAGTCACACAGCACCGACCTTGAACTGTCTGAGAAGCATGTGGGAAGAGGGCCCGTGTCCTCCAAACAAGCCAACAGAACACAAGTCCTGTCTCCCCACGACTACACAGAGCTCACAGCAACCCCGGAGCGTGCACATTGCAGACTGCACACACAGCCGGAGCACGCCACCTCTACGAACCGCTGCGAAATGGCAACCGCAACACACCTACCCAACTACGCCGAAGAGCTCAAGCTGTACCAAACCAGCACGATACATACATTGGGATGCGATCTCCTGTCCCTGCTGAACGTAAGTTACCGACTGACTTACCGCATCACATTGTTCAGCTGCGTCATGCCCGTCTTCTACTGTCGGAGGTGTCCCTACCAGCATCCCGTCGAGATATGCCTCTCCAACCCGGCATGTCTGAAGGCGGACCTGCTACCACTACTCCTCCCTCTGGACGCACACGACAGGGCCTGCTCTGCCTATGGGGGCATGGCGTATGTGGCCAACATCGCACGCGCACTGAAATGGAACCACTGTGCCTCCACACGACGGATCATCGAGAACAGCTACATCGAATGTCACCCAGCATGCCCCATCATGGTCCTCCAAGGGACAACCTACGAACAACACCTTGACAGCCACCATCCGCTTCATTGGCTGGCAAACATGTACACCACCAATGACATGGAAGCCCTGCTGGACGGCATCGCATACCTGACAACCTGTAAATACGTCGGACCACAACGCAGGTTCCCCGAGTGACCTATGAAGTCCAACCCCGCACCCATGCTCAGCTTCCGCACGGACTGGCCAGTCACCACCACAACAGCCATACCAAACGACCGGCAACTGTAACCACACCATCAACGACATCGCCATGACATCGGATATGACCGGGACATGCACACTGTTCCCCATCACATCCAGGAACACCGCATGCATCGTGGGAGGCAGTGGCATGGGCTCTGTGCATCGCACCCACATGGACGGAACTGCACGAACAACCAGGACACGACATGGATCCAGCGCCCATGGACACACACACCGCTCAGTGGACATGAATAGGTCGCCTGGAGTCTGTGGGTGCTGCACCCCTCCCACCCCCGCCCCGGGAATCCCATACCAGGACCTTTGCATGGACGACAAGTGCATACAACAACAACACGACCCCAGTGACTGTGACATGTCCAGTAACCACCACAGTGCAACAACAAGTGGCACGCCGCTGCATGCACGCAAGCACATGCCCTGATGTCATCTCACATGCACGCGTGCATGAGGAACAACCGCAGCAAACCTGTCACATGGAACTGAGATGGACTGTGCCCATGATGCCGAGCGGTCTGGTAGGCTACATGTATACCGTCTGTGTCAAAGTCCGCAGCTCCGCAGCTATACGTAAATGTACATTAGCACAGCCTTGGCCAAGCAGATGTAACCCCACACCCTATCCCATTTGTAATCATGCTCAGTATATCCTCAACATATATTCCGCTGCCAGTAGTGTCCACTATACTGCATCACAGAGGACAGAAGACTCAATATAATGTTTGAAACCAAAACTGTCTCCGCTGACTCATTTCACAAGTACGAATGAGAGAGGATGAGAGTATGTGAAGTACACGGCAGTCGTGACATGACCATGTAGTCCACTGGTATTGGATGTCAACGCAAATGAGTAGCACTACTGTGGAAGACACACATGTGTCGTGTGAAGTCGTATGGACGCAGTGCTCAGGTGGGTGGGTGCGACGGGTAGATGCGCACATGCCAAGTCGGAGCACGCCGTGTTGGGAGGGGTCATGAACAGTACACCACCGCTTCCCTGGGCATTGTGAGAGGACATCTGTCGGGGGGAGTGAACACGTGTGTGCACAGCAGCCGGGCACACGTACAAAGCGGTACCAGGCGCACCTCAGCCCACCCTCTGTGGACAAGCTGGATCCTGTTGTGCGCCCGCCATGCCCCTTGACAAGGCACACACAGCCCCAGTCGACCAGGTGTAACCCCAACATAGTCAATCCGCACAGGCGATACAGGGCACGGGATGGCAGTGGAGCATGGTGTGTGAGAGGTCTCCTCGCGCTCCTCCTCGTCATATCACGCAGGCAATAGAACCTCAACGTCTAGCATGGCACAAGTCAAATGGAAGTGTAGGGGGACGCACCACAGCACGAGCAGCACTGACGTCACGGGAGGTGGCTCGCACCATCCCATCCATTGCCCATCATACCAACCACGACACATGCCATTGCGACTAAGTGCAAGCGCGTGCGCCACCACCCCTGAGCCCTCCCCAGAGAGGCCAAAGAGTGAATGTGTGGGCCATCAGCCACAGACGGACGCGGCCTGGCCGCAAGGGCAGCCACAGCCACTGGGTGTCGCAGGTGGCGGATCCGGAAGGCGAAGACTGTGATGCATAGTCCATGCAGGCCGGGTCTCCATTTGGGGCACCACGCAGGTGGACGGCGTCCCGCCACACATCATACCCTGAGACAGCCCACTCGTGCAACTGGACCCACACATACACTCCTTGCCCTCTCTGGTGCGAGCTTGGGGCTGCCTGTGCAAGCGCTAGCCTCGCAGGTGAGCATGCATATTGGGGGGCGAGGGGAGGACATGAGGGCTGGGGCGAAGATGACTGTATCACTGTCAGTTAGTACAAGGGATGACCCAGATGTGGAAAGGAAGAGACGTGTCCCGTGTGTGCTGCAACTAGTCACCAATTCAACTACCCCCCATGTCCGGAATGTAAGCCCGCACCTAGGCCCGCCCATCCGCCACATCGAACATACCACCAGCACGACAACCTTCCCATTCGAAACACTGACTGGGGGTGGCGACCAGTGAACAATCATGTGTAGCCTACCCACGCGTACATGTGGGCCCTCCATGATCCATGTCACCTGCGGCAAAGACATGACATGCGCAATGAGGGAAGTGAGGAGAGCTGTCCGCCCCACGCGCAGAAGGTGCATCAGCTCCACAGACCCAGCAGCGAGTCCAGCAGGGGTCACATGTGCAGGGGCAGCTGTGCCTGGTGTGAAGGCACATGCATATAGACAGCACATCGACCAATGTGTAGTCTGCCCACATCCACAGTCCATCATCATGCGGACATAGGAATTGAACACAGGGCAACACATCTTAGTGGGTGCACCCACCGTGACCAACAATGCGCAATCATCGACGTACCCGCCCTGTGCATGGCCCCCCACCCAACGGAGGCACATCCAGTGCCACCATCCCACACACACAAGCCTTCCACGGAACATGCTGTGTCCAATGGTCAGTACAGAGTCAGCGCCCATCTGGTGGATCCTGAACAGGAGACACATGCACACACATGCCAGCTCCCACTATGTACGTCTGCCACCTGGCACGTGCAATGTAACCTCTCACCTGTGACGTGTGACTGCAAGCACACAGCCGTCTTGGCATGGGGCTGTCAATGTGGACACCAGTCAATGTTTTGGGAGCTGTGATCCGTACAGTGCTGTACATAGGGTGCAGTGCTGACACCTACTACTGTCTCATATCCCCTCGTGCCACAGGTCCCACTTGTATTGGCCGCTCAGCCCGTGCCCACATCGTCGTCGTCGTGTGCCATACTCATCCAGCCTCGGAAGCAGTTCCATGCTCAGCAGACACTCATGTCGCCGTGGCGTTGCCGCTTGACGAATATGCAGTCAGTCCCCATAAGCACGCCCCGCAAGTCATTGGGGCCTAGATCCCCATGTGCATGACCATGGCAGTGGTATGTCTCACTTGCCATTGCCATTGTTGGGAGACCTGTGTAAGTGTATTGTGGCCGTGCCGTCCCAGCTTGACAGCTGGGCTGTGGCACATGTGCTTGCTCAGTCATGTCAGTGATGTGTATGCGAAATTGCTATGTGTCGTGTTGCTTTGACATGTGTCCTCTGCCATTTCCCCCAGGCGGAGACCGAACATTGACCGCCCATACCAATTGCTGGCGGACATGGACGATACAGAGGTTATCAGGAAGTTTCGGCTGGACAGGCCAACCCTGCATCGATTGTGTGCCATGTTAGAGCCCCATCTCCGTCCCCGCAGGGTGTATCCGACTGCTGTCACCCCCACGGCTAAGGTGATGGCCGCCATGCATTTCTTCGCCACTGGGTCATTCCAGCACACAGTGGGCAGTGGAGGTGGGATGTCCCAGCCCATGTTCAGCAAGGTGCTGAGGGATGTACTGGCAGCCATGATGCTTTACCGGAACAGGTACATCCGCTTCCCCAGGGCTCGTGAATTGGCGGCAGTGAAGGGTGCATTCTATGCCCTTGGCAGAATCCCACACGTCGTGGGAGCCATTGACTGCACACATGTTGGCCTTGTCCCACCACAGGCCACTGAGCACCTGTACCGCAACAGGAAGCACACGCACTCCCTGAATGTGCAAGTGGTGTGCCTTGCGGACATGGTGATCACCCACGTGTGTGCCAAGTTTCCAGGCTCGGCCCATGACGCACACATAATGCGCAACAGCATCTTGCCACGACTGATGGCCAATCTGCAACAGGATCGTGGCTGTATTGTCGGTGAGTATGTGGAGTGGTGTAGCGTGCTGGTTGTGCGATGCTGTCCCCTGTCCAGTTGGAATAGCAACGGTTCTCTGTGTCCCTCACACCCAGGTGACTCTGCGTATCCGAATGGGGCATGGCTGCTCAGTCCATTGAGGAATCCTCGCACCCCAGCAGACGATCGATACAATGAGGCACATGGGAGGACCAGACGTGTGGTCGAGCGTACCTTTGGCCTCCTCAAGTCCAGGTTCAGGTGCCTGGACCGCACCGGGGGTGCACTGGCGTACTCCCCACAGAAGGTGTGCCAGATAGTGGTGGCGTGCTGCATGCTGCACAATCTGGCCATTCGGAAGCAGATCCCCCTCATTGTGGATGACGGAGATCAACCAGGGCCCCAGCCCGCAGACCAGGACAGCTCGAGTGAGGAGGACAGCGGAGAGGAGGAAGCTGGGAATGTGCGGCAGCAGCTCATCGCCCGCTACTTCACTTGACGGTGAGTGTCCATGTACGACGGCTGATGTGGCTGTATCTGTGCAGGTGTGTGTGTGCTGTGTCAGGGTGGCCGTTTGTTCACTACGTGCTGTGTGTCAACGCTCCATGGCCAGGGTAGTATGCCACTGTTGGTGACTGTGGCATTGTGCCCTATTGCTCTGTGCGATGTGTGTACATTGCTTGTAGTTGTTGACATGTACTGTGTGATGGGTGTGTGACACACTCATTGAATGTGCTCCTGTTCTGTCTCCCACCCCTAGGTCCCTACAGGCCGTCCGGATTCCATTGCCATGCCACGCATCAGGTGCCTTTCCGCCCAAGGTGGCCGTTGTATTCCGTACAAATAAAACACAGGGCACAGACAGCAGTTAGTGAAAAAGGTGCATTTATTACAAACTGTGACATGTGATTGTGTGTAAGGTGATGACAAAAGTGGTGCGTGCAGTGTCAATGAGCTGTCGGTCATGGCTGCGTGAAGCTCAGGGTGTACCCACTGGTTCTATGTCCATGGTCCAACACACACATGCCATCCAGCTGGCTGTGTGGAGTGGGATCGTAGAGCAAGTCAATGCAGTGGCTGGTCAAGGCAGGCTGGCGGAAGGCTGGCTGGCTGCCTCACTTGCGACTGGTGCGTGCGAAGTCCTCCCGGGAGACCTGTTTCCTCTTCGGACGGCCCCTTCCACGTTTGGGAGGGGGGTGTGTGGTGGCGACCTGCTGGTGGTGGGTGAGGTGTGCTCACTGGCTGTGGTCGCAGGGGATGTGGACACTGCTGGCCGACCCTGCGCCCTAGCAGGTGGTGGCGGAGGTGGTGTTGCTGGCTTTGCCTGTGACCCCACCGCCACCACCAGCTGGCCCATGAGGTCCACGAGTTGGTCCATACGGGACACGATTTGGCCCATATGGGCGTCCATGGACCTCAGCACCCCCAGCACCTCCCGCGTGTCTGTGGCAGACCTGACCCATTGTTCTTGGGCCTCCTCATAGGCCCCAAGGACTCTGGCCATTTGAGGCAGGGCATGGCTCCCAGGGGAGGCTGGCGTTTCCCTGACCCTGCTCCTCCTACCAGTCCTGCTGCCACCGGCCTGCCCACTAGCCACATTGCATACCGCGGTCCTCGCTGTGGCTCCCAGGGTGGATCCAGTCGGCCGGGCCACCACCTGCGCTGGGGCTGGTGCCAGCGAAGACGTGGTGGTGGTGGTGGCGGTGGTGGTCGGTGCGGCGATGGTGGCGGTTGCGGCAGTGGTAGTGGCCGCAATGACCGTGGGTGTGGCCGCAACGACAGTGGCAGCAGGGGACTGGGACTGTTCAGCATCCCTGGATGATGGGTTGGTGGGTAGGAGGGGTCCTGGGGAGCGGCTGGGCCCTGCCACGCCAGATGGGCCAGCTTGGTGGTCCGTGTCCGAAGAGGTGGACAGATCCTCCAGATCCGTGTGTCCTCGTTGGGGGCTTGTAGGCTGGCTGTGCTGGCTGCTGTCTCCATCCCCAGCGTCCAGCAGTTCGTCACCTGTGGAGAGAATGAGATTTGTGATTGTGTTGCACCTGGCGAAGTATGTATTAGTCGTCTGACATTGGCAGTTCGTGCAATCTCGTACATGGGTTTCCCGGAGGCGAGTGTGTGGCTGTGGCATCTGTAGTTGTGTGTGCTAGGCAATGGGACTGTGTGCTGTGCACATGTGGCATGGGACGGATTGGCCATGCCGATGGGTGTGTTGCTTTGCCCCTACTCATTGTGACTCTGGTGTATGCGGGCTCCTGGCCCATCCTGGGTCTGGTTTTTACTTTGCTTTTGGAGTTCATATGGAACGCTTAGGAACGCATATGGCAACATGGGGGCCATGCCCCAGATTCGCATTTGGGAGGGGATATGCTTTTGGGGTACATGCTGTGAGCCATGGGTGCCGAACGTGACATGTGTTGTGGCAGCATGACAGTGCATGGTCTGAGGTGTGTGCATGCCTGACATGCCCTGCATATTTGCTGTCTGTTGTGGTTACTGGACATGGCATTGGACGCATCGTTATGAGTGAGTGATAGTTGTGTGCCAGCCAACGTATTGCAGTTGTCCCATCTCCTTGGTGTGCGTGGTGCCCTGTGCCATGTGCATCACTGCAGTGCTCGGGGGGGTGTGGCCCATGTTGTGTGTTGTTGCTCACAGTGTGTCGTGCGCTTAATTGACTTCTGGCACATGGTTGGTCATGGGCATGTGTCTTAGCGTGACTGCTGTATGTGTGGCAGCTGTGCGGATGACATGCCTTTCATGAGACTGGGGCTGACGGATGGGATGGATGGTATGTTGTATGTGCATGGTGTGTCTGTGAGTTTGATGGGTTCAGTGGTGTTCGTGTGCATTTCTGTTGTTCCGCTCTGTTGCGTCTAGTGTTGTTTGTCTTACATAGGCGTAGTTGTGGGGTGTGGGGTTGACAGGCAGTGGGGGCTACATGGACAGGACTTCAATGGTGTTTCGGTTGTGTGTGATGGGTTGCACAGTGGCTGCCGTGTGGTACTATGTTCAGTGTGGCTTGTGCATGCAGACGTGGCTCCTTGGGTGTTGCTGTGTTTGTGATGGGTCATGTGGGGTGTGACTCTGTGGTTCATATCCGTGTGCACATTGTTCACTTGTTCGTGACGGTGGGCGGTGCTGCGTGTTCGTCTGCTACGTGACATGTCCCATGTGTTGGTCGTGTTCCGGTCCTCATGCCTCCAGTAATCCAGCCCTGTCCAGTTTCCCACCTGCAAGTTGTTCGTGCGTGCACTGTACTGGATGCCACATGGCTCTAAGCGGGGGGTGCTCCATGTTGCAGGTCTGTGGGGGTGGGGGGTGTTGTGGGTCGTAGTGGTGGCTGGACACCCACTGATACCGATTGCTGTGGACCGTGATGTCTACCTTTCGGCTGTCGTTGTGCACTGCGGTGGCTGACACGTGGCTGTGGGGTGTGGGGGATGCTCCTCCTTGCTGTACTGTGGGACTAGGGGCCTGGTGTGTTTTGTACTTGGGCTGTCCACCCTCCCACCCACTGCACTTTGTGTTCCTGCCACTTAACTGTTACTTGTCGGTTAGTGCAGCTATGGCGGACACATGGGTGTGGTGGGTGCTCGTTGTGGCGCTTCTGGCATATTTGGGGACCTGTTGGTGGTTACGTGGCTGGCTGAGTGTACACATGTCCCCACGCATCTTACAGTTGTTCTGTTTGGGCTGTGTGTGGTGGTGTCTGTTGTATGTGTGTGTGATGTGTTGTGTATTGTGTGCTGGACATGGGGGTGTTTGTCCCTGGGAGCTGTGGCATGGTGGTAGTGCATGTGAGTACATAGCGGTGTGCTGGTATGCATTAGTTTGTACTTACCAGCCTCCACTCCCCTGCTAATCCGGCGAGGATCTCGGGATGTATGATGACTCGCACCTTCTCCTCCCACGCTTTGAAGGTCTTGAAGAGCGCGGGATTCCCTCCGCCAGTGACTGCAGCCAGCTCTCTGTTTTTGCCCTCCTTCTTCTTGACCAGGCTCTTGACGTCATTCCACCGTTTGTTTATTTCGACTCTGTTCCTGGGCAGGGTCCCGACTGCATTGACCTGGTCTACGATCCGGTTCCACATTCTCTTTCTGGTGGCTAGTGGTGTGTGCTGGACCATGTTCCCATAGATTTGTGGGTGCACCTTGATGATCTCGTGGACCATGACCGTCAGCTCCATGGGCGTGAACTTGGGCATTCTTTGTGGTGCCATGGTGTTTGTGGTGCTGGTGCGGTGTGTGTTGTGTAATGTGCAGGGGGTTTGTGGTGCCGGTGTTTGGTGGTGGTGGTGGTGGTGGTGGTAGTGATGTGTGCGTTTCTGTGGTGTGCTGCTGTCCTTGCTGTGTCACTGTGTCCTCTCCTCTCCTCTCTGGTTTGCAATGTTGCAAGGGGTTGTGGTCTGTGGGAGTTCTGCTTTTGTACTTACCTATGTGGGTGTGTCCTCATGGTCTGTTGTTTTCAGGTGTGTTGTGTCTGGTGTTCTGGCCTTTGTAGTTTTTGTTTGTCCGGGGGGTGTTTTCGGGATGTGTACTGTGCTTGTGTATTTGTGCGTGCCTTGCTGTGTGGAGTTATTGGCCATGTTGTGTGCTATTGGTTTTGTGAGCGGATGGTTTCTGTGCAGGGACGTGGGCGCCATGGTTTCTGCCGTGTCGATTGGCATCGGCGTTGTTTGCGCTGGCGGGCGGTATATTTGTGGTTTTCCCGCGCTCATGGCGGTGCGATCGTAATTTCACGTGCGGTGTGTCGGCCGTGAGGGCGGGCGGTTTTGTGTTGTCGGGCGTGTTTCCGTCCGTGGCGGGCGGTTTGACTCCGACTCGGACGATGGCGGGCGGTATTTTGTGTGATTTTTCGCCGATGGCGGTTTTCGGTTTGTGTTATCGTAATGGCGTGGTCGGTGTTCAGACGGTGTATGCGGGCGGTATTTTGCCGATTCCATGCCTGGCGGATTTATTTACGCCGGGTATCGTAATGGGCCCCTAAATTACTTCTCACCCTATTCCCCTATAAACCTACAACCCGGGCCTAAAAAATAACACAATTTATATAATTATCTATTATTAATTAATATTAATTAATAACCAATTAATAATTAATTAATAATAAATTAATTATAAATACTAATAAATAAATATTAATTACTTTTTTATAATTAAATTACTTCCCACCCTATTCCTCTATAAAGCCACAACCCACTCCTAAAAAAATAACACAATTTATATAATTATCTATTAATTAATTAATATTAATTATTAACCAATTAATAATTAATTAATAATTTTTTAATTATAAATAATAATGAATAAAAATTAATTACTTTTTTATAATTAAATTACTTCCCACCCTATTCCCCTATAAACCCACAACCCGCTACAGAACTAAAATACGCAAAAATTAGTTTACATAAAAGTATTTACTGCTAAAAATGTAACACATACATTAAAAAAAACTACACTTATACCAAAAAATTACATCACATACTTTTAACACACATACTAAAATACAGAACACTAATATAAACATCGATAATATTAACAACGATATTTTTACAAACGATATTACTGTCTTCGATATTAAAAAAACGATATTTCTTACCTTACTGTCGATATTTTGTACCACGATATTCTTGCAGTCGATATTCTTGACCTACGATATTTAAAACTCGATATTATGGTAGGTCGAAATTAAAAACTCGATATTCTGTCTGTGCACCGATCTGTATGATATGTGGACTGTTTTTTTCTATTGCTATTTTACTTGTCTCAGTGTTTTTGTCTTTGGATGTCAATTTTTATAAATAATTTTAAGAGGTTTTTGTACTCTTTTATGTTAAAAAAACGAATAAAGATTGATTGACTCACTGAATCAGTGTCATAGGGGGTAAATAAACATATATGGTTTGTGAAGTGACACAGTGATGGCACACTGTGGTATTTGGTAGCAAGTGTACATAAATTCTGGAAGATAGCAGCAGAGGGAGAATATGAAACTCCTAGTTGTGCTGATGAAGAGGATCTTCTGGATGTCGATTGTAAAGCCAGCCTTGGATGGATGAACTTAACCCACAGTCGGGTCAAGAGGATGATACTTCTCGATGCCGGGTACTAAGTATGGGGCGTGATCTACTGAGGCACTAATAAGATAAATAGTGAGAACCCCAGTAGCCATGGCAGGAACCCATAACAGATACCCATATTCACATGGCTTTGAACATAGTGGGGCAACCTGGTGAGAGAAACCTGTTTTTGCCCATAAACAAGATGAGAAAGAATGGCCTCCAGGTTGGGGAGTGGAAAAGGGGCAGAACTCCTTGGCCACAGTCAGTTTTCCATCCTCATTTATCTTTTTGTACATATCATATAGTGATCACCTCCTAAAAATGCACTTTGTATACTTTTAAACATTTGCCAGCTGAAGGGAGACTTGGCTTCACATTAGAAACAATATGTATGTCTTCAGTTACTGGCCTGTGATATAGCACTGCTAGAGGCCAGAGGGTAATGGCACGTTTTACAATAAGAAAAGACAGAGGTAAAATTATTGTTCAACGTCTGACAGGACACACACACACACACACACACACACACACACACACACACTTTTCAATACCAATCTCAAAGCATGATACCACCAGCTACAACTCCACAAAGAATCTGTGTCACCACTTTTTGCATGCACAGAGTCTCCAGAGACATAAGACGCTGAGTTTTGAGTGTCATCCGCTGCTGTGGTGTTGGTGAATTCCATCAAGAAGATGCTATCAGGCCTAGAAGAAGTGTTCAATGCCAGTGATTACATCCTCATCTGTGTCACATTGACAAAAAACATCACAATGAGATGGCAGCACTGAAATTGATTGAGGCGAATGTCTCCACCACGGTTTATTTTGATCATGGTCAAACAAAATGGATAGTGATGGATGGCAGCTGCAGACTGAGCGCTAGCCTGTAAAGGAGGATGATTGAGAAGGTTGAGCCCCCATTGAGCCCCATGAGGCAGGTACCTCCATTGAGAAACAGTACTTCCAGATAAAGAAGATATTGTGATTCTAAGAGATGCCTCCATTTTCACTTGTGTGCATATGGACATCTTTTTGTGGTTATCAAAGACCACACATACATTTGATACAAGGTTATGTTCCCCTACCCCTTTGTGGAGTTACACATGCATCCTCAAGTTACAAAAGTATCAGTTTGGGGTGGAGTACCAGCTGGAAGGAACAATCCTGCTGAATACCTTCTGAAGCATCCCAAACCTGCTCTTGCGCCATACTGGGTAGAAACAGAAGCTATAGAAGAATATGTGAGGCTAGCGATTGTGGGAACCATACCAAGGGTCCTAAAATATTATGACATGGGTCAAGATAAATTCCTCCTGATTGTTAGACTGGCTCACTGGAAGAAATGGAGAAACGTGACAGTAAATCTGTTCTGCTTAATCGGTTGCAAAGTCAAAATTTTAAAATATCTTATGGGGTTAAGGCACCTGCTGCAGAGATCTTTGGGTTACCAGTAAATCCGAGGGAATCATAATAATGGTAAGATAACTTTGGTGGTTAATGCAATTGCTGGAAAGATCTGTTGTTGGACCTGTCATCCTTAGGGTGGTGTTCCCTCAACTTTTTTCCTGCTTACCTCCACTTTTTGCTGTATCTTTTTGTTGGCCGTAGGACTTTGAGCACTTTACCATTGCTGACCAGTGCTAAAGTGCATGTGCTTCTCCCCTAAAACATGATGATGTTGGTACATACCTGACTGGCATATTTAGTTTACTTATAAGTCCCTTATAAAGTGGTATACCATATACCCAGAGTCTAAATGCTACTAGTGGGCCTGCAGTACTGATTGTGCCACCCACACAAGTAGCCTTTCAATCCTGTCTCCGGCCTGCCATTGCAAGGCCTGTGTGTGCAGTTTACTGCCACTTCGACTTGCCATTTAAAACCACTTGCCAAGTCTAAAAAACTCCCTTTTTATTACACATAGGTCACCCTTAAGGTAGGCCCTAGGTAGCCCTATGAGCAGGGTGCAGTGTAACTAAAAGGTAGGACATGTACTTTTAACTTTTACATGTCCTGGTAGTGACAAACAGCTACATTTGTTTTTCACTACTGTGGGGCCTACTGCTCTCATAGGCTAGCATTGGGAATTCCTTAAAACACTTTAAAGCTGTAATTCCTGGTTAGAAAGGAGTAGCTGAATCATGTTTCATATCTAGTATGGTGGTAACGATAAACCCTCTTTTGTGGTAAAGGTGGATTTGACATTACTATTTTGGAAAGGCCACTTTTAGAAAGTGGACATTTCTCAACTCTAAACTTTGCTCTGTGTGCCTGCAGTCTGTCTCCAATACACGTCTGGGCTGGGTGACAGCTACACTTAGTTCATTTCCTCTAGACAGCCATGAAAACAGGAAGGTGAGACTCATCTGCATTCTAAGCACTCATCTGCATTCTAATAGGTCTTCCTGGGCAGGGAGGAATGGGAAGAGCTGACATGTTATCACGATGCCAGATATCCTCAGGATCGGATTGATGCTAGTATGGTCCACCTCCTGGTATCCCCAGTATCTGAGTGGTGAACTTACAGACACTAGAGGTGATCAAGCGGGGGAAGGTAGGGAAGGGGACAGCGGGGAAGGAGACCTGAAAGAGAAGAGCATACAATCACTACACTGTAAACCAATGACTTGTATTTCTTAGCGTAGCTATCGATACTTTATGTAACCAACATGAATAGAGATACCTGTAAAGAAAATAGGATGTAGCCTTTCGGGTTCTACAAGTGGAGGTAAGCATTCTGGCTCCACTTTATATCTTTTCCACTAATACCACAAAATGCAAGAGAGAAAACATTTGGTTAAATCCACCCACGACAGGAGGTGTTACTGCGGTGCCTACGGAAAACTAGTAAAATAGCAAATAAGGAGTAACACTAACTAACATACCCACTACGTGTGGATGGCAGTCTTAACAGGGGCGGAGAGACAGTGCAATCCTAGACCTCTCGACCAGCCCCTGTTGCAAACAAGACAGAGAGAGAGAAAACAAAGTAATCTGGCAACATCCAAGCCATCAAGGCAATCTTCCGATTTTGTTAATGGTCACAACATCAGCTCATAGTCTTGCCCCTTGACAATGCGATAAAACAGCACTTTTTCCTAATGATGCGTGGTAAACATGAATCCCCAAAACTCTAGAACCATTTACTTCAATGGTGAAAAAATGTACCGCTCCAAGTCGTTCTCCATAACACACAGAGTAAACGCACCCTCCCTGTTTTCACTCGGCATGAGCCACGGAAGTGTGAGCTCGCCAACACGAGTGAGAGGGAGTTTAGAATAAAGCTATGCACTCTATTGAGCCTGAGGGTTCACCGGCTCAATTCCATAAGTGAACATCGATGATTAGCAAGTAAATGCTTCTCCAATGCGTCTTGGAAAAAGCACGAGCGTCAGGCGCTCGCTCAGAATGTACGGAGCAGCGATTCTCAGCAAATGTCTCTCCGTACCCAAGAATACAGCGCTCCGCTGTATCAACAATGAATTATGGTGCCTCTAGCACCTCTTACCGGACCTGTTGCCGCTTGAATCGAAAATCTGCTTCCAGGAATAAACGGCACCGGCTCAGGACCCGGAAGTCGTTTTTGAACTGATCTCCCCGCAACGTCCCTGCGTGCACGCCTCTGTGCAGCAAGGATTTCTGGGAATTGTAGTTTCTCTGTGTTGTCTGCCGTATGTCAGTGTTCACGCGCGGAGCCCGGCCCCGCGCTGATGCGCTCTGACACATTTACACTTCAATAGGTAGTGTTTTGTCCAAACAGCACTGATTCACCCCACACACACAGTTAGCCTGGCAGATAGGACAGGGTTGAAAGGGATCTTTGTGCACTTCAAAGAGCTCCTTTGAAGTCACCCCCTACATCAAAGGCACTTTTGGGTGTAAGTACTGGGGCTCTGACCCTACCAAATTAGTACACTACAGGACCTGGGAAGAACTGGAGGAAAGACTGCTGTGCTGTAAGGATTGCCACTTAGCCTTGACTGACTGTTCTGAGGAACTGCTTCTCTGCTTTGCTGAGCTGCCCTGCTGCCTGCTGATCTTTGCCATGCTGAGGAAAAGGACTGGACCCATCTCAATTGAACCCAGAGTGACTCCAAGGACTTGCTGGCTTGCCTCGTTTCTAATGTCTCAGGGACACGAAAGTCTTCCTGCAAACCTGCTGGTGCTGCTGGACATATGTGAGTCTTACCCTTGCTGGAGGTGCCCCCTCCAGTCCTGTGCCTCAGAAGTGTATTCTGCAGCTGATTTCTGCAAAAACCGATGCATTGCCTCAGCTGCATGTGAAATTCCGCTGCATCGCCCTTCGACGCCGATGCTGCTATACGACAGCGTATCGGCAGTCTGCGTGGCTCGACGATGACACATTACATTCACTTCAACGGAGCTCGACAACAAGGCTAGACTCACTTTGAGCAGCTCGACAACTACGCAGTAGGCTCTTGACATCAACATTTACTCCAGCCAAGGTATTTCTTCAGCTGGACCTGTCTGGGTCCTGTAGCCGGCCTGCCAGCCATCGCGGTGAACTTTGGATTTATACCAGTCCTTCGCAACCTCAAGTAACCTTTTGACAGCTAGTGACTTCTAAGCACTATTTTTGGTTTAATCTTTCAAAATTAATATCTTGACTTTTACTTATGGGATTTTGGTTGTTTTGGTCGTATTTTACTCAGATAAATATTCTCTATTTTTCTAAACATGTATGGAGTCTTTTTGTGGTGTATTTATTGTGTTACTGTGTGTGTGTGTGTTGCACAAATACTTTACACATTGCCTCTTTAGATAAGCCTGCCAGCTCTGTGTTAAGCTGCCAGAGGGTGAGTGCAGGTTAATTTAAAGTGTGTATGTAGCTTACCCTGACTAGGATTGGGGTCCATACTTGGACAGGGTGCAAACCTCTGCCAACCAGAGACCCAATTTCTAACATCTGTGTGTTGTCTAGTGCCCGTTTTGACTCAGAGTAGCATAGAGGGTTAATGTGTCCTCCTGCAAAGCACATCATGTAACATGCAGATGACAGTTATTTATTTTATGTAGATAGGTAAGTGGGTTACTGTTTTCAACACAGAGATCCTTTTGTTATCTGCAGTTCATAAATTGTAATCCTTCTAATATAGGGCAGTGAGCTATGAAGGACAAAATGTGACTTGTACACCTTGTAACCTTCACTGTCTTATGTAACATATCCTGAATACTGATTTACAAACTTGTATGATTTATTGTCCGTGCAATGAGTATGTGTGATGTAAGGCACACTGACACCATGCATTTAGATGAGTAGCGCTATATTAGAAATAAAAAATAGTGGTATTTAAATTGTTATTTTGTGTAAATATTGGGGCAGACCAACACATCGGACATTTTTACAGTGCATGCATATCTCTCATATACAGGGACTGAACAAAGTCAAAAGTGTGCCTCTCTTAAGTAAGTGTGAAGTGCTAACAAGCTGTGTGCCTTTGTTTCCCCTCCACTGCATTTGCATCTCAGTGTGAGGCTCCAGATACTCCAACAAAAGAAGGCCTGATGGCCCCTTAAATTCGGCCTTTGGTCTGAAATTGGAAAGATCACCTCGCCGCCTGCATGGTGTTGCTCGGATCAAAAGCATACAGTGTGCAGGCGCTGCTGAATGTGTCCAGGTGTCTGAAAATTTCACCAGGACTAATTCAGCATTTTAAAGTGGGGCCCAACTTCTTGGCAGGGTAGACGGTGCCCACCCTGTGAAAATAGTGGGTAGACACCGTCCACCCGTGTGTACCCCCGACTTGTGCCCTGGACATTATCCTCTTCTTGGGCTTTAAATTGTTCCAACAGGGCATCCCATACCATGTCAATGGGTTGTTTATGCACCCCACTGTATTCCTCCCTACGTAATGCATGGCTCTCAGCGAAGCTTCAGCGCTAACGCCAACCCAACACGAGGCGATACCAAACGGGATGATGGACGGAGCGTTAGAGCAAATCAAACACTCACCCCCCAGTCAACTGATCTGGGTTTAATCCATCATCATTCTTGACTGGGGGTGAGTGTTTGATTTGCTCTAGCGCTCCGTCCATCATCCCCTTTGGGAACCCAACACGAGGGGCGCGCTCAGTATATAGCACTTACTACCCCAGACAAGACATTGTTGTGATTTTATGCTGGGAAGCACGCTGCTCCAGGTCCCAGGGTTAGTGCACATTGAGCTCCAACGCATATTAACAAGTTTTACGAACGATTTTTGAAAGGGAACAGAAAAGCAAAGTATATCAAATTCGGAATGCCACAGCATTCACAAAAGTGAACTTGTTGTTGTCCCATAGTCTACCCACTCAGCTTACACTGACGGTCATGTGTGGGGAGTAGAGTGCTACACCTCCTCTGAAAACGCTGCCGCGCCTCGTCGGGGGTATAAAGTGCTACTAAATTAATAAATTTGCAAAACAATTCAATCGAAAACGTCTGCTGCAGAAAAGACTTTTCATGTGGACTGTGGATGCGTTGCGTGAAAATGAAAACGTTCAGCAGTATTACATAAGACTGCAAAAAAAAGTGCCTAGGGGGCAGTGTCAAAAAATAACATGCAGTCGTCGGCCACACTGAAGGCTTCTATTCTTATATAGTTTAAGATGGTTCCTGCGGCTGAAAATTCATGGGTTAGGAGTTGGATGCCACCACTGTTCCTCTAAACTCAGATTCTTCATACTTCAAGGCCACGCTGGACGCCTGGCACACTTGCGCGAACGGAGCTGGCCCGGAGGCGGGCGCGCCAGGCCCTCTCCCACAGGAGCCGCCCCTTCCTTCACGGCTGGCCGGCGCAGGAGGCGGACGGGGCGGGGAAAGGAGTGTCGCGTCCCTCCCCCTGCCGCTCAGAGTTTGGGGCGAAGATGGAGGGTTACAAGAGCTTTCTCTGCTTCCTGGCCTGCAGCCTGGTGCTGGGCTTCCTCGGCGTCCTCTTCGCCCTGGTCTGGGTCTTCCACTGGCGGGAAGGGCTCGGCTGGGACGGAGGCCTGGCCGAGTTCAACTGGCACCCCGTGCTGATGATAGCGGGCTTCATCTTCATCCAGGGGATCGGTAGGTGCGCGCTGTGCCCGGGGAGCCGAGAGACTTGGCACTCAGTAAACATCTGCCCTCCACTGTGCGCCCATGCCAGCCCTGTTTGCGTAACCGCACAGCAGAGCCGAGCTACTTCCCCCGAGTTTGGGTGTCTGCAGTGGAGGGACTGGAGGATGTTGAGTAACTGTCCCCATTCCTCTGCTCATAGTAAATCACCCATGCGTTCGGCCGAGGCCGCTGTGTACAGGGAGCTCCTGCGCCAAGCATAGCAGTGCACATCTGTAGCAGTTCAGAATTGTTGCATAATGTTGTTTTACATTAAAAAGCCAGGGTGCTTGAAGTAAGTGCTGCAGCTGCTAACGACTAAAGAGTGAAGAAGGCGAGATGAGTCATAACACGTGCTTTTGAAAAGTTTACAAAGTATGGAAGAACACTTGTTCTATGTACACAGGGTTCACTTGAGTAACTATTTGAAGTAGTGGCTCTCCATAGCAGCCATGACAAAGTCACAAGGTGCTGTACACCCATGAGTTTATTTATTTGTACTAGTATGCTTTTCTTCTTTAGACATAGGCTGTAAAACAATAATAATTAATAACCCGTTTTTTGGGTTTAGCATGCTAGGCAGATTTTTAGATTTGGCCTCTAAGAACTCTTTAGTCATCTCACCAGACTATTTTTTTATTTTTTTTATCATACATAACATACAAACATAGAGGGGCTTTTGGTCAGACGGCTTTATGCATTGGTATTTTTATGGTTCAAATCTGTTTTTATTGGTATTTACTAAATGAAAACATGAATCGTATCACTCACCTACAACCAGTAAGGCAAAAGCAAAGCTGGAAGTTGGAGGAGGAGGGAGGGAGTGGAGTGGGGTGGGTGGGTGGGTGGACTGTAAGGAGACATGAGGTGGGGTATGGTGGGGGGTGGTAATGGTGACCTCCAGCATTGTATTGTCAAGGTTCTTGCTAGCACAGCATTTGACGAGTGTAGGCCCAGCCAGCTGCTAAGCCCCTAACTTTCCCCCTGAAGTAGTCTGAGAAGAATTTGAAGGTATCTCGGGCGTGTAAGTTCCCGGAAGTCGCGACTCGCGTGCAAGGAAACCAAGGCAGGGGGCGTCCACATTTTATCAAATTGGGCCAGTTTACCATCCATGGAGGCCGTGGATTTCTCCATCCCCATGTTGCCCCACAGGCTGCAGCGCCAGTCTCTGTATTCCGGGGTAGAGTCAGTGCCCCACTTTGCAGTGATAGCTTGTTTGGCGGTGTACAATGCCTTTGCAGTGGCCTTCCCTTTGAGGGAGTGGAGTAGGTATGGGAGGGTGTTTGGGAGGCCCAGCAGGACGTAGCTGGGAAATTCGGCAATTTCAGTGTCTAATATCTCCTTAACGTCTTTCAGCACTTCCTCCCAGTATTGTTTAAGTTTGGGGCACCGCCAGAGGAGGTGGGTCAAAGATCCCACCTGGCCACAGTGCCTTCAGTAGAGTCCCGAGCTTACCCACTTCCTTTTCGTTAGTCTCTTGGGGATGTAGTACCAATAGTGGGTCACCTTTAGCAGTGTCTCATTTCCTGCTGCACTAGAGGAGGAGGTCCTGGTTCTTTGAAGGATGTCTGCCAACTCTTTAGCCGTAAAGGTGCAATCTAATTCCCTTACCATTGTTTCTGAGCTAGGGACCTTTGAATGACATCCGGTCTATTCAGAAAGGAGTATATTTGGGAAAGGAGACGCTTGTCATCCGATTTGGTAATGAGCCGTTTCTCGAACTTTGTGAGCGGTCTGCTGGCGATGGGATGAATATGGGGTTGGGTGACCCAGTGGTGGATGGCTGTATAGCGTCAGTGTTCCATCTCCGGGAGATCAAAGAAGTTGCTTAAGTGGGGAAAGTCTAGGTGGCCCTTGTGGTCAAAGAAGTCACAGATTCTTTTGCAGTTGGCGTCCTGCCAGGTTTAAAAGGTCGTGTCGCTCATAGCGGGGGCGATGCTGTGTTGCTCATGATGGAGGTAAGGGGTTAGATGTGTGTGTGTGTGTGTGGAGAGTTTCTTCAGAGTTTTAATGCTGTCCCAAACCGCGACTGTGACCCTTGTTATTGGGGATATATAGACTCCAGGCAGTCGCTGTCAATTAAAGAGCCAGGGGATCTTTCAAATGTGGAGCCCGGCTATGGCTTGGTCCATGAAGCACCAGTGTTTTTCAGTGAGTGGCCTATTCATTTGCACCATGTAGCACTGTGTCTAAGAGGTCAGTATAGTTGCGTTCTACCATCTTCTCCAGGGAGGGGCACACCTTCAGGCCAAGATGGGGGATCCAGGATATTGGGAAATGCTGTTCCATGATGAGGCGGTCACACTGTGGCATCATGAGGTTGAGCTTGTGCGACTTTTGGATATTGACCTTAAAGCTGGAGATCGCTCCAAAGTCCTTTAATGTTTGTATTTGTGATGGCAGAGATGTGAGCGGTTGCATAAATGTTAATATCATGTTGTTGGCCTAGAGGGCAATTTTGTGTTTTTGGTGGCCAAGGGTGACATCAGAGATGCGTGTGTCCTTTCGGGCCCTCTCAGCTAATGGCTCCATATAAGGGGCAAAGAGTATCGGGAATGGGGACTCCCCTGTCTAGTGCCTCTTGCTATAGGGATGCAGGTGATATGTGGTTGTTTAACTGTATGTGAGCTACGGGGTTGATGCAGCTAGTTTGCATTCTTGTGCGGAATCTGGGGCCCAGGCCTGTCCTGTCCAAAACTTGCCAAATGTTTGGTCAGTGTACTCTATCGAACGCTTTTTCTGCATTCATCGAAAGGAAGAGAGTGCTGGCATGTGTGAGTGGGTCAATTTTTTTAATGAGGTTAGTGTTGTCAGTGCAGCTATGTTCTGGGATAAACTCGATTAGGTCTGAGTCAACAAATCCCCGCATGTAGGTATTGAAGCTTGCCACCAGGGTTCTCTTAAAGAGCTTGGCATCTATGTTGAGTAGGGCTATCAGGCGGTAGGAAGGACATCTCGTCCCGATATCTGCCTCTAGGATGAGTGCCTCTCCTCTGGTAAGGCGGACAGTGTGCATTGAGGAGAGGTAGGTGTCCGTGTGTAGTGGGTCTGTTGCTTCCGTTGTGTAAAGGTCCGAGTAAAAGTGTTCCCATGCTTGTGCTATGTCATGGTCGGTGCGGGCCATGGAGCCTGTTTGGGAATGTATCTCCTGAATTTTGTGTTTGTGTCTCTGGTCTCAAATCTTATTTGCTAAGAGTCGTTCCCTTTGTTTCCTCCAGCATAAAATCACTGTTTTAGTACGGAGGAGGGCTAGTTTGGCTTGGTCCACGCTCAGAACCCTAAGCTGCTTACGGGCAAGGGTCAGGTGGTGGCAGACTCTATGGGAGCCGGTTTGTTTGTGTACCTCCTCTAGTTCCCGCAATTGGTTCTTCAGCGTGGCCTACTTGTCCTTCCTGATCCAATTCACTCTAGCCGATATGGATATGAAAGCGCCTTGCATCACTGCCTTTAAGGCGTCCCATAGTAGTGTGATTGGGGTGTCGGGGTAGTCGTTCGCCTGGAGTTATTGGCAGGTCACCTCGCTCACATCCTTAACTGTAGATGCGTATGAGAGAAGAGTGTGGTTGGGATACCATGTCTTACAAGGGGTCGTAATCCCAGGGAAATGCAACATAAACGTGATGAGAGCATGGTCCCAAAAGATAGTGACCTCTGTGTTGGCGGTGGTGCTGGCTATTGCAAGGTGGGAGGATAGCAGGAAATAGTCTATGCAGGCATATAACTGGCGGGAGGCTGGGCAGAAAGAGTATTTTGTCATAGTTGCATATTTTGCCTGTCAGATATTTATTAGGCCCACCTCGCCCCAGCCAACATCGGCCCTCTTCCGTACAAGCCCATAACTGTCCCAGGCTCTGGGTTGTTCCTTCTAGGTCAGCATCTAGGATCATATTAAAGTCTTCCACTATTATGTCTGCATCTGGGGATGAGGTGACTAAGTCGAGGGCTTGGTGGAGGAAGCGTTCTTGTTGTTCATTAGGAGTGTAGACCGTGGCAAGCATGAAGGTGTATGTTAGGAGGGAGAGTCGCAAAGCTAGCAGTCTGCCCCTGACTTCCGCTTGAGTCTGCATCACTTGCCCCTGTAATTTGGAGGCAAGGAGTATTGCCACCTCTGCTCTCTTACTGGGACCGGATGAAAATTATTCTCTGTTGAACCAGCGTGATTTTAGCTGCCCCAAGTCTTTTTTCAGGAGTTGCATTTTTTGTAGGAGGCATATGTTGCAACCTGATTCTTTGAGCATTAACAACAGTGCCTGTCATTTATTGGGGGTGTGGAGACCCTGGACATTTAAGCTGAGTATTTTAATCATGGGGGGTGGTGGGTAGTGTTAGATGTGTGGTACAGGCGTGGGCGGGTATCACCCCTGTGTGGTCGACGTGGGGCTGATAGTGCAGATGCCGTCAGATACTGGAGAGGATCACCCTGGGGGTTGGGTAGAGGGGGGTGTAAGGTGTAACTAGGGGTATATAACTGAGCAGTACCCATCATTGGGGCTTGTGGTGTCATGTGGTGGGAAGTCGTGTCTACGGGGAGGTGGTTGATATGGCAAAGCCGAAGTGAAGCCTTCCCCTAACCCATCTGTGTGAATTGCAAAAGGGACTGTGTTCCTGGTCGTGGCTTGCATGTTGAGCTGTCTATAGTTTGTTGAACAGAAGGGAGGGGAGTTCGACAGGTTAGAACGAGATTAAGGTCCAGAGATTGTTGGGGCACATGTTTAGTCTGACTGTTGTTCCTGGTTATCTTCTTGGTGCTGGATATGGCGGAGTAGTGCTCATTGTTCGTGGCTGTTTTCAGCAGCCGACGGTTTGCATGGTCCAGTGTGGGGATGGTGGATTTCTTGTTTAGTGCCCCGCTGCCACTAAGGCGAGTCCAGGGCGTGCACGGGTTATTGTGAGGTTTCGGGGTGTCTTCCAACCCTAGGACAGAGCAGGCCTCTTCCATCGTTCTAACTATATGTGTTTCCTACTCCCAGAGGAAAATCAAATGGATTGGGTGGCTCCATCAGTATTTGACTTCTCTGTCGTGGAGGAAGACTGTGGCGGCCCTGAAGGAGTGCCTGCGTTGGAGGGTGTTGGGTGGGGGGGGGGGGGAAAGGTCCTGGTATAGTCCGATTTTTGCGCCTTCAAATTGGATAGGCCTCCGGTCGCGCACCATGTACATAATGGCTTCTTTTTGACGATTGTGGTGGATGCACGTGAGGATGTCCTGCAATACGTTAGGCGAGCTGAATAGCCTGCTCATTCTGTGTGCCTGTCCAGCAGTATGTCTTTGTCTACCTAATCCAGGAATACTTGTCGAAAGAGGCGTAGTACATAGCCTTTCAGGCTGCCGGCATCGGCCACCAGGGGTGCACCCCGGATACGAATATTGAAGTTGTGGGACCTGTTCTCCAAGTTCATTTGTAGAATTGTGTTTGTACGTGGAACTCCAGTAGTTTGCATCTATTGGACTTATGTTCCTCCTCCTTAGCTTCGCTACTGCGCTCCAGGGAGTCCACCCGCTGTCCGACCTTCGCCAGGTCTCTCTTAACCTCTTTGAGGTCAGTGGCTACTTGTGATCAAAGTGCTGTGATGTCCTCCCTCAGCCCATCAACCAGCGATTCCATACATGCACGGGTAATGGGGGCATTTAGTTGTTGATGATCTGGGGGCCCGGTTAGTCGGTGAGGAGTCTCGTAATAAGGCTGTTTTCTTGACCTGTGATTTCTCCAGCAGGTCTTTCAGAGTGGAATCTTTTTCGCCCCTATGGGTCGCCATAGCTTTGGGGGGGCAGATGTTCTAGTGTCCACCTTGGGCTTTTGGTGAGAGGGTGGAGATTTAGTCTCGTCTCCTTCACAGAAAATAATAAAATGCATGGCACAACTCAGAAGGTTGTTGTTTAAGAAACATCACCACTGAAACAACCACATGAGTAAAGGTTTTTTAAATTGAAAAATTATTGCAAGCGTATGCCAGCCAAATTTAGGTGTTCTTGAGTGCACCATTTCAATGAAGAATCTCAAAAGACACATTTAGTGAGTCAGTTAGGGCTACTTGTTACAAACATCCTACCACATAAAATGAATACCTCTAAACTAATCCAAAGGAAGTAAATCAATTGAGTGATTAAGGGCGTACAATATATGTAATGTGATCAATGCATAGAAAATGTATTTTGTTTTTCAGTACCAAAAATCCAATGGGGATTAATGACAGCACTCACAAACGTCAATTGGAATAAAAAAATGCCTGGACATCTGTGACATATATGTGTGAAATTCATCTCTATTTATATGAGTGTCCATAAAATCAAATATATAGGCACCCCAAATTATGTATTCGAGACCAACCTCATGACCAAGTGACATAGTGCAAAATGGTAGACCAGTCACTGTAACAGTAGAACAGAGGAACAACACAAGAGGAAAACAATCTTAAGTACACTCAAAAACTACGTATGTGCACAGTATCTATAATACAGCTGATGCTGACTCCAGGAGAGTTTTTATTTACATGGTATTTACCTAGTCTGCTGAGGGGTTATTGGGGTTCTCTAATATGGTATCAGACATTTAGGCGAAGAGACATTTTCCATATGCTTTCTTTAAGAAATAAATTTAAAAAAGTAACAATTGCATCAACTTAACAATGCTAGAGCTATTGTTTCTTATGGGGCTTGATAATGCAGACCTTGCAGTTTCGTTTTACTGTAAATAAGGCTTGTAGTATTACCTAACTTAGTTGTATTTCATTTATTGGCCTGAAAAAGATGGGCTGCTGAGTTGGCCCTGCCAGTGTTTAAATGTGACCTGTCGTTTGTGAACTACAGCAAGTGCTTAACTTGTTGAGCGGTCTTGTCAGCAATTTAAGTTACAGCCCTGATAGACAAAATTAATAATCAGGCAACATCCAGAAATTAAGATTCAGTTCTGTAAATACTTAATGCCAAGAAATCTTGAACATGGTGCTGGTGAGACAGTTTAGTGTGTTGAGTATTCTGGAGTGGTCTAGCAGGGCTACAGTTGAACTCTAGGCTAAGGCAGCAAAACGTAAACACTACCGAAGGAATACAACAAGTGAGTAATAGTTCATTCAGGAAGGAAATAAAAAATATTTTTAAAAAGTTTATTTAGTGTTTTAGTGCAACAGTAGGGAAAGTGTTGGATAGCGGAGGGCTAGAAATTACTATTCCCACTCCAGTGAGTGCAACAGTAGGGAAAGTGTTGGATAGCGTAGGGGTTAAAATTACTATTCCCACTCCAGAGAGTGCAACAGTAGGGAAAGTGTTGGATAGCGGAGGGGTAAAAATTACTATTCCCACTCCAGAGAGTGCAACAGTAGGGAAAGTGTTGGATAGCGGAGGGGTAAAAATTACTATTCCCACTCCAGTGAGTGCAACAGTAGGGAAAGTGTTGGATAGCATAGAGGTTAAAATTACTATTCCCACTCCAGAGAGTGCAACAGTAGGGAAAGTGTTGGATAGCGTAGGGGTTAAAATTACTATTCCCACTCCAGAGACTGCAACAGTAGGGAAAGTGTTGGATAGCATAGGGGTAAAAATTACTATTCCCACTCTAGTGAGTGCAACAGTAGGGAAAGTGTTGGATAGCGGAGAGGTGGACCACCACAACTCTGCTTCAATTTTGGAATGAGCTGTTGACAAACCTCCTTAAAGGGCATTGTCATCATGCTGAAAAAGTCTACTAAAAGGACCATCTTTCTCCAAGACATTGTTTTATCTGCCTAGCCTTTCCGAAAACTTGTGACTAGTTCCGAGCCTGATTTTGCTTTATTTGACTTCCCTAATGCATAGTGTGGTGCTTCTCACAGACTATGCTGAAGAAGGGCATCTCTGCACGGCCTGGCAGATGTGACTCCTAATCCACACTGTTCTCCCATGGGAAATAAGGGTGGAAGCAGGGAAGGATCAAAAGGGTGAAGGGGAGTCCGGCAGAATGATGCACAGTGTGGCACGTTGAACTGGATTCAGCATGTCTTTTATTGACTCTCTCATGGGAGCAGAGGGGAGGGACCTAATCGGTACTTAATTTGTAAAATAATAAGTGCAGGTGCCCATAGTTTTGCTCAGAAATGCACGGCGGTGCTATGGAAGCCTGGGGTTGTAAATGTTAAGGCTGCGCAGTCTTAATTCCACTTGATGCCTCTTTAATCCACAGCTGCACACTCCCTGCCTCATTATCTCACTCATGCACCTTCTTTTCTCCCTGTATTCTTCCCTTGACACTGTTTTTCAGTCTTTCTTTTCCTCCTTATGTGTTTTACCCTGTCTTGCTCTGGACCAAGGTCTGTCAAGAAAAAAAAAAGTTCTGCTCTCCGGTGGGCCCCACTTCCAACCACCGGCTCAAATTAAGTACTCTTCAGGGGTAGGGAGAAAGGCGTGACAGTGGAGTGCATGTTAAGGTAAGTAAAAGGCAATTAAAGATCCTTAGTCCCTGTTTCCATTCTGTTGTGTTGTTTTCAGCTGTATTTTAGTTCTTGCTCCAGTGTTGCAGCACGCCTTATTGATATGTGCTCTGTTGAACGGTAACATGTTTAAAACCCGAACCTGTTCTGTCTCTTGCTTCTATGTGCTGGTTTCTTTGCACTATACAGCAATACAGAAGATTAAAAGAAAAATTGTCTGTCAAAATGTTTTGTCCCAGCTCACAAACCACTTATGGGTTGCCACATTAGTTCTGATCCGAATATTTTTGGGAAAAAATCGTGGGGTTTGTGGCAGACGGTTATTTTAATACATACTCTCCCTCAAACGTTGGTTACAACTGGATAGGATTTAAGGACATGTTCACATGTGGGTGGACAGGTCTCCTGAAGGAATATTTTGAAATATATGGCAAATTGTCCATTTTAAGTCCCAGTGTAACAGTAATTTTTTTTTTAATTGGACAAAATCAAATGACCCATTTACGAGGGTAGTATTTTGACAGTTCTTCCAGTTATTGTGCGGTGATAGGATTGGTAAATTGTGTATTCTAAAGCACATGTAACAGCAAGTCTTGGCAAACCAATAGACCTGCCATTGACAAACCTACAATTTATTTTTGCAAACATATTCAATATGCATTAAATGTTTAATAAAATTTGAAAATGCCGCTTTGTAAAGATGGTGTGCAAATGTTGCCAAAAAGTTTTAAAAAATGACCATTGCAAAAATATATATTAAAAAATTACAACAGAAATGAAATGGGGATTACCTTGGCATGGAAGTGGCCTACTTTTTCGGTGGATGTGAACATGTACATAAACCAAATGCCATCACTCGCCATGAAGACAGCCAATGTCTGAAGTGGGGTTTCTCATTGCCCAATGCAAAATGTGAATGACACTTGAACAGACCAATGGAAGAACAGCGTTGTGTGAAAGTATATGCTTTAAAATATGCTGCTTCCTATCAACAGTGGGTGGTTCTGTAGGAACCCTGAGTATTGTGTCCCAGGCTATCGATCCTTCAGCCCTTCAGCTGCTTAAGCTAACCACAAAATCGCCATTCCAAAAAAAACACAATACTGGCACATGCGTGATAGCGCATGTGCCTCAAGAAAACTGCCTGGCCTGTTACTGTTAGAGCTTGACAGTCGGGTATTGTTCTAAAAAAATGTGAATGGTAATTGCTCTTACCATCCACATGCCTCCAGAAATTGGAAGGGTGGAGCCCCGATTCCCAGCATTCACAGCTGCTCCTAGAACTCATAGAAAATACATCCTCATTTTACCTTTATGACAAAAAAACCTTTATTTTCTTGATTTCTAAAGGAAATGGTTTAGGATTCTTTTAGCCTTGAATCCATCAAGATGTCTTTAGGTGTGCCACACTTTTGTCATAAATACAGAACGCTAGCACTCTAGTTGTTCATTAGAACCCCATGGGAAGTTGCAATAGAACACTGGGGAGTTAACTGACGGACTGCAACTGGTGTTGAAAGTACATGTTTCAGTCTTCAGAATGTTTTGATGACATGGATGGGAAAATATTTGAGAACTCATAGAAATGTGTCCTCATTTTATCTCTCTATAGCACTAGCCATAATATCTGTGACAAAAATGAACACCCTAATTTTGTTCATTTCTAAAGGAAATGCTTTAAGTTTTACAGCTTTGATTCCATCAAGATGGCTTCAAGTGTGCCCCGTGTTTGTCATAAATACAAAATGTCAGCACTCTCTGTTGGAAGTTATTCATTAGAACACTGCGGGAACCTGATAACACTGAGGAAACAACAAGCGGCTGCTGTTGGAATGACATGTTTTACTCGGAATATCAGATATTATTCTCAATTGGCTGAGGAAGATGGTGTGAATTTATAGAAAATGTGCTTTCATTTTAGCTTCTAGAAGACCTTCCATATCTTCTTTGAGAAAATCATGAGAGAAAACCATTTTCTCTCAAAAATGGTTCATCAAATGCCAGCAAGGGGGAGGGGGGGGGAGTCAGCCTTTTTCACATGGTGAAATCCCCATAGAACTCACCAGAACTCCTAAAATGCGTATAAAACCACCAACAAATATACTGTGACTAAATCTGTTCTCATCCTTTGTATGTGCTCCCATCACATATTGTTCATGTGGCCAGCAATCAGTATTGACTAGCCCACTTTAAAGTGACAAGTCAGAGTATATTCGGACACCAACAGTCCAGCTATACCTTTTTTTTAACTCCTTCTTGGCCACCTCAAGCACCTCTTAAAACACAAGCTTCTCAAAAGCGGCTGAAAAGGATTTACACAAAATCACAAAAACATGCTTTTTAAGTCAAATTCTACCTTTCTTGCAAATGTGGTCTAATTCCGTTCAGCCATTTATTTTGTTGCTGTAACAGTTGTTTCCTATGCGAACTAACATGGGAAATCAACATTTTGGGAGCCCGTCCCCTTTTCTTGGCCACCTCCTGATGGATCACTCATAAACTTTCCAGGAAAGACCTGAGGTTTATGATCTTTTTAAAAAATACGTTTGTGCAGGTACGTCAAACAGCACTTAAGTTATTAGCAAAACAAAAACTTTTCTTGCTTTGGAAATTTTATATTCGGTAAAACAGTTTTCCATGCTCGGTGACAAATTAAAGGAAGAAAAAAAATGAGAGAAACTGGTGACATGGTTATGTGAACTCTTTCTGAATCAGCCGTCTATAAGTTATCGTGTGCCTATACTGCTCTTGAAGGGTGCTGAATGCGATCTCTGAAGTCTATAGTTGGGTTACAAAACATTTTTTTTGTCAAACTTATTTTTATTGGTATTTGCACAAAGAAAACATCGTACAGCTTTACATCGGAGATGCCGCTTCCCCGCCCATCCCCAAGCAGCACTGCCGAAAATGCATACCTCTTTATTAGTAAACAACAACCGCCTCCCCTAGATGGAAGCAAATGAAATATACAGTGTCATATTAAGCAGGTGGTCAACAGTGCCCCCCATCCGTACCGCATGGTGGAACAACCGGAAGGAGCTGACTGCCTCTCTTTCGCCTAAGAGACATCCTCATTAACCTTCGCCTGTGGAATCCTAAAAACCGATGTCCGCTATAAATAATAAGGTGCCCCCAACTGCGGAGCAACCAAAGCGAAAAACAAAAACATAAAAATAACACACCCTCCCCCCGCCCCCCCCATCCTCCCCCCCCCCCCCCACCCCATGGCGGCGGCAACTAGTGGAAGCTATCCAAGGTCAGTAAACTCGGCAGTGAGTTACTTCTAGATCTGGAATAGATGTAGCTCTCTAACGGAGGCCGGACAGACAGCCGACGGCAGGCCCTTGGAGAGAAATGAGACCAACGGGCCCCAGCGGAACTCAACATTTTTGAATGTGTCCCCATACACCTCAGCCATCCGCTCCATACTGAGCAGTTGCCATAACCTAGAGTGCCAAAGAGACAGCGCCGGCGCCTCCTTTTGTTTCCACGCTGCGGCTAGAGTGGTCTTCGCGGCACCTATGCACAACCACATAATTGCTTTGTCTGCCCTAGTCTGGAGCTCCAAGGAGGGATCGCGCAGGCCCAACAGAATACCCCCTATCGTTGTCAGAATAGGGTATCCCAGCATCAGCTTGATTTGAGCAAGTATTTCTTCCCAGTATGGTCGAATAGTCGGACAGTCCCACCAGATATGACGGAAATCCCCTAGCATCCCACAACCCCTCCAGCACCTATCAGATGTATTTAGGTACATCTGTTTAAGTCGCGATGGATGGAGTTACCAATCCATCATGGTCTTGAGGTGTGCCTCCCTAAGCGTTATGGAGTGATTGAATTTCCTAACATCCGACCATAGATGGGTCCACTCCTCGTCCGAAATATGTCTCCCCAGAAGCCCCTCCCACATTGCCATATAACGTGGGCTCACCGAGTTTAGGGTCGATAGCAAGAGTCGGTAGAGGAATACAAAACATTTTTGACTGGCGCGGTGCTTGTATTTGATGCTCGGTAAGACAGTCCTAGGTGTAAGCACATTTTATCACCATATACCGAAAGTGGATTAGTGGAGGGAGTAATGTGCTGCAAGCAAATTTGTTATGTTGCATTTTGTAGTAGGGAGGATGTGTTTGTTCCTTTTGTGCTCTTGTGCTTAGTACCCGACGCAGGCGTGTAAACTTCATTTACACACAGAGCAGTTAAAGCACAAGCAGCAGCAGAGCGGCTTCCAGTCACACATATACAAACACATATGGACAAACAAACACATGCAGTGAATAACAGACCATAGAAGAACTCGGAATTCTCTCACACAGAAGATGTACAGCACTGGCAGCGAAGTGCAGGCATGCCTCACGCACAGAATGGCTGCAACACTGTTTTACGCCCACACAAAAGACAACGCATGGGTGGCGTGAGCTGACTGTGTATGCTGCAGTCAAACAAAAATGAGTTCATTGCATGCAGGAACTTTGGTAGTTTCCCTGACATGTACATAACAGATAATGCCCAGGCAGCAGCTCTATTCGTTTCTATATCGTGCACTGAGCAGATAAGGCATAGGCTGCAGCAGTGATGCACACCACGCACAGACACGCACTCACACACTCACAGCAGCAGCAGTGCATCATGGGAAAGATAAATGCAGTCCTAGTACAGCTGCAGAATAACTACTGACACTCTTAAGTGGGATTACCACAGCAAACACATACGCAGAGAAAGATGTACATTATGGGCAGCTGCTATGCCTGGGCAGTCTCTCTCTCTCCTCGTTCTCCCTCTCCCCCACAGAGGAAGTGCAAGCTTCCATCACTACTAAGAACAGCATAGCATCTAAAGTGCAACCCTCTGGCACATATAGCAAGAACAGCACGGGCAGCAACAGTGCCACTTTCTCTGGTACAAACCAGTGCACCATCCGAGTAGCATTACTAGCTTACTTCAAACACAGAACAGGCACAGCATAGGAACCGACAATGCACACTTCATGACACACATGCAGTTAGTCCTGCAGGTGCAGCTGCGGTGTAAATTTAACAGGTCTAGCACAGGCAGCAGCAGTACAAGGCCCAGCACACAAACCAGGTACAGACTTTGCAGCTAAAGTGCACATATAACACATTATCTCAAAGGTACTAAAGGACCCTAAGTATTAGTACATCTTTGATAAAATTGCCCCTGGGACCTCGCTCGGCCTTTTAGGTCTCACAATCTGAAACATATGTAGAATATGCATTGTACCCTGCCCCTTTATCAGCATGCTAAGTCGGCTTCTGGGTTGTTAAACCAATAGCAATTGCCTTCTTGACCATATCCTGCAGCGCTGAGGGTGGAAGGGACAGAGTTCGAGGTGGATTACTGAGACTCGCTACCTTTGAATCCGCGTCAGGGTAGCTTTGTCTGTGGTCTTGCGTACTGGGACACTTGACTGAACTCCCTGGGTCGTGTCTGAAAGACCTAATACCCGAAGGTGGGCTTATTGTTAAGTTATTAAAAACAAAAAAAAAGAATCTAGAAGATTGGACTTAGCGGATCGCTCCAAGGCTGGATATTTGATTCTGACAAGATCTGCACCATTTTGAAGGCATGCTTAATATTCCCTGGTGGCACACGACATGGATGTCCGACTCCTCCGGGGACTTTTGGGCTACTGGTCTACCGGTAGAATACTAAGATCCTTTACTATCTGAATGTATGGAGAGAAATAAGATTCGAGAAGAATATAATAAGTGTTTGAAAGAGAGGATTCCGTACCTTTATGCCTAATACTAGAGTCAGAATGTTCTGTCCACCAATAATTGAGAAGCAATGTTGATATGACAATACATTCTAAGAACAGTTTAAAAATGTTTCACCTTTAACAGTGTGTATTATGTACACTTCAAATATTTTATGGGATATATATATTTGTAAAGTTCGATTCACTTGAAGATGGTGACATAATCCAACCTAAGTTTGAAAAAGTGTCTATTTAGTAACAGTGTGTGAATGATGCGTGAAAAATGCTACTTGTCTTCTAGAGTGGCTGAGAGACTGCACATGAAATCCATAGGTTCATGTTTCTCCAGTATTCCTATTCAAGCTGCCTAATGCTAGGCATGGGTTATGGAAGAACATTATCCTTGTATTAGGCCTAGTCCAATATGGCAGCAGGAGAAGATCCACCAAGATGTTTTTACAGAACAAATGCTGGCTTTTTGAGGGACATGAAATCGAGGAGAACGAGGTAGGTACAACACTCCATCACCCAGGAGATGGAGGATTAATATTAATGGAGCTGGCGGAGACTGGCTGCCTCCCTGCAACCACAACAGAGATCATGAGACAGTTCCCCTTAAAGTTACACTGCTAAAAAGTCCAGCATCAAGCAATGTGAAACGGAAGGATAGTACGCCATTGAATACCTGCAAGCAGAGACATCGCTTACATCCGTGGAGGACTTTACATAAAGCTCATTTCATGACTCCAAACGGGAGGAGACCACTGACTGTTGAAAATCATCCCCTTCCTGAAATTAACTATTCACACTTCACCACTGAGGTCGAAATGGCCTGACTAGCACCCGAAGAGCGTATAAAACAAGAGTGGACCATCTTGGGACCCTTTATTAATGATTAGGACCAATTAAGAGACCATAGAAGGGTCCCCCTTTCACCTCCAGGAGGAGTGACTGACTTTAAAAAATTGAGTCCCTATAAGGAGGGGTGGTCCAACTAATTGATCCTCTAATTATGATATATTTGAAGGATTTCTACTAAGATTTGTGTCCAGTACACTATAACTGGTTTTACTTTGATTACTATTTTCTACAGTTGTCTTGGGGCACAAACACGTGGTGATGGATTAGCATCAGAGGGCCACAGCTGCACACTCTTTTTAGTCATGATAAACTATGATCAATGTCAATATTTTTTTAATGATGCCATACATTAAAACTGATTAGTGGATTCCATATTATCAATATTGGAACATACTTTCAATAGTCTTAAACTGTACTGTATCTCTAGGATTAAAGCAACAATGTTTGTCTCATACTCTTAGATAAATGTATCACGTACAGTTGTCCTGTCTTGTATATTGAGAAAAGAAGGAGCTCACTTTTCAAGGAAAAAATGGAAGACAAGTAAGGATTCCCAAAGATGTTTTATAGGATATTCGAGAAGACTCCAGCCTCACTCTACTAGTTCTTTTCCGCTAGACCACGTCGTCATCAGACTACCCGTTTTATTATTGATACAAGATGTTTATTTTATCCAGTAGTGGCTGCTACCGAATGGGCGTGGGGGTGCGGGGGTGAGCGGAGGGAATTATAAAAGACACCTGGATGCGGCCGGCCAAGCGGCTGGCTGCCGACTCTCCTCCGTCCTCTTCTCCCGGGGCAGCAGGAAGCACGCAGCCTCCCAGACTCCCCTGACCAATTACAACACTGCCTTACAGCAGCATTGTGATTGGTCTAAGCGCCATAGTTCGGCACTCAGACAGAGGCTGGGAGGCTCAGCATGTTCTCCAGCCTGGGTGGAGAACATGCAAAGTGCACATGACATTTTGGCCGGCCGTGTACGGCCGCCCAAAATGTCTTGCACACTTAGGAAGTGTCTACCACTCCTCCCCCAGCCTCTAAACAGCTCAGCCCCGCCCCCAACCAACTTAGCCAGTGAGCTTAAATAAAATGATAATAACATTAAGTTATTATCATTTTATTTTTCCTTTTTTAATTGCTCAGTGGGGCGACGCTCCTCCGCTTTAGCGGAGGAGCCGCCACTGCTATCTCCTAACTTAATTTATAAACTGTTTCACAGTCACCCATGTAGCCAAAAGTGTAATATTAAAACGTGTCAACTAGTTTCAGCAACTGTATACAAACAGAGTCTTGCACTTTCATCAGGACCCTGTAGATAATTAAAAGGTTACATTTTTAAAAACGTGTCTGAACAGCCATAGTTACATAAAGCAATACTGTAACGTAAACATTTAGAAATGTGCAGTTGATTACCTCTCCAGGGCTAGTAATTTGGCATGACTCAATTCATTAGTATGGTGGTGTGTTGGATGCCCAATGTAGCGATAATTTGAGGGAACCAAAAGAGTCCCAAAAGGTCAAAGTTCATGCCTGTATGGTATATAAACAACACATTTTCCTGGGGTCATTATCAACACTTATTGTATCATCTTGTCCCCCGTGAAGAATAGTATGTTTGCGCGTCAGAATTTGCACTTTTATTTTGAGTGCCGTCATACTCACAAATACATGTGGCCACATGAACATGTGATAACATAGATGAGAACTAACAGCATAAACATCCACACCCAAGTTTGAAGAACTCAAATTATTGCTACCAATTATTAAACAAAAAGTAAACTACATTAACAACTAGCTCTTCCTGCAACATGAAAAATACACCATATATATATATTCATAACTTAGTTCATACTAGAATACATACCCTACCTACTAGACCATGTGTACCTGCACACATTTGCCCATTGGCCAAAAAGTTTGGTCTGTGATGTCACCGAGGGCTGCATTGATGCCAGCTGAATGGCGGTGGGGTTTGGGAGTGTGGGGTTAACGGTAAGGTGGGTATAGGGGAAGTGAAGCATATACATCTAGTGGCTGAACTACACAATGTGAAACCAGAAAAACTGGGATTAATTCCCACTTAACCAAATTGTGTGCTCCTAGGCAATTGTCTTATTTCACTGTCCCTCCTTTTTCTTCATTAGCACATATAAGAGGGCCTAAAAATACATGACTTCACGATGTGCTTGCAGAAAACCTTCTCCTGTGTTTGATTTAATAAACTGTAATGTTGTTCATGTATAATAGGACTCAGGCCACCCAGACAGTTCACATATCAACTGACCTGCCTCTAAGTTCACTATTGGTTGTCAGGGTGGGGGGAGGGAATGAAGGTTTCTGAATTCATGTTTGAAAACTATCACTTTAAAAAAATACTTCTCAATGCACAGATATTATCTGATGTACTAAGGTGAAACGGCTCTGTATGTTAATCAAATACACTTTTTGAATATTGAGGAGACTTTATCATATTTTTACAAATTTTAAGTGGTGCAGGACACCATAGTTACCGCCTTTCTTTAACTTCAATTAAGCTTTAAATGCTTGCCTATTTGTTAGTGCTAAGTTGAGTAAACAGCAGGCGAGTGCTGCTGTTGACCAGGGTGCTGCATTTAAAGGTCAGGACGGCCGAATGCGGCCCTGGGCCGTACTTTGAGTATCTTTGTACTTTAATATCTCCTTTACTTTGCAAAGGTCAAGAAGATTACAAGATACAAGTCATTTGTGATTCTCAGTGTAAGCAAGGAACGTTAAAGAATGTCATTGACTTAAAGGCACAGGGACCGAAGAACTCACCTGGGAAGATGCTGCAGATGTTCATGTACCACAACTAGTAAAAGCTTTTCGCCATCATTATCCTAATCAACAAAACCCCAATTTCCTGGAGTTTATGCTTAAAAGAGGTGATGATGTCAGAAGCTCACCAGTAGCAAACTTACTAGGAATTTCTCATCCATGTTCTCTTGACAGCAGCGGAACAGTAATGAAAGAGACAACACTGAAATAGTGACAACCTCATTGATAATGGTGTCGGTGCCCTAAGATTAGCGTCTTCATTTTCAACTGTGCATATGTAAAGATACAGTGTCTTTTCTTTGTGGATGTCCAGAAATGCCTGAGTTTACCACACCTGTGTCCAGCACTGCACCACTAGAGGAGGAAGTGACCTTCTTTTGGAAAGACGCTTCACAACTGTATCCTTTGCAGAACGTAGGCTCTCCTTGGATACTTTGGTTCATTCACCTTCCCACTAGTTTCCCTGGGTCATACTTTTCCTCTTTACCATCTTGTTTCTTGGGTTCCTGCGGCGGTAGTATTCTGCTGACAGCTCCTTCAGTCTCCTTCCAGACCCCATCCACTTTTCTCTGTCCCAGAAAAGGTTAACAAATTTAGGGCCTGAAAACATGACAGAGTACGCTGTCGCCAAACTCTTGATCCGCCCGTCTCGTTTAGAGCCAGGCGGACCTAAGGTTTCCATCAACCGAGCCTCTGTTGACCTTCCTCTGAGGGCCTGACAGAATAAGGGTATTTCACCACCTGCCCTATTTATGGTGGACGGTGTGATGTCCTTGTTTTTCTGTCAGGTTTTGGACAGAAAAAGCAAATAGTGACCCCAACTCCCAGGGAAAAAAATTCACATTGGGAGCTTGATTCTGAAAAATAAGAATAAAAAATTTAAGTATAGTGAGTAGTTGTCAAAACTGATGTTGGCAGTCTACCAGACATTTTGTACCTTGAAGGGAACCTTGGTGATGGTGGTTCCCTTCAAGATACAGAGATTTTTGCTAATTCTCTTTTGTCCTCGTGGAAACAGTGATGCCATCACCTTCCTTCCTACAAACACCAGCTGAACTGCCCATATGTTGGAAGGACTAGTTCATTGAATGATTGGTGGCTTAAAAGTTCACCCGGGTAGCGTACATAATTCAACATTGCTTGAGTTTGGAAAGGTAAAGTGTACTCGAACATTTTCAGTATGTGAATGGCCAGAAGCATAAAACTGAGTATGTGGAAGGATAACATTGAATAACATTTTAACACAGAAAAAAATTATGTATTATGTAGTCAAAAACCGAACACAGTTTGTGGAGTGTGATGTGAAGCAATGCGCCCACAACATTTCTCATTTTACATTTACTGGAGACAAATTGATAACCTCTCTCAAATGTACACACTCTCTCGCCATCCTATGGTCACGTATGAGCGCAGTCCCTTTGACGGGGGAGGGAGGTATACACTGTATGTTCTGTGCACCACTACTGGGCCTTTTAGAAACGGCTACATTGCACCTGAACCTAATTCAATTCCATTATCTAATATTTATTCCCTGGGCAGTTCTTCCCCGGACAATGCGTCAGTTTTTTTTTAAAGAATTGGTTTCCATAACATTAAAAAAATAAACTATTTTTAAATATTGGTCATAGCTACAGTAGCACCCTCGAATCCTCAAGTACATCAGCAAGCCAGCCAACACTATATACCCACAAGTCCCTTCTCATACAGTCCCACAAATCCTACCTATATAGAATGTCGCATGCACGACCCCTGTGGACAGGTAACACTGCCTCGTATGACGGTAAAATGGCTGGTTCCGGCATCATAAAGCAAATTAAATCAACGTGTAGCTCTTCTGAAAATATATTGGTTAAGAGTGAATTTGCAGTTTAGGTAGAAAGATTCCTCACGAACTGAATTTCAATCCTTCTTGAAAACTATTGAGTTAACATTTCATCGACGTGCCACTAACTTATTTTACAATTTTCCTGGTAGTTCTGTTGCTATGAATCAAGGCAACATTAACTATCAAAATTACAGAGAAACTACAATGCGGAACAGATTAGAAGCGGTGCAGAGAGTGAGGTGAGATCAGACAAGTTAGATTGTATCAAAGGTGACGAAAATAAAATGTGAGACAAGTGATTAAAAATCAAAAGGTCCAACCATGTCAGAAGATGAAAATTAAAGTTTGGGCCTTTTGAGGTAGTGATTAAATTACTGACATCGACAGTAATACACTTACCATGCGTGGTAAAGGCATTTGTTTTAATGTCATACAGCTAATCTGAGGTAAGCCAGTTTGAGTCTGGGTAGTCATTCAGCGGAGAGAACAGCACCAGCGATTTGGGAAATAAAATGAATAGTGACAATTTTTGGACATACAGGGCTTGATAGTTTTTATTTTTAACATATCTTTATTGGCATTTTACAGCATAGATTCCAATCATATATTAAAGCACTTCACAAGGATGAAATCAATCAGCGTAACTGTTATCACCAGTATAAGATATGACCCCACATGTATCCCCGGCTGGTGGAACCACAGGGGTTCAACGTGTGGGCTTGACAGGTTATTACGCGTCAGAAAATGCTCCAATCAGAAAAAGAATTGTTTTTAACTGCATTGATACTTTCTTTTTTCATTTAAGTGGAATTGTTTGTTACTGTATGGATTTCTCTGTTTATGTTTGCGAGTGTTGTGTAGTATTTTTCATAGTTATCTCCTGTGGTGTCCTTCTGCAACGCAGATAGCACTGCTTGCCCTCTTCGAGATGTTGCAAGTCAAAGCGATGGAGGTGGAAGACATTTCATAATCAGTGGCAGAGTATGCATTCCTGTACCTGGCTCTGGCGACTGCAATGCTAAACTCTTGGAAGAGGTTTCTGTCCGGACACCTGATACCTAGACAGTGCAGCACACAAGTCACAGCAAAACCAGATTTAAAGACTCAACATTCTCTACCCCAAGTTAAATGCATTGTTAAATTATTTATTTAAAAACAGCTTTTGAAAAGTCATTTATCCAACTAAAATAGGTAATAGTGCAGATTTACCTGAATTTAATATTGGAAAATTAAGGTTTTGAAAGTGCGCTTGGCATTTATCAGTCGAAAGAAGGTGGTTATGCAGACTATTCTAATGGGTAGCGTTCTACAATATTTATTTTTTAATGGTGACACTTTAATGGAGCATCTAAAAGTATATTTTTGCATTAGTGAAAACATTGTAGGTTTATAGAACGGCAGCGAATGCATTGAAAAGCAGTTTTCATTTTTTCTTGCACACTTGGCACTGGAAATTGACCTCAGTAAAAACATTGTGTGCACTAAATGCTGCATATTTCAGATACTGAACTTTTGTATTTTGGCATTCACCGCTGGAGAGGGAGGTACCAGGAGGGTAGGTCAGAGGTAAGGAGAGGGACAAGCTCAGTAGGCATTAAGCTCAAGCAAATACATCGGAGGATTTAAATATGGTAAGACTAGAGGACAATAATCAATCTGTCCTCTTAGTCTGCACTGATCCATTGGACCCATGGAAAGGATTTAGGCACTATTGTAATCCGGCTCACCGTAATTATAAACCAGATTTGTGTACATATCGTTGACTCTTTATTATGAATATTTTATATTGAATATGAATTTTAGTGGACATGAGATTGTTTTACTTTTATGAAGGAAATTAAGCATTTAGATTGAGTCAGATCGAGGCACGTGGCACTTTAGTAAGGTATATTGTGCTGACTATCTGAATAACGGAATATCGCTGATTTTAGTGTTAATTAAGTATTTGAAAATTTAGACTTGTTGTTGATTGTTTGTTTATTTTATGCTTTAATTGTTATGGTTTTAATTAACTATACAATAAAATTCTATTACTACTAAAAAACTCAGTAGAAACGCCGCAGCCTTCAGAACCTAGCAGTGTCTGAGAGTATACCTAGTACAAGCTGCAGACTGCACCAGCTCAGAGCGTGATTATGTAACTCACACCTTGGGTAGCAGGAGACATCACCTTTAATAGGCTGCACCTGAGGCCATGTTATTGCATTACAGTAACTGCTCAGTGGTCTGCTACTTTGGCACACTTTTGTTACCCTGCTCCAGTGCTGGAATTGTAAAAACGTTACTCCGGGAGCCCATAAATTGGGGTCAAGGTGTGGCAGAAAAAATGGGGTGGAGTTACGAGGGACGGAGCTTGAAAAGAGGAGTATGACTTTTGATTTATGTATTTATGAAAAACAAAATCTGTTGCAAAGAATTTGGCAACAAGGATATATATATATCTGCAAATCTGTCCTAGTTTCCTTAATTGGCTACAACAAGGCTGCATTTTAAAATACCTTAAAGGGTTAAAACACCTGCTGCAAATATCTTTTTGTGCTCAGCAATTTTGAGGCGATTATAAAAGTGGGAAGCTAAGAGTTCTGGGACAATTCTGTGTTTTTTCCAGTTAATGATTTGACTCATAAAGTAACTTAGAGGGTTAATGTGCCTGCTGCAAAGCACATCATGTAACATGCAGGTCATAGGTTTGTATTTTATGTAGATAAGTTAGTGGGCTCCTGCTTTTGACGCAGATCACTTTGTTACTTCTGGTTCATAAAATGCAGTTTTTCTAATAGAGCACAGTGATCTATTTACCAGAATCAGTGAGCCGTATGTACACTGTTAGTCGTGAGTTTAGATTCTATAGTTTTTTTTTCTCAATCTGTTTTTATTCTAAGATTGCAGAGAAGGGTTCCTTTCAGAAGTAACAAAGTATTGTTAGTACAGAGAACAACATTCACTGTGTTGGGTTTTATCCTGACTTTGTGTTTCCACAACTATTCACTCTTAATATAAAATGTCTACAAGTATAGACGATATGCGTTTCCTACCCCTATTAACTCTCATTGTCTTGTGCAACATGTCCTGTATATTGATTTACACACTTGTATGATTTATTCTGTGTGATGTAAAGTGCTCTGAAACCCTACATGGGGATGAGTAGCACTCTAAAAGAATTTAAATCAATATTTGTGTAATTACTCATATACATAGATAAATCTTGCATTCTTACACTGCATGTACATCCCTTACATGGGCGGAGGGGGGGGGGGGGGTAAACCAAGCCAAAAACCTGCTTCCAAGTCATAGTTTCTCTGAAGTACTTGTTAAGTGATAAGCTACGTGACTTTGTTTTCTTTCATTGCATTGGCGTCTTTGTGATAGGCTTCAGATGGCTCCAAGCCAGGGTGATACTTAAACAAAAGAAGGGCTGATTGCACTTTAAATAAGGTATTTATTTGTTTTGGGCCCAGGTGGATGCTAAACTAAGAAATCCCCCTCGCTGCCGGCAGGTTGCTGCACCAAACGGAATACAGAAAACTTTCAGGCGCTGCTGAATTAAGTACCGGTATGGGAAAATGTCACCAGAACAAATTCAACATGTTTCCATGGGTCGGCGGATCCCTGATGCATTCCAGAAATAGCTGCCAAAATCGTCATTCGGCGGGTTTCCACTATTCTACAGCACTGGCCTGCTCCACCCTTCTTGAGCAGCGACTTTCTAGAGCATCGATCTCATCTGCTTGAGAAGTTGGGGAAGAGGGAGCTGAGTCATCCCGCGACAGCAAAGGTCTCCCATGGGGCATGATGATGACAAACGTTGAAAATGTAGACTGCTTCCTGGATGTGCGAAAAAGTGAATCTTGTTAAGATTTGCAAGATTCAAAGCCTGCACACAACATGTGGGTTTCAAGAATGTTTAATGGCAACGCGTTTCAACCCCACCGGGTCTTCGTCACGGCTCAATTACCTCTAGTCTGTGCCTCTCTGTGGGTTCCTGGTGCTGATGCATATTCCTTAAGGCAGAGGGAGCTGAGTCATCCCGCGACAGCAAAGGTCTCCCATGGGGCATGATGATGACAAACGTTGAAAATGTAGACTGCTTCCTGGATGTGCGAAAAAGTGAATCTTGTTAAGATTTGCAAGATTCAAAGCCTGCACACAACATGTGGGTTTCAAGAATGTTTAATGGCAACGCGTTTCAACCCCACCGGGTCTTCGTCACGGCTCAATTACCTCTAGTCTGTGCCTCTCTGTGGGTTCCTGGGGCTGATGCATATTCCTTAAGGCAGCACTGACGTATTTAGTATGTGACACTCTGCATCAGGCATTGGGATTCACTATTTCTCTTATTGTTTTCTACTACCAGTGCCCTAACAAAAAAATTTAGCCGAGTGAATTTTACTAGTACATTTTCAGCTGAGATAAATGTATATATAGGATACATAATGGATAACGTTGTAATATGGTTCAATATTGCCATTGATTGGCTTGCTGGCATTATAAACCACGAGCATGACCTATAATCCTAGGAACTCAGACAGTGGTAAAACACTACAGAGTGCTTTGGTGGGTTGCCATATTTTCCATATCGTTTTGCATATTACCTTGACATTTTCTATCATGGTTCCCTGTGATATAAGTTTTTTGTACCCTTCCTTTTTGTACCATAAAAACACCCAAACATGTAAAGTGTGTGTGCATATGTATGTGTGTGTGTGTGTGTGTGTGTGTGTGTGTGTGTGTGTATATATATATATATATATATATATATATATATATACATACATACACATACACTTGTTTTCCTAATGTTGCAGATTTGTTGCCATGTGCCTATTGACGAGCACAAATCTTGCATAGAACAGCGAACACAGAATTTACTTTGCAGAAGTGTGGCAGTGCCACACCAAAAGCAATGGGTGCGAATGCAAATACTAAATAGCAGCACAGCCATTTTGTATTTTTTTAAAGCATGAACCATTGTTAGTGTTGGTCATTGCATCTTCCTGGCATTATCTCGGAATCAGTAGCTGCTTGTTCACATCTTCGTCTTTGCTTCTTTTCAGCAATCATCGTGTACCGCTTGCCCTGGACGTGGAAATGCAGCAAGCTGCTGATGAAGTTCATCCATGCCGGGCTGCACTGCATCGCCATGATTCTCGTGGTCGTGTCGCTGGTCGCTGTGTTTGATTTCCACAATGCCAAGAGCATTCCCAACATGTACAGCCTTCACAGCTGGGTCGGACTCACCCTTGCTATTCTTTATGCCATGCAGGTCAGGAAACGGTTCTATTTTCTTTAATGTATTCTTTTATTCTGCACTGCCCCATTTTATCGCAATCACTGAGAGAATAGTATAAAGTATCTGAATCGCGGGAGGTGTGAGTGAATAAATGAGGCGCCTTTGTTGTCCGTGCAGGACGCTGCCTCTAAACACGGAGATTCCGTTGAAAGTCGCCATGTGCTCGCAGTTAATTTCAGACCCTTAGAGAGCGCCTTTTACAGGTGCACCATCGTTTTTACAGAGAATGTTTATATTGTGCCTCTTTTGTAGTCTTTTTGTTTCTGGTGGAGATACTCTGCCCATATTGTATTATTCAAGAATTACAAAATAAAGAGAGAGGGGTCCTTCTCTGCCAACGGGACGGGACACCAGAAATAGATACTATTTCAAAAACACACTCCCTTTGGGTTTCTTTAAAGCATACGCATCCACACTCCTTTCATGGTCACTCAGCCTAATCACGAAAAGTTGAATAGAAACCAAAAGATTACCATATAATATGCTTTTATTTGATCAAATCCTTTAAAAATTAGAAAATATACACAACATTTTTTAAAAACATATATATCATCATATACATCAAATTTAAAAACAACTCATTCAGAAAACATGGGAGAGTATCACAAGCAGTAAGGTATCCAAGACCAAATAGGTCAAAGTCGCACACCAAGTGTAAATAACAGATATTAATGTCCCTGGTTCAACACTCTAGAAAATTATTTTCTCCTGGTGGAACCGGTGTAGCTTGTGCGGCTTCTAAACACAGAGCGACGCGTTTCGGTGGTATAGTCTGATCAACCACCTTCTTCAGGCTTACAAATCTAGTATAGTGTCTCCCAACACAGTCATCACAATAAATATAATGTTGGGGGAATCGAAGTTCTCCCCATTGGAGTCTTCTCTCACATTAGCCTCCTAATGTCGATATGTTTACGGTACGGATTTTCTCAAACTCCCTTTCGCAAGTATTCTTCTGTTCACTGCAAACAGGATTAAAAACGTCTATCTGGAGGAATAGGGACCAACCTTCCCTGTACTCCTTTTGTTAAAAACTCGTTTTCATATAGCCACTGGAGCTGTGGCCCAAAATCCGACAACTTCTTATTTCATCTAAACTCCCCAATCACTGGTACCTCATTAATAGGTAGGGATGATGCTCTGGTCAAAACCGCCAATATCGGGACTGAAGAGTCTCTGCTCAACATATCGACATTAGGAGGCTAATGTGAGAGAAGACTCCAATGGGGAGAACTTAGATTCCCCCAACATTATATTTATTGTGATGACTGTGTTGGGAGACACTATACTAGATTTGTAAGCCTGAAGAAGGTGGTTGATCAGACTATACCAACGAAACGCGTCGCTCTGTGTTTAGAAGCCGCCCAAGCTACACCGGTTCCACCAGGAGAAAAGAATTTTCTAGTGTTGAACCAGGGACATTAATATCTGGTATTTACACTTGGTGTGCGACTTTTACCTATTTGGTCTTGGATACCTTACTGCTTGTGATACTCTCCCATGTTTTCTGAATGAGTTGTTTTTAAATTTGATATATATGATGATATATATGTTTTTTAAAAAATTTGTGTATATTTTCTAATTTTTAAAGGATTTGATCAAATAAAAGCATATTATATGGTAATCTTTTGGTTTCTATTCAACTTTTGGTGATTAGGCTGAGTGACCATGAAAGGAGTGTGGATGTGTATGCTTTAAAGAAACCCAAAGGGAGTTTGTTTTTTAAATAGTATTTATTCAAGAATTACCTCAACTAGCAGCTCTAGGAAAATGACGTCATCACAGTGTAGTTGGAAGCAGAGGCCTCCCTGTACCAGTGGGAGTCTCCTGATTGGCTAACAATAGCCCTCATGCTAAAGTTGACTGTAACTATTTCTAAAATGGTTCCTCAAAAACATTGCCTTTGCCGTGCATGTTGTAGCAGTCGTTCATAAACACATGCAGATGTTTAAATTCTTTAAACTATTAAAAATGTGATCTGTGTTATTTAAGTCATGGTTAAATCCACTCACTAAATACTACCATTTTGCCTACGGGCACTATGGCTGGTGGGTGCAAGACCGGCAGCAGCACAAGGTCCTCCATGGCGCATGCATGGGCCTACATTGGCTTGGCCTGCCGGCTCTTCATTTTGCTCGTTTGCAAGCTCTGAGTATCTTCTCCCTACTCCATGCCCATCCCTAAGTGGCCTCTGTGCACGTCTCCCGCCATATAGAATTGCCGTCATTTGGTCAAATCTTATTAATACATAGACCACAAAATCTTTTTTGTTTGACCCTATTAGCTTGTGGGTTTTATTCTAGATAATAAGCATTCATTTCATAATTAAGTGGGAATCAGACTCCTGGTTACACAATCTGAGTGCACTCTGTTCATTACCACATTTTAACTCCTGTTATTAAACTTGTTCCTATTTGCTGTTCTAAGAAACTCTATCAGCCTATTTGTTAATTGTTTGTGTGCACTAGTGTTGATGGCTTTACTGATGCACTCTATTTTACCTCTATACCAAGTCAAATATTCCAAGTAGTTCGACATGTCGTTCCATTAATGAACCGATGCAGCACCAGCTCACGCAGTCCACTGAATTCGAGATACTTACTATGCTGTCCTTTGCGTTGAAAATGCATATGTTTTACTCCCATGCGTTGAAGTTAGAATTATTAAACAGCTTTTGCCATTTGCCTCCATACTTTCCTACTGCAAAAGAGGGTCAGTGCCTTCTCAACTGGAACTTCTCCCGCCTTGAGTGAGATTCAGAGAGTGATGACATCTCAATATGCATTCCATCCAAGCACTCTTGTTTTTGGGATCCCAGGAGGGTGGGGGAATTGAATCATATAAACAGTGCAGCAAAGTCTATCTCCATTAAAAGAGCTCAAATGTTCATGAGTAGTGGTATGCTTAAAGAAAGGGCATGTATTCGATAAAACAAAGATCCTGTGTGCACCCAGCAAGGTATGGGAAAATCCTAGGAATGTCTTAACAGTTTTTGAGTAGCAGATGATCTGGGGAATTGGATCACGTGGCCTTCCCCAAAGAACAAAATGACATAACAGGCACACCATCAATGCATGAATGCTGTGCCCAAACCATCACTAAAGGAGCACCTTATTTTGAACAAGAACTATTTCAATAAGGGAATGTGTTCTGTCTGCAGTAGGCACAGGAAAGGGCAGTAATGTGACTCCCACAAATGCAAATATTTTACCAAGGAGAGATGTGCTCTATCTAATAATCCTTTTTATGCACATATTATGTAGGCTGAAGAGGTGTTTGTTCACAGTGTGTCCTAGATGTGAAAAAATATTGCGACCTTTTTTTATTATTACAAGAGTAAAGTTGGCTCTTCTGCAATGCTTACATTGACATTTAGTAAAACAAAGAGAATAGGTATCTAAATGTGGCAGTCTACATAAATGATAGAACACTGGAGATCAAAAACTTTAAGAAGACCACACATCTAACCACTAGGGAAGTCCGTTTCTGCTAGTGATTGGGAGTTTGGATAACATTGTATCACTATTTTTTGAGTTGGCAGTTAACAGATGAGAATTTCAAAGCAGCACAAAGGACTGGGGGTAGACAGAAGTCCGTTGCTACAGCAACATAGTAAATCAGAAAAGAGAGTGGAAATTGTCCTTTCCTTTCAGCTGATCAAAGTACAAGTTCAGCAATTGTGTAGCATTAAACACCAGTCTAAGATGCACCTTACTACCAACAGGTAAAAGAGGTCTCTAACAAATTTTATGTGTCAAAAGGTTTTGGATTATTGCCTTACCTATCCTTGTGGGCAGAGTTATGTTTCGAAGTCAATGCTGAAGCCATTACCATCGCTCAGTTCGGAGCTCTTGGAGGGGTCTATATTTGAGAGATTCAGTGACGCCCTGTAGAGAATCAGAAAAACTTGTTTATCTACCAGGACACTTGCAAAAATCACTAAACTTCCTGTTCTAGGACCCATCACTGTCCCAAAGCAATGGCACTTCGCCTTCAAGGAAGAACCACACTCGCCTCCTCCTACCACACCACCAAGTCCTAAGAAAGTCAGACATATGGCTACCAGCCCTAACTTCCCACCACTGCCTTCTGCACCTCCTCCATCACAACCTCCTCTATCTTCACACACCCCCCACCAACTGGTACACAGGACATGGACTCTGACGCAGGGAACCTCTTCTGTCCTCAGGGCACAGAGGAAGAGCCCCATAAGCCAAGGGGGTGAGAGCATCCTTGGGAAAACTACAAAGTGGAATCACAGGATGACCCAGATCTTGAGCCGTGCCAAGCCAAGCCTTTCCCACCAGATGACACCTCAACGTAGCATGCAGTGATACAGTAGGCAGATCAACATCACCAGGTCCAGCTGCACACAGTAGATGATGAAGAGGATTTCTTGCTTGAAACTCTATGTACAACTGAGAGGTCAGTCATTTACATGCCTATGCTTAATCCTCAAGTCCACGGCAGACACTTTGAAGGACTTAGTCAAGGCCAGGGTTATAACTACATCATCAAGGAATAGTACAAGCCAGCTCCACAGAATCTGGCTTATATTAGAGGGGCCATTATCCATGACTCACTTGTGGTGCTTACTGCCCTTGAGAGGGCTCCTGCTCAGGCCACAGGGGATGGGCCCCCCCCCCCCCACACCAATAAGGAATTAAAGATTGATGCAGCAGGGAAAAGGGGAGCTTTTGGGGCAGCCCCTCCTTGAAAAATTGCAAATTCAGTGGGCCACCTCTCTAGGTATGACCGGTACCGTTTGGAGGCTATGCAGGAGCTCATCAAGCACCTTTCGAAGGTTCACTTCAAGAGGGGAGAAGAACTTGTTACACAGGGTTGAACCATCAACAGCACGAATATAAGGTGCGCCATTGATGCGGTGGACACAGCAGCTAGAGGTATTAACACTAGCCGATTACTCTGTAGGCATGCCTGGCTTCGATTGTCGAGATTTTGGCCAGAGGTGCAACAGCACCTTCTGAATGCACACTTTGATGGTCAGCATCTTTTCAGCCCACAGGTCGATCGGGTGCTTGAAGAGAGACATTGCCAAGTAGATGGTTGCCTTACAGTCCCCCATGCCAAAGCCTTCTTTTTGTAAGCAGTACACCAGGGGAAGCAACAGACAAGGGGCCACCACACAATGGTACCCCCCCCATTTCAGGACCCTCAACAAGGTAAAACCTTTCATAGAGATGCCTTCAGAGGCAATGGTAGCGTCAGAGGCACATCTGACCCCTCCAAGGTTTCCTCTGCTACCAATCACAGACTCTATTTCCCTTCCTTCCGATCACACTACACCTCTCTGGGAAGGACAACCAAATGTAAGTAACAAGTGTGGCTGTAGATACAGATGGTGTGCATACTCCTGTTATCTAGTGTTGGGCTCGGGTGTTACAAGTTGTTTTTCTTTGAAGAAATCGCTCGAAATACGGAATGTTGAGTAATTTCTCCATTAATAGGTAATCTGCATGAGCATCGACTCCATTGTAAGATTGATTTTCTCTGACAGGTTTTGGGCGTGTACAGACTGGACTCCCGGATTCAGTGTGTGGCACGGTCATTCTTTGGGCCCTTGCAATTCGAACTCTCCACTCCTGCCTCTTAGAAAGATTTGTTCAGCTTCGCTTTCAACTGTTTATCCTCCCCGGCATTGCATTTCAGAGACCATCTTGCAACACCGGGTCCCTGATCCTCTGGGTACCCACACCCCTCTAGGGTCCCTTGCTTTCAGTTTCCAGTTTTGGATGTCTGAGAATGTCAACATGTGGAGGGTGATGCAATGGAAGCTGCCTGGGAAAGGCTCTCGATGCCCAGCTAAGTATCCTTGGGCCGACCACCTTTATGTCTGCAACCTCTGTCACTCCCTAGATCATAAAACCAAGTATGCTTTCTATCTTGCCTTTTGGTACAAAAAGACCCTTTGTTATTAGAGAGACGGGCATCTCCCTGAGTGATCCAGGAAAAAAGGGGGTAAATAGTGTCCGAAAGGAAAACCATTTCTAATGTTACTATACACCGCACCCTTGACCCTGCTGACATGGCGGCTCGGGGAGTAAATATCTCCATCATAGTTGACCGTCATTCTTGGCTTCGCATGTCCGGCTTCAAACCAGAGGTCCAGCAGTATCTCATCAACCTGCTATTTGATGGAGAGCAATTCTTAGGACCCCTGGTTAATGATATGCTAGAAAAGATCAAGAAGGACACCAATATTGTAAAGTCAATGGCTGCCCTGCAGACCCCAGGTGGCTGGAGTTCCTTTCATAAGCAGTACTGCAGGGCAGGAGCCCAGGCCTCTTCCCCATACCAAACACACATCGCAGGAACCGCAACAGTCATACCACCTGGGTGGTAGAGGCTAGGGACCTGGAGCACACAGGGGTAGCAATTTCAACAAGGGTAGTATTACAGGGGAGTCAAGTAAGGGAGCCTCAACCTTTAAACACTGACTTGTACCACCCCCCCACCCCAACCCCATCACACACCTGTTTCAAATTGTCTCAAATTGTAATTTGCGGGTAACGGAATGTGCTTATTTGTCGCATCGCACTGCTTGGCAGTCAGGGGTCTCAACAAGAACTGGGCTTCCTTTTCCACTGAAAAGTGTCTGTGTCACCACTCAAGTGCCTCTAGAAAGATTGTGTAAGCTACATTGCTTAGGAGGAGAATTTAAAACTATTTTAACAGGTTTACATCCACAAATTGCATGCAAAAATTCTCCACCTTCTATACTGCTTAAAATCCTGCATGAAAAAATGACCTTCATTGAAACTTTTACTTACTTCTATCCCTTCAACAGTGTGAATCATGAAATATTAGTCCAGAGGTAAACTAAGTCGGGGATCAGAGGCACCGCCCTTTCGCTACTGTCATCTTTTCTTGCCAATAGGTCTTTTTCAGTGGAAGTCGGAGCCTTTTCCTTCTAACCTTTCAAACTTCCCTGCGGTGTGCCACGGGGATCGTCGCTGAGCCCCACTCTTTTCAATGTATACGTGGCCCCCCTGGCCACAATTATCAGGGAGTTTGGGTTCTCAGTGGTCTCCTACGCTGATGACACCCAGTTGGTGGTGTCAGTGTCAAGCAACTTGGATGAGACAGTGGACCTGTTTTAACAGCTGCATGACACAGGTTAACCTATGGATGCAGTCCAACTGTCTAAAATTAAATGGGGGAAAGACTGAGGTCTTATTGCTGGGCTCTGACCCCTCCTTTTGGTCACCTAAATGGTGGCCTACCAGTCTGGGAGACTGCCCAGCTCCAGTGTCCAAGGTCAAAAATCTGGGTTTCATCTTCGATGATAAACTGACATTCAACAGTCAGATCAATACCCTCTCCTCAACAATATGGTTCATCCTAAAAATGATTAGGAAAATTAGTCCAATCATTCCCCCGGATTCCCTAAAAACTCTGGTTACAGCACTAGCCTTGTCCAGGTTGGATTACGGCAACGCCTTGTATGTGGGGATCCAAGCTCAGTATCTACATAGGCTACAGCGCCTGCAAAATGCGGCAGCCAGAGTAGTACTGAATATCCCCAGGTTCGAGCCAGTTTCCCACGGTTTAAGAGCCTTACATTGGCTCCCGGTGGACAAGAGGATTAAGTTTAAATCCCAATGCCTTGCCTATAAAGCACTACATGGCGTCGGGCCTCAATTCCTTAGGACTCACCTGAAATGGTATGCGCCGTCTAGAAGTCTAAGATCTGCACACAGTAAACTACTGCAAACACCCAGGATCAAGAAAGCTCGCTGGGGTGGAAGAAGCTTCCTGTTAGGGACAATCAAGACATGGTACCTACTCCCGGTCACCATAAAGAGTAACCCCGCGCTTTTATCTTTCAGAAGGGCGCTGAAAACCTGGCTCTTCTCCAACTAACAGGATCAACACACCTTTCTGGCAACCTACTTGACCCACCCACCTGTAGCGCCAAGACGCCCCTGGGCAATCGTGCGTTTTACAAATGCACAAATCAATCACTTCAAATGCACCCGTTTCCCTTCTACCTGCCTCTATTGTATATAAATTAATGTAAATCTCGTGCCTATCCATCTTAAGCTCTTTTTGGAAACCATATCTGTCTATTAATTCAATCAAGCAATTGCTTCTCACATTGCCGCCTCCAATGATCACATCTATGTCAATAATGTGCCACAAATAAACTAGAGTGAATAGATGGAATGAGCATGCAAAACTAACCCCAATAGCTAATGGACTGACCACTAACTTTGGGCTCCCGGGTAGTGTGCTACTTGCCGTAAAGCTCTTCAACACCTTGTCAGGGGTACTAAACGCTATATAAATGCAATTCATATACTCAAATTTAAAACGAGGTAGGCAGGGCAGAAGGTCTCATCATGGTCTGACGACAAGCAGAGGTTGCAGACTTTGTGATTATCTGTCCACGGGTGCTTTGAGTGACACAGTGGACAGTAATGAAAAGGAGACCTTTCCATCACGGGTTGTGCATTCTCGAGGAAAAAGGCAGATGAGAAGGCCCGAGATGGGCAAAGCCCCGAATGGGGTGTCGACGAGCTCCAGGACGCAGAACTGATGGAACCACGAAAGAGGTGATACAAATTGCAGAATAGAATCATTGTCTCTTGCCAACAGGATTGGACGAACCAAAAGGCCCCAACCAAAAGACCATGCAACGTCGACTCTGAGGTTTAACGACCCACATCCAAACCCGACGGCAGAAGAAAATAATTTAACAATGGAGCCAATGCCCATGCGCATTATGAGTCATAGGAGGAGTCACTATACCTTGTGGCTCAAAAGATTTGTTTAGAAGAAAAACAAGTTGCACACGTCCAAGCTCAACACTAGATAGCAGGAGTATGCAACACATTTGGATCTACAGCACTACATGCCACAAACAGATACTTACAGGGTAAGTTACTTATTCCTCTTATGTCACACTAGGAAAACATCACATCAGACCAGTGGTCCTCGCCATAGTGTAGGAAGGGTACTACCTCAAATTCCACAGAGACCCTCCCAACATCCCATTGCAATCATGTGCTGAGTTCAGGCCATCTCCATCTTATGGAGGAGAGGTACAGGGGCTTCTAGCAAAGGACGCCATAGAACCCGTTCCCATATACCAATGAAGCACAGGGGTCTACTCCCTCTACTTCCTTGCTCCCAGAAAGGAATGCACGCATCTCCTAACACTTACACATGGTTACATTGCAAAACGCCATCACGTTGCAATAACAAGGCACCGCTGCGTTGGATCTGCGTTGGATCGGAAAGATACGTACCTTCATATCCCAATACATTCAGCACTTCATGGTAAGTGGAAAATACTACCAGTTCAAGATTCTCCCCTTCCGGGTTTCCACACCCCAAGGGTATTTACAAAGTGCTTGGTAAGTTGTGGCAGCCCATCTTTTCGATAGCTAGATGGTTGGCTTAAAAAGAGCAGCAGCAAAGACCAATGCCTAGCACACCCTCATATAGCAGTGTATCCACTGCACAAACTGGGATACACCATCAATGTGAAAAAGCTGCGTCTTCAACCCCAGCAAATTCAATCCTTCCTAGGATCAGTATTCGATGCGGAGACAGGCGAGGTATACCCAAACCAACCAAGGGTATTTGCATTCCAAGAGCTACTGCCTCTTTTTGAGACATGCCATCCCATCATTGTCCACATTGTAATGAAACTGTTGGAAATAATGGCTTCTTGCATATCAATTTACCCACACGCCAGGTTTCACATGCAACTATATCAGGAGTGTCTATCTCGGCAATGGGCACAAGCGGAGGGTCAATGGGAGGATCTAGTGTTGATAACAAGAGCCCAGCCTTCTCTCTTCTGGTGGAACAGCATCAGTTTGTTGATCGTCAGGCTCTTTCTAGACCCTTTTCCGCAGGTGACCATCACCACAGATGCCTCTCTGGTGGGCGGGGGCCAATCTTCACCACATGACCATCATAGGCACTTGGGCTTCACAGCACCAGGGTTTCCACATCAACTATTTTGAACTACTAGCCATCAAATTGGTCCTCAGATCATTTCTCCCATTTCCCTGGGGCAATGCTGCTCTGATAAAGCCAAACAACACGTTTGCCATGTTTTACATCCTGAAGCAGGGGTGGTACAAATTCCCTCCAGCTTTCTCAGCTAGCCCTAGAGGTTTGGCTCTGGGCAGTTTGCTGCAGCAATGTTCACCTCTTGGCGGAGCATCTACTGGTAGTGGACAATGGCTTTGCGGACCTGCTCAGCAGGAAGCATCAACAGGTATTCAAGTCAGAAATCTACCCATAAGTCCTACAAAAGTACTTACACCATTGGGGGACTCCCACGATAGACCGGTTTACCTCTCCTGAAAACACAAAATGCCAAAACTGCACCACCATATACCCACATCCCCAATTCAGGAGCAATAGTTTGGGATCAACTGGTCAGGGATATTTAGATAAGCTTTTCTGCCTCTTCTCATCACATATGTCATCAGAAAGGTGAAGGAGGTGTCCATGACTCTAATCCTAGTTGCACCAGCATGGGCAAGACCGTCCTCGCACTCAATGCTTCTAGAGATGTCAATCAGTCTGCACAGAACTTACCACTACAGACAGATGCTTTTCACTCAGCATCAGGATCCCACAGACACCCCAGACCCAAACAACTCAACCCAGCATTTTGGCACCTGAGCGCCTAGATTTCTGATAACTCAACTGTGGAAATGTACCTTTTTAGGGGTACACTGGTGCAGGGTCACCCTCTTGTCCACGGGTTCAAATACCAACAAAATAGAGATCAACACTGAAGCTGGAATTCAAAATAACAATTTTATTAACTTCTCATGAGTGGAACCACGCCCAACAACACTCTCGTGTTGCAGGAGGTGGCACCCTGAACTCACAAACCAGCGTCCTTATATACTGCCTTTTTGCAGTGCAAGCATATGGACAGAATTGGAAGAAACGAGCTTAGAAATAGCTATCAACAAACAAGGGCAGATGAATAACCACTTGGTCAGCAAAGTGGGAGGGGGAAGCAGAAATGCTTATGGCAGTGGTAAGTGATTGACAGTTGAGTCTGAGACCAGGTGTTCTGCCAGCTACAAACTCTTAGTACATTGCTTTTAGCTGAGTCAGGAAGTCAACTAAAATAGACAGCACAGGCAGGGAAAAAGACGAGCAGCAGAGGACGGGAGAATTATAAAGCCAACAAAATGGATGCCACAACCAAGATGGCTTCAGCCTATGCTAACGGAAATTATTTCAGATTTCCACAGACGACCCTTTTAGCATATGCTGAAGACATCTTCTAGGCTTTTGAAGGAGTATGGAAAACATCGTGCACATCTATCTGCATTAATTCAGTAATTTCTTGGTCCATTGCCAAGCGAGCATTTACATTTGTAACATTTCGTTTAGTCGGTATACATGAGGTACAAGTAGAAATGCAAAGGGAACAGAGCATTGGGCCGCATTGAATACATAGGCAACAAGTGAAGAGAATTGCAAAAAATATACATAGAGCTGTTAATACTTTCCATCCCCATACAGTAAATACATTCCATAGCCATCCAGTCAAAGACCAAGTTCCAGGGCTCTGATGTATTTCAGTGGCTATCTTATGCAGTTTGGAAATAGCCAACAGCACATGTCTGATGCAATGTCTAAATAAAAACATTATCTTAATAGACCTTCCGGTGTTCTTCTTTATGAGGGCTAGAGTGCCAATGATATGTTCAGGTGGGGGCGAGTAGTACTTATCAAAGTGTGCACAAGATATTTTTCTAGCACAAAAAACAGTAATCCAAATACGAATATTAAAGCAAGTACAATAATTGTCACAAAAACAATCTTTGTTTTGGGGGACCAGGAGGACCAAACGGGGCCATCGGAATTAGGACGAGGAGCCGCAAAGGGCTGCTCCTCCTCAAAAATGGGACGACCAAAGGGGTACATTGCTAACAAAAAAAATACTTGGGGAATTGAAGCCACTGTACAACCAGCCAGAGGGGAGTCTTCTCCCTGTGTCCGTCTGAGCCTCACAGGCAGGCTCTTATCGTTCATCAAGTATTGACTCTCCCACGGTGGAGCTGCACAACTTGCAACCCAGAAAAACAATCGCGGCCCAGGCTTAAGGAAAAGTCTTTCTTTCAGGATAGGGCAATCACCCTCAATGATCCTGTCCAGTGTCTCAGGCAGTGCACCAGTATTTTTCACTCTAATCTAACAGGCACCAGAGACACAGCACCTGTACCCTAAACTCTAGTCCTTCCCTAACTCCTGTGTTGCCCTGCTGGCGCACTGCTCTTTCGTCGGGGCCGCAGATTGTACCTAGTGTGCCCAGGCACCTCCTTATCAGCAAACAAAGGTGCAGACTTGCATTCACTTGGGGACCGGGACTCAGAGGCCTGATGCACAGAAACTGGAGTATCTGAAGCAACCCTTGTTTCAGAGGGGTCCCCTCAGGCAAAACCTCCTTGCTCTTGTTATCTGTCTGTGCCTCTCTTAGCTAGGCATCAAAAAAAGGAACAAAGCGAGGAATCAGCTCTCCGTCCTGATTTGTGACCCCGTCTTTCACCCAAGAATTATCAGACAGTGGTAGGAGTACACGTTTCTTCCGGCCTTCCACCTTCACCGCTGTTATAGTGGCCAGCAACACCTGGGCTGGGTCCCTTCACCTTGGCTCCAAATTAGACTTGCGCTTAGTCCCCTGGTTGGATCTGATATCCTGGCCCCTCTGGCAATGGTTGTAGGGCAGCAGATATCTGTTAGTGAACAGAACGGAAATCTTTAGACACAGCATACAAATAATCAATCAAAAGAGGATATTCAATTTCAGAAACGCCCCTATATTATTCATCTGAAGAACCTAACAAAAAAAAGGAATTTCAAAACAACTATTCTTTTAACAAACTTGTACTTAATAGGTCATAGAAATCACGATACAGCTTCTACTTTGTGAACCTTCACTATTGTGCAAAACTGCAGACACCTCTAAAATTATTTTCCTTGCATAAGAACAACCATGTTTTGCGCTTATGACCATGCTCTCATATTATAGGTGTAGCGGGAAACTCTAAAACTGTGAATGTAACAGAGATCCATATTACATGAATAACTGATAAATTAAACATAACCTAGTAGGTACATGAATTTTCCAGCAGAACTTGTTTGTGGCAGACAAGAAAATAAGCAAAGAACATTTTGTTCTTAAAAATGTGTGCTAAGGGCATATGGGCATCTTCCCTAGCATTGTGAACCATATGCATCATACTTTTCACGATCCGGGCCATGTAATATCATATTCAGGGGAGAAACCTATTCACCAGCTCTAGCAAGGGCTGTCAGCTCGATTACATAATCTAACTGATAAGGGTCTCGTGATGCCTGTGTGACTTATGTAGTGCTGCAATAACATAAACAATAATGGTGTTACCACCTGGGAATTTGGAACAAAAACCACCAACATATAGTTCCCCTTAAAGGTCAAATAAGGGAACATCAGTCTATTCTACCCATCCTTTCATCCTTATCCAATTCCAATTTCATCAGTTTACAGAAAGGAGGGGCAGTAACATGGCGTATTTATTTATTCATTTTGTTAATTCTAACAATTTGTTCAAACAGTATTACTTAATAGCCAATTAGACGTGCACTGGTGAGGTGCTTTGTCTCTGTTTATTCAAGAACATATTCACAGCATCCTGTGAAATGAATGACTAAAGCGAGCCCAACCGATTGTCTCATGGCCGTTCCTAGACAGCGCAGGCAGGCAGGAGAGAGAGAGAGAGAGAGAGAGAGAGAGAGAGAGAGAGAGAGAGAGAGAGGGAGAGAGAGAGAACAAGCTGCCCTGCGTACTTTCCACGCAGAATAGCTCACAATAATACACATAATAAGCACATAAACCAAGAAAAAAAGGACACAATAATACATATACCAAGCACAAAAAATAAAAAACAGTGTGTTACTTAATTTTGCTTACCCTTAATTTGCCCAGGAGCTAGTCTCCTACCCCCCTTCGACGGTAGGTAACCTAAGCAGGTGACCTCCTGTCGACAATACTTACCCCCTTTGGCAGCTGGGCACGAACAGACTTGTAGGAGGTAAATAGCTAGGGGAAACCACACCAAGGAGGCCATGTCCAATACTATTGGACTGTACCACTTTGTAAATTTTGCTGTACAAGCACATTGAGCTAACTAGAAAACATTAATCCAATGACCAACTACCAATTCCTTTAGCTAGTGTGCTGTTTAACATGATGGCGCATTAATGCAAACTTTATTTTATTGCCTCCTCATCTGGCCCTGGCACAGCTACCTTAAATTGAAACCATTATTCTGTATGCATGGCAGAGCTGCTCTCTGGGTCAGGAGCTGCACATTGCCCACAGACGCTGCTGCCCCTCCTTCTCTCTTATGGCTTCATAGAACCTGACTGGTCTTTTGCCAAAAATAATAAGCAGAGCCTCCCCTCTCTCTCTACGCTCTGGCCCCCTCCTTCGGAATGTCTTCCAAGGTCGAAGTGCCAGAGCAAGCCTGCCAGAAACAAACCCTCCTTCGTCCGCTCTGGTCTCTCCTCCCTTCTTTTTCATAGAGGGGAAGAGCACATTCCTACATGCACTTTTAAAATACGTGTCTTTTTAAGCACAGAGATACACAGCACTGTTTAATTTAAACGCGCATTCTTCTTTACATTTTTCAAAAGTTGCACTTTTCCTATGTTAAAACGAATGCACATTGTTACTAGTATTTCTGATCAAACCATATTTTTATTTATGTATTATTATTTATTCATTCTTCGAAATTTAAAGTGTAATTCTTCCAATGGCATCTGCAGAACACAATGACGACAACAAACCAAATTGAGCTCATTCCAGACATTTTCAAGAAGGGGCCACACACTCATAACACACAACACAGCTTGCTGAAGCAAGCCATCCTTACACAAAGAGCACAGTCGCTACTCACTCAAACAAGTACTTCACAAGCATCACCACCGGTGTCAGTCCACAAACCTCATAGACACTCAAACACACAATCAAACCACAATCCAACACCAGGACAAAAACAAAAGGCAGCCCACAGACTGCACTCAAACCAAGCCAATTGTAAATCATATTTACAAACAAAAGAGCTCTCCAAAGCAGTCCAGAGACTGCACCAAGACAAGTAAACAGCCCAAAGAATGTTCCATGTTCAAGAAGACAGGCTCTAGCCCCAGACCTTTTCCAAAATATGCCGAATTACCAGTTGTTCGCAAACACTCTGTGTCTTTACCAAATCATACTTATTCCAGAAGGCATGCCTATTACAGGGGTCCGCAGACCCACCCAAAACAAGATAGGGTAAAACCCCCAGGCCTTTGCAAGAAGAGACCGAATACCAATTGGCCTGGCGGAACACTCAAGAGTGCTCCGTATCACCACTTACGAATTTTACTAAGTGCAGGCATGTTTTTCCAAGTTTATACAAAATATTACCCATTCAAACAAATACCATAAGGAGAAAAATCCCCACATTACCTGCCTTCACTTTTTGCAAAAAATGAATAAAATACCAAACCAAAATCTTGGCCAAGCAAATCAAAAGTGCCACTTCAGTGACCTTACCAAACAGAAGTCTTCAACTCCCACCTGCTGATCTCTGGTCGACCTAATGGTCACTGCAAAAAATACGTCAAAGAAAACCCCAGTTGAGACCGGCCATCACCTGGAGGGTCAAATCGGGAAAACCGGAAAATTCACGTCGGCCTGCAAAGACAAAGGTCTCTTCGTGCAATGCGCTTCCTCAGTAAGATTTCAATTTTCCATCAAGACCACTCCTTCGGACGGCCGCGTCTCCAATCGGGCCCCACGAGTCGGGCGCCAATTGTGGAAATGTACCTTTTTAGGGGTACACTGGTGCAGGGTCACCCTCTTGTCCACGGGTTCAAAAACCAACAAAATAGAGATCAACACTGAAGCTGGAATTCAAAATAACAATTTTATTAACTTCTCATGAGTGGAACCACGTCCAACAACACTCTCGTGTTGCAGGAGGTGGCACCCTGAACTCACAAACCTGCGTCCTTATATACTGCCTTTTTGCAGTGCAAGCATATGGACAGAATTGGAAGAAACCAGCTTAGAAATAGCAATCAACAAACCAGGGCAGATGAATAACCACTTGGTCAGCAAAGTGGGAGGGGGAAGCAGAAATGCTTATGGCAGTGGTAAGTGATTGACAGTTGAGTCTGAGACCAGGTGTTCTGCCAGCTACAAACTCTTAGTACATTGCTTTTAGCTGAGTCAGGAAGTCAACTAAAATAGACAGCACAGGCAGGGAAAAAGACGAGCAGCAGAGGACGGGAGAATTATAAAGCCAACAAAATGGATGCCACAACCAAGATGGCTTCAGCCTATGCTAACGGAAATTATTTCAGATTTCCACACAACCTCCCACAAGATTGCATGGTTATTCTTTGGGAGGCGAGGAAACCCATTGCTTGTGCTTGCTATGCAGTGAAGCAGAAAAGGTTTAAGTGCTACTGTTTTTCTAAACATATAGCACCCGTTACAATTTCTATACAGATTGCCTCGTACCCTATACACTAGTGGTTCTTAACTTGTTCTCCGGGGATCCCTGGGGGATCGCAAAGCCTACTCAAGGGGGTCACGACTGCTTAGAAATTTAAATAATAACAGTTTCATAAAGTGTATATAAATATAGAAGCAAAATGTAAAATTGAAAATGTTAAAACATTCTGTAAATTTGAAGGAATTTGAAATGGAGGTTAAAAATTAAGCTAGTATCCTCAGATCGATCCGTGGGAGCAGTGCAAGTGCATCAAGCATAATATCGTAAGGATGATGAGTAGCCTCAATTGAATTTAGTAAAACTCCAACCTTCCCATTAATATTAAAATTTTGGATTTTTTAAATATTGTTTGTGAATAAAATATTGTATAATTTGTGTATTTTTTGATAAATGCTTGTTTTTGTGTTTTTTGTGTGTATTGTTTTGCAGTTGAAATTATTGAAAATGGTTAGGTCGGATCCTTGGCTTTCAGTAATGGCTTAATGGGCGTCCCTGGGTTCCAGTTATGATTAAGTGGGGTTCCACAGAAGTCAAAAGGTTAGGAACTTCTTTTACACACCTTTATACAGCAGGCCCTTATACACTTTCATAAGGCAGGCCTGGCATACACTTCCATACGGCTACATCTCACTAGAAATGCAGCATACCTTCCAAATAGACAGCATTCCTCTATTTTGAGGTGCCTGTCATCAAAGCTTTCATGAAGGGGTTAAAAAGGGTCATCACTCTAAAGACATCTTTTGCACCTGTATAGAACTTAAATGTCGTACTCGTTTGCCTTACTGGTCCTCCTTTTGAGCCTTTGCATTCATATGTTTTACAATATTTGTCTTGGAAGTTGGCTTTCCTCAAAGCATTAAGTTCCCTCAGATGTATTAGTGAGCTTCAAGCTCTTACATTTCAGGAACCATGCCTTCACGTTCATAGAGATGGGTGGGTCTTCGCACTAACTCTAAATTCCTGCTTAAGATTGTCTCATCCTTTCACATCAACCGAACTATTGAGTTACCCATCTTTTTCCCACAGTCAAAGTCCATAGCTGAAAGGATGTTTGTCACTCTGAATGTTAAAAGAGCCCTCCTGTATAATATTGACAGAACTAAACCAATCAAAAAATCTAATCAACCATTTGTAGCCTTTGCCAAGCCCCACCAGGGATCTGTATTTTCCAAAGCTGGCATTGCCTGGTGGATATTTTAATGTATCCAAACATGTTGTGATAAGGCTAAGCAAACTCTAGATGTGCCCTCAAGAGCACATTCTAAATGGAAAAAGGGAGTCACATTAGCCTTTCTAGGTAGTATTTCTATCTTGATATTTGTAAGGCTGCTGCATGGCCAACACCACATACGTTTGCCAAGCCCTACTAAGAAGACATACTTGCATGCCAATAAGCTCTAGTTGGCCAAGCAGTCTTGAAGACACTTTTTTCAAATATCTGTATCATCCGCTAGCTAGCCACCGATTTTCGGTGAGACTGCATTAAATCTTTGCAAAGCATGTGTATCTACCGCCACACACATGCTACAAATGGAAAATGTTATGCTGTAACCATCTGTTCATAGCATGGAGAGCTGTAGATTCCCATGCGCCCACCCTCCAAGCTAGCAATGATCATACGTTTGATATATTCCTCACGTATTCTTAATTCCTTAACATCAGCACACTCAGTTTTCCACTAGGCATTCCGCTTACACTACTCGCCTGCTGAGCAGGAAAATAATCTGAGGTGGAGCTGTGGTACCAATGCATTCTGGAACAAGGGAGGACTAGCAACAGGTCTTGGAGCTTGAACGTCTTCGAAAAACAAGGTACAAACTCCCAGGTACAACAGTAGATGGCAGGAGTATGCAGATCGTATGAGTCTACATCACTACATGTTAAAAACAGATGGGTACAGGGTAACATTTTCCATACATATATATGTGGATAGTATATGTATAAAAACATGAAAGTATTATTGCGAGGAAATGGAGTGCATCATATGGTGTGGCTGTGTGACCTCACCCTGTAATACTCTACCAACCCCTTTAGGACCAACCAGGTTTCCTTGTTAAACTTTAGCTCAGCCTGTGTAGCTGTGGCTCTGAGCAGTCAGGCTTACACAAAGTAACAAGCGTAAAGCATTTAAACAGCACCAAAGTAATTGAAGAGGAATTACACGTGACATTAAAGAAATCCAACACCGCTTTTGGCGTGGTTAATTAAACCAGAGTTGTTGACCTTCACCCTGGTAGAGGAACGCAGACAACCAGTGGTTGTCTTAGGAAACCCCTCACCCAACTACCTAGTAGGTGGCATGCTTCATCATCGGGGTCCAGCTGGATTGTCGAGTGCAATCCAGCTGTGCTTAACGCCTGATTTACAGCGGAGCAGGTTATTTGGTGAAAAGTGAAGTGTGAGTAAATGATAAAAATGTCTGTAGGAAATGCCTTATAAAAGTTTTAATAGAAGGGTCCTAGGACATGAGTAAAAACATGGTCGGGATATACATGAGGTGAAAATGTGCCTCAATATCCCTAAAGAGTGTAGGTCTACTAGTTTCAGCCTTCTACGATATTCATGAGGCTTTCTTCAGGACCAATTGAGTGAGTGTGGCCATAAAAGTATTGATGGCCACTCGGGTGGGATCCGGTCCACACCGTAGGTTGCAGCGGTTACTATCCTGAGACAAAAGGTCCCCAAACAGGAAGTTCCACTGTGTGACAGGATCCATGAATCCATACACACGCGGAGTTTATATACTCAACGCGCAGGATCTGTAAGTAACAAGATCCCACCACACTCACAGCGCACTTTAGGGTGTGCGCTGCTATATACACCCGAGTGGCCATCAATACTTTTATGGCCACACTCACTCAATTGGTCCTGAAGAAAGCCTCATGAATATCGTAGAAGGCTGAAACTAGTAGACCTACACTCTTTAGGGATATCGAGGCACATTTTCACCTCATGTATATCCCGACCATGTTTTTACTCATGTCCTAGGACCCTTCTATTAAAACTTTTATAAGGGCATTTCATAGAGACATTTTTATCATTTACTCACACTTCACATAGCACTTCACTTTTCACCAAATAACCTGCTCCGCTGTAAATCAGGCGTTGAAGCACAGCTGGATTGCACTCGGCAATCCAGCTGGACCCCGATGATGAAGCATGCCACCTACTAGGTAGGTGGGTGATGGGTTTCCTAAGACAACCACTGGTTGTCTGCATTCCTCTACCAGGGTGAAGGTCAACAACTATGACCATAACCTGTTAAGGACTTGTCCACGTTGTTTTTGCATATTACTCTGGGAAAGGGACAAGTACCTGTTCCATTTCCTTACTCTCTAGTTGTTTTTTTGTAATTAAACCAGAGACCAGTGGTTCACCTACCCCGCACAAAATCAACACGTCCTTCCAGAGTTATTATAAGAGGTTGTCTGCTGCCCCGGCAGCTTCCAGCCTATCACTTATTAAGGACTTCTTAGACCCCTTGCCACTCCAGACCGTGGGTCGTCAGACACAGGAGGAGCTGAGGGGCCCGGTGACGCAGCACGAGATTTGTGCAGCCATTGGGGCCATGGCTCCGGGCAAGACGCTGGGCCCGATGGCCTCCCGGCAGAATTCTACAAGCGGTTCGCCACTGGCCTGGCGCCACAGCTAGAGATCCTATATGCTGAATCGCTCGAGTGGGGTGAACTCCCCGACACTACTCGGGACGCATTGGTAGTCCCACTCCCTAAAACCAAAGAGGCAGGTGCTGGAGTGATGGATTTTAGACCCTTCTCTATGCTCAACCTAGATTTTAAAATCCTTAGCAAGGTACTGGTGTGTAGGTTGCTTCCCCACATGGGTCTTGGGAGCAACTGGGTGAAGTGGGTACGGATCCTTTATGCAGCGCCCACTGCAAGGGTCAAAACAGGCAAAACAATTTCCAATCAGTATAGGATATTTCGGGGCACGTGGCAGGGGTGTCCTCTTTTGTTCGCCCTGGCGATTGAGCCACTTGCAGAAAGGGCCCGATTGGGGGGGAGTAGGACTGGGTCTTAAAATGGGCACTCAGGTGCATACTATCTCACTTTATGCAGACGACCTGCTGATCTACCTAGAGGAGGCGGTGACGGGCACCGCCTCGGCAATGCAGATTTTGGAGTGCTTCGGGCAAATATCAGGTCTCCGTGTTAATAAAACCAAGACTTATTTATTCCCGGTAGCAGGCCCGCTACCCAGACCTGAGGGCCTGCAACCTGACATTCTTTGGACCGCCCACTCTTTGAAATATTTGGGCATTTACATCTTTCATTCCCTAGAAGATTTGAGGGAAGGTAATCTAGGCAGAGCCTTGCGGTCTCTTAGATCCTGTGTCCAATTCTGGCGTACCCTGCAACTCCCTATCATGGCTAGGATCTCCCTATCCAAAATGGTTATGTTACCCCGGCTTTTGTATTATTTTGTCAACCTTCCAGTCTTGACACCAGGTTGGTTTCGCTCTCTGAATTCCTTGCTGGGAGATGGGCGTCCGAGACTCTCCTTAAAGACGTTGCAGTGCCCCATGGCCGAGGGAGGGTTAGGAGTGCCGAATTTTGAGTTCTGCATGCTGGCTGCCTAACTGCAGTGGTTGGCACAGTGGTTGGAGGGGGTGAATGAAGTGGGCACATGCCTATCGGAGCCCGATAGCCACCCTAGCCTATTGCTGGCTAAACTATTAGTTCCGACTACCCCTACACCGTACCATTCGGTGCTGCAATCCACTGCGTTATTGGCCTGGAAGAGATCTCTAACTAAAGTGAAGAGATCCCTGAGATATACCCCTATGCTGCCCCTCGTGGGCTTGCCACATGGAATCCCAATGTCACTATTTACTGCAGACCAATTGGCACCCTGGACGGAGGCAGGATTGGAGAACTTGGGAGACTGCTATTTGGAGAAAACGTTAATCCCCTTTGAAGAACTGATGGACAGCTGTGGGCTCCCCCCGGGGCAGTTTCTGCACTATGAGGCATTAGTCCGTACACCTATGGGGCGGGGGAGGGAGGAGCCTGAGACACACCCAATCTTGCACGCACTGATCACCTGGTGCCCAGCCGTGCCTAAGGTGAAGTGGTTTTATGCCACTCTACTTGCGGCGTCCCTGTACCCCCTATGTGACTGGCGAGGGTGATGGGAAAGGATAGTGGGAGGGGAGCTTACGGATGCTGAGTGGGGTAAGGTCCTGCAGTCCCCCAAGAAGATCTCTCGTAACATGCGTCTAAAATGTATACAATTTAACGTCATACATATGACATATATGACGTCTCACCGCCTTAACATCACATATGGGGGGGAAATATGGAAATGTCTGAGATGTGCCCAACTGGATGCAGACTTTATACATATGACATGGGAATGCCAACAATTACGTCCCTTCTGGGAAGCAAGCATTTCTAAAATTAAGGAGGTGCTGGGTAGGGAACTGGCCCCTACGGCATGGGTGTGTCTGCTGGGACTCTTTCCCCGTCCACACAAACGAAAAGTTGGAAAAGGGCTGATTGATTTAGCCCTGGGTCTTACCAAACGCAGAATAGCGCTAGAATGGAAATCTGCACAGGGACCCAAGATTGACAGTTGGAACCGAGATGTAATTAATTGGGCGGGTGCAGAGGGTAGAGCACTGAGCTGGGAAGAGGCGTGAGGGATGCGGAAGCGCCCCATAGCTGATCAATGGAAATAGTCGATGGTGCTATGGGAACAACAGACACAAACTAGCGACGAGGAGAGGGGAGGGGAATGTGAAGACCCAAGTGATGACAATGAAGCATAATAGTCCTATCCCATCCCTGCAGGGGTGGTTTTGGACCATGTTGATGTTCCCAAATTTACACAGTGTGGTGGGATGTGAATGTACGACCGATAAAGGACACTGAAGGGGAAGAACTTTTCCCTTTGGTCTCCTTTTCCTCTGTGGACTTGCGGGGCTCCGACCCCCTCACAGTTAGGTCTAAAGCTTCAAAACTCTTCTGCAAAGGTTTAAGTTTATAATCGGAAGTTTCTAAAAAGTAAACTTGTTAATTTTAGTTTGTATCGTCCTACCCTAATGTGAGGCCGATGGCCGCCCATGTGGAAAACGTGAACGAAATAGATAACGGGTAACAGCATGTATAATTGTACACTAGGGACCGGATGGTTTTATTAGACTACTTATTGACGCGCAATAAGGCAACATGTATGCTAACAATTATTTGCAGTGTACTCAAGAAGATACAGTTTCAGGATCCATGATGTTATACCAGATGATGATGTACAAAAATATGCCTGTTGTTTGTGCCTTGAAATGATATCTGCAAAATTCCAATAAAAATAAGTTTAAAAAGAAATCCAACACCAATCTATAAAAATAGTTTAAATTTGTGTATAATTTTTGACGCCAAAATGAAAAAGATCCACCAGAGGGTTCTAGGGATACAGGATTTACAAGGTAGAGTAAATCAACACTTTTTTTACTTCACCTCAAACTAGCATTGGCAAATCCAACGAAGTAGCGCACAACTTTTTCAGGAAAAACAATGGTAAGTATCAATGCGCTTACTTAGAGTTACTTTAAACAAGCAACTCCGGCAGGGAGCCAGTCAGGGGGACCAGCAAGGTCCACAGAAACAGTTACTTCTCCAAGAAAAGCAGCCTTCAGTTCAGTTCTAGCGTTAGTGACTCCTTGCCATTGAGTTTTATGAAGTGGTCCCGATGCAAGGGATACAGGATGCTGAAGATGCTCAAGGATGCTGTGCGATCGATGGGGGTATTCTTGAGCCTACTCTTTGCTCCATGGGCTTGGTGAGGCGATCCTGGTCACAGAGGTTGATGTCCCTTTAAGTCCTCTTGAGCTGGGTAAAAGTCCAGTCCCCACTGGACTACCAGTGACCCGGTACAGCTGTTTCAGCAGTTGTCTTCTTTTAGCAGTGACTGGTCTTTTGGGTGACCTAGCTGCACTCTGACTCTCCCGGGTCCACTAGACTCGGGGGCAACATTTTAGCATTGGGTCTTGGTCCCTTGGCTGCATGGTGGCAAGTAGAGGCGATATTGGAGTGTGGGCTACCAACTCGTCCCAGCAGGCTTCTTCTGCTGTTGTGGCCCTGTGCTGCGAACAGGAGATCAGCCAACTGACCCTTGGAGTCTCTTGCTTCAATTGGACTCAGGAGTCGACTTCTCCACAAGCAGGATACAGCAGGCACAGTTCCTCTTCCTTGCCACCCGGTGCAGCAGGTGCAGTCCACTTCGGCGCAGGCTCTCTTCACTGAGTTTTTCTTGCAGCACACCAGTCCTTCTTTGGTCCTCTTCTCCAGTCCAATGAGATCAGAGTTCTGGGTGCCAGGGGTGACCTTTTTTTCATGCCCAGAAAGTTGTGGTTTCTAGCCAATGGACTACGACGTTCCGTCCCACCTAATGATAACCTCCTGTGAAGTGTGGCATCTAGCTATGCCAGAGTGTGCTATTCTGCACACACTCAAGATGGCAGAACCCTTCTCTCAGTCTTGATATTTTAGTAGCCCACCCCTGGGGTGTAGCTACCTGTGGGCTACAGGCCCATGCAAAATACGGTTTGATGACTGGCTTACCCTCGATGTCCCTGCTTGCCAGCCTATCTGCCTACACAATAGGGCAGCCCCTCCCACATGTGCTAGCTACATGCTCTTCAAAGGCAGCTTCCCCTTTTGGGACAACACCTCATGTGGTTTTCTACACTTGTAAGGGCGGCGTTAACATTGAAGAAGGCGGACAGCCGAAAAGCGTTTGTTCCTGAGTGTATGAGTTGTCCAATAAATTGGATTACGGTTCCCTGCGAGTGCTGGTCTTAACTTTTTGCAGCGTGATATTGAGTGCGCGAGCCCACGCACGACCTAGCACCTGCTCGCGAGTGCCTCAGCTACCAAAGGGCTGAATATATATATATATATATATATATATATATATATATATTCTGCTCCAAAGGTTGTCCACCAGGTGAGTAGCACTCGATCAGCAGCTTTGTTTATGAAAGGCAGGGACGAGGATCCGCTTGTAGAAGCTGCTCCGTAATGGAAATGCCTGACGCGTTTCGAAGCTCCATATGCTTCTCTTCAGAGGCTTGAACGGAGACAGTGTGTGCAAACGCTGAACCCACTTCGCCATTTTCATATTGCACACCCACCAATGGGAAGCTCAAATGAGACTGTATATTGTGGGAAATGTGGTCCGGATAGCACACAAATCTTGTCCTGTATGGACCCTGCAAGTGGACTCGTCCTCAATCCTGTTTGCGGCTGCTGACCCACGTAGCCCCCATGACATTACGGGGTGGTGCACACTCCGCGACAGGACGGCCGCGTATTACATTCTGCTCCAAAGGTTGTCCACCAGGTGAGTAGCACTCGATCAGCAGCTTTGTTTATGAAAGGCAGGGACGAGGATCCGCTTGTAGAAGCTGCTCCGTAATGGAAATGCCTGACGCCTTTCGAAGCTCCATATGCTTCTCTTCAGAGGCTTGAACGGAGACAGTGTGTGCAAACCCTGAACCCACTTATATAGCACCACACCCAGCGGCACACAGTTGAGAGATTACAACACTTCTCCAGGTAAGATTTTCAATACTCTATTTCATTTTCTATATTCTTGTATTCTCCATATTCAGGGCATAACACAATCCTTGCTCTATATCAAAAATGGACCGACGCGTTTCGGCGGATTGCTTTCTACCACAATGTAATACAACACGTAAAGGTCAACTCATTTAAAACATTAGTGGTAACGACTAATATTCATAGGTATATCAGGGCTTACATAAGAGGTTTTTTAAATTGATGCTAATTTATACTTGGAACAAATGGAAGGCTTTTTGTACTGCAGTGGTGTGATACCAGGGTTTCATTTTGGACCTAGTGTAACCTAATCTGGCCATAGAACACTTGGCATTTGAGCTAAGGATTTTAGGATGAAATTAATGTGAGGGGCTTTGTTGCTGTTCAGATGAATATCAGTGAGAGTGCTGATTGCCTATTTTTTGTGTGCTTAGTATTGGATAGTTGAAAGATTTAATAACACTAACAATTTTGCTCATAATATATTACATCCATGTGAAGGGCATTTAGTGCCAGATGTATGTTATTTCCATATAGTATTGGGAAGAATATTAACCTGACATACATCCGAAGGCCCTGTTCCCATTTCACCTTTAAGTTTGATCTTACCGATGCAATGATTGTTATAAAAACAAATGATCCACTCCTGCCGGACAGGCAAGTGTTTACTAAAAATTATTAAGGGCCTTGTGTTTTGTTGTGTGCCAGCTTAATCGTATGGCCCATAGACCCGGTTCCACTAGGCATCTGTTTAACATTTGCATTTCCACATTATTTTCTGCACAACTTATTCACCCTCCCTGATAAACACATTAAGAGGTAAAGATCCGTTTAGTGTAACTTGGGTGGAAACGTTAGAGTATCGATTCTCTGAACCTTTTTATGTTTCTTCTGAGACAGCTTCTGAGCTGTCACTTGCAAGACATACAGGGGGCTTAAAGCCTTCCCATTGCTTACCATTGTTTGGCTTCACTTCCTCTCTGTATGTTTGTCCCTCCCATAGAGCATGGATGTAGTACTGCTTCATTTCGGTGCCCAGTGCCCTTCCACTGCTTGCGTGCTTTCGGAGGTACTTTAAACATATTTTAGTTGTAGCACACCATAAAAGTGTAGGTATTTGCAGGCTGTCCCCTCCTCCCCCTGTTCTGCGTTGTTGTTGCTTGCCCCACTGTTGTTGCCTTATCGTGGCTTGCCCCATTGTTGTTGCCACATGGTTGTTGGTTGGCCTATTTTGTTGTTGTCCTGCTGATTTTTGTTCCGTTGTGGCCCTGTTGTTCCTTGCCCCATCATAGCCTGCCCTGTTGTTGTTTGCCCAGTCCTTCCCTCCTCCCGCGTTGTTGCTTGCACCATAACTCTGCACCTGTGTTCCTGCTTGCACCCTCACCTCCCACTTTGTTGCTTGCACTGTCCCCTCCTGCCAGGAAAAACAAACATTGGCAAAGGCAATAGGTCTCGCCTGTTCGAGACCTATTGGCATTGTCAATGTTTTTGTAGTCATGTTGTACAGCTGTGCAGCAAGGTTGAAAGTAAAAAAGAAAAGTGTTATGACACAGCCAGCATTAACCATGTCATAGCAGTTTGTTTTGTACTTTTATCCATGCTGCACAGCAGTTGCACTGCTGAACAACCTGGCTAAAAAACACTGAAAAAGCCAATAGATCTCTCGGAGGTGAGAAATATTGACTTTGCGGCTGCTTGTTTTAATTTTCTGTGCTTTTTTAGGTCAAAGCCTACCAGACAGCGCAGCTGTCGGGTTAGCTAAAGACATCTTGGGGTAATTCGGAAAGTTGACCTAGGAATGCATTCTGCCCATTGCTTACCATTGGCTTTGTGGTTTGTAACTCACATTTGTTTGCTTTCTACCTGCTTGCTTTATTTGTTTTTCGGCTGTCCAGCTTGAGTTAGTCCATCCCGTGGAGCACAGCCGGTTTACTATATTCTTCCACGAGTATTCGCTTTTTGTAAACAGGCCTTAAAATGTTGTACTCATCTTGTTACATTTGCTATACTTTCAAAGGCAGAGGTCAAATGTCAGGCTCTGTCTTCCGAAGGAGCTTGGTGTTCACTGTTCTTTCTCTGACTTCAAAGTGAGAGGCTAATTCTGATAATTTCGTGTTATGAAAGGGGGTGGCTTTTTCCCTTTGATTCTGTGTAGAGCTTTCTTTACTTTTTCATTTGCTCTCCCTGCCTCTGTTCTGGGTTTTGCTAGCACCATGGCACCTTTAGGTAGTCTGCACTCTACAAATTTACTTTACGTACTTCCTAAAGCCTTTTTTGTCACACTCAACAAAATTTAAATCTCTGTAAATGAACTGTGCAAATATTTCAGAATATCAATATATCACAATTGGACAAACACAAATGAAGCACATTTTTTTAAAATTTTTGAAGTGTGCTGGAAACAAATATTTGAATGTGATCAAAACAAATCAGTACACTAGGTGATGCAATTTCCATACATTATCGTTTGTGCGCTGTATAGTTTTATCAGTGAAACTGTATCTCTGTGCAAATGTAATGGTCATTTCAATTGAAAATGTGTTGTCTGTAATGTCAGTGCTCTACCACACCATGCATACTCCACTCTATGCCACTCTACATCACTCTACTCTACGCCAATCTACTTCACTCTATGCAGCTCTACTGCACTCTGACACATTACTCCACTCTACACCGCACTACTTTACTCCACTCTACAACTGTATATGACACTTCACTCTACAACACTCTACTCCACTTTCTGCCACTCCACTCTACACCACTCCACTCTATGCCACGATAGGCCATTCTACTCCTCTCTTCGACAATCCTCTTTGTGACACTCCACTCTACGACACTCCACTCTGATACTTTGTGCCACTCTACGACACACTATGCCACTCCACTCTACAACACTTCACTTTACTTCACTGTATGACACTCCACTCTACACCACTCCACTCTATGCCACGATAGGCCATTCTACTCCTCTCTTCGACAATCCTCTTTGTGACACTCCACTCTACGACACTCCACTCTGATACTTTGTGCCACTCTACGACACACTATGCCACTCCACTCTACAACACTTCACTTTACTTCACTGTATGACACTTCACGCTATGCCACTTCACTCTGACACTTTACTTCCACTAATACACTCCATTCTGTGCCACTCCACTTCACTGTAAGACAGTTTACTCCACTCTACCCCCTCCACTCTACGTCACTCCACTCCACTCTATGCCACTCCACTCTGTCGCTTAATGACTCTACGCCACTCTACTCCAGTCTACTCCACTCCACTGTACGACACTTTACTCCGCTCTATTCTATGTCACTCTATCCCCCTCCGCTCTACGACCCTCTGCTCCACAACACTCTACTCTAAAACACTCCCCACTGAAACTCTCTATGCCCCTCCACTCTACGACACTTTACTCCACTCCACCATAGGCCCCTCCACCCTACGCCACTCCACACTACGCCCTCCTGTTTGACGCTCCACTCTGTGACCCTTCACTCTACGCCACTCTGCAACACTCCACAAAACTCTGCCACTCCACTCTGCGCCACTCTTCTACACTCTGCCAGTCTACGACACTCTATGACTCTATGACACTCTACGCTACACCACTGTACTTACTTATCTCTATGCCGCTCTGCTCTACTCCAGTCTACGCCACTGTACTCCACTCTACGACATTCCACTCTACGACGCTCCACTTCTATGATACTCCACTCTACCATGCTCCACTTTACTCCAATCTACGCTCTTCCACTCTGCACCCCTCCACTTTGCAATATTCCAATCCACTCTACGCCACTCTGACACTCCACTCCATGAAACTCCACTCCAGGGCACTCTACTCCACTCTGCGACACTCCACTCTACGGCACTCTACTCCACTCAGTGCCACTCCGCTCTGACACTCTACTCCACTACACACCACAATACTCTATGTCCCTCCACTCTACACCCCTCCACTCCATGACACTCCACTCTACTTTGTTCTACAACACTCCACTCTACTACACTCTAAGCCATTCTACTCTACCGCACTCCACTCTGACACTCCACTCTACGATACTCCACTCGACAACACGCTACACCACGACACTCCACTCTACGACACTCCATTCTATGCCTCTCAACTCCACTGTACAACATTCTGCTCCACTCTATGCCACTCCACAACACTCGACTCCACTGTATGCCCCTCTAATCTGTGCCCCTCTATTCTACGACACTGTACTCCACTATATGCTACTCTGCTCTACACCACTCCAAGACACTTTACTCCACTCAACTCTACTCTGACACACTATTCCACTCTACTCTGCTACTCCACTCTGCCACCCCAGTCTGACACTCTATGCCATTCCACTGCCCTCCAATCTATGTGACTCTACACCAATCCACACTGCTCTACACCACTTCACTCTACGCCAATCTGCTCCAGTTTACTCCACTCTACACCACTCTACACTGCAACACTCCACTCCTCTCTACTCCACGACACTACACTCCACAACAGTGCAAGACACGCCTCTCCACTCTACGCCTCTCCACTCTACGCCTCTCCACTCTACGCCTCTCCACTCTACGCCTCTCCACTCTACGCCTCTCCACTCTACGCCACTCCATGCTACGCCATGACACTCTACGTCACTCCACTCTACGACACTCCACTCTAGGTCACTCACCTCTATGCTACTAACTTTTAGCCATGCTGAACAACCTCCACGCTGGGGTACAAACACAGCCACTAGCTGTTGCATAGGCGAGGCCTGTTGTCTTTGCCAATGCTTGTCATGTCAAAGGTACAAAACGGTTTGTCATTGAAAGTCACCTGTTTCCTATCTGCCTATCCCTTTCTTTCAATTACATCTAAAAGGCACTTTATGGATAACGCATGTGCCTTTCTAATTTCCAATACACTTGCCTGAGCCCTGTGACTTGGCTGCTGGATCATTGTGGAGCACGAGCGTTTGGCTACTTGAGAACCCGGAACCGGACAAAGGAAACTAACACGTGACCGTCAATGGAAGCATGAAGTGCACATTTGATTAAGTGCCAAAAACACTTGCCAACATTTTGGATCTTTAACTGGTGATATTTACAGGCAACAATCGACACAAATTTGTCCTCATTGTGTACGTTCAAGGGACTAATAATTTATTCAGTAGCAATTATAATGTTGAAGAAAGATTTGCAAATGGGAGCAGCTTTACAGCAAGGTCAGGGAAGTTGGCATGTATATGCGCAACACGAAAGCCAAAACAAATATTAACGCACCATTTCATCTGAGAAAGAATGTGTTTGTTACAGTGGGCGTGAAAGAAAAGCATAATGTAACGCAGCATCGACGAGAAAAAAAAGTGGTACTGTTCAGAATTCTTTCAACTGGCCTGCTCACTCCCAAACTAAATGCACTTTGGTGCTGTTTTGCTTTTAGAAGGGGGCACTTTTACAGTTGTGACAAGACATCATGGATGGTTCAAGTGACTGTCACAGAGTTAAAGGGCTTCGTAGACCTAGATCCGGGGGTGTCGCTTGGTCAGTGAGATGGATGGGGGGAGGGGGGGCTTCAGATTTCCCAGGATCACGCTGGCATTTAATGTTCAATACGTTATTCAAGGAGGGCGCATGAAGGTGCTTAGGGGGCAGTGAAAAGGCAAAGTAATGTAGATTGGTAGGGTTACTAAGAGAAAATACAAGATTATGTAAAAATAACTAACCCACCAAAAATAACCAACGTTGTTTTGAGACTTTCAAAACAGATATAGGGACTGTGGTTTTCTGTGTGTATGGGTAAAAATCCCTGGTGAAATCTGACAGACACCTCACCATACCCGACCGAAAGCACTTGTACCCAACTATTTATCAGAAAATATATTTTTCAGGGGTTTAACACCTCAAACACCCCCCCTGAAACTATGCCCCTGCCTAGATCGTCAGTGTTCAAGTCCGGGTGGTAGTGATCAGACAGGTATCCCAAATCTAGAGGAATGTTGTCTGTTTTGAAGGAATGCTGCAACTGCAGTGAGATCTAGTCGTATGAAGTGTACGCTAGGCCTGCTTTATCAGAATTCCCTGCCATCGGAAAGGATTGGGGCTGGTGGACTGGGCTGATGTTTGCAGTGCTAAATTCTCCATCACATATGGACCCTGGTTGACGACAGATGCAGACGCTGAAGGTGGAATTTTACATTCTCTCTCTCTCTCTCTCTCTCTCTCTCTCTCTCTCTCTCTCTCTCTCTCTCTCTCTCTCTCACACACACAAACACACACACCCCACTCCAATCTGCACCTAGGTGCCCTACCGTCTAAATACTTCCTCTGGAAAACAGTTTTTTTAATTTCAGAAAGTTTTTAGGATTTTTGACAAATAGTAGATACAAATGAGCAAATACAGTGAAAGCAAACCATGGGGTGGATGGTACTGCCAATCCGTATGGAAACAACAGTATATCCCATAATAAGTGGGCTTGAGGTAAAGGGGAGGTATAAGTGTATCTGTTTATAAGACAGTACACAGATCATCAGCACTGAAGGACAAACAAACTCTTGCCCTTTTATTGTGAGAGTCTTGCTGTTTTTGACAAAAGTTTGTTTTAACAAACACTTTAGAGAAAAAGTGATTCTTTTTATTAGACCAATCATGATTTTTTAATGATCTGAGCAAAGATTGAGTGAATAAGAGGAAGGGAAATTGCTACAGCTTAATCTCTCTCTGTCAAGAACTGTTCCAGTCGTTTACATGCCTCCCCAAGGAAAGGCCCACACTGAAGACGAGGGTCCATAAAATGAAGGACAGGGCTTTTAACAACCAATATAACCCAAGGCAGGTGGGCCATAATGCTATTTGTGTTGTAATTCTTTATTGAAAATAAAACCATGTTGCAGATGTACAATACGGAACAGAGTACACATTGCAATGGGCAGGGAAGGGGGCAGGGTGGGAGGCAGAGTAGGAGGGAGATTGCACAGTACAAGTAATGCAGACAGCAACTATAAATTATACGTCTTCCACTGTCAGCAAGGGTAGGGAGAGTGCCCTGAAAATGGAGTGGGGTGAGTGAAGAAGTAAAGCGAAATGGCGGAGATTAAGAGTGAGAGGTGTCCCATGCCACCAGCCTATTGTGCCCCACAGGGCATTGAGGGGATGAAGCTAATGCCAACACACGTAAAAGGGTGCGGAAGGTGACGGAGGCCCATGGTATGGGAAGGGATCGATGCATGTCTGAGAGAAAGAGCGGGGATGCGAGAGGAAGGTAAACAGAGGCAGAAAAGAAGAAAGAGCAGGGAGAGGATGGCCCAGGTGTGGAGAGGGCAGAGAGATATAAGAGAGAGATAAGGGCGGGAGCTGGGAAGACAAGGAGGGGGGGGGGGACTGTGAGACGGGAGACGGGAGAAAAGAGGTGCGGGGGGGGGAGGGATTGACAGTATGAGGATGCATATTTTGACTGTTGCCAGCACTGTGTGTAGAAGGCGGCGCTGCGGGCGGGAGAGCTCCGATGAGTTCCCTACATCGTGGAGGAGGACCAAGGGGGGAGAGAGGGGGCGCTGCAATGTCATGGATGCCCCCATGGTATTCCTGACGGCAGTCCAAAAGTATTGGCTCGAGTGGCATTTGCAGAGTATGTGGGTGAGATGGCAGTGAGTGGCGGGGCATCTCCAACAATTTGCGTGAGGTAGCATCCCTGCTCGGTTCAGTCTCGCTGGGGTCCAATGCCATTCGTGGAGCATCTTAAAGAGACAGAATTTTACGCGTGCCTCATGAGTGCCTTTATCCAGGGCTTCCAGGATATCAGCCCAGTCCTCCTCCTCAAGTGCTTTCTGTAGGCTGGTCACATTGTATAGCGCTTACTTCCCCCTGACTAGGCTTTGAATGTTTGAAATTAAATGTGGAGAAACCGAAAGAAAAACATTGCATCATTGGAACACAATGTGCCACTCCCTAGGCTTCAGTGGTGCTCCCAAACAATCGTTTTTAGGTCGAGCCTGGGCAGCGCATCCGCTGCTCTTCGAGCCATGCTGTATTGGAGTATGGAATAGAGGTCCCGCCACTCTCTGCCCATATTTGTCATTCGCTTGTGTCATTGTCCTTCGCAAATGCTGGCTTTTGATTCGTTAGTCCCTCCTTAGTACTGCCTTGTCTTCATTCGTAACCTACCATCAGGACTGGCCCTTTTACTTCGGTTGTTACACGGTGAGCTTTTTTAGTCTGTAAGCACTATATATTTTCTTTAAATAGTTTCTCCTACTGCAGGCATGACATGCTTTCTTGCTACATTCAGTGCACCATGCGCGCTTTCACTTTCTAAGCAGCCCGGGACAATGGCGGCCGTGTCTTTGAATAGGTCTCGCATTTACAAGAGTTTGAGCTATTGCATTGTACATGACAATGCCTTTTATTTATGTGTTAATTATCAAAACATATAAATAAAAGGCATTGTCATTTACAATGCCGATAGCTTAAACTCTCGCAAATGCGAGACCTATTGCATTGCAAATGCTTGTTTAAAAATGTATTGTATTGATTTTGTAACTTTAACAAAGCACGTTGCATTGTGCATCACCCAACAAATCTGTTTTAATGTGCTATAGGCACCCTGTTTGGAATGTTTGTTTGGTCCTGACCAGGGCCGGACTGGCCGTAGCGGGCATCAGGCATTTTCCCGGTGGGCCGGAAGGGTGGGGGCCGGTTCTGGACTGGTGGGGGCAGTTTGTTACTGGGGCCCTGGGTCTGACAAAAACAAGGGCTAAAATGGTGGCACTAACTGCTGTTGTTTACCTGCTTTCCAACTTGAGTTAGCGTGTGAAGCAAGAACAATGACACAGACTGAATTGATCGGTTTATATGCCTGTGCTGGGTGACATTGGCGTGTGGCTGTTAATTTCCTTGTTGGGCCTTAACAATTAACTGCCTTTCCCCACTTTATGTGCTCTAGCATTTGAGTTAGAGCCATAATTGTGGGAAGGCAATTAATAGCAGTTAATGACTTCTGGAAATGGCCTTTACCCATGTTAACATGGTGAACAGACAGCAATAATATGTATCCTGCGATACACAAAAATATAATGTATGGTCATACTCGCTTTTGCACTCAACATAGAAAAGAGGAATGTTTGGTTGAGGATTATGATGTGATTGCGTGATAATCATTTTCTTATTTTTGCAGCATATGCCTTTTTGTGTTTTTAGCATACACCTGTTTGGGATTAAAATTATGTTATTTAATGGCTCTAGTGTAGTATTTGCAATAATGATTAGTTGTTTTTGTTTTTTAGTGCTAATGTATAATTTAGATTGATGAAGAGGCTCTCAGCATTGGATTTGCCTGGTTTGTATTGAGCCTTTCGTATTAGCATCACTTTGGGTGCTTGTATATTTTTGTTTAGCGGTTGGATGTCAATTTGGGAATATTTTATGCCACATTGCACGCTTTTATGTATTATTCAACCATTATCAGTCAACAGAGTCTGTGGGCGGTCCTGATTAGCAGGCATTGTTACAGAGCGCTAGGATGTGTGAACTGGAAGCTGCACAGCGGTGGAATGCACAAGGTCAGATGAATGTGCTCCTGTTGTGTAGAAGGGAAGCAGTGTGCTAATGCGGATGACTGCACTGGGTGACCATAGTCTGACAGAAGAATATGATCATCTGGGCCAGACAGGCCTTTTATTCCACTGGGCATTTCCCTGGTAGGTTGGAGCCCTTGGAGGACGATTCTGAAAGCACAGGTCTCCTGGTGCCTCTGTCACTTTCCCCAGCTCCCCTAAGTTAATTGCAGCAGACACTCCAGGCTACAAAAGAGGGAGGAAGGGGGAAAGTAGACAAACAAGCATTGGCATAGCCAGTACGTCTTGCCTTTGGGACCTTATAAGTGTTTAGTCATGCAGCACATTATCCTGGGTGGTTCAATTATAGATTAATTTCTGAATACGTGTAAGGTTATATCAAACCGAAATTGGAATGTGTGGAAGATCGCGGCATTGGGAGCAGTGTCGGGTAGCTTGCAGTGGTGTAGGGGCAGCCAATGGAAGCTTGCAGAAGTGAGGAACGTGTGGAAGCTTGCGGCATTGGGAGCAGTGTTTGGTAGCTTTCAGGGTCTTCAGACGTTTTAATGCCACGCCCCCCCCCTAGGGGAAAAAAAAAATCATTGCCCCCCCCCCCGAATTTTTCGCAATTATTCAGTTAAATGGTATCTATTAAAAAGTATCCACAGTGTGTGACTGGAGGTTTTGAAGAATATTTGGAGTCCGTTCCATTTTGACACATACTCCCAGCTAGGATATAAATGACAAAAGATGTTAGTGATGGCCCATTACAGAGCATTATGCTTCTTTTAGCCAGAGCCTGGAGCCCCCCTGGGATCACCCGAGGCCCCCCCCAGGGGGCCCGCCCCCTGTTTGAAGACCCCTGATGTAGTCCGTCCACGTAAGCAAAAAATACAAAATCAGTCCTAAAAAGAAAACAAAAGATACAGTTTCCGGGTAGAGTCTGCGGCACAGTCCCCTTTGTGTTCCTCTGATTAACTGTTTTCCTCCTCTCGTGTTTCCAAGACAGAGGTGGGCACAAACGAACTGCCTTCTCCCACCAGGGAGCAAGATTGACACCTCTTTTAGATAGATCACTTGCAGGCAAGCCGCTGCTCCTGCTATTGGTCTCGGGTGGCAAATGAAAGAGAACAAAGGCAGCAGCCAGTGACGCATTTCACTTAAGGCCGCGCCAGGCTGGAGCAGCAGAGCGAAGAGGATGGGAGTGAGCACCCTAGAGCAGGCGGCCTCGGAGAGTTCTGAGAGCTGCCCCTGAAGAGCCATGCTGAAAAAAGCGTTTTGGTTTTTGGGCTATACGGACATACAGCTGGGGAATGTTGTAATCTGCACGTCCGTATAAGAAGACCATCCCCAGTCGCCCCACTTGAATTTCATTATGTGGGAGCTGAGGAGAAATGGGGGGTTGAGTGAATAAATCTTTTTTTAATTCTATTTCCAAAAACAACCACTCAAAACATTGCGTGTGTAACAAATGCCCTGTACCACACGAAAGCAGTTCCCCATTTTTTTGCTTTCACTTGTGCTGCGTTGAGTACACGGTTGGGGTGCTCAGGGAAACAAAAGTGAGGAAGGGGTTAGGGTGGACGCATGGAGGGAGGGTAACTAAATGAGGGAAACGGACACAACAACTCTCAAAAAAGCTGATTGTTTGTGACAGATGGTGTGGCATAATAGCATGAGCTGAGGACTTTGAAACTGGGGAAGCTGGTTTGAGTCTCTGCGTTATTCATGTCAATATATAATAACTCCCTAAGTGGCTCCTACAAAGTAACGTAGAGTTGCACACGGGAGCATTGACACGGGAAATCTGTTTATATTTGATTGCATTTCATAGCAGTGGGAAGTGCTCGTTCACGCCCGCCCCGCGTAAATCCTAACTGGCAATTCATGCCATTATGAGAAGTTCACAACACTCTCTACCCGTGCACTTTGCACCCATCTCCACGCTTCACAGAAGCTTTATGCACCCCTGATGACAGCACTGACTTACCCTGCACCCTAAACAGTTTCCAGCACTCACCTGCTAGGAAGCCTGACAGGCTTGCAGTGCTACTCTCGAGGCTTCTCTGCGTTCAGAGGAGAAAGTGAGCAAGAGGGAGGACAAATCTAGGCGTCGACTCGACATCCTGTGATTCTGGGCAAATCACTTAATCTCCCCGTGCCTACCAAATATCAATGTGCCCTTGTGTTAAGTAACTGGTGCTTATGTAAAGCGCTCCAATACCTTCGGGTCGAGTTCCCTCTATATTAAAAAAAAAAACTGCAATTAAAAAAATAAACACACACACTAGCAGGCAGCAGGGGAGAAAGGCGGGAGATCTGCATGTAAAGCATGGCAAACTGTCACAGTATGTAAACAATGAAAAGAAAACATCTCCGCTAAGTGCGATCTTTGTAAACACCTGAGTGAGTTCACACCAAAGCCTTTAGTAGAACAAAAGGTGCAACACGGAACTAACAGGTAAATTAAGCACTAAATTGACAATAGACCACCCAACTAAAAACTGTTACAATATTGTTTGATTTGAGCTTCGTACCATTTCAAATAAATTCTATTTGAAAATATATTAAAAAGCAAAACAACATCTCCATAGGTTTCGGATAAGATGCCCTGTATCAGTGTTATGCTCTCCCACGATATCTACTACAATACTTCCCGTTCCATCTCCCCCGCCCTCCAGCTATTGAGGGGCCTGTAATGTTAAACAAGGAAACAAAAGAGATGTTTTCGCTACGTTGCTACTGATGTTCGAGACAAGCAGCGAGGGGACGGGTGAGAGGGGTAGCTGAGAGCAGTGACGGGTGCCGAAGCTGAACAAATGCCACCATTTAAGTGCGGTGACCGTCAATTGGGTGCTGCGCTAAGTTGTAAATGCTCCAAAAAGCATAAGAATGTGCAAATTAAAAGAACATAGCGTGAAGTGCGTCTGTACCACAACAAAAACTTGAAAGCACTATTTGATTACACTGAAGCGCGGCGGCTGTGATTGGGGTGCGGCGCTAAGTGGAAAAGTGCTCGGTGTCAATGTAAAAAAAAAAAAAGTTCCAAAGACAGGACATACAATTGCAACAAGTGAAAGAGGACAAGTCCTGTGGGCAATACATGGGAGTCAACAATTCAAAAAAAAAAAGTGGAACAAGCAGAAACCATTATCTTATTAGAAACTAGAGGCGGGCTGTAAGCCCACAGATTGAATACAGCATGTCGATAGACAGCGCTGCGTAGGATCGACCTAAAACGCAAAAAAGGGAGAAGAGAGAGGAGAAGAGGGAGAGGAGAGAGAGACAATGGATGGAAAAAGAGACTACAAGGAGATGAAGAGAGCAGAGGAGGTTTAAGCATTTTTGCCAGGGCTGCCTTTGGGTCCCCAGTCTAGCCATGATCATCATTCACGTCTTACAATCCATGTTGTTTTGGAGGTGCGCCTGACTGTATGGACACCACAACCATAATGTCTATATGGGATGAGACCTTCTAGGAGAAGCATGTTTGTGCACCAGGTAGCTGGGGTCCTCGAGTAGGGAGTCTGTGCTTTCTGCACCTACCTGCCTCTATTGGAGGACACGACAGCTGTTGCACAATGGCTGCATTAAATGGCAATATCCTTCTTTGTCTCTGGTTGCAAAAAAATCAAAATGGAATGCACATACTTTCTTTGCATTGGACACTACAAGCAACCTTCTCAGCAATCTGCTGAAGGGGTCATGTCACACTTTAACAGATCTGACTCCCCACCTTCGTAGTTGAATAGCCCATTAAAGCAAAATCACCAAATGGTGCAACATTATTCTAGTGACTCTAGGGCAAACGATCTTTGCCACCTACAAGCCAGTTGTGTGTAATGCATAAACATGCAACTGACAATTAGAAATCTCCAAGGTTACTTGGCACCAAAAAACTTCCACATTTTCAATAAACTCTGAGCCCTGCAACTCTATTTTACAGTATACCTGTGTTACAACAGATGTGTGACTATCTAGGAGCATATTTATTTTCTTATATTCAAGTGGTTCATTGGCAGCTTCCTGAAAAGAGAAAGTGTATCCCTCATTTAAGGAAAATGTTATCCTGGTAGGGCAGGTGAATTGTGCCTCCTCTTGCATGGAGCATATTATTGGGCTTCTTTCTAGACCCAAACGTTTAACCACATCATGTTTGAACTGACTGAGACTTTATCACTTAAACTATTCTTTGGCCAACAGTTCGGTTCCTCCAAAAATGGAATGCACAGTGGTTACTTCTTTATTTAAAGAAATCCTAGAATATTTTTGTCCAGTCACCAAATTTCCAGTCCAGCATAGAAAATAGAAAAGGGTTGGCTCAACTAAATCCTGCCCTTTCAATCCAGTCATATTCTGCACCGGAGTCATATGAGCCGACTCTGACCTCATTGATGTGATTGATATCAGACTGGACCTCTAGGTGGAACGGATGAGGGCTTGCAGCAGCTTGATGTGGAAGGGATCAGGCAAACTTCTACTTCACCTTGCTGTGGTCTCTGCAGTTATGTATTTCACGTTATGTCATAGTCAGAAGCATCTGGAAGAGATGAGCATTAAGAACTGTACCTCAGGCTACTGTCAGTGGTGATTATTTTTCCAGTCTCAGCTGACTGGTGTCTGGATGCTGGCGTTAAGTCCCCTGCTATCGACGATTACCTTAATAATTGCTGCTGCCATGCAGCAGCCCACTAGCACATGATGCTAGCCTTTGACCTAGTTATGTATGTGGTGAATGTGGATTTCAATACCTCCACCACATTATATCTCTGAGGGTACTCAGTCTTCAGCAGCTAGGCTAATCATATATCCAACAAAGCAACCAACAAGGACACTGCCAGCAGCAGCTCGCCACCCACAACTGACCCTGAACCTCTCAGAAATTAAATCCAGCAGCAGACACAGTTACTCTTCTATTGCATAAAAGATTTTGACACCATTCATGGCTGCCAACACATGTGGCACGGTGCATCTCCAAGTACCTTTGTGATCCTCGCTGATCCAGAGAAGAAAGAACAGGTACAGGGTAGTGTGGGGATGCATAGGTTAAACCTACAAAGCCAGATGGCAACAGGTACTAGGGGTCTCAACCACAACCCTACCTTAGCTAGAGTATCATAGCAGTGCCAAACAAAAACTTTATTTTCCCCAATTCATGGCTTAAATTCTCATATATCATATCAGATGGATGCCTAATCTCTTTGGTGCACCAGCAAATTCCATATCCTGCCGAGTCCCTGTAGAGAGACCTGCCAGTGGCCATTCTCACCATGAATGGGTGTTGGTGCCCTGGCCAAGGCTTCCAACTATAGATTTAACATCTCAAATTCTTCTCAACTTTTCAAAGTTGAGCCTTCCTGCAGAATTAGGGAAGAGATTTGTTTTGACATGAAATTTGCACTAGATGGCTAACGATTCTAAAGCAGCACAATTAAAAGTTTGTCATCTTGAATATGGGGGTGATCACCTCACCACTCTGCCTATGTTGTTATGCCCAGAGAGGGGATTTTCACAGTTCGGGGCTCACAAGTGCTCATTAATTCTGGATGGGGGTATTGGTATGCCTTGTGGGGTGTTGTGCTCTCCCCAGGGATTCCAAATTTGCACTGGTACACATTACTACTGACTTAAAGGGTAATGGGTACTAAAGGGCCCTAATGTTCGCTTGGTTTGGTTGTGGCCAAACGCAATATAGCCAGAGCTCGGAATAATGTAGACGCTCTGCCGTTAGTGGACTGGAAGAGGAGACTTGATAGGTGTATGATCCTGTAGACACCTATATTTGTTTCAAGTGTTGCCCATGTAAGCATAGCAAGATTTGTAGGGACTGGGCCCAACAAAGAGGTATCGTGTTTGAGCCCTGTCCCACACCTTCCTGGTCTTTGGATGATAAGATGCGCACCTTTGAGACTTGATGGATTTGGAGTGCAATTATGCTTACGGGGGTGATTAGGAGTGCTTGTGCAGTATAGTGCTTATGCGCTAGTGTTAGGTGTTGAAGGAACTCTCCGTTCGAGGCATATGAGATGTAGATCATATGCTATGCATATATCGCCATCTAGTGTTGGGTCCGGATGTTTGCACTTTGTTTTTCTTCGAAGAAGTCTTTCCAGTCACGAGGTAGGTGACTCCTCCTTTCGGTGATAGTGCGCATGGGCATCGACTCCATTGTTAGATTGTTTTTTTCCGCCAATCGGGTTCGGATGTTAGTCGATGCACTCCGGTTTGACACCGTTTCTTCGGTTTCCCTCGGCGCGCAAGACATTCTACCTCGACGGTATTGTTTCCGATCGCGTATTCCATTCTTCGCGTTTCGTGTTTACTGACATAAAACCCTCTTTGGATCGGAGAGCTCGTGGTAGGCCGTCGGGCCTACCCGCGTCGGTTCCACTCGCAGTCGATGGAACGAACTCCATTTAAATTCTGCCCTCAGTGCCACGCGAAATACCCGTGCACCGACTCACACGAAGTGTGCAACCTGTGCTTGTCACCTGAGCACAGTGTACAGGACTGGGTCGCGTGCAAAGCTTTCCGCTCCAAGAAGACGCTTCGCGACCGTCCGGCTCGACGTCGCGACATGCAGAGCCAACACACAGGCTCCATTCCTGACCTCTTCGGGACTGAATCAGAGGAAGAAGCTGGCGATGCTATCGGGCCGAGGAAGAACAGGAACCGATCTCAGTTTCTGAGTACGGCTCCGACCAGGATGAAGACATCCCACAGGGACAGCGTACTGTAAGTACAGACCCTCCCTCGCCCCGAAATCCACCTCAAACAAAAAAGATGGCTCCGGACCAACCCGCGCCCTCGGGCTCCGGTCGGCACCGAGACCACGCTTCCAACACCCCGCCTTCTGGCCCGGCACCGCAAGCCTACGAAAAAGCCTTCCGGCTCCGAATAACCCCACACCAAATCGGGCACCGAGCCAAAACCTTCGGGATCGAAATCTAAGTCCGGCTCCGATCCACAACATTCGGTACCGAAACACACTTCGGATCCGAAAACACCAGCCCCTAAACCTTCGACACCGAAACTGTTGTATTCCGCTTTAGGGGTCCGTATATAGGTTTTCCTGAATCATGTCCTTATATAGGCACAATTCGCCCAGTCCTTATATAGGCATAGAATCCCTGTCCTTATTTAGGCATTAACCGTGCACTCCAAATACAGACATGGTCACCGACATCCGTCCACCCTAACGTCACAACGAGTTCTTAGAAACCAGACCCTTAAGCTTCGGGAGTTCCCCTAGCACAGGACTATTGATTTCTCCAAGAACTCATCTATTATGTATGAACCGTTATACCTTAAGGGTTCATTCCTGACGTCTTCCTATGTCCGACTTCACGTCAATGCTAACATTCCTCGACACCTACCAGGTATAAATATACCTTCCCTTGCCCAAGCAAGTTGGAGGAGACCTCGACTTCAGAGGAGCCCGTATCCCGGCCTGACGCACTGAGAAGACGCTGTCATTCCTGCACGCAGACGAATCCAGCTTCCAGTGTTCTGACTCCCTTCGCGGGGTGTTAGAGTTCCAAGATCCGGCAGGAGATTCCCACCTCTCTCATTCTCAAGGTATGGAGCCGACTAGATCCTAGAGGGACTCTTGGCATACTAGACTCAACACAATCTTAGTTTACCAGACTAGAGAATATTCCACCTACTTCTACTCTTCCCTACACCTAGTCTAGGTTAGGTACACTGGGGTAGAACTAGCTTAGAGACGCATCGTATGAGTACTCGCATTTTTAGCTCATGTTATTTATGTACGTGAATATATGCTAAAAGATAATGATAGCGCAGTATTATTTATTTCTACTGCTTACGCTGTACATTATTTATCTTGCATACTGTCTTGTGATCATAACAGCACATATCTCTTACACGAGAAACAAGACTGTTCAATAAAACCTTTTTATAGAAACGCCCGTCTTTCCTTTCTGTGTAACTCTGCAGAAACTAAGCATGCACGATTGAATGAGTGAAACTGTTATCTATTGTTTCCACGATTCTGAGATATGTTCCGCTTCTAAAGGGAAACAAAGTTGTCATGTTTTTCGGTTGCCAGAAACTACTCCCTTCTTGTTCTCAAGGAGTTTCTAGTGGCCTCTGAGCTAGCTGGCACAGGTAATTAAGTTTAATATAATCGATAGGGACATACCGACCTTAGTCCTATGTCAAACCTATAGGTTATATTATTCCAATGCGCAGAGCCTATTAGGGAAATAGGAACTACACTACAAAACCTTTGGCGCCGAAACAACCGCAGGCACCGAAATCACCAAAGAAGCACCGTTTCGATGATCCGCTCGATAAACCGGACCCGAAACAGAAAGTGCTGTTCATTCATCCACAAACTGGGCATATCACCACCACAGTGACTCTAAAAAGGACTGATGCTGAAGAGGAATATCACATTCCTTTGAAGAAGAGAACTGTCGGAACTAACCCTTCTCCTCCTTCTCTTCCTCCTCCTATCCCATTTCCTCCTTCTCCACAGTCTATAACTGTGCGTTCTTCACCTCCGCACTCACCACACACACCTGATAACCAGGATGATGGGGATGATAATGGGGATGGGGATGACGATGGCCAACCAATACCTGCAGACCTATGGGATGATTATAACATTAAATTGCCCACAGGCAATGATCCTGACTGATATCCTACCAAACCCTCTCCTCCAGACGATAGTGTAGCATACATTGAATTGTTGGGTAGGGCTGCTGATTACCATGGGGTGCAGCTCCACAAAGATTCCCTCGAAGAAGATTTCCTTTTCGAGACCCTTAGCACTACTCAAAAGTCATCACACACTTTACCAATGCTCAAGGGTATGATCAGACATGTGGATGATATCTTTAGTGATCCTGTCAGGGCACGTATCATTACCCCTAGAGTAGACAAAAAATATAAGTCTGCACCATCTGACCCAGCGTACATTAGGGGTCAATTACCGTTGGACTCGCTAGTAGTGTCTAACGTACGCAAAAGGGCTAACTCCCAAACCACAGGAGATGCTCCACCCCCGATAAAGAATCTAAGCTTCTTGATGCTTCGGGGAAAAGAGTCGCATCTCAGGCAGCAAACGTCTGGCTGGCGCATATCCCACACACAAGCGTTGCTAGCTAAATACGACTGTGCGCATTGGGACGAGATGGAACAATTGATCCAATATCTACTCCAAGAACATATATCTAAAGCTGAAGACCTAATAAGGGAGGGACAACTCATTTCCAACAATCGAATCAGGTGCTCCCTCGATGCTGCAGACACGGCTGCCAGAGCAGTAAATACCAGTGTCCTTTTAAGAAGGCACGCCTGGCTACGTATCTCTGGATTCAAACCTGAGGTTCAAACCTCTATCTTAAACACACCTTTTGATAAGGAACACCTTTTTGGCCCAGTGGTAGACTCTTCACTGGAAAAGATGAAGAAGGACACCGAAGTGGCCAAATCCATGGGGGCGCTTCAGTCACCACAAGGACGTGGTTCCTTTTGACGCTCTTTCTATCGAGCGTGGTCCAAGAATTCTTCCTCAGAAAATACCTCCACCTACAAGAGTAATAACCAACCCTCTGGTTCTAAAAACTACTTCAGAGGGGGCTACAGAGGAAATAACGGTAAGGGAAGAGGCAGAGGTTCAAACACACGCACCTCCCCCTCCAATACAAAACAGTGACTCACCTCTCCTTCCCCCCGACCACCTAACACCTGTCGGGGGAAGACTGTCAAATTTCTTACCAGCTTGGCAGTCAATAACAGACAAGTGGGTTCTACAAATTATCCATTCTGGTTACTGCCTGGAGTTCATCAATACTCCTCCAAACATTCCCCCAAAGTCACACAAACTCTCATCGGATCATCTACATCTCCTCAAACAAGAGGTACAGTCTCTACTTTTAAAAGGAGCTATAGAGCCTGTACCACTACAACACCAAGGGTCGGGCGTCCTTTTACTTCCTAATACCAAAAAAGGACGGGTCTCTCAGACCAATCTTAGATCTCAGAGAACTCAATTGTTCCATACAGTCAGGCCATTTTCACATGGTAACACTTCAACAAGTACTACCTCTTTTGCAAAAAGGCAATTTTCTGTCCACCCTAGACTTAAAGGAGGCCTACTTTCACATCCCAATCCACCCTGCTCATCGCAAATTCCTCAGGTTTGTGATAGTGGGCCAACATTACCAGTTCAAGGTACTCCCATTCGGAGTCACCACTGCCCCCAGAGTCTTCACAAAATGTCTGGCAGTAGTAGCTGCTCATCTCAGGAGACAAAGCATCCACGTCTTCCCATACTCTGACGACTGGCTCATCAAATCCAGCACGTACCAACAGTGTCTCAAATACACTTCCATAACCATCAAGTTACTACATCCACTAGGGTTCACAGTCAATGTGCCAAAGTCACATCTTCAGCCAGCCAATATTCAGAACTACCTAGGAGCCACTTTAGATACTCAAAAGGCTCTGGCGTTCCCCAACGCAGCCAGAATTCGCAACATTCAGGCTTTGGTTCTTCAGTTTCAACCCAATCAATCTTTTCCAGCTCGGGCTTACATGCAACTGCTGGGGATGATGGCATCTTGCATCATGCATCATGATCGTCCCGTATGCCAGGCTCCACATGCGTCCGCTCCAGGAATCCTTAGCCAGTCAGTGGAACCAGTCCCACGGTTTATTAACCGATCTAGTGTTGGTAAGCGGCCGTACTCTTCGCTCTCTGCAGTGGTGGAACACACAAAATGTGTCGAAAGGACAGCCCTTCATAGACCCTGTTCCACAGACAGTACTAACAGCGGACGCGTCTCTAACTGGCTGGGGTGCTCATCTACAGCAACACACAGTACAAGGACTGTGGAGTCACCAACAAAAATTGCTCCACATCAACCATTTAGAGCTCATGGCCATATTTCTGGCCCTCAAAGCTTTTCAAACACAGCTGTCCTAGTTCGTACCGACAACATGACAGCCATGTATTACATACAAAAACAGGGGGGGATCACACTCCCTCCAACTGACCCACCTAGCCCAGGACATCTGGAGGTGGGCCATTCATCACAAGATCTATCTCCTAGCACAACATCTCCCAGGAGTAGACAATCAGATGGCAGACCTGCTAAGTCGTCCGAGACACAAAGTCCACGAATGGGAACTACACCCTCAAGTTCTCCTCCCATTCTTTCAAATGTGGGGCTTTCCAGACATATACCGGTTCACCACGCACCTAAACGCAAAATGCCCAAACTTCGCGTCCAGGTATCCACACCCATTGTCCAAAGGCAATGCACTATGGATGAACTGGTCAGTGGGATATGATGGTGGAACAGTTTGTGGCTGCTGAACCTTCACTGCATTGAATAATAACGTGAACTGAATCTAAGCAATGATAGACTCGAGAATATAATGGCTAAAAGACAGACCCCATCGAGACCTCATGCATATATATAATTTGTAAGAATACCAGACTTGTCCTCTAGGTTGCTCCGCTTGGCATCTCGGTGGACATGTATATGTAATGCTGCAGTTGCAATGAGTCTAGGGTGGGTGGGGTGGTAGGTATTTCTAGCTAATAGAGCCCGGGAGGGGGAGGGAATGGTGTTTTGTTTAGTATGATTATTCTGTACACGGAAATACTAATGCCAGATTTTTTATGGGTAGAAATAACTTTACATTATAGTTATTAAATATTTTAAACTGTTAAAGGATTGGTTAATTAAATTAAGATTAAAGATAAATTGCTTTAAAATTTTAATGATAACACCGGCACAAATGCACTTTATTCACTGCTGCTTTCTATTATTGCTGCTAAATTCTTTTAGTATAAAGTTGTGTATAAATTGTATGGGTAGAAATAATGTTTCTAATCTGTTGTGTTTTTTTTTTTCTTTGATTGTAATGATTTTTATTAATCAACAAATAAAGCAATTATCATCCCTACTAATGCCAGACGTTGAACAGTATATTCCGTGCAATGCAATGTTGATAGTTTGGTAATAATACACACTCTGGTCACATGCTATGACCCTGATATGCCAGGACTATGTTATCACATGTTTGAAAAGAATAAAGTATGTTTAAAAAAAAATGGATGAACTGGTCAGGGATATTTGCTTACGCTTTTCCGCCTCTCCCACTCATTCCATTAGTGGTTTGGATACTCAAACAAGCATCCCTGACACTAATCCTAGTTGCTCCCACATGGGCACGTCAACCATGGTTCACAACCCTATTGGAACTCTCGATAGTTCCTCATCAAAAACTACGTCTTACACCCAATCTCCTCACACAGAGCCATGGAGATATAAGACACCCAGACCCCAGTCAACTCAATCTGGCGATCTGGCACCTGAAGTCTTAGAGTTTGGCTATCTGAATCTACCGCCAGACTGTATGAATATCATCAAAGAAGCTAGACGTCCTACCACAAGAGCCTGCTTTGCAGCAAAGTGGAAGCGGTTTGTGATTTACAGTAATAACAACCACATCAATCCGCTGGATAATTCTGTCCAAAACATTGTATGCTATTTGTTACATCTACAACGTTCCAATCTAGCATACACGTCCATACGTTTACATCTAGTTGCAATAGCTGCATACGTACAAAATAGGCAACATCTATCTCTTTTTAGAGTACCTGTCATTAAAGCGTTTATGGAAGGACTCAAAAGAGTTATTCCCCTGAGACGTCCACCTGCTCCGGTATGGAATCTCAACATTGTCCTCACCAGACTAATGGGTCCACCTTTTGAGCCATTGCACAAATGTGAACTGCAATTTCTCACATGGAAAACTGCTTTCCTGGTGGCTATCACAACACTCAGAAGAGTAAGTGAGCTTCAGGCATTAACTATCGAAGAACCTTTTTTACAAATGCACCAAAATAAAGTAGTTCTTCGGACTAATCCTAAATGCCTTCCTAAAGTCATTTCTGCTTTTCACATGAATCAATCTTCCCTCAACCAGTGTTCTTCCCTCAACCAGATTCAGTAGCGGAACGTGCTCTACACACATTAGATGTAAAGAGAGCATTGCTGTATTACATAGAAAGGACAAAGCCTTTCCGTAACACAAACCAACTTTTTGTCACTTTTGCTCCACCCTACAAAGGCAATCCCATATCAAAATCGGGAATTGCAAGGTGGATAGTCAAGTATATTCAAATCTGCTACGCAAAAGCGAAACAAACATTAACAGTTCCCGCTAGAGCACACTCTACACGCAAACTGGGGGCTTCTATGTCATTCTTAGGAAATATACCCATAGATGACATATGCAAAGCTGCAACATGGTCTACACCTCACACATTCACAAAACACTATTGTGTAGATGTGTTAGCAAGACAACAAGCTAGAGTGGGCCAGGCAGTTTTACGTACACTATTTCAGACCACAGCAACAGATACAGGTTAGCCACCGCTTTGGGAGATAACTGCTATATAGTCTATGATCTACAGCTCATATGCCTCGAACGGAAAATGCTACTTACCCAGTGTGCATCTGTTCTTGGCGTATAGAGCTGTAGAGTCGTATGCGCCCACCCACCTCCCCGGGTACCTATACCTGTTGCAGTAATGTCTTACTTAGATACAAGCATTCATGGACATCTCCTTTTACTACTCCTACTATCTCCATTATCACCCTCTGCGGGAAAACAATCTAACAATGGAGTCTATGCCCATGCGCACTATCACCGAAAGGAGGAGTCACCTATCTCGTGACTGGAAAGACTTCTTCGAAGAAAAACAAAGTGCAAACATCCGGACCCAACACTAGATGGCGATATATGCATAGCATATGACTCTACAGCTCTATACGCCAAGAACAGATGCATACTGGGTAAGTAGCATTTCCCTTTCTTGTCTAGATCTGGTATCTTAAGATGATCTGTAATTTTTTTCTTGTTTCCTTGTATTAATGCTAAACGCCAATAGAGTGTTTTATTTAAAAACAATATTTGTTATCTTGCAAGCTGAGCTCTACCCTGCACACCTTCCTAGTTTAGGCCATAGAGATTGTTAAGAAATATTTGTTACTAGTTGATGATAAATGTGCAACCAGTTATCTATAACAATATTTTATAATGAAAACAAACACTTGGAAGTCTAAATTCAATTTGACTGCAAAGATTGTGTTCTTCCAGTGCATTTACTCAAAACAGTCGTACATGTATCATTTCTTTTAGATTCTTTTTGGATTGCTTGTTTACTTACTTCCCTTCGCTCCATTGTCTCTGCGTTCGTCACTAATGCCCTTACATGTCTACTCTGGTATCTTCATATTTGGAACAGTGATTGCGACTGCTCTCATGGGATTCACAGAGAAACTCATATTTGCCTTGTAAGTATATACATTTTCATGTGCACTGTTGGACTCTCCTTTTTACCAGATACACCTATTTTTGCACCTAAAATGTTGTTAAAGTGAATCTTTGTGATATATAGTGCTGGATTAATTTGAATAACTACTTTAGTTCCCTGTTCTTTTGTTACAAAGTTAAGATATTCTAAGCTGAGTTGTTGTGACCACATCCTTCCTTTCCAATAGATATAAATTGAAAACGTTTACTTAAACGCAAACATAGGTCCTAATTTAGAGTTTGGTTATCCTGCCTGCCTTATTACAACCCCACCATATTTTTCACATTAGCTTTTAGGATACATTGTGACCTCAAGATAGCGCCCCTGTTTTAACTGTGTCAAGGGACCATTACCCTATATACACTTCCCTGGTTCCCTTAGACTCTTTTATTCTCACTACCCTATTTTTATGACCCCTTACATGCACTCATCTAATGGCGTCTACGGATCAAAAGATCTCCGCTAAAGAGCCCCCAGGCCCGTCAAGCATTGCAGCGCCAGCTTGACGTGGAGCGCCCTATGATGAAGCATGACACCCTACTGGGTGTGTGAAGGCGCTATGATCTGACCACTCGGATCCCTCGTGATCCTTATGGTCAGGCAACTGATTCCATGCTGATTAGGGTCGAATTTGTCCCTTAAGAGGAACTACCCCATTGATATGCTATGCCTTATTACAAGTTCATTATATTCTATGGCACTTGTAAAAAGGCGTACCGGATATCATGATGTTATGACGGAGTAACCTATCGGCCAAACTCTAAATCAGGTCCAAAGCTTGTATGCAACAAGTTGTTACCTCACTTTTAGAGAGAAGACTATTAATATACTTTTGTGGTCATTTAGACATAGGAGAGACCCTCATCCCCTTTATCTATAGCTTCTGAAATATTCACCAGCCAGGCACTCTTAGCCATTTACAAAAGAGTAAACTTCAAACAGAATGTAGACCAATCAAGGGATGAACTCTGGAAATGTCATTTTCCTTGTTGTACAGGCCTGGCAACACCCTGGTTTAAATTTGAGAATAACATTCGAAAACACGGGAAAACTGTTTCACAATTTACCTCATCATTAGTGGTTTTGAAGCTATGAAAACTGGCAATAATGTGTATGTTCTTTCAACAGACACAATCTAAACAGTGAGTTTTTCATTTGATCAATACAATTCTTTTTTTAAATCTTTTTATTAAACATTTATTCGGTCCACCATTACAGTAAAAAAATAACAAGCAGATGTATTTTGGCAACATCAAGAGCAAGAGGTAGGATATTACATGCAAATGACAGGGTTCACCGTGGTAGCACCAGATGCGTCTTTCAGTTGTCTCCCTGGTGTTCTCCCGATCAATACAATTCTTGTTCTCTTATTTGCAAGATAACCTAAGGTAACAGCAAAGACACACTTGGCTCACTCTCGGTTTGGAAAAGGGTCCCAGGATGCCTGACCCCAACATGGCCGACACTGGTGACTCCTTCCCCCTTGCTGAACTTTTTACCTACTTATCCCTTCCTGGACTATGCCTGACCCCAAGAGGACTTCTAGATCTCTTTTTGACCATGGCCTCCCTCTCCCACCCGCCCCCGCACTACTCTGACATTCCCTCAAGAGGACTTCTAGATCTCTTTTTGACCATGGCCTCCCTCCCCCATCCGCCTCCCGCACTACTCTGACATTCCCTGAGGACACATGAACTCTTTCTGGACAGCGGAGTCCGAGGATTATGTCCGATGCCCGGTGGAGCTGCTCTGTTCAGCTAATGAGGAGATAGGACTTGGTTCACCCCCTGTCCGTCACCTGCCCAGCCAGACCTTGGGCACAGTTTTTCTCCCCTTCTCCCTGTCTCACCCACCCTCCCCCTCATTGTATTCATGCCATTCTGCTTTTACCTTGTTCTCCTTTCTATACACCGGTCTGACCGATACATGTTGGTTGCTTCCTTGAGAGCTATAGGGGAGACTGGCCTCGGACGACCTCACTGGCCGTCACCTACCCATTCGGTCTTTGGGCTGATTTTACCTCTGTCTCTTATTCCTTCCTCCCCCTCGTCCTCTCACTCCCCGTCTCCCCCTTCCCTCTCTACTTATCTCTCCTTCTCTCCTGTTAATGTGTCTCATATATTTTGATGTAATGTAAATTGTTATTATTGTTGTAACTTTGCTGACCTTATGTAAAGCGCTCTGATACCTTCAGGTCTAGCCAGCGCTATATAAAACTCTTTAAATAAATAAATTAAATAAAACATCATCTCTACTGAAAACGTGTAATTGTGGATTATTAACTGTTTGATGAAACTGACATCTGTGTAAGGAAGTAAAGTGATCAAGCAGTAATCTTTGCACTTTTATAATGCAGTGGTGGTGCAACCACCTTTGTCATACTTTGTTACATTTTAAATGGCACAATAGAAACAGAATTTAGTTTTGCAGCGGATTACAGCATAAGAATGTCCATTCATTGAACCTCTTCTGCAGAACCGTGCTAATAATCTGCGGTGCAGCACTACTTCTCTGATAAAGATCCTTATCTTCCATCTGTGGGTAGACCATAGAGACAGTAGATTTATTCAGGGGCTGCTAATGGTTCTTCAAGCTCGTGCTGTATCTCAGATGATGATGACTCTGACGTGCATCCAAGGGCTCATAGCAGATCTTATTTGCTTCGTCCAATGCTTCAAGTCCTTATCTGAGTGACTACAGAAATAAGTCAACACCACTTCCTTCTCATGAATCAAAGAAATTCAGGAGAGATGGCCACAGACTGAGACTCTCCTGAAAGTGGATCTACTGGATATACCAGCTGCACCCTCATTAACAAGAAAGCAAACATATACCTCCCCGTAGTTCATCAAGGAGATTAAAGCACATAACCACCAGAATCTTTGATTCTAACAGAAATGGAGCATGTAACAGCTGAAGGGAGGCAAACGTGCCTATGGACACCAGTTAGCTGCCTGTCCATCTGCTCCTGGCAAAGGGAGGAGGTCTGGCACAAGGAAAGCTCAGATGCTACTTTCCATGCTTCTCAGGAGCTTTGGTTGGATTAAGCAGCCTTTTGCAGCTCTTAATGCGCTAACATTAAAGCATCAATCACAATGTCTTCTAAACAAAGTTCCTTTTCAGACATATTGCCCTGCCCAAGAACTGGATCAGTGATTAGGAACAATTAGTTCCAAGACTAGTGTACTTTAGAAAGGTCCTCAGCTACACAACAAGAAACCATTAACAAACGTAAGAAATAAAAAGAATCATAACAAAAAAACAGATTAAAGTATGGGTGGAGTTAAGATGAAGATGGAAAGCTGGATATATTGTCATTCAAATCTTTTGTATGTGTATGACATTGTTTCTTTCGTTGTGACTTCTTTGAGATGATAATATATATATATATATATATATATATATATATATATTTTAAGGTCAGCTATGTTCAGTTCTTTCATTGTGTGCCATAACCACCTTTCCTTTAGTATTTTTGCTTCTTTAAGTTCAGCAATATTGATGTGCTTTTTTGAATCGTGTTCCTTGTTAACGACTGTGTTGTAAGTGTGGTCTTCAAAATACAAGATAAAGATGAATTATTGCTTCTCTAGCTACTTGCCGTGTCATGCATTTTCTTTTCTTCCTAATTCCTATCAATGGATGACAACATTATATTAGAAACCACTTTGACACGTAGAAACAAAATCATTCTCTAAGGGGTATTACAGTATTTGCAAGTGTTTTATAAAATCATCCATTTATATCGCAGGAAAAGTCCAGCCTACAGTACTTCCCCACCGGAGGCCATTTTCGTGAACACGCTGGGTGTTCTCATTATTATCTTTGGGGCATCCGTACTGTGGATGTTGACCAGGCCACAGTGGAAGCGCCCACCAGAGGCAAACAGCAAACTCCAGTCTCCACCTGGTGAAGCCACCGATTGCACAGAGAATGAATCCACTGCAACAGACTGCAGCAACGCCGCCAAAACTGATGTTGAGTACAATAGTGAGGCGGCTGCTAGAAGAAGGAAGCTGGATGAAGCGGGTCAAAGGTCAACTATGTAACACTATGTCAATGTACTTGGGTGTTAAGACTTTAACTAAAATAAGACTTTTCAAGCCTGATCTTTATAGAATATGTACTCTTAGGTCAAACATGTTTATTTTCCTGAGTCAAGGATTGTTAATATGTACATTATTATACTCTTACTTACTAACCCTTACATGGCTACTCTGTGCAGCTGGTTTGCACCCAGTAGTTAAGCTTCAAAGAACAGTGAATAGAAAGGAATCGATTTTATCAGCTACCCTGTGGCAGTCGTTTGTAGTGTATAATTAAAAATTCTGATAGCAAGGTTGTAGTATTTTAATAATATTTTAATAAACCATTAAATGTATGCTATGCAATGCTTTGGGAAGTTGAAACAAAACAACTAAGCCCCGTCCTATCCTCCAAAAAGATAAAATGTGACTTTAATTGCTTTACTGGAAATTGTTGTGTACCCTAGAATGAGATGCATGAATTGAAGCAAACTAACTGCATCTCATGTATACTGGCTGATTAGTTTGCAATTGATTGACACCGTCAGTATTCGACATGCTATGAATAAACAGATGAGTTAACAGATGAAACAGCCACTGATAAGGAACATATACTCATTGTAGAATTTATTCTCGGAGTACAGTAGCCGTATTGATGTTGGAGTGAGGAATATAGATTTGAAGGGTGGTGCAATCAAGCAGGCGTTTTTTTAAAGTCTCTTATCACAAAAGTATATATTTTATATATCACCAGCTTGTTCCTACGTTTACAGGTGCACTAAAGATTAACCTCTAATAGGTATTTGCCCAAGGTTTGTAGTTACGGATTAGAAGCTACATAGGGGCATTACTCAGATGCTGGTTTTGATTACAAATCGCAACAGTTCAGAAAATAGTATTTTACTCATGTAAATCGATGTTACTTGCTCACACATTTGTATTTTTCTCTTTCATTATTGAAAAATGCAAGAACCACAAGGATAAATGTGAAAAAACAGCTATTCAACTTCATATATAACTTAGTCCAAGTATGTTAACAACGGCAAAAAGCCACCTATACCAATTGGTACACCCATACATGCGTACAAGTGCTTTTGCATAGTTCTGGTGCTACTTTCTGTTTCATAATCTAAAGAACTATATAGTTATGTGGAAAAGAGTTTGGATTGAAGTAGGTATGTAGTCAGTGTGTAGTTAAAACGGATATTGACAATTTAGATGCAGGTTAATAGGGAATATGTGATTTATGACTAATTCAGCGCCTGCGGCTCGCGGTAGAAGTACAGTGAATGCTATCTCACCCTATGCTATTTAAGTTGAACCTTTCTAACTCATAATATGGGATGAAGAAAACCACAGTGACCTATTAACACTTACTTGGCAGATTTGCAAAGAAATTGCAGATGTGGAAGCATGACTCGTGTATCAGCAATTACCTCATTTAATGGAAGCTTCTCAAATCTGTGCTAATACGCCTATTTGATTCACATCCAAATTTCTACAAATAAATATTGCGAGAAGGGTGTTGCTTGTCTTAACTGCGGATAATCCCATTTTACAAACAATGCATCTCATGCTAGGTCCTGTTTTGTGATCATACCTTCGAGCAACATACTCATAAAACATCTGATGCAGGGAAAGTAATCCTAAAAAACTTCTAAAACCAGCAATTATCCTAAACCGTTATTTAAAGCAGTCACATGTTGGCTAACTGAGCTTCTTTCTGGCAACGCAGTTTGCATTGACAAAAAATATTACACAAATATATTATATTATTTTTGAATAAAATGAATTTAATTAGCAAAAACACCTTTGCCAAACTGCTTAACTTCTGCTCGCTCAGATTTCTAGAGCAGAACCTGCATTTTGAGAATTTATATTTTATATATTTCTGTAATGCCTTAGCTGCTGTGAGGCTACTGTTTATGCCGATATACAAACTCCCCAGGATTTTGTGATTTGCAAAAAAATCGCGAAATCAGCCTTTTGTAAAAATGCTGCTATTTTTACAAAAGTGCCTGCAAAATATGTAAAAATAAATTTTAAAAAACTGCCGTTCACCCTCTCTTTACTGGCTCTGTGCTGCCACTGAGCGATTAAAGGGAGGGTGAGCAACGGGCAGGCAGCAGAGGTGATCAATGCCTCTGTCGCCTGCCTGTGAAATGCACCTCGCCCCCTCCTGAGCAATTAGCCTGCAGGCTGCCTCACACCTTTGTGTGGACCCTGCAGGCCATTTGAAAGCACAAGTCTGCAGTATTTTTGTGGCGGGCACATATTTTGCCCACTGCAAAAATACCGCAAATTTTGAGGTTTTGGGCCGCAAATGTTGCTTTTTTTTGGCCGTGAAATTTGCCACCCAAAGCCACAAAATCCTGGGGGGTCTAGATATAGTACTTCCGCGCTGAGACTGAGATTGATTTCACTTGCCAACTTCGAATAATGGCTTGCTATAGTTTATGGATTATTCCTTCAGGGCGCACTTAGTCTTTGTAAGCTGGTCAAGTTTTCTCGCTAGAAACCAAATGTAGACACCGTAGACCTCGTTATTTCTCTGCTTGTTACTACTTTCCAATTTTGGGTACGCTTGAACGCTGTGTCAAATTACAATTTCAAAAATGCATTGGTGTGCACAGACCTCTTCAGCCCTATCAAACACCTTTTTATCCCTGATATAGTATTCAGATTACTACCCTGTTAGTCCAGCTGCGAGCCTACTGGATGAAGGAGCGCGTGTTTGCTCAACATCCTCGATCTCTCGGACACTTTTGACAAGGTTAACCAGAGGGAACATTTGTCTATTTTTCCATTTTCCTGGGAGGGAGGAACAAGCCTTCAATTTAGTCACATCCGGATTTATCCAGGTGAATTCTGCCTTATTGGTTTTGGTGTGTCCCAGTGTTTGGTGGCATATTTGTCATTTTTTTGCATCCATATTGGGGCCACTTTTGTAAAAAAAAATTCCATACACGTTGGGTAGGGAGCAAGTCCTGGAATTGCCTTACATGTTATCTGTCTGTACACACCCTAGGTTGTCTCTAGGTTGAGGTCCTAGGTTGAGTCTCTAGGTTGGATACTCCAGGTTATAATCTTCCCTTTTGATGAGGTTTGCCCGAAATTTTTATTCTATTCTCAGTACCCACACACATATCCATTTTAAGCAGCGTGAAAGTGTCGAGGTTGACTCTAGTGTCTCTCGCCACCTGTATGTTGATGACATGCAGTTCTGTCTTCGGTGCCCTCTGTTAAACATCAGCACCCGGGTGATTGACGCAGTCTCATCGAGTACTGAATGGGCCTGGATTGTCTGAAGCATCATCTGTCAGTCTTTAGTTTCTTCTAATCACAGCCTCCACCCCTCCCCTTTCATTGTACAAGAAAGGCTTATTTCTGTTCACCAGTTGGCCACATGGTGAGGTCTCCGAAACTTGCTCTTGATTCAGGGTCGTCTTATAAGCCCCACATTGACAAGATCATGCAATTGTGTTTTTACCAAGTGTCTTTCCTGACAAAGTATTAAAATGATTTCTAGCTCATTCCGATGTTCTTGTTCTCTTTTTAATTGGATAATGAAAATGACCTTCTCCTCTCTTTGGCCTACTCTCGGCTGCACTCTCTCCTCGGAAATCTGTTTCATAAACTTATGCCTGCCTGATTTCTCAGAGGGAGAGAGAGAGTGTGTGTTAATGCACTGTCTACCCTCATGACACCTCTTCTTACAGCCTTGAACGCCCAGTGGGGTAAGCGTCACCAGTCCCAGCAATATACAGCTTCCCATCAGGGCTCCACCTCTGCCTTTTAACTTTAGATTCCATGCCTCCTTCTGTAACACAAGCTCACCACCCTCACAAACGAAGTCAGATCTCCGTGCTGCCCCACATAGCAATCACCAGCTTCCCTCTCTGCTATTTTGTGGGGAAACGTCTTGTGAGAACTCCTGGGAGAGCATTCTTTGTTTCTGTTCAGATAGTTCTCTTGGTACACACCAGTGCTTAATTTGTAAATAAGTGCCTGGGCCCTCGTTAGGAGGACACTGCATTTTGCACCACCAATCGCCCCTGCCAGCGCTGCCAATGACTGTACCAACACAACTACTAACCATCACACTATTACAAGTGTGACAATTCAGACTATTCCAAGCTCCCAAAGCTAGCTATGAGAATGGCTTGGGTTGCAGGTATTAGTAAATATTAATGTATATCGAATTTATAAACAATTATTGTTGTTGTGCTCATCGTTAAATTAGATAAACACCACCACCATGTGGCAGACTGTCATAAGTGCCGGTATTGACAATCAAGTGCCAGTGCTGTGCCCCGGAAACCACCAGCTCAAATGAATCACTGGTACATACCATGTCCTGAGGTTCAGTCATGTTTTATCGGGTTAGTGCTCTGCCCTGGCAGCGAGTTCCTGGTCTGAGAGAGAGATGAGCACTGCACAGAGCTCAATACAGATCTGACTGTTCAGGGGATCCAGTACTTCCACTCTGCCTTCCTGAATTATTTCTTATTGTGTTGTAACATGTTATTCTTGTTTTATGTAGTGCTCAACTGCTCGTCTCCTGGGGTTAGTGTGAGCTTAAAAGTGCCATCCAGTGAATGATGTTACACTTGGTTTTACAAACCGACCACACATCAACAAGCAAAAGTGCATTCTGTGACCCTTATTATTGATGATTGTTGATGAAGGCAAGATTGGGCTATATTCTTTCTTTTCACTGGGTGACAATTTAATAAATGTTTGAGAGATTTAATGCAGGACAGTTGCTCAAACTCATGTAATACACTAATTTGACATTCTCATAGAGATTTGCTCCTGGCAAACATGAACACATATCCGCATGATTTCTTCTTACCTTTTGAGAAAAGATGACATTAATCCAATTAAAAGTCTTTGAATACCAGAGGACAGCCCCTTGAATGTTGTAATGTCTGTCACTAGCCGACTTTTGTCCCTACACAACGTGGGCCCTCGTTACAAGTGCAAGGCTAAATTCCAAACCGTGTGAACGTCTGTTTTAACAGGGATCAGAATTACGAGTTGTATGATCATTCCCCCTCATGGAGTCCTCCTCATCCCACTCCTAAACTGTGAGGTTGTTCCCCTCCCCTGACCCGTCTACCATGCTTTGAAATGGTATTAATATTTTAACCCGTTTTTTCTTTTTCATTTTTAAAAGTTTTTCTTTTACTTTTTTCCATGCAAGACCATAAACCACGCCTCTGCCCTCTCCTCCTCCTGTTTGTTTTCTTATCGTGATGGAGTGGAGAATAATCGTGAGCACGCCTTTTCTTTACTTTTATAATATATGCTGTTTGTTATTTGTGATTTGTTTACCGCTTCACTGAGTGTGCGGTCCATTGCATTTATGACAGTTTGGGATGTGCTCCCTACCCATGTGCTGGCTTGGGCAGGGAGGCATATCGTGTCTTAAATCGGGCTGAGCGGGAGCACAGTGCGGGCACCCCGGACTCATGCCAGCGTGCTTTAGGTGCGCGCTGGGCGCGGGTAGGTGGCTAATGTCACCTCACAAGATCTGGTTGCTCGATAACCTCTTCAGACTCGGGTGCAAGGGGAGTCTGAAGAAGTACTGCAGATATCTAGAAGAGATTCGCGCTGGGCGCGGGTAGGTGGCTAATGTCACCTCACAAGATCTGGTTGCTCGATAACCTCTTCAGACTCGGGTGCAAGGGGAGTCTGAAGAAGTACTGCAGATATCTAGAAGAGATTTACAGTCTCTGATTAAAGAGGCTGTGGACATTGCCTTGCAAAAACCTTGGGCAAAGCGTCTGAGGTTCAATGATGATGATCAGGATATGGGTACTCAGGGGAGTCATCCAACTGACACAACTAAAGGAGGTGTTGAAACATATTTGAGACTTAATAGGATTTAAGAAAAAGGCTCCAGATGAAGAAGAATTCTTGGCTCAGTAATATATATCATATAATGATATATCATTAAGACAATTATTTTGAAAGAGTGGAACGAAATTGACAAAGCTGCCATTCCTAGATTTCTCAGCAGGTGGTATGTGCTGGAAGGGTTTGATGACCATTTTTCACAGACACCTAAAATTAACCCTATCCTGGCATCTATGTCCTTGTCGTCTTCGTTAGCTTCAGGGGATGCAGTTCTTTCTGATTCTGTGGATAAAATAGTGGAAACCTCTTTAAAATGGGCTTATGCAGCTTCTAATTATGTGATGAAGGCAAATACATATGTTTTGCAGATGCTATTCAGACTCTCTTAAAAGACTTTCATGCCTTATTTGACTTTCTGCAGGCTAAGGATGCTATGTCCACTCCCTTAACGAATATGGAACTGGTCGCTCAGTTTTTATCTGACATCATTTTTGACAGTTTTGTGCCTCTAAGTTGGCTGGAGGAGCTTCTGTGGCGGGCCATAGAACTTTATGGATGAAGCCTTGGAAGCTGGAAATGAGTCAAAGGTCTTTAATTTATGAGTTACTTTTCCGAGGTGTAAAACTGTTAGGCCCAAAACTGAATGAGATGGTGGAGAAAGCAGCTGAAGAAAAGGAAATTTTGAGGGCTGTCAAACAAGCGTCAGACAAAACATTTTTTGGGTACAACAGAGGCACACTTACTAACCAAGACAAACGTCCCTTTCAAGGACGGGCCCGTGGTCAGGTGGCTACGTTTTACAATAAGTCTCGGCCATCAATCTCCTGTAATCAAGAAAGGCAGCAGTCCAAATGACTATATGGCAGTGGGAAGATGTTGAAGGGATTTTGTGGCACATTGGAAAAATGCGATAAGGGACTCTTTGTCCTCTTAATTGTAGAACATGGGTATTGGATAAGGTTCAAAGATTGATCTCCAAGGTCTTGTGTCAGGTCTACAACATTGCCAAGAGACTCTGAAGTTTTAGTCAATGATGTCTGGAGTCCAAGCACTCCTAGACAAGAAGGCAATAATCTTAGCTCAGCAGTATCAGAAGGAGTCGGGCTACTATTCGACTCTGCTTCTAGTACTGAAATCGAATGGAAAATGCAACCCTCTATTCAATCGCAAAGACTTGAACTAGTTTGTTCTAGCGGAACCTTTCAGGATGGTGTCCCTCCAGGCAATCATGCCATTGGCAATGAAAGTCGACTATCCAGTGACACTGGACCTCCAAGACGTGTATTTTTACGTGACGATTTATCTCGAGAGCCAGACATTTTTGAGGTTTGCTGTAGGAGAGCATCATTATCAGTTTCAAGCACTCCCATTCAGTCTGGCTACAGCTCCTCGAGTATTCACAAAGGCATTACCACCTATTGTAGCTTTTTTGTGATTGAAAGGTATTGTGATCTTTCCATATTTAGATGATTGGTTACTCTCTGTACCTTGTTTCTCTAAGTCACAAGAGGCTGTGACAATGGTAATCACGACTCTCCCAAGACTTTGGTCTGTTGCTAAATCTTCAAAAGTCCCACCTGGTTCCGTTTCGGGTCACAAACTTGATCGGAGCCCGGTTCGATACTCAAGTGGGGACAGCGTTCTTTCCTCTTGGAAGAATGACTTCAATTCGCACCAGTATTTGAACAGTTGGCGCACTCCCAAAGTGCAGACAGGTTACGGTTGAGAGTTCCAGGTCTATTGGCAGCTACGACAGCGGTGTTCCATGGGTAAGATTTTATTTGAAGCCTGCAGTAAATCACATTCTGGCTCTTTGGTATCCAAGTTTGGTGGATCGCGACCACTTTATTCTGATCACAACTCAGATATCAAAGGATTTGTTAAGGTGGCTGGAGGAGGACAGTCTCCTAAAAGAGAATCATATTCCGCTTTCAGCACCGCTACTTCTATCGACAGGCCCCAGTTTGTGGGATAGGGGTGCGGTGTGGGGAGAACAGGAGAGAAAGGTTCCTTGGACTCCTTGGGAGAGCACCCACTCCTCGAAGTAGAGTGAGTTAATGACTATCGTTAAAGTGTTAGTGTCAACCCAGGACCAATTAGAGGGGAAGAATGTGGCTGTAAGAACAGGTGGCGAGGTGGTACCAAGACAGGCAGGTGGGAATGAAGAGCAGATCCCTCAATCTAGTGATGTTTCAGATTGGTGCTTGGGCAGAGAGTCATGCTAGGAATAAGGGCGGTTTTTATTCAAGGCCCATTGAATTATTGGGAGGGCAGCCTCAACAGAAACATGCCATCTCCAATGAGGTATCGTTTATCCACCCATCAGTTCCATCTGGTATGTCAGAGCTTCAGCACACCGTGGTTAGACCTCTTTGTATTCCCAGAAAATGTGTTGTGTCCCCATTTTTGTACGGAAGCACCATGTCCACAGGCATGGGCAGTGGAAGCGTTGGCGATTCCTTGGCCTCAGGGGTTGTTTTTCACCTTCATCCCAACATCCTATTCTTCTGAGAGTGATTCAGAAGATTCAAGGGGAACGGCCATATGTAATCTTAAAAGCACCTTATTGGCTGAGGCGCCCTTGAGGCTGATGGCTTGGGTTGTTCCAAACAGATGCCTCTGGAGATTCAATCCTCTTGAAAGCACTCTATTTCATCCAATTATTAAAGAGTTTCCAACTGCAGAGACCATCGGTCCAGAAGGTGGTTCCATCCTGGGATCTGTCTGTTGTGCTGAGGGATTTGCAAGGGGCTCCTTTTGAACCTTTGGAGGAAGTCGATCTTGTTTAGATGATAACCAAAGTTGTGTTTCTTAGTTGAAGGAACCTCAGCCAGATGATTGGGTAAGTTGGGGGTGCTCATGGCTATTTTTCCGTGTGTCAAATATTTTCCTGATCAAGTAATCCTGAAGTCGGATCCAAAATTTGTCCCTAAGATTCCTTCCTCTTTCCACTCTACTAAAGAAGTGATTTTGCCAGTCTTTCAAAATCCCTCTACAGATTCTATACTGTCTACTTTGTATGTGAGGCCGGATCTACTGGTTTATCTAGAGCGCACTAAACCTTTTAAGATCTTGAAATCTCTTTTTATTGCACATGGGTCGGTGATATAAGGGAAGAAAGTTTCTACTCAAAACTTGAGTTGGTGGGTTCTACTGGCAAAAGCTCAGGAATATCAGTCTGTGGGGGGCCCTCTTCCTGCTGATGTCCAGGGTCACTCAACTAGAGCCATTTCGACCTCCTGGGCATTGGCAGGAGGGGTTTCTTTACTTGAAATCTGCAAAGCAGCAGCTTCGTCGTCACATCAGACCTTTATCTAGCATTACAGACTTTCTGTTTCTGATTAAATGGATGGAAATTTTGCTTCAAAGGTTATTGCTGCTGCAGTGAAGTAATTTTTGTTGTCAATAAATGATTATGCATCTGAATGGAGTGGTGCATTTTTATTTCAGCTTGGTTAAGCCTCCCAGTTCAGGACAGGCATGAGGAGGACTCCATGAGGGGATAATAAATCCGTTATTTACCGGTAATCTTCATTACGCCGATTAGGGGACCTCCTCTTCCCAGTCCACTTATCTCCTGCCCTCCTTCCTTTGTTGCATCTCTTATTTTTGTCTCAGCTAGGTAATATAAAAGGAGGAGGAAAGGGGGGAGGGATTAATTATAGAAATGGGAGGAAAAAAGTAGAAGAAAGACTTTTAAAAAGGAAAAAGCAAAAAGGGGTTAAAATAGTAACACCATTTGAAGTGCGGTACACCTGTCAGGGGAGGGGAACACCCTCACAGTTCTGGACTGGAGCGAGGAGGATCGGTAATCGGGGTAATGTAGATTACCATTGTAACTGATTCCTTATCACATCCTCCCAGTTTTCCTCTGAGAGACTCCAGCAGGTCAACTGCTCCAAAACCTACTAGGAGAAAAAGCCCATAAAAAAGGCAAAAATGCTCAATTTGGTGTTTTTAAATAATGATTCTGCATTTTATCCAATTCAGAGTTAAAAACTCAGAATAGGAGGTAAAGACCTCATCCTGGGGTAATAATATTTACCATGTGCGATAAATACCCCACCCACTTCCGCGTAACTAGTAATGAGGACAATAGTATCTTGTGGGCTATGGAATATATAGGATTCACATGCTCAGGAGAGCAATACCCCATTTCTGAATCATGGAAATTTAATATTTGGTGTATTAGCATACTCCTGGGCATCATTATAAAACTGGTAAAACATGTTTTAATGTGAAAATAGGGAATTAAAAAAATAGGAAAATAGCACTTGCATATATAGGGTGTGAGGCAAAGCAAGACCAGTTTCAGCAGCAATAATTATTTTTCAATGTGCTGAATAGTACATTTGTGTGTGCGGCAGTTGGTGTGGTGCCTCAGGCAGGTTAATTGGATCTTGCATTAAGCCTCAGGGACTGTAGGTGTATAACGTATCTTAGCACAACATGTGCTGTGGCTTTAACTCGAGTGCTCCTCTTTTATTTTACTGCTTGTTTCTCTGAGATAGGAAGGCCTGTAAATTCTGTAAGCCTAACTACATATTTTTGGTAGGGATCCAGGATAAGGGTTCCAAATGGTGGTCATTTTCAGATAAGTGTTTCCCTCTCTTTTAAAATGACCTTCCTAGTGGGACTTTGTCCCAGAACCTCTTGCTGGCCGCATGACTTCCCCAATGTACCTCAAGTGAGGTGCAGGCTCGGGTAGCCTTGTTGTTCCCCGTAAAGCTCTGAGGATGTCTGACACTTGACAATGGCTCCCTTCGACAGGCACTTTCAAAGTGTCCAGTCACTCACGCTTGGTGCATACCACAGCCGTTCATCCAGTTTTGGTGTACATCTTTAAACATTTGCAGTTCTCTATTTTCCTTAGCCTAGAGCTGTGCACAGTGATTGAGTAATGATGTAAGGTCCAGACAGGCGTCTTTTTCCTTCCTTGACTTTAACCATCCACATTATTTGAACAAAGTCAAGGTAGGTGAATGTGTGGAGGCTGTCCCTGTTGTAAGACGGAGTCCAGGAAGCAGTAAAATAGAGACAAGTGCCCTCCTAACCAGAGAAACTACATTTTCTCCTCCTCTTGTTCTCCAGAGAGAAGATGAAGAATCCGAAAACCTTCCCACAAGGGTTCATTCTTCCTGGAGGTCACCTGCCCTAGAGTCCTTTTCTGGCTCTTGCAAACAAGGAAGTTACTACATCCATTACAAAGTGTCTCAGAAGCATCTCTTCTCCATCACCATTGACCTACTTAGGTGCAAATGCAGATCCTGTAAATCTTCCTTTTAATAAAGTCAGACGGGCATGTATCCAGAGGGAACCTTTCAAAGATTTACTGGTTCAGCTGAAGGATAGCTTTTCAGTTCTGTCCACCATGGTTGGTACCTCTACAGGAATGATCAGTCAGTACTCTCAATCTCAACGTTACTACTCCATGATGATGTCAGGGATGTCATTTTTAGGGAATGGAAAAACCTTGCAGTTTATGTATTTGTGCTTTCTGGTGAGGCTACGTGAACTGGAGAATGCTTATTTTGAACATCCAGAAGCTTGTCAAGTGAACTCTCTCCTCTCCTCCTGTTTACCAAATTGGCTTTTGGTGTGCGTGCAGAAGTTGTACCATGGTACCTTATTGGTCCTATAATGGGGTGTGCTCTAAAATACTGGTCAGCATGCACTTCACAGCCCCTGTCAGAGGATTCTTAAGCACAGACTGAGCACTCTGGGTTTTTATCAGAACTATTGAAACCGCAGCATGTGCTACTTCTATCAGACATGGCGTTGGATGAAATTCAAGCTACAGCATTGGCTGCAGAGACACTGGCTAGTAGCTTATTATATCTAGATGTGATACTGGAAAATAATGTCAGCACAAAGGAATACCCTGACTTACCATTCACAGAATATAAATATGTGGTTGTGCACCAGGGTGCCCCAGTCATCATAGCATTTAAAGATTTAAAATTCTTTGCAGCATGTTTTAAGGCAAGGGGATCATTTGGGGTTTGGGAGAGAGGAAGCAGAACCCAAAATTGCCGCAGTAAACTTGCATCCCCCCCCCCACACGTATAGGTGGGAAAAACATTGAATTCCAGAAAGTGGAGCCTCAGCTGTCCAATTTGAGGCGTCAGAGACTCCCTGCCCTGCTGCTATGTACATGATCATAATTTGTTCCCACCCTACTATGTACAGTTCTGTGATTCTTCATAGCTGTTTTGCTTTATACACCTATGTTCCTACAGTCACCTCAGCCAGAGTAATGATGGAATTGTGGGACTTACTTTCACCCTCTTCTCCCAGGGAGAGGAGAACCTCTTTCCTGCTTTCACTTTGTTAATGAATGCATGCTTTATTTAGGACTTAAACTTTAAGCATTAAGTTGATCATGAATGTATGCTATGCGGGTATCAAGGAAAGATAAGCTGCCTTCTGCATCCATATCAAGCTGGTGACTACTTTTGGTTACCACTTTGCCATATGAGCATTCAGAGATGAAACTGCTGCCAGTTGTTCAAGAGCAGTTGTTGCTTTCTGGACAGAATTGTCTGGGTTTCACTTGGAGGACATTGGTCGCAGAGCAAACCTCAACCTCCACACTGAGCCTTGTTACTCACTGTTGAAGGTGAAATTTTCTTCTGATAATGCTCTCTTTTGCACAGTGGAACTCCAGGGTGTTTCCTCTTAGTAAGTTTATTTGTTGACTAAATCCACCACTGCCACCGGTTTTGAGCATTTCTACCTTTCAACGCAGCTGACTGTCATGAGCGCTGTGCCTCGCTACTCATAACTTAAAGACTCTACAGAGTAAATCAATTACCTTAACATCGGTCGTTCAAGTCATGTATCCAATTTTATCTGTATAATTATTAGTGACTATACCTTAAAAATCGTAATTGATTAATAGGGGTCAACAACTAACATTCCCTAGCCAAAACTATCCTGAGGATGATCTCGCGTACCGAGGATATCAGGGACCGAAACGTCTACGGTGCTTTCTCTTTGTCTTCTTAAATGTCCTTGTGGATCTATGTCTTTGAATCGTTTGTTCTATACAGAGGACTAATTCCCTCAAACAAGAGTCGACTTTATCATACATTGCTTCATGCTTTACATTCTTCCTTCTAAATTAACCCTTTCCAGACGTGATTTATATATGATTGTTTGCCATATTTGGTACCCTTTGTTCTTTTTCTAATATCTGATCTACATTGTAAAGTATTTTTATGAAAAAAGATACCTTTTTCACATAACGCCTGTTTTCTTCTATATCAGATTTATTTTATTTATAGTGTTGTGTCCTAATGATATGGTTTATATGATTACTTTGTGCTGTCACCCTCTGGGATATTGAATATACATACTTAATGAATACTTCACGAAACTCATCCCCTTGTTGGCCATTCACCTTGACTCGTACTTTTTTTTAGCAGCAGAGTTGTACGTTGCAACTTAAATTATAGTCTGCTTTAACAAAATTATGAAGGCCATATATATGCCCGACAAGGAAAGGTATTTATGCTTGTGCAAGTTAAATAGAAAAGTTCTTGCTTATATGAGTACAGAATAAAATCCTGCAGAAATTATGTACATTGTTTCGAACTGTGCAGTTTTTCTAACTCGGATGTTTAGTACACAGATCAAATATGTAAAAACACTTTGTCATAATAATTACACTTATATAATAAGCGGGTTGATGTTTTTTTTAATGTTTTCACAAGGCGATAGGGTGTGTTCTTGTAACTACATGGAGCCTTGAACTGAGTTATAGAACGTAACTCTAGCATGTCTTCATAACAAGCCACCTTTTCACCATCACCTGGTTTACAGTATCTGCACCAAATGCCAACACAATAAAGGCAGATGTTTACATTCCTTTAAATAGAAATATATTTTGTGATTTATTGGCAGTAATGCCCTTTGGTGTTGATTACTGACATGTAAATGCCAGAAATGTGCTTTCCAGTTATTATTATCCCAGATTTGGATCAGTCTGTTTAGTATATGTGCCTTCACTGAATTAGTATGTATGCAAATTAGAGTTTCCTAATCATTATGAGAAATGTCAGTACATTTATAAATATTTCCATATGGGATGACATTTCACCTCTTGCTTTGGCATATGTTATATGGAGAAAGAGCTTCAGGAGTCCAAAAATCATTTAATTGTATCGCAATATGTAATGTTTTGATAATCGAAGTGAACAACACCATGTTGTGAATGTGCAATATATTTTAGTAAATGTTAAGGACTTCTTAATAAACATGACTTTTATGCTTGCTGTGGTCTTCAGTGTGTTTGTGAAACCTTGACCTTACCTTACCTAACCGTTGATCGTGGATGCCACAATTCAGTCTCCTAAATTGTTTCTAATAATGGTAATGAGCTTTGCTCATTATAAGAAATACATGCATCCCTTGTCTCAGGAAAACATTTAGCAACAACACCTCATGTAGGCATTTTCTTAATTTGTTTGTGTTGTTCTCAAGTTGACTGCTCTAAAATTAAACAAATTATTCGAGATTACTCCAAAACGGAAGCCGTTTCATTGAAATTTAGATAGACACTTTCTACTATGCATACAAATGGCATCATTTGGATTACAATAGGTTAACCTGTACATTTTGTCCAATCAATTTACCACTATTTGGCTTGGGTTAATGGAGCTCTGGAAGTGCATGGCACAAGTTTACAAAAGTTTGCTATTCGGCCAGGACCTGTAAAAAAGGCGGGCATACCTATTAATGGCAGACTGTATGCTATTCAAATGGAAATTAACTTTAACTACATTGCATTTCCAAGAGCAAATTTCCAACTAACATCTCTATACTTTTTTTCTAAAATACCTATTTTAGAAAGTATCTGCCATTAGGAACACAGTGTCATCTACTAATGTGAACATCTACTAAAGGGGAATAATACGTAAACCTCAAAATTGCATTAAAATGAAACCTATATCTCCCTATATGCTTTTTATAACACGCATTGGCAAAGCCGATAAGTTCTGCTTTTTGGCTGCCAACGCAAGATATGGGTTTGGAAATGCTTTTTGCCAGTGTTCTGCAGCAGTGATGCTTAGTTGTGCATCTGCCCGTATATGTTACAATGCTACAGCAGCCAAGTGTGATTACATATGCCCGTGCATTCGCCACCACGCATGGACGCATATATGGCATGACTCTGCTGTCATTTTGATCATTTTTTTATTTACCAGTCCAAGATGGCAGTTACCAATCTTGGACTAGTGAATAAAAAATTGATTTAAATGTGCTCAAAAGTTAATCTTTGTAATAAGAATAATGTTGTTTTTAATGTGTCTTTTTTTTTTTTTTTGTAAGATTGGAAAATGTTTTATTTGTAGAATACTTTTTATGCCATCATTTTGTTGGCGAAATAAAGTTATTTCTGACTGACTGATTTAAATGTGCTCAAAAGTGCATTTTGTAAAAGGAGATGCCCGGCATCAAACTGCAGCTTCCAGGTCACTCCAATAAATTTTAAAAAGTATATATATTTTTTAAAGACTTTGATGAGATGAGTGAGGGAGCAATGGAGGTGTGGGTACAGGCAGGGGGATAAGTCGACCTGGGGGTCAGGGAATTTATGGGGAGCAGGGGCAGAAGAGCAACAGAGGAGCTTGAGAAATGGAAAATTTAGAAAAGCAAATAAAAGCTGGGCACAAAGGGGTGGGGCATAAAACTAACAAGATAGGGGAGGGCAGAGCAAAACCCAGCACATAAGCGTGCACAAGTTTGGGAGAAGCTTCACATGAGCGAGAGAGTAAGAAAACATATGCAGTCCTATGTAATGCTGAAACAAAATAAAAGAAGTGGGGCCCTAAACTGGTCTTTGAGTTCAGAGATTGTTACTCTTAATAATATTCACAGCTAGACTTCCAGCACAACCATTGTTATTAATTTGCACAGCAAGGTTATGTCTAAGTGAAGTATTTTTCATTCTGCATTAAAAAAGTGTCTCCAGACATGCTTGTCTGAAAGTGTCATTTGTCTTTACTAGTTTTTCAACCCTGGGTAATGAGCTAATGAGTTTTGGAACTTAATAGAGTTAAAGAACCATGTTCAGCGACGTGGACCTAAGAAAAATCGTATTTCATTCCGGCATTTTTAAGGCCACAATTGAGAACTGGAGAATTGAATGGTCTGCCGTGGAACGAATACATGTCTCATAACTTTGAACAGCAGTTCTAAAGTCTTTGGGTATAGTAGGCCATCAAAGGTTTCTTGAAATTAGATCCAAAGTTTCAACCACTCCTGGATGTCCTGTGGGTGGATCTTTATGGCACCAATGATAAATCTTTTAATCAAGGTCCTTAGTGGGTTCGAAGAGTTTATTGTTGTCGAAAGGCAAGTCATCAGTGATACTGCTTGCTTGAACTTCCCAGAGAAAGGAAAGCTTTTTACACCAACTCTAAAAATCCTTTGGGTTTAGTGACTCCAACTACCTGATGTCTTTTGAGGATAGAGTTTTGGAAATGTAGATTTTAAATTTCTGCTGAATCCTTTCTTCACAAGGCATGCCTTTCACCTCTGTGTGCCAGGTCTAACAGTTAGAATAAAATCATATTCTGCAAAAAACTGCATCCAACACCAATTATGCACCTTTAATATTCAGGCTGAATGCATGAATTGAAGATTACGGTGATCAGTAAAAAGTGTCACCATATGTTTGGCTCCTGTTGGGATGGACAAGCCCTCTTCATGGTAAAATATGTGTACCCTTGCCCTGAGTGCCCAGCTGCACTGTTGTCTAGATTCCTAGTACTGATATTTGTTGTCCTAGGCAAACACTGATTAGGCGTATGCGCCATGACATAGGCCTGTCTCATGGATTGCGGTCTTGTTGGACCGGGAGGTGTTCCAAAGGGCTACCCTCACAGTGGTGGAAGGCTACCACCTTCACCATGAGTTAAGCAACACGAACACGGTGGTGACAGCATACCGTGCATGGTTTATGCATCTACTGAAGTAATGTATGCCTGCGAGGAATACATTACTTGAGAGATGTAGTGTTGTGCAGTGCGTTCACAAAGAAAGCATGTGCTGGGTGTATGTGTGCTTGCGAGAAGCACAATACATGAAAAGTGAAGTGTTGTGCAGAACACACATGGTGAGTGTTCATGCTTGCAGTGTGTATGTTTGCAAATAGCACACCATGGCACAATACAGAAAGGATACAGTACTGAGCAGTGTCCCCAGAGGGGTTGTGTGTGCTGGATGTATGTGTTCCTGGGGTGGTACAATACATGGAGGTGACAGTACTGGACAGTATATGTGCTGTGTATGTACTCTGGGTGCAAGTGTGCCTGCAATGGTACATTACATAGAGGGTTCCATTTTGGGAGGCCCAGGTCTACCTGGTGAAGACATGAGGAGTAGAGGAATTCCCCAGACAGATGTGTGTACTGCTGCATTCCTATGAACTGGGTGGGACACACTTGAGTAAGTTAGAGAGAGAGACTCCACCGGACACCTCAAAAGGGTGCTGTTTGATTCAATGAGAGGTCACAAGGAAGGGGCCTGGACACATCTCGGGATGGAGATGGGGCTGATAAGGGAAACCTAATGAACAGGGCTGGGAGCCCGGGATTAAACCTTTTGATGCACATGGCACTGTGACTGACGTCTAGGTGTGAATTCTAGTTACTCCCATGGCCTGTGTTGTGGGGCTATCAGCTTTGGAGTCTCTCCTGCTGCGACAGACAGCCTCTCAAGAGAGAGAAGAGATAAAAAAGTGTACACTTCACTTCATTGCTCTGCACCACTGCATTGTACACCGCTATACTCTATTCAACTGCACTCTAAGCCATTCTACTCTACACCATTGCACTTTACTCTGCACCACTGTATGCCACTGCACTCTATAACAATGCACTCCATGCCACTCTACCCCATGCACTCTACAAGGCTCTACTCTGTAGCACTGCCCTGCCCTCTCTGTCACTGAACCCTCTGCTACTCTACTCTGTGCCACTCTACGCCACTGCACTTTACTCTGCACCACTCTATGCTTCTCTTCTGCACTCTACGCCACTCTAATCTACTGTGCACCACTGCACTCTGACACTGCACTCTACGCCCTCTTCTGCACTCTGCATCACTGTACTCCATGCTAGTGCACTCACCCCACTCTACTATGTGCCACTGCACTCTTCGCCACTGCACTCTACACCACTCCATGCCACTCCATTCTGCAACACTGCACTCCAAGCCAATGCACGCTATGCCACTACTCTATACCAGTGCACTCTATGCCACTGCACTTTATGCCACTCTGTCACTCCAGTCCTCTGCAATCAATGCTGCACCACTCAACTCTACGCCACTGCATTCTATGCCACTACTGTATGCCACTGCACTCTACCCTGCACCACTATACTCTAACCTTCACCACTCCACTTCACTCTACTCTGAAACTGTCTACTCTATGCCACTGCACTCCATGCCACTCCACTCTATGCCACTGCACTCTACGCTGTGCCACTATGCCACTGCACTCTAAACCACTGCACTCTACGCCAATTCACTCTACACCACTTTGCTCAAAACAAATGCACTCTACACCAATGTACCTATGCCAACTACTTTGCACCACTGCACTGTATGCCACGATACTACATTCTACTCTATGCCACTGAACTCTACGCCACTGCTCGCTACGTCACTCTACACCATTGCGTTCTACGTCACTGCACTCTATGCCACTCTATTGTACTCTGCACCACTGTACTCTGTCACTGCTCTCTGCACTACTCTAGACCACTGCACTCTTGACACTGCGCTCTGACACCCTACTCTGCATGACTGCAGTCTACACCACTGCACTCTACAGCACTCGACTGCACTCTACGCCACTACACCACTCTACTCTATGCTAGTGCACTCTACTCCGCTTCACTCCACTCTTGTGCCACTGCACTCTACTCTGCACCACTCCACTCTATGCTACTTCACTCTACTTCACTCTACTCTGCAACACTGCGCTCTCTGCCTCTAAATTCTACGCCACTCTGCATCGCTGCCCTCAATGCCAGTCCACTCTAAGCCACTCTAATCTACTCTGCACCACTGCACTCTGACACCCTACTGTATACCAGTGCACTCTACCCCACTTCACTCTACTCTGAAACAACCTACTCTATGCCACTGCAGTCTATTCCACTCTGCACCAATCCCTTTGAAGCCACTCCACACTATGCCACTCAATTTTATGCCACTGCACTCTACACCAATGTTTCCTACATCACTTTACTCAAAACCAATACACTTTATGCCACTGCACTCTATACCAATCTACTCTGCACCACTGCACTGTACGCCACACTACTCTACAGCACCTCACTCTACGCCACTCTACACTATTGCACTCTGTCACTACTCTGCACCACTGCAATCTACACCAATGCACTCTGTGCCACTCTACACCACTGCACTCTACCACATTCTGCTCTGCAATACTGCACTCTGCCACTGAACTCTATGCCACTCTACTCTGCGCCATTTTACTCTATCGTACTGCACTCTACGCCAATACACTCCACGAGATTCTAATCTACTGTGCACCACTGCACTCTGACACTGCACTCTACTCCAGTCTAGGCCACTCCTTTCTGCACCACTCCAGTCAGCAACACTGCACTCTATGCCACTACTCTATACCACTCCACTCCATTCCACTCTACCCTACACCACTCCACTCTACACCACTTTACTCTACTCTGAAACAATCTGCTCTATGCCACTGCAATGTATGCCACTCTACTCCACTCTGCCCCACTCCACTTTACACCACTGCAATCAATGCTGTGCCACTCTACACCCTCTAGTCTATGCCCCTGCGCTGCACCCTGCACCACTATACTCTACCCTGCACCACTCCATTCTACTCTGAAACAGTCTACTCTATGCCACTGCACTCTATGCCACTGCACTCTAAGCCGCTGCACTCTAAGCTGCTCTACGCCACCGCAGACTACATTATGCCACTGCACTCCAAACCACTGCACTCTGCCAATGCACTCTAAACCACTTTACTCAAAACCAATGCAGCCTATGCCACTGCACCTACGCCAACTACTTTGCACTATTGCACTTTATGCCACTACGCTCTACAACATTCTACTCTATGCCACTGCAGTCTACGTCACTGCACTCTACGCCACTCTGCACCACCGTACTCTCCATCACTGCTCTCTCTGCACTCACTCTACTGTGCATCACTCTGTGACCCTGCACTCTGACAATCTACTCTGCATGACTGCACTTTATGCCACTGTACTCTACTCTGCACCTTTCAGATCTATGCCACTTTACTGCACTCTACACCACTGCACTCAATGCCACTCTACACATCTGCACTCTACCCTGCACCAGTCCACTCTATGCCACTTCACTTTACACCACTTTACTCTATTCTGCACCACTTTACTCCACTTTGTGCCACTCCACTCTATGCCATTGCACTATACGCTGCAATCTACTCTACACCACTCTACTTTATGCCACCGCACTATACGCTACTCTAGGTCACTGCACTCTATGCCAGTGTACTCTACCCCAATGCACTCTGCACCACTTTACTCAAAACCATTGCACTCTATGCCAGTCTACTCTGTACCCCTGTACTTTATGCCACTTCACTCTAGGCCACTCTACTCTACTCCACTCCACTCTACGATACTCCACTCTATATTGCTCTACTCCATTAAACTCTGCTCCACTGACACTCTACTCCATTCTATGCCACTCCACTATACAGCACTCTACTCCATACTATGACACTACTCTACGACGCTCTTCGCAATTCCCTCTATACCACTCCATTGCATTTTACTCCACTCTATTCTTTGACACACTACTCCACTCTATGCCAATCTACTCCACTGCACACCACTCTACTTCACTCTACTCAACACCCTCTATGCCACTCCACGGTATATCCTCTACGCCACTCCACTCTACACCACTCCACAACACTCTAATCCACTCTACGACACTCTACTCAACTCTGAGACTGTTCTCCACTCTGTCATTCAACTCTATAAAACTCTACTCCCTCCGTGACACTGCACAACACTGTACACTACTCCATAATGCTCCACTTCACTCCTCTCCACGCCCCTCAACTCTACTGTACGCCACTCCATAACACTCCACTCTACGACTCTCCACTCCATGCCAATCTCCTTTACCTTTACCCTACTAACTTTTAGCCATGCTGAACAGCAGCTACTCTGGTGTACAACATCGCTAAAACATATTGGCAAAGCCAATAGCTCTTGCATAGGTGAGACCTATTGGCTTTGCGAACGCTTGTTATCCCGGTTATGAAAACTCAATTTTATACTGACCTAGTTAACTGATGAGCCTGACCTCCGGAATAAACACACTCCAGTAGCTGCAGCTCTCTAGTTGCATCTGTAAAAGTCTGGGGAGACATGAAGAAGCTCACTGGCTTCCGAGGTTGTGGCAGCAGCTTTCAATAAAGGTAAAGGGAGCTAGCACCTCTCACGTTAGAGATTTCAGGAGAAATTTTGGTTTCGTGTTGATTGGACAAGATGGAAGAACACTCTACCTGACACAGGGCAGGGGCCAATACCACCAGAGGATTGTGATGAGGAGGAGCCTCAGTTCCCAGATCCTATCTGTTCCTAATATCTAGAACCTAGGCTCCATAGAGTGAAAACTAAGCTAATGGGAGAAGACCTTTGTGGCTAATAGAGTGGGCCCCCTTTTGCTCCTATATATAGCTACTAGGGCAGAAAGGGCGTGCAACACGTTTGAGGTGTGGGAGTTTCTCCTGACGGCTGCCTTCTGCATTTTATTTCCCGGCAAATATTGTGACGAATTCTGATGGAAGGGAGGTTATGTAAGCTGGGCAGAGGAGAGAATAGGTTGGTGGTGAGGGACTTTCTTCTGACTGCTGCCTTTTTTCCCCAGGAGGATCATTTCCACTGATTGAGGTCCAGAATGTTATGATATGGAAGGAAATACTATTTGAGGGGGAAAACCCTACTCTGTGAGAAAGGGGGAGACATTTGTCCTTGGAGGATTTACAAGGCTTTACTCATATGATCAAATGTCTATCAAGGGACTGGATGAATGAAATCAAAGTAAATAATGAAGAAAGTATTTATGTTGAGAGTAATTCTGTGGAGCCATTTCACATCCAGGTCGTTAATTCTTATAGTGCCATAGGAAAAACAATATTGATCTCCCCAAACAACAATGGCCACCAGCAAAGAAAAACAGACATAGCGGAAAGGCATGTTCTCTTTCTGTTTTGAAAGATGGCTGCCCCAGGTAGTGCTGTATTCTTTCCGAGATGCAACTGCTGCAGGTCCATGAAGCCCGAGACTGCCACAGGTGCCAGTTCCACACAACCCTATGTGGACAATCCATTGCGGACATCTGACTCCAGTTAGGAACTGGACATCCGCCATCTCAAACATGAGGTTGAGAACTCCTATTGCTTGCCGCCACTTGTCTCGGACCGTAAATCCTCACAGTTTCCTGAAGTACCTTATTTAAGGGTAATACAAAAGGTCTTCAAGATCACACTGCCAGTGCAAGTTGATCAGGTTGGATGCAATGTTGTGGTATTTCTTCAGCCCTATCGAGCGGCAATATATAGGAAACACTTAAATGAGGTAAATGTGGATCCGGGATGCTGATGTAGGATGTTTCTAATTTCCAGGTAGGATTGCACCTGGGCTTGGGAGATGGTTCTGAAGTCTGATTCTAGGAGAGTTTTATTATTTGTAGATAAGAAGGCTGCTATCAGGATGTCTATTGTTTATTTGTAGAGTGAGTTTTAAATGTGAGATCACACACATATCCTTTATTTCGGTTAATAAAAAACCATAAAAGGTAACAATATAAAATACCAAATACACATATAAAAATACTATAGGTTAAAAAGTGATAAAAACAGGTTACAGCCCTTTTGGCAAGAAATATAAACAGTTAGAAAATTTAAGATGTCCATAAAAACCTATCTCCCTCATTGATTTTCTTGGTCCTCAAATACCATATGGCTGTCAGAAATTTACCAATTGAAAAGACAACTGGTCCACTCGTGTCTGTAATACATATTCTAAATGCGGTAATATGGTCATTGAGGCCCAGCATTCTGCATAATGTGGACTCAATGGCCTCACATCCCATGGGGCACATATTTGATGTACCTGACCCCTTCTTCCAGCGACAAATGAAGGGAGCTATCGGTAATGTGCCCACTCTAAGCTTGATAAAAAGTGCTCATGCTAACGGGTATGTAATCATATCTAAATAAGGTTCAAACTCAAAACCACATTTAAATAAAAGAAAATCATCGGTCAGACTGCCCGAAGTGGTCCTGCTAATTATTTCTTCTAATACGTGAGTCCAGTAGGCTATTTTGAGTTTTCCGATGGCATCACCCGATATGTCGTTGGGGTTTGGCCAAAAGTCCCCTAAGCCCAGCTTGTATAGCCATGACTTTATGTAGGCACACCAAGGGATCCTATCAGCACATGACCCCTCTTGGATACCTTGGAGCCACTACCTATAGGGCTCCAGTTCTCCTGTCACCCAGACCCTTAGCCAAAATTGGATCGGTCTCATTGCTGCAATATCTGAAATAGATCTCAAGTTTAGATCCATGTGGATAGGTAATGTGGGGGTGCTAGGCGGACTTTTTAACAGCGATTTCAGAAAGTTATTCTCTACTGTGTCTAACATCTCCAAATTGCAATGACCCCAGATATCTGCTCCATTTGGGCTGCCCCACATTCTTGGCTCCTATAAATTTCCAAAGGGGGGGAAATGGGAAAAGATGGTGCACTATATGCAAACCTTATAATAGGGCCCTGCAGATTGCTTTAAGAACAGGGTACTCTTCCTGAATTGAACTGGCCACCTATGCGAGTCTTCCAAGCGAACACCCAAGTAATCAAAATCCAACATCGCTCGAGGGCTACCCCATCCATTGTTATAGGTCTTCTTATTTTGCCCTTACGATCGCCAAACACCATATATTTAGTTTTGTTGTTGTTGATTTCTAGCCCATAGGCCCTGCAGTATAAATATAATCTCTCAAGCAGTGTTGAAAGGCCTCATGGACTTTTCGACAGTAACAAAGTATCATCGGCAAATAACAAGCATGGTGTCTTTAATCTTAGGCTAATCGTTCTCGCAATTAAAAAAGATATGGGAGACACTCGATGTATAGGAGAAAGAGTGTAGGAGCCAGTACACACACTTGGCGCACTGCTCTCCGATCTGGTATTTCGACTGTCAGTTCGCCCGCATGTCCCCACCTAACCCTGGAGAAATTGCCTGTATATAATGCCTGAATTAGGGTCAATAGGCCTATTGATACCCCTTTCCCACTCAAGGTTTCCCATAATTTCGTCCTTTGAACCAGATCAAAAGTGGATCGAAGATCTACGAAGGTCACAAATAACCTCTCCTTTTCCAGATCTACACTCCACTTTATGGCTAAAAAGCATATAATTTGATCTGATGTGCTAACTCTACGCCTAAAACCTGCCTGTAGGTGAGAAAGTGCTATTGCTTTCTCAATCCAATCCCATAGCCTATTGAGTATCTGGGAACTAAAAATGTTCTGGAGGTTATCAATTAAGCTTATGGGTCTGTAGTTACTCGGGAAGCCTTGTCTCCTTTTTTGTATATCAGAACTATAATGGCTCCTTTCCAAGTGTTGGGGACCTGGCAACCCGTCATCAAGGCACTGGACACTGAATTTATATATGGGGCCCAAATCTGCGGTTCACTTCTATATAGATCAGCCAGAATTTTGTCAAGTCCTGGCGCTTTAAAGGATTTCTGCGCCAATATAGCTAGAAAGGTTTCTTCAAGCGTGAATTCCTCACAGTATTCCCCCCTATTGTCTACTGGGGCTAGTGATACACCCACAACACTATCAACTGCTGGGGTGCTTGTCTGGTAAAGACCCCCAAAGTAGGTAACCCATTCCTCTGGGGAATGTGGCAGTCTGGCCTCGCATTATCTGATCGCCCCTTTTTGGATACCAACTGCCAGAAGCATTTACTGTCTTTGGCCCTTGCCGCAGACATTAGATTATCCTAGGCTTCCTCTTTCTATGCAGCTTTCCTTTTCTTGCAGTTCTAGCGTACTCCCCCCCTGGCCATGACAATGTATGGTCTATTTTTACTTCTCATGGCCTTAGAGAGTGCGCCCCTAGCAAGTCTACACGTATGGTCAAACGATTTGTTAGACCTTGCAAAATTTGGGCCCCTTATCCCCCTAGAGATTTTTACAAAATGTAGGCCAAGTCTACTAAAGAAGGCTAGTTGGGCTGCCACTATCTGGCTCTGGGTCATCTCCTTCTGGGATAATGCCATAAATTAATTCAGTATAAATTGATGTAACTTGACTAACAAATCCTCTGACTTGAACAAGGACTCCCATTTGACTCTTTGTTTGTTACTAGTGATCTCCATCAAATTTGTGGCGACCAGCTCTTCTGAAACCCCTCTCTTTTTGCAAGCCATCCCATCCCAGAGAAATGGAATTAGATAATGGTCACTATCCTGGCGTGCACAAGCAGCGAGGTAAGATACCTCCAGCTATATTCTTATATCCAATAGGATATAATAAATATGGCTATTGTAGTTTCCTCTGGTGAAAGCTGGCGTTGCAACTTGATCTGAGGGGAATCGGCCATTCGCTGGTCTTAGGCCAAGCATGACCATGATGTGAACAACCTGGGATCCCGCAACACTTACTTTAGTTGATCTATGTGAGCAATTGAGGGGACTTATACCCCACAGACAATCCTCCTCCTTAATGAGCTCTAAATATTGTGCATAGGGCTCAAAGCACACATTAAAATCACCTGCAATAATTATCTGATAGGAAAGGGGCTGCTCTGCCAAAAATGCATTTAAGATTTTTAAAGTGTTAGATGCCTGTGAGAAGGGAGTGGTTCTATTATATATGTTTATTACCAAATAAGGAGGTCTATGCTTAAACAATAAGCTAATGGCTAGTATCTCCAGGGAGTCAATATATAATCTTTTTGCGGTACGACCCAATGAAATTCTTAGCCATATAACAAGTCTCCCCATTGCTCTTCCTGCTGTAGTATCGAGGGCATGATTACTACAGGCAATAAAACCTTGTCTAACAATATCTGAGGTGACCCATGTCTCCTACAGTAAACGCATATCAAAATTGTCTATATACAGTCCCCAATCAACATCATCTAATTTGGCCCCTCAGCCCTGCTATGTTCCATGAGATAAGTGTTGGCGAATGCACTGCGGGGTACCAAGGAATGCGGCTTTTTAAATGCAGTCTTTCTAGCTGATTAGTCGCTTCACATTTAGAAACACTTCGTTGAATGAGGCCTACGAGGTCCTTCACTTCCACAACAGTAGGTGTAGGGGGGATATTCGCAGAGACCACTTCATAGGTGTTAATAAAAGTAGGGAGAATAACATTAATACAATCAGGGTTGTCAAACAATGGTTCGCCCTCGATCAATGCGATATCACTATTCTGCTGTGGATGAGTACTAGTAGAGGCGCTCATTTGGTAATGGCCATGAATAGGGCCTCCCTTATCGCTATTCGCCCCCTAGTGTGCCTCCGCTGTGCTAGTGAGCTGAGTATTGGGCAGCTGCATGTGTGAGGGTGATGCCTTAAGTCAATCAATACAATTGAGGGGAGAGGTGGGACTTATAGTGCTTCTACAAACGTGTTGGTTCCTATATTTAAATTGTATATTTGTGGGGCCTGGCGGAGTTGTTGCATCTAATGCAACCAAATTATCTGCCATTAGCGAGGAGTTCAGAGTTAACTCAATATTGTTGAGCCCTGTTTTTCTATTCACTGTTCTTACTAGTCCAGCAATGTTGTCACGATTAGTGACCAACAGCCCCGAACATGACGTATCTAATGAATGGACTTGTTCAATAGGGACTCTTCAGTCTCCATGGCTGTAGTTTTGGGACATTAATCATTGTGAGATCACTGTTGAGGGTGAATTTGTGAATTCAAGTACTTTTTCAGTCATGCAGTGTTGGTGGTGCTTCTATCCACCTTCACATCAGAGAGTCAATCCGAGATTGTAGCTTGCCTAGTTTTGTTAGGGATGAGAATAAATTTGGTTTTTATCTGGGTTTATTACACAATAGATGCCTCACATCCAGACTTGGATTAGAGTAAGATAGGCTTACAGTCTATGGATATCCTTGAAAATTGATATTTCCCAGCAGAGCTGTTTATAGGTAGCATATTAGTACATTTTGGTTCCTGGTGTAGTTCTTGGTGAATATTTCCAGTTGGAGTTGCTTGTTGTTAGCATACTGGTAGATTTTGGTTCTCTTGTTGACAAGGAGGACCTTGAGAAGTATCATGCAGAGGTTAAAGATGATTTGGAAGAATAGAGATCCTTCAGCTGCTCTGCAGGTAACGGGCATCTAATGTGATATGGAGGTATTTAATTTGTCAACTTGGTGTTACACACAGAAAAGAACCACTGAAGTACAGGTTTAGTAAATTTGAGGCTGGTTGCAGGTATGTTGCTCAGGGCTTGATATTTGAACATGCCCAAACAAAAAGGCTCAAAACTGTCATTTATAAAAATGGTGTAATCCACTGCCTTTCTTGTTCCATAGATCTGAAGCTGAACAGGTGGGTATGTAGTAATGCGGTTGATGTTAATTCGATCTGGCAGTTGGAAGGTAAATACTTTCTCAGTTATTTTTTAGAGCAATGGTAAGCAAGTGATTGGTTGATGGACTACGAGGTCATCATGGTCAAAGATTTGTTTCTTCGGAGCTGAAGGGTTTTTGCTAGAATGTTTGTTGGCGAAGATGTTGAGAGAGCTTCATTGGCTATGTTGAGACCAGGTCAGTGTAGTTCATGATGAAGAATGGCACAATGTCACCTTCATATTAGACCTCAGTGCCGCTTTCGACACTGTAGATCATAACATCCTGCTGGAGCGATTAAAAAATCTTGGAGTAACTCACCAGGCTCTAACATGGATTCAGTCCTTTTTATGGTTTAAATCTTTTTATTAAAGTTTATCAACAAACAACATGCCTGGCAGTTCAGAGTGCGTAGCATAATGTGGCAACAAGGCCACAGTCTGATTGAAATACATAAGCGACAAAAACAGTGCCTACGAGAGATGCCTAGGCATAAAATGAAACTTATTCGAATCCCCCGTCCCCTTCCCCTCCCTCCCCGACCCTCGTCCACCGGGAAAACGAAAAAGGGGAGGGGAAACAGGAACACCACTCGGGATTTGGCATATGAGTGACGCTTTAAGCCGCTTCCAGTTGAGCGGCAGAAAGTCGTAGAAGACGCAAGTATCTGGGGCATGTGACCTCTCGGAACTCAGTAGCCAAGATGGATATGAACGGCTGCCAGAGCTCGACAAATGTAGAGCCCTTCCCTGCCAGTCTGAGGGTCAGCTTCTCCATTCCCAGAACATGCCACAGGCGATACAACCAAGCTGTGAAAGTAGGGACCTGGGGAGTACGCCAGTGTGTGAATATGTTTTGGACCGCCGAGCCTAGGGCAATTGCTATCAGGCGGACTCTGCGAGATTTAAGCGGGTACATCAGTGGGTTTGGAAGGCTCAGCAGAACGTATGCGGGGAACCGTGGCAGTTGGGTGTCCAAGTGTGCATCCACCTCATCAAGTATCTGAGTCCAGTATTCCTGTATGTGTGTGCAATCCCAGAGAAGGTGTACCAGGGTGCCCACGCTCCCACATCCCCTCCAGCATTCAGCACTCTGTCTTGGGTCTGCACGATGTAGGCGCTCAGGCGTGTAGTACCAATAGGTAGCCAGCTTAGTAAACGTTTCCGTCAGTCCCATGTGATAGGCAGAGTGGCGAGCCCTATAATAGACCCCCTCTCATTCCTTATTGCTAAGTGTCCTGCCCAGGTCCCGCTCCCACCGGGCCCAGCCGGCGCTGTACTCGTGCGTGTTCCTAGTTAACCGCATCCTATATAGATCCGAAATAAGCTTATTGTCGAATGTGCGGGTGAGGAGCCATTTCTCATACACAGAGAGATGTCTTTCAGCCGACGGCCGCACCCGAGGGTGTAGCGCCCAGTGTCTAATCTGCAGATAGCGCAGCCTTTCAGATTCGGGGATCCCGTAGTCCAATCTAAGCTGTGGGAACGGTATGATCCCGTCTACATCGAAGAGGTGCCCCAAAGAGCGGCACTCCGACGAGCGCCACCTCGAAAAATCTGCACTGTCCATGCCTGGCTGAAAGTCTGGGTTGTCGAGTATCGGGGTGAGCGGAGAAGGGAAGGAGGTCAAGCCGTGTTTAATATTGGTGCGGTCCCAGGTCTCCAAGGTGACGCGGGTAATATGTGACGCGTAAAGATTGGGCGGTCGATGCGCCCTGTGAAGGAAAGGGACCCTCTGCAAGGGTGTGGCCGCGACAGCTTGGTCCTGAAAAAGCCAATGCTTCTCCGATTCCAACCTGTTCCACTCGACCAGGTGGCGTAGCTGTGTCGCCTGGAAGTATAACTGGAGATCGGGGACGCCAAGGCCGCCCTCCTCCGGCGGGAGAACCGTCAAAGTACGCTTCATCCTGGGTTTACGGCCATTCCATATGAACTGCGCGAGGTCAGACTGGGTTTGTTGAATCCATCCCGGAGGGAGGTTGAGGGGCAGGGTCTGAAACAGGTACAGGACCTGTGGCAATATGGTCATTTTACGGCTGCCACTCTGCCGAGCCAAGAAAGCGGGTAGTGCTTCCATTGACCCAGTTCCCTGCGTATTTTCGCTCGCAGCCGAGTGTAGTTGACAGTGGCCGTGTCTAAGACAGAGGGTGCAAGTTGGATCCCCAGGTAGGAGACAGTACCGGACGCCCACTGGATAGGGTGTCGCTCCTGTAGCCACGCCCGGGTGGATGGAGACAGGGAGCGATCAAGTGCGACAGACTTATCCATGTTAGCCCTAAACCCCGAGGCTTGTGCAAAGGCATCAAGTTCTAGAAAGCAGGCCTGCAGCGCGGGTATCGGGTTAGATAGGGAGATCAGTACAACATCCGCGTATAAGCTGATGGTGTGGGTATCCCCTCCGAATTTGATCCCTGTGATCTCCGGATTGCGTCGGAAGCGTTGAGCCAGGGGCTCCATATATAGCGCAAAAAGGAGGGGTGAGAGAGGGCACCCCTGTCTGGTCCCTTGGCCTATAGGAAACCGGGGAGATGTGTGGCCATTCACCCGGACTGTAGCAGTGGGGAAGCGATAACAGTTCAATATGTGTGTTCTGAGCTTCTCCCCCATCCCGGCCCGCTCGAGGACCTGCTCTAAGTATGGCCAATGGACCCTGTCAAAGGCCTTCTCGGCGTCGATGGTAGGCAACATATATTCTCCCGCAGTCCGGGAAGCCTTCTCGATAAGGTGGAGGGCCCGTTTGGTGTTGTCGCTCGTTTGGCGCTGGGGGATAAAACCAGCCTGATCCGGGTCTATAAGCCCTGGCATGTAGGGACCCAGGCGTGCAGCTAGGATACTGGTGTAGAGCTTAAGGTCGACATTAAGGAGGGAAATGGGCCGGTAAGCTCCGCAGGCCGCTCTGTCACGCCCCGGCTTCGGGATAACCACTATAGATGCTGCAAGCATCTCCCCCGGGATCGCACCTTGTGTACCAAAGGAGTTAAAAAGGCCGGTCAGGACTGGGGCCACAAGCGGGCAAAATGTTTTGTAAAAAGCAGCGGAGTATCCATCGGGTCCTAGGGCCTTGGCCTGTTTAAGGCACGAAATGGCTGTAATAACCTCCTCTACTCGTATTTCTCTCTCCAGGTGATCGGCCTGAGCCTTGGTTAGGGTAGGGAGATCAGTCTCCGCGAGGTATGCAGCACCATCCGCTGTGTTCAGGGATTGACTGGAGTATAGACGGGCGTAGAAATCCCAAAAAGCCTCAGCAATCTCGGAGTCCTCCGTGACCCGCCGACCGTCCCCCCTCCGGATCTCCTGGACCCCTTGTTTCTGCCTAGCCTCACTTAGTTTGTGAGCGAGGAGTCGACCACACCTGTCGCCGCCCGTATAATAAGAGTGCCGCAGCCGAAGAGCGGCATACTCCGCCCTTTCTTGATCTAACGCGGCAAGTTGCTGTCGCACAGCCTTCAATTGTCGCCACACCCGTGGGGCCCCGGTGCGTTGATGCATCTGCTCTAGTTCTCTCGTCCTCTGGGAGAGGTCCTCCCTCTTGCGTCTGCGCTCCGCATTGTCTGCTGTGGAAATGGCCACAAACTCCCCACGTATGACCGCTTTAAGTGCCATCCATTGTGTAGAAAAAGATGTGTCTTGGTTTGCATTGTGTAGGAGGTAGTCTTTAATAGCACGTTGTATCTGCTCCACGGTCGCTGTGCGGTGCAAAAGGGTGTCGCGGAGACGCCAGTGGCAGGTAGGAGACTGCACAGGGGGGAGCGCGAAGGTAGCAACCACCGGGGCATGGTCAGAGAGCGAGGCAACTCCTATCTCCACCCCAGTCGCGTGCGCGTGCATAGCTGAGGAACCTAAGATATAGTCGAGTCGAGCATATGTTTTGTGGGCATTGGAATGGTAGGAATACTCGCGCTCAAGGAGATGGAAACAGCGCCATAAGTCATTAAAACCTAAGTCCTGCAGCCGGGCAAGGCCAGTTGCTGAAATTGCACCCGCCTGGCTCGTGCGCTGACATGACCGGTCTATAATGTTGTCAAACACCAGGTTCAAGTCACCCCCAGTAGGATCCTGCGTTCTGTCGTCGAAGTAGCCTCCGTGAGTGCGCTGTGCAAGAACTTCTCCTGACCCTCATTAGGCGCATACACCGACCCAATCGTGAAAGTCAAACCCCCCAGGATAAAGCGGTAGGTAAGAAGGCGCCCCTTGATCTCTGCCTCTTTCTGAAGAACCCTCCCCTGGAATGTGCTGGACACCAAGATAGCGACTCCAGCGGTTTTAGTGGGCCCGGATGAAAACAGCTGAATCGGAAACGCGCGGGACCTGAGGCGGTGGCAATCCTTAGTCAGGAGATGCGTCTCCTGCAAGAGGCACATGTCAGCTTTGGCATTTTCTAAGCAGGAGAGGACAGCCTTTCGTTTGATAGGGTTATTAAGTCCCCTCACATTAAGGGAAAGGACTGTAAGCGTAGTTGGGGGCATCTATCCGATGGAAAGGTGGTGGGGTGCAGTACTGCGGGGCAAGGGCCGTCGCTCCCGTAGCGGGTAGCGTGTGATAACAATGGAGGGGTTCTCCCCTTGGGACGCCCTGTGTGGGTGCGAAAGGAGGGTGGACGAGGGACCCCAAAACCCAAAAAATAACCCAAAACAAAAAACCCAAAACAAACTATCCACATAAGGCGGATTCAAATAAAAACAAAATTCAAAATTGCATGATAGTCCATCATCCATAGACGATCGGTGAAGGTCTTCGTGGGGATCGTGTCGTGGCCAGGGGCGCGTCCCCTCCCCCCCGTTGGCCACTTATCGAGAGGAATGACATCGGAAATGCGTTTCTTGAGTAGGTGCCCGTCAGGCGGGCTGCGTTGTGGCCAGCGCCGCAGGCATGGCGTCCAAGGCTGCTTTCTGTCCTTGTGCGATCGTTGCGGGATCTGGTCTCCGAGGGCGGCGCCGACGTCCCTGTTGTCTCCAGCGTGGTCTGTCTTCCTCTGCTCCACGATCGGAGCCACCCCCGCCATCCTCCTCCTCCGGGATGTCAACCCCCAGCAGGCGGCCCGCCTCTGAGAGTGAGCGGAGTTGGTAAAGTTTGCCCTCCATGCGGAATACAAGCCGGAATGGGTGCCCCCAGCTATAGGTGATGTTGCGTTGGCGCAAGTGCGTGGTAATGGGTCGGAAGGTTTTCCGTTTTTGCAGGGTGAGTGCTGCTAGGTCTTGGTACAGGACGGGTTGCTGGTCCCGGAATGTAATCGGCTGCATCATTCTGGCCTTCCGGAGAATCTCCTCTTTGGTACGAAAGTCCTGGACGCAGACCAGTATGTCTGCTGGTGGGGCCGTGGCAGATCTTGGAAGGCCCACCCTGTGTGCTCTGTCTAGAGTGAGTGCTGTATCGGGGGGGTTACCTAGTACGTGGTTGAAAAGCTCCCTGACGTACTTGAAAATGTCACCCGCTTCCTCGTTGGCCTTTACCCCCCGAATTCTGACGTTATGGCGGCGGGACCGATTCTCCAGGTCCTCGAGATGGGTCTGAAGGTCCACTTGTTGGTCGTGTATCCGGATGACCTCCTGCTGGAGGGTCGACAGCTCCGTGTCCCTCGTGTCGCTCTTTTCCTCCAGTACAGCAACCCTCTCGCCAACACTGTCCACGTCTCTGCGTATCTCCTTAATTTCGGCGGTGAGGTCGCGCTTGAGCGTCTGCAAGTCATCCCGCAAGGCCAGGAAGAGGGACTCGAGAAAGGCCCTGGTGACCGGTTCCGCTCCGACACCGCCTGTCTGTGAGGAAGATTCGTCACCTGGGGGAACAGAACCCGTCTGGCTCCCGCTTTGGGTGCGCGCAAACAGTTCCTTCAAAGTTTTGTCCTTCTTCCCACGTGTGGAGGACATGGCTCGATTCTCCCCTGTGTGCCCGGGTGTGTCGGGGCAGGCCGAACTGGTGGGCGTCTCAGACCTCCGGGTCCGGTGCTCACGCCGCGGGTCGATGGGGGGGCCCCTCTGCTGGCGCTATGTATCGTAGATGCGTCTTCTCCCCCACGGCGCTCTTGGCGTATGCTCAAAGGTGCGGGGAGACCAATACCGGTCACTCATGGGCCACCGGGTGCCGTGTTGTCACACTGCCTCCAGCCTTGGTCGTTGGCGGGAAGGGCGGACCCTGGCTCCACTCTACGGTCCGGGCCCAGTGTAAGCGCCCAGTCTAACGCGAGGCTCCTGCTGCGCAAACATCCCAGGGGCACTCAGGCCCTCCCTCCAGGCCGGTGCAATCGGGGGTGGTCGCAGTCCCCGCTGGATCCCTCCGGGCACCCCCAGCCCAAGCAGCGCGTGGCGTCTGCCATCTGCGTCTCTGAGCTTCAGGCCCTCAGCGAGCATCCGACTCAGCGCCCCCCAGGTAAACGGATAGGTGGCATCTGGGTTTTTTCACTGGAGGCCGCAGCGGTGTGGTGTGGCGAGGCCTCTGGGGAGTGTCACTAGGCCCGGTCTCAGCGCAGAGGGAGGCCCCGTCCAGTCGCGGCCACACCTCAGGCCTCTCAGCAGCCCACGGGACCCCCGGGCCACCCCAGCTCTTCGCCCAGTGCCGATCACGCACTGCGAGTTTCCCCCGGGGGGTGCTCACCTTACGCTTCTGTTGCCGGGTTCACAGTCCGTCCTCCGGATGCTCGGGAGTCGGTCCGCCCCCAGGCACGGGTCCACCAGTGGGAATCCTCTTCCTCGGTCGCGGCCCCGACGGCTCCCCGCCACTGGTGGGTCGCAAGAGACACACAATTGGGTCGGCCTCGTGGGGATCAGCAACGGGCCTCGTCGCCAGCCGCTGGTCGATGCCGGAGCCGCCGCCACTCGAGCTCCGCGGCCGCTGCGGTAGGCGATGCGTCGCAGGCCCAGATCCAGACCTCGCGCTCTCACTGACAAGGAAGGCCAGGCTCGTCGTCGCGGTCCGCTAGCTTCCTGACGGACCCCGGAGCTTCCCGCAACCCTCGGGAGTCAGTGTGCCAGATTCCGATGGCTAAGGTGGCTAAAAAGCCAGTGCTTTACTGGGCCGCCGACGGGAGAGACGGAGCAACGCGTCCTATCTCGCCTCCATCTTGGCCACGCCCCCCTTCAGTCCTTTTTAAAGGACCGAGTCTTTCAGGTCTTTGAGGGTACTTTTACATCCAACCGATGGCCTCTCAGCTGTGGGGTTCCCCAGGGTGCCTCCTTGAGCCCCACGCTTTTTAACACCTATATGGCGAATCTGGCAGAGATAGTACATCCATTCGGCATAAAAATTATCACCTACGCTGATGATACCCAACTGGTTGTGGCATTAAACCACCCGGAGGGTTCATCATGCGCTCTGGGCAACTGCCTAGAGGCAGTAGCCGAATGGATGGAACTATCTCACCTTAAGCTAAATGGGGACAAGACTGAGTTGATGTTCCTGGGCAAAGCTCCATCACCTTCCTCGGCATTTCTATGGCCGAAGTGTCTCGGCACTATGCCTGCCCCAAAGCACCAGATTAAGAGCCTAGGCATATGGCTTGATAGCTCCTTAAGCTTCAATCATCAAGCCACCAAACTCTCAGCTACATGTTTTGGCCTGATGAGGATGTTAAGGAAAATTCTCCATTTACTCCCCTTCCAGGCGCGAAGGATCATGGTTCAAGCCCTCATCTTATCCCGCTTGGATTATGGGAACGCCTTGTATTTGGCCACTACACGAAAATTACAAGTGATCCAGAATTGTGCGGCTCGTCTACTCCTCCAAGTTCCTCGGAAACAATCAGCAAAACCCGCAATTAGAACACTTCACTGGCTCCCAATCAGGTCCCGAATACGATTTAAGGCCATGTGCCTGGCCCACAGAGCCTTCTGGAAAACTGGCCCTGCCATTATCCACCCCCTGGTCACTCCCTACCAACCTTCAAGGAGTCTTCGTTCAAGCTCCGCTTTCCTGGCTACCACAAGGTAAGCACGTAGATCTAGATGGGGCGGTCGTTCTTTTTCCCTGAACGCTACCAATCTATGGAATTCCCTTCCCTCTACTCTTCGCGTGGAACCTAACTTACAGACTTTCCGTAAACTTCTTAAAACTCATCTTTTCAGCACTACACTCTAACCTGCCATGTATTTGTCTGTCCGGTCTTAAGCGCTACGAGGCCTTAGGGTAGTAACGCGCTATAGAAATCCAATTTCATTCATTCATTCATTCATATGTCAAGTGAGGATGTTTGATGTTTCTGTGGTTCATTGTGGCTTGAACTTTCATCTTTTTGGACTCTTCTATAGTGGGAATGAAGGAATGCTGATGATCTGCTTTATGCTGTTGATGTGCATTTTAGGTAGCTGTATAAATATTGATTGACGTACATTTCCAATTTGAATGTTGTGAAGGCAGTTTTGGATTGATGTAGTGTCTGACTCTGAGAATGGCACTATTATTATTGGAGTTGCATTTTCTGTGCTGTTGCATTTGAGTTAATTGCTTTGGATGTAATGCTTCCATATGCATAACACGGTATACCATTCTTCACCTTCCTCCCTCCTCTCCCACCTACCTAGCCATAATTATTTTAAAGATACCCAATACCTACCTTTTTGCCACCATCCAACTCCTTGTCATCCTTCCTTACTTCCCATGAAACATTTAAAAAGTACCTAGCATCCTGCCACCTTTCTCTGCCATCCTCGGTAACTTCTTCGCTGTCCAAAAATGCAGATAAAAATGACCTGGTGTCATGTCACCCCGGCCCCATCCTGCGTGCATGTCCTTCGCCAACCAACCCAAATGTCTTGCTCTCTACTCTCAATGTGAAGGCAGAGGAAAGGTTTTGCACAACCAACAGTCATTGGAAAACTGTTGAACTTGGCGACATTTTACCACCAGCAAACATACTACTCAAACTCAGTGTAGCATTTGACACTGTAGAGCATCATATTCTACTTTCATGTCTATTAAAATCTTGGAATCCCTGCATCTGCATTGTCCTGGTGATACTCCGTAAAGAACTGTTCCCAGTTCATATGCATGGGTGATTTGAAATTATCAGACTGTATCATCACAAAGAGATGTTCACAAACAACATCCCCATCTCACATCCAATGCATACAAGATTCTTCTTACCCAAATAATTTCAATGCACACTTGGATACCTTTTATGCATGCTTAAGACATCATATTGCACAGCAAGCCAAGTGATCTCACAAATGGCTTTGCAAACATAGCATCTTGCGTCGTGCATGTTCAAGAATGGATGAAAGCAAATTACATAGAGCTCAATAGATCATAATCGGAGGCTCCGAGGTTAGTCTTCAGGTGAATCCACAAGCTCCTTTCAACTGGCCCCCATTTGAGGTCATCTCACTGCCCCACAGTAAAAAAAAAAAAAAAAAAAAGGAAATTGTGGGACACTTTCACCAACAAACTACTGTTTATACATCATCCACATCGATCATAAAAAGCACATGCTAGCAGAGTTTGACTCAAAAAGGAGGAGAAGCAAATTTTCTAATACCTACAGATCTGTCATGTCAAGGACATATGTGGGGGCGCTATTTCAAGGGTATACGTGATGGTCATTAGTAATGCACCAGACTATCTAACACATCCTAGTACAAAAAAAGACAGATTTAGGGCTGCTAGAAGAGGTAGACTGGAATGAGCCACTCATGCACCCTAGAGACGCTGCTATACAGGGTACCCTCCAACTGATACAAGATAAGATCCTCCACAGCATGTAGTGTATAAATGGGGCTCAAGGGGACAGAAGCTGTTTAAGGTACTGAAAGGAAGAGGTGGGACACACAATCTGGCGGTGTTGCTATATACAATAGTCCTGGAGTGGGAAATAGGCCCAGAGCTGTGGAATGGAAGACAGACCTGGAACCCCAACTGATGCTCCTAGGCAAATCAAGTGACAGTGAATTGGTCAAAAGAAAAAGGTGCTGCTCATGCTTAGTCTAATGGCGGCTTCACAAGCTATTACAACGGAATGGTCGAGCTACAATGTCCCAAAACATACTGACTGGTATAAAAGTGTGGACCAATGCTTTTTTGTAGAAAAAAATCATCTCAGAGAGTTGGGGCTGCCCAGGTTATTTCAGAAAAGTATGTGGTATTAGAAAGTATGCTATGTGGCCTTGATGGAAGCGATGTATTAGGTAGGATCACATTGTTTATCAAATGCTGAATCAATATGGATTTGGAACAGATCACTTGTTATTCTAAAGACTGATTTTGGCAGTTTCTACATTGTTTGCTCCAATACATGTTACCCATTATCTCTGGCGGCAGATACAGGACCAGAATTTACAATAACGGGAGTATCACCCCATGAGATAATGAGTATTGTAAGTAGTTTCCCCTGGAATTGGGAATAAAAGGCGGATCCAGGAATACCAGATCCAGTTCCATATGTCCTTTCCTGTTCCAATATTCCCCAATCCACAGCCTTTTACCATCTGCTTGGAGCCAGATAATTCAAGGCTCAGGACATTGGCAAACAAACAATGTCCCGGAGTAGTATCCCCTCACAGGGATATTGCTCCCAGAACTCGTAATGGAGGCCTTTACATATTCTGTGTTATAATGTGCTGTATTTGTTGGAGTTTTCTTAACAAAAGCTAATAGAAATAAGTTAATATGATAAATGCAGGATACACTAGCAAATGATTGAAGTAATTGAGGCAGTCTGTTTCCTTCCAAAGGGAAATCATTAGCAAGGAAAATGGCATTTTCTGATTAGATTACTGCAAAATGTCCTCCTTAGGGGACTTCCTAAGTAATATATGCTAAAACTGCAACTAGCACAGAGACACGCCGTTGGATTTGTAATTACACCACCCCCATATTAAAGGATCTTACATAGAGAGATCATAATCATATCCAAAGTACTTTACTTCTTCTATGGAGCCTTTTGGAAAACTCATCATAATTACATACAAGTCCAACACTACATGTTTTAAGACCACCACAATTTCCGTCCTACTTAACTTCCAGCTTAATAAGAAACTTATTTTCTTAAATAAATAAGCAAAATAAGACACTTTTTATTGCTATAAATAAACATACTATTCAAATCTCAACATGAATACTCTATCTAACACACAGCAAAAGTTGCCACAATTTGAACTCTAATCTCCAATAAGTTACTTTGATGGATTTCTGTGAAGACTGTTGACAATTGAAACATTTAAAGACTGTGTTGTATGATCAACATTAACAAACCTATAGGATTGTTTGGGACATCACTATTCTTTGCATGCCTTCATTATTACAATTGTGAAATACTTTAAAACTGTGTTCAGTTTTATCAAAAAATTCCAAAACTCCCATTAGTTTGAATAAACAGTAACTATATTCTATTTCCTGGGCACATCTCATCCAAAGTATATAAATAACTCATCACATTAAGGATAACTTTAATATATCATAAATGGGTTTAATTGATTAATGTTCCAGTTTCTGATGATGACTGATATTATATGTATGTGCTCATTGACTTCCATTTCACAGCCAACTTCTTTTTACTTCCTGATGTACTGTGGACATCTAATAAATATTCAATGCCAAATTGTTACATTCTTCCCAACAGGAAATGTTTGAGTGAATGCGGTACATCATTGCTTGTAATGTTTTAAAGCTGTTACCCATTTTTAGGTCGAGCCTAGCGGCAGCGCGCATGCACTGCTCGCTCTGCGAGGCATGCAGTAGTCGAGTATGCTGTGGAAGCCTCGCCTTCTCTCCGCCCATATTTTTGATTGGCTGGTGTGATTGTCCTTAGTAAATGCTGGCTTCCGATCAATAATGAGGCTTGTTAGTCCCTCCTTGTTACCGCCCTGTCGCCATTTGTTACCTCCCATGAGGACTGGATCTTTTACTTGTGGCGTTACAGGGTCTCCTTCATAAGTCGGTAAGCGCTATTTTTTTTTAATTTGCTGCGCGGTCCGCTTTCACTTTAGCGGCCGCGCTTGTTTATTTAATTAATTTGCCCTGCGGGCCGAAAGGGAGCGTTTCTACTCACTAATCTAACAAGCATTTTCAATGCAATAGGTCTCGCATTTACGTGAGTTTGAGCTATTGACATTGCAAATAACAATGCCTTTTATTTTTGTTTTAGGTTTTAAAACATAAATAAAAGTCATTGTCCTTTACAATGCCAATAGCTTAAACTCGCGTAAATGCAAGACCTATTGCATTGCAAGTGCTTGTTTAATCACTAACTAGGATGCCATTTGTAAATTTCTTCTCATATGTCATTGTCTTCTCACCTCATTTATAAATCTAAATGTATGAACTTGTATCTGAACAAAGAGACATGTAAATTGTTTGATACATTGATGGCTTTGGGGACTAAATCAAAATCCTGTTTTTGGAAATCTTCTGTGGGCTTATTATATCATCGTGAGAATTGATTAGTTTTACAAAAAAGAATGTATACAGATTAATTTTGTTTCAGCTCTCTTAATTTAAATGTGAGCAATTTATATTGGCGGTCACCTGTACATAGTTATGTTAATGCGTTGTATTTTTTTGTTTTATTTTAAACTGTTTGTTCTTTTGTTCCTGTTACCCTATCTCCTCTCTTTTCTACATTTTGTTTCTAGCTCAGTAATACCAAAAGGTATTAAAATTGCATGTCAGTGACACCCAAATGCTTAAGTAAAGTTAACTGTCCACCTTCAGATTTTAATTGCTGCAATTAGCCATTTAAAAAGGTTACTATTTACCTAGGTAGTGTGAACATCCTTATTTGATACACTGGTTGAAAGGTTTTTGTCTGCATTGTGAAGCAAAAACTTTATTCAAATGTAATTCAAATGGTGGCTAATGTACTATACTGTTCTGAAGAGCATTTTCTAATGTAAGTGGTGCCTCATAATTGTAGCATTTTTCCTTTCGTGGCTCTATAATTAAATCACCTTGCTGCGTAATGTAATTCTCCACTGCCATATACTTCCAATGGTGCTCTTTATGTAATAATATTTCATATATACCGTTTATTGCCCATACCTTCTTAGTAAGTGTGTTATATTCTTATTGTCAAATATGTCAATAAAATAGTTTAAATGGAAGACAGCCATGCTTGCTTGCACAATTCAGAATGCAGTTGTTAAAATTCAGGAAGGACAAATTCAGAGGGCAATCAGTAGTAAATGGTTTTGGTTTTAATTCATGTCCTGCTTTCTTAGATATTAAGGTTGAGGTAAGTACAATTCACTGGATAAATGATGAAGGTATCCTAATGCTGGGTACCAGAGTACTGTCAGAGAGGGCTCATTTGACTGGCTTGACTCTGTATGGCCCTACTCACTGTCTCAGGCAGTCTGTGTTAGAAGCATCTCAGTAGTGATTAATCAGTAATCACCACAGTCCAACTTGTTTATTTCCTTCTTTTTAAATGTAAACAGGCTGTAAGGGGTTTCGCTCTGCATCTATTAGGGGACTGGCACGAGGAGAACATAACTGGCTGATACATCACGTTTCCCAATGGTTGTGGTGTAAGAGTGGTTGTGGCAGGACGCACAAACCTTGTACTCAAGGTCCAACAGGAGCGATGCTCTTTTGTGCCTCTCGCCATTCATTGCACCAATAACCATGTGTACAGAAATATGAGGGCCAGTGGTAGGAGCTGTAAAAGGGGAATGGATAAAAGAGAAAACTGACACACAGGACTCCACCACTTCTGCCTCGTCACCTAGCTAGTCAATAAGACATGTAGTGATTCCCTACAAGCAAAGAGAAATCTTAAGTGTCTTGTCATACAGTGAACTAAACGAAACTGCTGTTGTGAGTAGAGATATCTGAACTCTATTTCTGTGTAACCAACTCTCTGTATTTCAATATAGATCTGATCATTCCTGAAAACTAAACATACAAATAATAAGTGCTTCAAAAATAGATGTGCACCAGTATGTCTCCCTATGCTTTAGACAACTTCTTCAAGAGTTGTCACTAGACACTCTCTTGTGGAGCTGGGGTATAGTTTCTACTTGACTTTTGTAAAACTGGAAAGATAACCAATACTATTGATATTTTGTTTGGTCCTAAATCTAGTAATGGAATGTAAACTTCTGGCCATCTACATTAGGATAAAATCCCATGCCTGTGAGATTAATAAATAATCTTGGCAGTAAATTGGAAACTAAGCTTACATTAAACAAATAGATGACTTCAGTGGTACAGTCCAGTTTCTTCCAACTGCAAAACATCATTCATCTTTTTTCCTTTCAGCAAAAATGCAATTTTTGAATACGTTTGTGTCATCCAGGCTATATTATCGCAATACCATCTAACTAGACTTATTATTTGGATCTTTGAACAAACTCCAAATTGTTCAGAATGCTACAACAATACTGGTGTGAAGCATTAAAAAATGTTTTTCAATTTCACAAGGACTGTTAGAACTTCATTAGTTAGGAGTGAAAAAAAAGGTCATTTTTAAATCACTCTGTTTGGTATATAAAGTTATCTTGAGTAAAAAATCCAGCCCTTTATCAAAAAATATTTTTCCAGTATGAGCCAAAATTACTTTGCCCTTAGCCAATATGCTTTTACTGAATGTACTGAAATTCAGAAGATGCACTCTTGGTGGGTGTTCTTTCTCAGTTGCTGAAGCTAAGTTGTGGAACAGTTCCCTCTGGAATTACAGAAGGAAACCAACCTTTTCCACTTTATTAACTGTTTGAAGACCTGGGTATTCACACATTAACCATACAGCTTTGCAGGGTTGAAGATAGAGATTTCCGCTAGTGTCAAGATACCTCACGGTGTATGTCATGCTATACAAATACTAATAATTAAATAAATAAGTCTTGGCTGCAGTAGCATTAGCGAACACACTTTGTGGCCTGCTTGGAATCATATTTCATTTCAAATTTCCAGGATGCTGCCACACAGCGTGTCTTCCACACATGCACAGCTTTAGTCCAAACAGTGCCAACATTCTGTAATGACCGACGTGACTTTCTGTTGCTGAAAGCCACCTAGCACAATCAGATTTGGAGTATTTTATCTATGAGCATGGGTCACACAATGCAGTAAGCAGACCCCCCAATCTCGTTTCATGACAACTTGGTATTAGAAAGTGAGAAGGGCAGTGGTATTGGCCATTGGTTTCTAAATCTACTGATTCATTAATTTGGATTGTTCATAGTAAAGCGCATACTTGCCCATGCATGAGCATGATGATGCAGACCCAGGTGCAAGGTAACCAGTAGTAGTGGTTTCGGTGTAGGTGTTGAGATGCAGTTGGAGAAGTGTAACTTGATCCCATTTGAAAAACCGTAGGAGTGCATCATAATAATGAGTAGTCAGCACTCAAATATATTCTGTGTGATTAATGTTACTAAGGAGAGTGGAGTATTGGATATTTATAGTACTCAACCTGGAGAATTTGTGTAGAGAACATGATTAATAAAGGTCTATGTAACATTTATATATTAATGTGACAGGAGAAGTTAACAAAATGTGTCCCATTGTGAGGTTAATAAATTTTAATGTATATGTGTAAACAAACGTTTAAACATTTATATGTGTGACAAGAATTATTTTCATGCAGGTGTATTTAGAATGACATCTTCGTAATCCTTTACAACTTATATGTGTCTCAAGAAACTATTTATAGTGTGTGTAGAAATATTCACGTATTCTGTAATCCTGTGCACTGTTAAAGTTGACTAGAGTGGGCCTCAAGAAACCAGTTAAGTTCATACTCCCGTTCAAAATCTAACATGTAATTTGCCTGTAATCCTTCAATGCAGAATGCATTTGCTTGTATTTTGTTTCCACTGCAGGTATGAACAAATCCTCATTAGTTAGCATAGAAGGGTTTTGTTTTTATTAGATAGCAAGGTATGAGAAGATGAATTTGGCAAGGAGAAGCGCGGTAACAAGCAAGGAGGCGAGTTCTCATGGAGGAGGAGAGGAAGGACCAAGGACTAACGAAGTTGCAACTTATTGATGTGCCGGAGCCATAGACATTTACTAGCAAGGATCACATGGAATAATCTACCCTGAATACAATTTATATTTTATGCTGAAACGTAGCGAGAGAGAGTCATCTTAGGATTTCACAGAGAGCAGATCTATGCTTCTGCGGCTTTATTCTACCTGACCCACGGTTGGAGGGCCTTCTACTGAAGACTCCGACAGCTGACACCTTTCTGATTTCATCTTTACTAAATGCTTCTTAGTTTAGGTTGCCCTTTTAAGGTAGTGTAGGGAGAGATAGCTTGCTCATGCTTACTTTGGAAAGTCATCTGATGCGATTTAATACTCAATTATGTTTCCTGATCATCTGTATCATCATCATAGAGTTAGTCGTCTGCTTTGTATTATATAGGGTAAATCTCTTCAGGAGATTTGGACTTATCTTGGTCTCTCTGTAATCTATATGATCATGTTGAGATTGGTCTATATTGATTTTTTCTAAATTTATAATTAAACTCTACAAAACCCAGATTAACTTGTTGAGTGGGTTATTGTGTGGTCACATTGGTTACACTGTAATGAGATGTTAAGAAGTGATTGATTCCTCCTTTTACCTCTCATGCAGCTATAACGATCTTCAATCTAGAGATAAATGTTTGAGTGGGCCGAGCTCTGGCACAGTGAAGTTGGGCTGCAGAGATTCCAAGAAGCAAATGTATGCACATGAGACTTCGGAATTCTACCCTTGTCCTGTTGCCATTCAGGTAAGTAGGTTATTAGTCAATGAAATATTTGTTAAGTTTTACATATAGAAAGCACGTAATAGTTTGAGGGATATGTAAAATGGCTACATTTGGCAAATTCTACATTAAAGCATGTGTAGAGGGGCAGTGTCATGGAGCTGGTCACATCAGTGAAGATGTGAAGGAAGAAATGCTAAAAGTATATGGAATACTTCCGGGTCACCGGTTATAATGAGTGAGACAAGGAGCCACATGTATTAAGCTTTTTTCTGATCGCAAACAAGCTGATTCGCATAATCAGCCCATTTGCCACTACAAAAAAATAATGTTGGTATGTATCAAACCCAAACTGCGATTCAGTAGCACGTTACCGAATCGCAATTTCGGTTTGTGACCAAATACCGATTCAGTATTTGGAAGGGGCGTCCCTTCTAAATACCAAATCGGGATGGCATATATTAATGTTTTGCAACTGAATTCCAGTTGCAAAACATTAATAATTTACCAACTCCCGGAGTGGTGTTGGTAATGCATTCACAAATGTGAAGGGGTCACCTTGGGACCCCTTTCCATTTGCAATATTAAAAAGTTTGTTTAAGAGAAGGAAGTGGTCCATGGGATCACAGCTTATTCTTAAACAAACAGGAAAAAAATAAGGCAGAGAAACTTTTAATTTTTAAACGCATCCTGCTTTCCTTTAAGGAAAACAGGTTGCATTAAAAAAAGACTGCATTATTAGCAATCACAGGCATGGTGGTCTGCTGACCTCAGCAGGCCACATCCCTGTGATGGCGTTGATTTCTAATTGGCCGCAAATTGCGACTTACCTCATTAATATTCATGAGGTGGGTCGATTTGCGACCACTAGGAATCGCTAAATGAAACTCTGAGTTTCATACATTGGGAATATCGATTTCCTAATTGTGATTTGCAGAAAATCGCAAATAGGTAATCACTACTCCTAATATTGATGCACCCGGCCCAAGGCTTCCTGTCTTTACACTGCAGTATGGATTTCATCATTCTGCTAAACTGAGTCCCTGCTTGTTCTAGTGGTGCCTGAGTCCTGCACTGCTGACTCAGAAGATGTGGACTTTACAGTGTAGACTACACCTTGATTCTCGACAAACCATGAAGATACTTTGTGCCAGATGTACTAACATTAGAAATAGTGATTTCCTAATTGCGATTATCATTGAATCGCAATTAGGTAATCACTATTCCTCATGTATGACACTGGTTATTTGAAAATAGTGATTCTTTGTGGGTCACAAATTGACCTACCTCATGAATAATAATGAGGTATGTCGCAATTAGTGACCTACTAGGATTCGCAGCTATCACAGGGAAGGAGGCCTGCTGAAGTGAACAGACCACTATGTGGGTGATTGCTTCTTAATAAAGCAATGTTTTACTTTTTTTAAATGCAACCAGTTTTCCTTAAAGGAAACTAGGACGCATTTTCAAGAAACGAAAATGAAACGTTTAAGTTTATTTTTTTAGGAGTAGGCATTGGTCTGTGGGACCTCTGCCTTCTCTTTAAAAATATTTAGCTGAACAATCTCAAAGGCAAAGGGGTCCAAGAGGACCCCTTCCCATATGCAAATGGGTTACCACTACAAGTTTGTAGTCATTAAACAATTAATGTTGTGTAACCAGAATTCGATCGCAAAACATTAATACATGCCATTCTGATTCGGTATTTAGAGGGGACGCCCTTTCCAAATACCGAATCAGTTTTTGGTAACAAATGCAAATTGTGATTCTGTAATAAGCATTTTTTCTTTAACAACTTTGGTGCCAAACTTTCTCATGAAAAGGTCATCCACCGTGGCTCCTTCATGGAAAGTTTCACGCTGGTCCTTCAAGCCGGGGCCAAGAAAAAGGGGGGAGTGACCCAAAAGTGCAACTTTCCATATTAATTCCCACAGAAACATTTGCTATCCGATACAGAAAAAACAGCTGAAAGGAATTATACCAAATTCATCAAAAAGTTAGAACTTTACTCAAAAAGCATTATTTGTGCGATTTGTTGTAAATCCTTTCAGCCGGTTTAGAGAAATTAGCACTTTTAAGATGTGTTTGGGTTGGACATGAAGGCATTAATGCTAAAAAAAAAAAAATATATATTGACAGTTAATTTCGCCCAAAATTTTAAAAAAATAGGGCCTTCTGACTGACTGAGGGAGCTATTCCTCCCTTTGGTATATTCAGTACTGTGGTGCCACTGCCACAGTACTGAATGATCTGATTGCTTGCCCACAATACTGAAGAAAATGTTGCAGCCATCATTACAGGACTCGGTGGATCTTAGTCCCTGAGTTCTGAAAAAACTGAAAGGCCATATAAGAGGGTGGGTGGACACACCCTGAACCGCAAGGCCATGTGTGATCTTCCCTTATGTCAAATTTAAAAGAAAAATTATTATTTCTGGTCAGTGTACAGCACCCACTGTAGGACCCCACTACCAAAGTAGCAGAAAATGTTAAAAATAAAATTACAAGGGTCTGGTCATAGTCCAGACCCTTTGGCCAACCGCCATTGTGCAGGCCATGCACAGTGGGGATTGGCTGCCTGCAGTGAGTTGGGTGCAGGACCAACCCACCACTGGACTGCCCAAAGGCTGGTCACAGTAGGGCTGGTCCCTCCCTGGGGGTTGGGCATGTTCTCAACTTAGAATATGATTAAAAAACAGAAATTCACTGACAAAAACAAACATTAAAGTGGCTTTACAGTTGGGTGGGAAATAAGATCTTAGCACTTGGACCCCCTCACCAGGTCTAGGGGGTAAGGGTATCCCTACCCTGCCCCCTTGTCTTTTTTTTTAAAACATTTTTTGTAGGACTGAGGACTGAGTTCCAAGTCCTAAGATGGCTGCCCCCACATCAGATCTCAGCATGAGATCTGTTGGCTCCATGAATCCACCGCAGTGTGAAATATACAATGTTTTTGCACCTTGATTGCTCAAAAACTACTGAATGGATTTACACCAAATCATGAATGAAACTCTTTCTGGACCTAGATCTAGCTTTCTGCCAAATTTGGTGTAAATCCGTTCAAGCGTTTGGGCTGTAGCTGTGTCTAAATTTCCTATAGGAAATGAATGGGGAAAAATAGTTTTGGGACCCTCCCCTTTTTCTTGTCCCCCCTTGATGAAACACCTCAAAGCTTTCCAGGATGAAGCTGAGATAGAAGAACATCTTTTTTAGAAGTTCTGTGGAGATTCGTCAAACAATGGCAAAGTTATAAGCAAACCAAAAATGTATTTTCCTATGGAAACATGATCCTAACTATAACTACTCAGTGGCGAGCGCCACTACGGTACAGGATCCTGGGGTCCTCAACCCCGGGGACACTGTCTATTTCCCTACCCGAGAGCATGGACAGGGAAAGTGTAATGTGCTCCCACACTTTTTCCTGCTCGCACTCTCGGGCAGGGAACAAATTACTGAATTGCTCCTACCCCGTGAGAGCAAAAAGAACTCTGCTACAGCGGAGTGGAAGCAATGCCATCTCCTGCTGCACCTAAAGCAGGAGAGCCGGCGGGGCTGCAGGGATCCTGGGACTCCTCCTGCTACCCCAACCAGGGACATGTTATGGGGTACCCTGGGTGAGCACTGGGGTATCCCATGTGGGACTGGGACACCCAGGAAAACATTTTAAAAAACAGGAAAAAAGTGATTAATAACAGAGCGGCCACAGCCGCAAATTTATTATTCAATGCTCCTTCCAGGAGCACCCCATAATGCCCTACAAGGGCTAGTACAGATTTTGTTTTGGGGGATGTCCCTCGAAGGGGCAGGGGCACCACCAAACATTTTTGTTAATGTTGTGGGGGACAGCAGGGAGTTCTGCAGCCCCCAGTAACATTAGAAAAGAAATAGCAAGTATCCTGGGATGTTGAATCCAAGATCCCAGGAGAACTTATCATACTTTTTAAAGCATTTCCCAGGCTAGAGCTTTAACTCTACAGCTGGGAATGCAGTGCCATCTAGGGGCTGGTTGTATGGCTGCATTTTATGTGGCCTCAAGATGTATAAAAAAGACGCAAGGCTCTCTTGTGGTTGTTTTATGATTGCATTTTGTGGGATCAAAAATGTTAAAAGAAAGAGACATGTTTGCTTTATTTAAATATATATATATATGTCTCTGACTATTTACTTTCACATTTTTCACACACAAAATGTAATAAAAACTGTAAAAGAAAGAGTCACATACATGTTTTAATATAACTTTAACAGTTTTTAATTAATCAATATTAATAAACATTGCATTGTGTGTAAATAAAATTGTGGCATAGGGTTGGTGCTCAGAGGCCATGCCCTGCAGCCAGCCCCATGCTGCACTGTGGGGGTGGCCGCAAAGCCTGGTTGAAGGCTGTGCGCTGTGGGGGTTGGCTGCATGGCCTGGCCGCAGGCACTGCAGCCAACCCCCTACCATACACAGCTGAACGCCGTGATTGACTGGAGGTTGGCTGCCCACGGGGTGGGAGAGGATACAAAACCTGGCAATGGCCATGCGCAGCAGTGGGTTGGATTTATGTATGGTAACAAAATATTACTGTTTAAGAAAAAAAAACTAGAAATGTACTGAAAAAGCCAAAGGTTATATGTGGGGCAATTAGCAGTGCATGATGAGGGCGCAAGTTATAGTTACTTGAGATAACTATAACTAGTGGATTTCAGTGGCTATATCCACTGAAACCCACCAGTTATAGTTATCTCAAGTAACTATAACTTGCGCCTTCATCATGCACTGCTAATTGCCCCACATATTGCATTACTCATGACATCTTCTATGATATCATTGATAATATCACTGCAACATTTGCAATTAAATTATTGATGAGAAAACTGTGCTTGGTTGGAGCGCATTGCTTTTTTAGTGAAAAAATACAAAAAAACACACACACATATATATATATATATATATATATATATATATATATATATATACACACACATATACATACACACATATACATATATAATACATATATAAACAACAAATAATAATCATGTACTTTACATACTTGACAATGAATTGATAAATTGTGGTTCAAATTGTCTTTTGTGTATAAAGTTAAGTGAAAAAAAGTACAAAAGAAAGGCAACAGGCTATGGGCACTTTAAAAATAGACATTCTGGACCACACAAAACTCTATGGTCCTGTGGAAGGTAACGCAGAAACGTGTAGACTACCCCTGTAAATACTGCACGAAATGGTGAAATAAATTATAAACTGAGCCCTGGGGTGCCGAATATTTCTTTTACTGCATGGAGAATAGCAGGGGAAATTTTACATATATATATATATCACAAAGTGGCTCCACAATACATTATCTATAACTCGCCACTCTACGATGTACTGTGTTCTGGCTAAGAATATCATTTCTCATGTCTTAAGTGTCTTATTTACTGCAATAAATTCACAGCCTATAACTTAGGTAATATCCAACGGTATAGGTAGTGCATGCTAGAAGGGGTGAGTTATAGTTAATGTAGTGTGGTGAGAGAGGTCACAAGACTGTGTATGTAAGTGCACGAGTGATATGAATTGAAAGGTGGGTAGATATAAATGTGAGTGATAACTATGACACAGTAACATGAAAGCAGTGCCTAAATGATAATTTGAACAGATAAGTCTAAGTTATGATTTTGTTATAGTTGTGCAGTGTAAGGTGTGTTTGGGAGAAATAAGTTAGAAATAAGTGCGTAAGTTGTGCAAAATTATTAAAATTAAGAGCTAACCATAACTGTAGAACTTCTACTGTTTCTGGAGCTTAATTTGGGTTTGTATACCAAACCTGAATAAAGTCTCCCTAACTATAACTGCCATCAAACCTTTGTTTTGTGTTTGTGGTCACCATTGGGTAGTTATAGTTAGGACCTAGTTTCCATAGGAAAAGCATTTTTCGACTTGGCTATAACTTTGGCGTCGTTTGACCAATCTTCATGAAATTTTCCCAAAAAAGTGTCAAGGTGGGTTCTATTGTTATGGAAAGTTTGGGGATGATCCGTGCAGTGGGGACCGAGAATTTGGGGCGCAAAATAAGGTTGCGTTTGTAATATTAATTCCAATAGGAACCTTTAGCCACACCTACGGCCCGAACCACTGAACGGACTTACACCAGATTTGGCTGGGAGGTAAATGTCAGTTCAAGGAAGTGCCTTCTGCTTATTTGGTGTACATCCATTCAGTAGTTGTTGAAAAATGTAAGTTTAAAATTATATCTCTGGCCGTGGATATTTCTCTGTGGTTTCGCGATGAATCACGAATGCATGCACCAACGGGAATGCTCTGATTGGCTGGACGCAACCTGAACAGAAAGTTGCGGCCACCATTTTATCTATCGGGAATGGTTCAGGGGGCTGAAAATTTCTGAAAAAGCTAACATAAGTTATGTGTCCGAAATTGATTTTTTTTAATCGCGCGCAATATTCGCCACACCGCCGCAACAGCTACCGCGGCCCCCCGTGTACCATTGCGGGGACATCACGACAATCAACGTCATCGCGAATATTGGTGAAAACATTTTAAAAAATCAGTGAATCATTAATATGCATTGCTATAGAGATATTGAGAGTTTGATAAATGTTTTTATAGAGTTAGTTATATAGTGAGTTATGTACTGTGATGGTTAGAATTAATTATACAGTTATAATTTTTGGATGTGTTGGTGGCCATTGAATGTCTGCTTTTGTTTTTCGCGACATGTCCTTGGAGATTGCGATTACCGAGGTCATCGCGGTCTCCGGAGTCGCTCCAAAAACGGAAATTAGGTTTTAGAGATGGTTGTTCAAGAAATACACTAGAAAAACATGAGTTTAAAGTGTACAGTGATAAACCCCTAGTGTGTAAAATACTGTACTATGTGTGCCTATATGTGTTTTCACTTTATGGAAAAGGTGCGATCATCGTGGGTAATGCCGATGTCGCGACGTCCCGAATAACCGCTAAAACGGAAAATAGGTCTGAAAGATGGTTTTTAAAGAAACTTAGTGTAAAAATATGAGTTTAAACATGCCTTGAAAGACGTATGTATATAGTAATATATGTAGTGCAATTTTCAGAATGGATTTTTTTACATATTATTTTTGGATGTGTTAGTGGCCATTGAATGTCTGCTTTTGTTTTCTGCTTTCACGACATGTCCGCGGGCATCGTGATTACAAACATCATTGCGACCTCCGGCGTCACCGCAAAAACATAAAATAGGTTTTAGAGATGGTTTTTATAGAAACTCTCTAGAAAAACATGACTTTAGAGAATACTGTAAGAAACACCTAGTGTGTAAAATACTGTAGTATGGGTGGATATATGTGTTTTAGACGTTATGGAAAAGGCATGATCATCGCGGATAACGACGTCATCTCGACGTCCAGAATAACCGCGATACCGGAAAATAGGCCTGAACGATGGTTTTTAAAGAATTGTAGTACAAAAATATGAGTTTAAACATGCTTTGAAAGAAGTATGTATATAGTAATATGTGTAGGGCAATGTTCAGAATGGATTTTTTTACATATTATTTTTGGATGTGTTGGTGATCATTGACTGTCTACTTTGTTGTCCACAGGGATCGCGATGTTGTCGCGAATATAAAAAATGTAAAGAAAAAAAACAACGCTTATTAATCCACTGAAGAAAATACAACCTTATAAAAATACCCCTTATAGAGCCATTTTAGATAGAAAATACAATTTAAAAACCTTACAAATTCAATAAAAAAATCATAGGTTACATGGACGTTATAGTTGGGAAATAGAGTTTAAAAAAACTTAGAAATTCACTGAAAAAAACAAAGGTTGCAGGGACATTATAGTGAGGATTTAGCATTCTAAAAACCTTAAAAATTAACTGAAAAAACAAAGGTTACAGGGGCATTATAGTTAGAAATAGAATGAAAAAAACCTTAGAAATTCTGTGAAAAAAACGTTACAGGGACGTTATAATTAGGCTGATATTGCACTCATACAAACCCAGAGAAAATCAGCGGTTATAGTTAGCTGAGCTAACTATAACTCACGCCCCCGCAATGCACTGCTTATGACCTCACATAATACATCACTCATGACATGGTCAGTGACATCACTGATGACATCTCAAATGACATCACTGATGGCATCAGCCACAGAATCTCTGACGCACCCACTCACACCCCCATATAACCTTTCATATACCCACTCCAACTTCCACACTCCATTCTCAAAACCATTGACACACCCATACCAGTACTTACACACCCACTCTCTGATTCATAGGTCTACACACACATCCACTCAGTCACCCATACAGCCACTCATACACCAACTTGCTCACTAATACAGCCACTGATATATCCACTCATACATCCATACAGCCACTCACACACTCAGTCACTCATAGAGATACTCACACACCTACTCACTCACCTAGAGAGTCACTCACACAGCCATTTACTCACCTTTACAGTTATACACACTCACTCACTTATTCATACAGATACTAACACATACTCACTCACCTATACAGTCACTGACACAAGCACACACTCACGCATACAGTCACTATCACAATCCCTCACTCACACATACAGTCACTCATATACTCCAACACTCACCTATACTGCCTTTCACATATCCAGTTACTCACCCATATACCACTGACACATTCATTCACTCACCAACACACCCATACTCACACTCAGTCACCTATACAGCCCCTCACTTACACACTCACTAGCCCATAGAGCCACTGACTCACCCACTCACTCATTCATCCATGCAGGCAGTCACACACCCTCTCACCCAGCCACACAGACACTCATACACCCATACAGGTACTCAGACACCCAATCAGTCACCCATACAGCCACTCACGTACCCACTCACCAATCCATGCAGCCACTTAGACACCATCTGACAGACTGATACAGACATTCTCAAAACCTAGTAACTCACCCATACATTCACTGAGACACCTAATCACTCACTTATACAGTCAGTCATGCACCCACTGAATCATCCATACAGGCACTCATACAGCCACTGATTCATCAATACACCTTGTTATCTATATTTAACACTCATAAATATTTTAAAAACACTCACAGTCACTGGATGATGTCATCAGTGATGTCAGTGATGTCATTTGAGATGTTATCAGCGATGTCATCAGTAATGTCACTGACCATGTCATGAGTGATGTAATATGTGAGGTCATAAGCAATATATACATATATATATATTTTCCAACAGTCCTTCGTGGGTTCACACAGAAGAAACCGAGCCCAAATCCTTACAGCTTGGCAAACAGTGTTTATTCCATGGCAAACAACGCCCGACGCGTTTCGGAGCAGCCGCTCCTTTCTCACAGGTCAAAAAACGTTTGTAATATCATAGTAAATATAGTGCTCAGATCAAAACAAACATAAACGTAGGACTACTACATCGCATCACGAGCTAAGCAAAAACGGCATCCATTTTGGAGTGGTGACATTCTTATATAATATAGCCCAAGGTGAAATTGCTAACACAGTCGGTGCACAATACATAATATACATGTTATACTCATGTCACTTTTAGCAATGTATATATAACGCTGTATATATAGTGCCAATGGTTATCAGCAAACCACTAATTTGCTATACTGTTAACACATTGAATTTGTCAGAAATCAGCCAATTAGCTTTGTTGACTTTCACTAATAACGCCCCAGTGGGCTTCAATTCATGCCTTATCACGTGACAATCTAATCAATACGTATAATTTCATAACCTGGTTATCGCATATCACCACAATATGGCATTTATTCCAGTGTCCAATACTCCATAGAATATGTGATGTTTACTCAACAATCCTGCCCAAGTGGGCCTATTACATAGACATCACAGATAAGTTGAGCTCTTTTGCTTTCCTCCCCATCATATCAATGATCCACTTGTTACCAATTAAAATATATATATATATATATATTCACTGAAAAAACCATAAGGTTTTAGGGACAGTTATAGTTAGTTGGACATTGCACTCGTACAAAACCCGTGAAATTCCCCCGTTATAGTTAGTTCAGGTAACTATAACTCGCGCCCCCGCAATGCACTGCTGATGACGTCACATATTACATCACTCATGACATGGTCAGTGACATCACTGATGACATCACTGATGACATCTCAAATGACATCACTGATGACATCATCCAGTGACTGTGTGTTTCTGTAAAGTTTAAATATGTTTAATATATATAGGGAAAGGCGTATTGAAGAATGAGTGGGTGTAGAAGCGCCTGAATGGATGATTTAGTTGCGTGACTGAGTCTATAAGTGAGTGATTAAACGTATCTTACTGGATGCATGGGTGAGTGACTAAACTGTGTGAATGTCTGTATCCGTCTGTCTGTTGTTGTGTAAGCAGCTGCATGGGTTTCTGACTAGCTAAATGAGTGTCTATATGGGTTATGGATTGGTTCTCTGAGTATCTGTATGGGTGCCTCAGTGTTTGTGTGGGTGGGGTGTGTGTGACTCTGTGCATAGATGTGTGAGTGGGTGATTCACTGGGTGCATGGTTTCAAGAGTGCGTCTGTGATGGACTGTATGGGTGGATGAGTGTGTGTATGGGTGTGTTAGTGATTGAATGTATATCTCAGTGGTACATGTGTGAGTATCTACATATGTGAAAGGCAGTATATATGTGTGTTGGAGTATATAAATGGGTATAAGTGAGTGTGTGATTGTGAGAGTGGCTATATGGATGAGTGTGTGCTTGCATCAGTGATTGCATAGGAGCGTAAGAATGTGCTAGTATTTTTATGAGTAAGTGAGCTGGTGTGTATAACTGTATAGGTGAGTAAATTGGAGTGTGATTAATTATTTGCATGACTGACTAGGTGTGCGAGTACCTCTATGGATGAGTTGCGTTGTGTGAGTGTTTATATAGGTGTATGAGTGCATATGATAGTCCTGTACTGAGTGACTGTAAGTATGAGTGACTGTACGGGTGAGTGAGTAGATGTGTGTGTGTAGACCTAAGAATCAGTGAGTGGGTATGTACTTATTGGTATTGGAGTGTGTATGGTTTTGAGAATGGCAGTCTGTAATTTAGAGTTAGTGTATCAAAACTTATATTAGGGTGTGAGAAGATGCATTAAATTCTCACATGGATGATGTCATCAGTGATGTCATCAGTGATGTCATTTGAGATGTCATCAGTGATGTCATCAGTGATGTCACTGACCATGTCATGAGTGATGTAATATGTGACGTCATCAGCAGTGCATTGCGGGGCGCGAGTTATAGTTACCTGAACTAACTATAACGGGGGAATTTCACGGGTTTTGTACGAGTGCAATGTCCAACTAACTATAACTGTCCCTAAAACCTTATGGTTTTTCAGTGAATTTCTAAGGTTTTTAAATGCTAATTTCTAACTATAACGTGCCTGAAACCTATGGTTTTTTCAGTGAATTTCAAAGGTTTTTTAAATGCTAATTCCTAACTATAACGTGTCTGAAACCTATGGTTTTTTCAGTGAATTTCAAAGGTTTTTTAAATGCTAATTCCTAACTATAACGTGTCTGAAACCTATGGTTTTTTCAGTGAATTTCAAAGGTTTTGTAAATGACAATTTTTAAATGTATTAATTGTTATATTTATTTTTTTGATACTGATTTACAACATTTTTTTAAACTATTTATTTTTAGATATTTTATTTTTTAAATTACATTGTAATTACATTATACATTACATTACAAAATATACTTTCTCAGAATGAATTACTTTAGTTTAAATACTTTGCAAATAGGCAATAGACTTTTAAGTACAGTAGTTACAGTTGTTGCAATGGGCAACACAATTTCAAAAACAATGCAACATTGAGCTCAATGTGAATTTCTAGTTAAATGCAATTAGTTACTTTATGGATTACTTTTCTAACCACAGGACTGGATCCTAGATTCAGTCCTGGGACATCTCCTGTAAACAGTTGAGTAAAAGCGTTTTGGTTACAGTAGTGATTTTTAAGGAATATTATTGTATTTTAAAAGTTGACACTTAGAAACTTTTTCATATAGAATCACCAATGTTATCCTATGGGAGGAAATTCACTTAGCAGGTAAGTAGTGTTATCGTTACTTTTTCTTACTCAGAGGTGGATCCTGGAACCAGCACTGGTGCATCTCCTGTAAACAGTTGAAAGAATGTGTTTAAGTCACACAGGCGATTTTTAAGGAATATTTGTAGTTTGTGAAAATCAACACAAACTTTTCTGCTGAAAACCAGACAATGGATTCCTATGGAAGGAAATTCAAGTTACTGGTAAGTACGGTTAGAATTACTTTTCAGGGTCAGTGCTGGGCTAAAAGATGCAGCACTGAGGTCTCTCCTGATAACAGGTGAGTAAATCGGAATTCGTATTTCGGCTGATTTTAGAGGAATATTTGTATGTTTCAAAAATCGACACTTAGAAACTTTTTCAGCAAAAAGCAGGCAATGATATCCTATGGAAGGAAATTCAAGTTACTGGTAAGTACGGTTAAAATTACTTTTCAGGATCAGTACTGGGCTGAAAGATGCAGCACTGAGGTCTCTCCCGATAACAGGTGAGTAAATCGGAATTCGTATTTCGGCTGATTTTAGAGGAATATTATAAAGTTCCAAAACTACACTCTTAGAAGAATTTCCAAGTGAAACCAGTCAATGTTAGCCTATGGAAGGAAATTCAAGTTACTGCTAAGTACGGTTAGAATTACTTTTCAGGACCAGTACTGGGCTGAAAGATGCAGCACTGAGGTCTCTCCTGATAACAGGTGAGTAAATCGGAATTCGTATTTCGGCTGATTTTAGAGGAATATTATAAAGTTCCAAAACTACACTCTTAGAAGAATTTCCAAGTGAAACCAGTCAATGTTAGCCTATGGAAGGAAATTCAAGTTACTGGTAAGTACGGTTAGAATTACTTTTCAGGACCAGTACTGGGCTGAAAGATGCAGCACTGAGGTCTCTCCTGATAACAGGTGAGTAAATCGAAATTCGTATTTCGGCTGATTTTAGAGGAATATTTGTATGTTTCAAAAATTGACACTTAGAAACTTTTTCAGCAAAAAGCAGGCAATGATATCCTATGGAAGGAAATTCAAGTTACTGGTAAGTACGGTTAGAATTACTTTTCAGGATCAGTACTGGGCTCAAAGATGCAGCACTGAGGTCTCTCCTGATAACAGGTGAGTAAATCGAAATTCGTAGTTCGGCTGATTTTAGAGGAATATTTGCACAATGGTGAAGGAAGGGGTGGGGCCTGAGGTGACATGTCTGCAAACACGCCCTGTGGCGCTTTTAAGTTGGACAATTAATTCCTCCTCAATCCCGAGGGTCCCTAGGGGCCAACTAGCCCACCAGGTACCTCCAGTATGCGCCAGGGGCTGCGTTGCAGAGAGGTGTTCAGAGGCCACGCCCCTTTTACAACACTCTGCAACGCAGCTCCGTGGCGCTTACTGGAGGTACCTGGTGGGCTAGCTGGCCCTAGGGACCCTCAGGATTGAAAAGGAATTTATTCCCCATCTTAAAACGCACCACGGGGCCTGTTTGCACACGTCACCTGAAGCCCCGCCCCCTCCCTTCACCACTGTGCAAACGCGCCCCGTGGCGCGTTTTAAGTTGGGGGATTAAGTCCCCTTGAATCCTGAGGGTCCCTGGAGTCCAACTAGCCCACCATATACCTCCAAAAGCGCCACAGAGCTGCGTTGCAGAGAGGTGTAAAAGGGGCGTGGCCTCTGTACACGTCTCTGCAACGCAGCCCCTGGCGCATACTGGAGGTTCCTGGTGGGCTAGTTGGCCCCCAGGGACCCCCAGTATTCAAGGGGAATTCGTTCCCCCTCTGCAAACGCGCCAGGGGCGCGTTTGCAGAGTGCTGACAAAGAGGGCGTGGCCTCCCGCGCGATGCCGGATTTACATTTTTTAATATTTTTTTAAAAGGGGGCTGTGTGGCCCCCTTTTTTGTAATTTTTTTGAGCCCTGGGGACCCCATCCCCCAGGGCCTGACCCCCTTTAAAAAAAAAAAGGACCGGGAAGGGGACCGCGTGGGCCCCCTCCCGTGGCCAATTTCGACCCGGGGACCCCATCCCCCGGGCCATTGCCACCTTTTAAAAAAAAAAAATTGATGGAGGGGGCTGCGTGGCCCCCTCCTAAGGCCTCCTTAGGCCCCGGGGACCCCATCCCCCGGGGCCGGCCTTTTTTTTAATTTATTTTTTTAAATGATTTTTGGGGAGGGGGACCGCGTGGCCCCCCTCCCCTACTACTTGCCCCGGGGGCCCCATCCCCCGGGGCTGACCCTATCCTTTTGGGGTCCGTGGGGGGACCCCAACTCCCCCACGGACCCTGCCGGCTCCCCGCCTCCTGCGGGAGCCGGCATTGCTTTACCACATGGGGAGCTGCTAATATGCAGCTCCCCATGTGGAAAAGCAATTCTGCTTTGAATTTTGGAAGCGAGAGCAGCTTTCCCTGCTCTCGCTTCCAAAATTCAAAGCAGTTTGCAACGACAGGACGGGAGCCGCGAGGCTCCCGTCCTGTCATTGCAAACAGCAGTGTCCCGGGGGTAGGCACCCCCGGGACACTGCAGGAGCCGGCCCTGGGGGGTGGCGGTCCCCAGGGCCATCACTGGCCCCGGGGAGGTGGTGGTCCCCGGGGCTTCGGGGGTCCAAAACGGACCCCCATTTTTAATTTTTAGTGCCCCGGGAGGTGGCGGTCCCGGGCGTGTGGGGGCTGGAGCCCCCACACAGGTTAAAATAAATAAAAACAGAAGCCCCGGGGAGGTGGCGGTCCCCGGGGCAGCGGGAGGGCAAAGAGCCCTCCCGCACCATTTTTGTTAAAGCCCCGGGGTGGCGGTTCCCGGGGCTTGGGGGGCTCTTAGAGGCCCCCATACATAAATTTAACCCCCCCCCACCATGCCCCCGGGACTTGGCCCACCCGGGGGCAAATTAACATCAAAGCGCGGGAGACCGCGCTTTGATTTTTTTTTTTTCGGCAGGATCCGCGCACCATGAGCGCATTGTGCCGATTTTGTTAAAAAAAAAAATTCTTTTTTTTGCCTATGGGGTCCTTGTGGGACCCCCTGAGCAGCCCTAGGGGGTTAGGGTGTTTCTACCCTGCCCCCTTTGTGCGCTTTGCGCACTTGTTTCTGTCCCTCGGTTCTACCGAGGGACAAAATGGCTGCCAACACTTCCTGATTTGGAGTGTTGACAGCCAATTAGCATGCAGCTCGTGATCGGGAGGGTACGCGGATCCGACGCGGCCATAGATATATATGTGATTTTAATTGTAAATTTCTCAGGAACTACTGAACGGATTTACACCATTTTAGCAAAAGGCACCAGTCTGAACCAAGGGCTACCTCTTTGCCAAATTTGGGGTAATTCCGTTCAGCAGTTCGGGCTGTAGCTGCGACTAAAGGTTCCTATGGAAAAATGAATGGGGAAAACGCGTTTTGGGACCCCCCTTTTTTCTCGGCCCCCACTTGACGTATCACCCCGCGACTTTCAGGGTAGGAGCGGACCGGAGCGCCCCAACAAGTTGGAAGCTTTCGCGAAGATTCGTCAACCGGCGCCAACGTTATTGCAAATAGAATGTCGCGGATTTCCTATGGATAATAGGTCCTAACTATAACTATCTACTGGCGACCGCCAGTAGATAATATATATATATATATAGCAGGTAACCTTTTTTCCTTCACGATTCAATGTTCCTGGAATCGGAAAAATGGAACGGACTCCTCTTTCTGTTGTGCAAAATTATTTATTTATTTTCTCCTTGCGCTGTGCCGCCATGACGCGTTTCGACCCATGCGGGCCTTGATCACATGACGCGCTGACAACACTTCCCCATTTTTTAAAGTGCTCGTGCATGTAATAGATAGCAACAACAGACTAACAATTTACACGTCAATTTTGTGATATTTATCAGCAAATAATTATCCACTATAACAGTTTTTAAAAAAACAGCAGGTAATAATGTCCTAAAAACCACATGTTTGTAATTGTATAAATACAATTAGTTGAAAGGGACCTACACACCTTCATTATCATAGTATGTGATAGCCTAATACTGTCCTTGCCGTATGGTGCGTGTGTGTGAGGGGCTCTAAAGTGTAGAGGTGTAACAAGTGAAGAAGGTGCATAAAACAGGGGACGGTGGTCAGGGCCTCTTCTTTAATAATCCTGCCTCCTACCCTGATTAAAAAGGTGTATCGCGGCTAGCTACAATAATGTTGCAGTTAGTGGCAATAGTCAGGTCGTCAGGTCAACATGTTTCTTGCCTATCAGTCCCATAATGGGATCAAGCGGCAATTCTTCAGGACCAAGGGATAAATAGAAAATTTTAAAACAGTGGTACAGGATCTACACTGATGTAGGGTATGGTGGTGTAATAACCTCAAAATTACCCGTTCACAAGCACCATCGGCTGAAGGTCCGTAGGTGCTGTAGCCAATCTAGAAAAGAAAAACATTGTGAAAACAGCCGGTCACTTATTTAACAAAACATGAGCACAATTAGTGTCAATTCCAGTGCTGTTGATTATGGTAGGCTCTGACCACATGCGATCTAGTTAGCCCCAAAGATCGAGTGAGTCATACAGTGAACTCGAATCATTCCAGGTAAAAACAATTGAAAATTGAAATAGCAGCAGAGATAAAATAGGAATAGCTGTCAAGGAAAATGGCGCAGGGACTCACATTAAGGCCACTCACCTAATGAATAAGTGGAAATGGCCACATCGGTCATCGGCAGTAAAATGAGCGCGTTTAATCAACGCGTGGTTTCCTAAATGCAGGAATGTAGAGAAGCTCATTGTAATTGAGACATTTTAAGCGTGTGAGAAAGGCATAGTAGACCCTGAAAGACCCAGCGTTCAATAGTCATACAAGCGGTGTATCACCCCACAGATTATTCATAGTCAAGGTGAATTGCCTACAAGAACTCATTATGCACCCAGTCTGGTATGGTAGCAGGTGCGGAGGTGGCGGTGGGGTATCCTCCAATGTAGGAGGTATCCCGTTTAGCCTAAACTCACCACCGCGTCCCTCCCAGAATTGGCAGGTGAAAGCCCAATGGTGCAAAGAGACTAGGCAATCACTAATACCTTGACAATATAAACCTGTTAGGGGTGGCGAGATGACCACAAGTTTGCTTGCTATCTGGCGTTGGTGGGTCTTACCTTGGTCAACGGTTCCGTAACGACAAGGGATGGTTACTTACAGAGACTCGCGCCCACTCGGCGGAAAACCTAGCCCAGACTGCCGAACCCGGAAGAATACTGTCAGCACGGTTCTTGCTGCAGATAACTTGACTGAATGGGTGCGTCTGGGCGGCGTCACGCTCGTGGCGTGGTCACTAGAATGTAAGACACCCTCGTGTGAAAGGTATTACTGGCAGCCATCTTGGGTGAATAAAAATTCTTAACTCCAAATTCTGCGCCATTTTGGAAAGGTGTAAAAAAATGAAGAAACGCTGCAATATGGAAAATAGTACATTCCAGCTGGTTTACAGGAATGGTGGTCATCGCAGAACTAGAAGCGCCATCAATTGGTCTGGGCTAGGTTTTCCGCCGAGTGGGCGCGAGTCTCTGTAAGTAACCATCCCTTGTCGTTACGGAACCGTTGACCAAGGTAAGACCCACCAACGCCAGATAGCAAGCAAACTTGTGGTCATCTCGCCACCCCTAACAGGTTTATATTGTCAAGGTATTAGTGATTGCCTAGTCTCTTTGCACCATTGGGCTTTCACCTGCCAATTCTGGGAGGGACGCGGTGGTGAGTTTAGGCTAAACGGGATACCTCCTACATTGGAGGATACCCCACCGCCACCTCCGCACCTGCTACCATACCAGACTGGGTGCATAATGAGTTCTTGTAGGCAATTCACCTTGACTATGAATAATCTGTGGGGTGATACACCGCTTGTATGACTATTGAACGCTGGGTCTTTCAGGGTCTACTATGCCTTTCTCACACGCTTAAAATGTCTCAATTACAATGAGCTTCTCTACATTCCTGCATTTAGGAAACCACGCGTTGATTAAACGCGCTCATTTTACTGCCGATGACCGATGTGGCCATTTCCACTTATTCATTAGGTGAGTGGCCTTAATGTGAGTCCCTGCGCCATTTTCCTTGACAGCTATTCCTATTTTATCTCTGCTGCTATTTCAATTTTCAATTGTTTTTACCTGGAATGATTCGAGTTCACTGTATGACTCACACGATCTTTGGGGCTAACTAGATCGCACGTGGTCAGAGCCTACCATAATCAACAGCACTGGAATTGACACTAATTGTGCTCATGTTTTGTTAAATAAGTGACCGGCTGTTTTCACAATGTTTTTCTTTTCTAGATTGGCTACAGCACCTACGGACCTTCAGCCGATGGTGCTTGTGAACGGGTAATTTTGAGGTTATTACACCACCATACCCTACATCAGTGTAGATCCTGTACCACTGTTTTAAAATTTTCTATTTATCCCTTGGTCCTGAAGAATTGCCGCTTGATCCCATTATGGGACTGATAGGCAAGAAACATGTTGACCTGACGACCTGACTATTGCCACTAACTGCAACATTATTGTAGCTAGCCGCGATACACCTTTTTAATCAGGGTAGGAGGCAGGATTATTAAAGAAGAGGCCCTGACCACCGTCCCCTGTTTTATGCACCTTCTTCACTTGTTACACCTCTACACTTTAGAGCCCCTCACACACACGCACCATACGGCAAGGATAAAAAGATCTCCGCCAAAGAGCCCCCACTGAGGGTGCCCGTCGGGTATTGCACCGCCGACCCGACGAGGAGCATGCCCAATGATGAAGCATGACACCCAGCAGGCTGGGTGTGTGAGGGCACTTTATCCGAAAGGAGGAATTCCCCGTCCCCTTTCTGGTTAAATTAAACTTTCCGTAGCCTCTCTCTGCCGGTTACTTACACTAATTTTTTCAGGAACTGCATACTACTTCTTTGGTTTATGATAGTTGGGCATGTATGCTGGACCTTTTGATAAACGCCCATTTTCCCTTGTGTCTCCCTTTTTGTCAATAGTATTAGCACGGTCTTTTGACCGCGAGACTTTAGGATACCGGGCACACTAACCTTGTGTCCTGGACCGATACATCTTTGTTCACCATGGAGGAAACTCAGGGTTTGAGTTTCGGTGAGGAGATAGCAGCAGAAATTTTGAAAACACCTTCAATCTTGGGAACTGAAGGCAATTCAGCATCAGGAAGCCAATCGGAGGATTGGGCTTCCCTTAGTGCGCTCAAAAAAGAATGGCTTAAAACCACTCTCCACGGGGCTATAATGACAGAATACCTCAGGGCCAATATTGCCCCCAACGGCCTGATTGTGAATAATTTTCCCCGTCTCTTTCTTGACGATCCTGTGTTTAAGAAAGAATGGTCCCTGGTCTCTTGGAAGTGTACCAGGGATCTTCTTATCTTGATCATCAATACAGCTAAGAGAATAGCTGACGCTTTGTGAGCTCGTATCCAAATAGCTGAAGGTAGTCTTAAATCGGCTATCCAAAACACAGCGTTTAAATGCAAGCTATTAGAAATAAATCAAGAAATAAGTGACAACAGAGAGTTTCTGATGAAACAAAAGATCAGCAAACTACAGAAGGATATTAATCGGTTTGATAAGGAAAAAGTTTACCCCTATTTAAAGGTGGATTTCACTCCTAACAAAACCAGCTACTCCTCAGATGAAAGTGGTACTGAAACAAGGAGGGGTTCCTCATCGTCCAATAGTGATTCCAGTACAGGGAGCTGGGGCGGCACACCTAACAGACGTACACGCCCTAACTATTATGGATACCCAGTGCCACCCTTTCAAGGCCATCCTGCCTGGAATTACCCGGGGTTTCACGTAGGTCCACAAGGATACCCCCAAGGCCCACCTCCGTTCTTCCCTGTTGATAACCAGTCTTTTTTAGGAAGAGGCTGGGGCAGAGGAAGAGGGCGGCGAAGAAGCAACAACAAACAGGTACATTGGCAGGACCAACCCCCGAAGAATCCAGAGACAAGGAGTGTGTCGAGAGGGAAAAAGACTTAATCATTAACCTCTCACACAGACACTTGACTACCACAGAACACGAGGTTCTATGGAAAGGCCTCGGTTTTGTCCCCACACCTAGAACAGACCATTTTAGAGACCACTGCGAAATCCACAATCTCTTTCGCAAAGTTAGACTTAATGCTTTTTTTCTTGACAAACCTAGACTAGAAAACAAGGACACAGGACTGCGGAATCCTTCTACCTTTACCCCTAATAGTAGTATGGTACCTAATGAGGTCCTCACCTTTGAGCAGGCTGTGCTCAAGGAACTTAAAGACATCAATCAAAATGTGCCCTTTAATAATCTATCTAAGGTGGAATGGGCAGCCGTCAAGTCTTTAGCTGATGACCCTACTGTTACCATCAAACAGGCAGATAAGGGGGTGCTACTGTAATAATGTCTACTGTTGACTATAACACTGAGTGTTTACGTCAACTTAATAATGAACGGTACTACACCCTTATCACTGAGAATCCTACTAAAAGACTATCCACCATAATATCGACGATGGTTTTTACTGCAGAGATAGAGGGGTAGATTTCAAAAAATGAGTCTGAATTTTTGATAACAAAAAATCCGAAAACACCATACTTTTACATCCTCCCTAAGGTGCACAAGGGCATCAGCCCGGTACCTGGTAGGCCTATTGTATCAGGAATAGGATCTCTGCTGGAACCTCTGTCTAAATTTTGCGATTATTTTTTACAACCACTAGTGAAACAGACTCCAGCATTTTTACTGGACACTACATCAGTACTGCAACTTATCGATGACTGCCCCAACCAAAATGAAATTGATTTCATAATGACCCTAGATGTGGAAGCACTATATACCAACATACCCCAACGCGCCACACTAGAGGTCATTGAGGATGTACTGAGTTCATCTGACTGGACATCGCCCACACCAATACCATTTGTGATAGAATGTGCTACCCTGGCATTGACAGAAAATTTCTTTGAATATAACCAAAGCCTGTATCACCAAATACAAGGCACTTCCATGGGTAGCACATTCGCTCCTAGTGTGGCCTGTCTTTATGTGGCAGCTTTTGAGTCTAGATTTATTTTGCACCACAGCAACCCCTATGTTAACAACTTGGTTGTGTGGAAAAGATACATCGACGATGTACTGGTTTTTTGGAAAGGGGATATGAATAGCTGTGAGCAATTCTGTCAATGGATTAATACCTTGAACCCCTATCTGAAATTCACACATAATATCTCCAATTCAACAGTGCCCTTCTTAGACCTGAATATAAATCTTTCGTCAGGCACCTTAACTACTACTTTACACAAGAAACCTACTGACTGTAATAGCCTTTTACTTTTTAGTAGTCACCACCCAAGGGCTTTAATGAACAACCTCCCATTTGGCCAATTTCTTCGGATTAGGAGGAATTGTACGTCAGTAGATGACTATAAATCAGAGGCTGTTAAATTAGCGTTAGACTTACGCAAAAGAGAGTACCCACAACGCTCTGTGTCTGTGGCCATGAAAAGAGCAAGAAATAACAATAGAGAGGCCTTGTTGGAAAAGAAAGAAAAATTCCAACAGATGTAATAACATGTGTTACGTCCTACACCCCAGCGTCTACACAGATTAGAAATGCCATACGCAAACATTGGGGGATTTTGAATACAGGTAATCTCACACTACCAACCCCGAGATTTGCATTCAAAAGAACGAGCAATTTGAAGGACCTATTAGTACATACAAGACCCAAGCCCAAGACTAATCCAACTCAGAGAAACCTATGGGATTTACCTCCTGTCGTGGGTCATTACCCCTGTGGGTCTTGTTCAGTGTGCCCCCAGACAAAACAAACTAAAGAGATATTCTTGAATGATAATTTCACTTGGCACATGAGGAGACACACTAACTGTAACACAGCGAACTGTATTTATCTGTTGTCCTGCCCGTGTGGCCTTCGATATGTGGGAATGACAACTAGACCTGTCAAAACCCGGATTACTGAGCACAAAAGTAACATCAGGTGTCGTAAAACCACCACACGACTGTACACCCATTTCTTTAGCGCCAACCACTCATGTGAAACTCTGAGGTGGGTGGTGTTGGAGGCTCATACTGTGATCAACCCCTCGACCCTGTTTAAAATTGAGCAACGCTGGGTACATCGATTGTGTTCTGATAAAAATGGCTTGAACGAAGATATTCCTTGGAGCGCCATTAATAACGCTTAAATTTGATTGTCACAACTGTTACGATATTTTGTCTCCGTACCATTTCGTAATTACTAATAGGGAAGTGATTTATCACTCCTCAACGTCACCAATTGATGGCGCTTCTAGTTCTGCGATGACCACCATTCCTGTAAACCAGCTGGAATGTACTATTTTCCATATTGCAGCGTTTCTTCATTTTTTTACACCTTTCCAAAATGGCGCAGAATTTGGAGTTAAGAATTTGTATTCACCCAAGATGGCTGCCAGTAATACCTTTCACACGAGGGTGTCTTACATTCTAGTGACCACGCCACGAGCGTGACGCCGCCCAGACGCACCCATTCAGTCAAGTTATCTGCAGCAAGAACCGTGCTGACAGTATTCTTCCGGGTTCGGCAGTCTGGGCTAGGTTTTCCGCCGAGTGGGCGCGAGTCTCTGTAAGTAACCATCCCTTGTCGTTACGGAACCGTTGACCAAGGTAAGACCCACCAACGCCAGATAGCAAGCAAACTTGTGGTCATCTCGCCACCCCTAACAGGTTTATATTGTCAAGGTATTAGTGATTGCCTAGTCTCTTTGCACCATTGGGCTTTCACCTGCCAATTCTGGGAGGGACGCGGTGGTGAGTTTAGGCTAAACGGGATACCTCCTACATTGGAGGATACCCCACCGCCACCTCCGCACCTGCTACCATACCAGACTGGGTGCATAATGAGTTCTTGTAGGCAATTCACCTTGACTATGAATAATCTGTGGGGTGATACACCGCTTGTATGACTATTGAACGCTGGGTCTTTCAGGGTCTACTATGCCTTTCTCACACGCTTAAAATGTCTCAATTACAATGAGCTTCTCTACATTCCTGCATTTAGGAAACCACGCGTTGATTAAACGCGCTCATTTTACTGCCGATGACTGATGTGGCCATTTCCACTTATTCATTAGGTGAGTGGCCTTAATGTGAGTCCCTGCGCCATTTTCCTTGACAGCTATTCCTATTTTATCTCTGCTGCTATTTCAATTTTCAATTGTTTTTACCTGGAATGATTCGAGTTCACTGTATGACTCACACGATCTTTGGGGCTAACTAGATCGCATGTGGTCAGAGCCTACCATAATCAACAGCACTGGAATTGACACTAATTGTGCTCATGTTTTGTTAAATAAGTGACCGGCTGTTTTCACAATGTTTTTCTTTTCTAGATTGGCTACAGCACCTACGGACCTTCAGCCGATGGTGCTTGTGAACGGGTAATTTTGAGGTTATTACACCACCATACCCTACATCAGTGTAGATCCTGTACCACTGTTTTAAAAATTTCTATTTATCCCTTGGTCCTGAAGAATTGCCGCTTGATCCCATTATGGGACTGATAGGCAAGAAACATGTTGACCTGACGACCTGACTATTGCCACTAACTGCAACATTATTGTAGCTAGCCGCGATACACCTTTTTAATCAGGGTAGGAGGCAGGATTATTAAAGAAGAGGCCCTGACCACCGTCCCCTGTTTTATGCACCTTCTTCACTTGTTACACCTCTACACTTTAGAGCCCCTCACACACACGCACCATACGGCAAGGATAAAAAGATCTCCGCCAAAGAGCCCCCACTGAGGGTGCCCGTCGGGTATTGCACCGCCGACCCGACGAGGAGCATGCCCAATGATGAAGCATGACACCCAGCAGGCTGGGTGTGTGAGGGCACTTTATCCGAAAGGAAGAATTCCCCGTCCCCTTTCTGGTTAAATTAAACTTTCCGTAGCCTCTCTCTGCCGGTTACTTACACTAATTTTTTCAGGAACTGCATACTACTTCTTTGGTTTATGATAGTTGGGCATGTATGCTGGACCTTTTGATAAACGCCCATTTTCCCTTGTGTCTCCCTTTTTGTCAATAGCCTAATACTGTCCCCCTAACATTTCATGGTCCATATGTGCAAATTAACGCAATCAAATCATTTGTATAAATACAAACATATTTACATATAAAAAGCAATAAATACATTAAAAGGTATAATATCCTCTACTGTATCACTGCAATCTATTGTTGAATTGGCCCCTGTTTGTTAGCCGCTTTTGCACTCCTTATTTACTTTATTAATCCTACTTAGACTTTAATTATTATTAGTTAGTTGTTGTGCTAGTTGTTTTATGTGCAAAAGTAACAAAAACGTGCTCCATATGTGACGGAAGTTCTACATGATATACATGAGCTACCATTTTAGAATTTGACAGTGCTTGTTATAAAAATCATTAAAAGGAAAATAACCTTACTTGTTTTTAAAACTAAAATTGCACCGCACTCCAGGAGTCTCTGTTTCTTAATTTCTATTTAATGTGAAAGCACAATTTTGGACTGTTTGTTGAAGTAATATATATATATATATATATATACATATACAAAAAAAGAAGCAGAAAACTCTGGGCAGTTCTCAAGTTTAGGTGGAGAGCAGCTCCTCTATAGAGCACCCTACAACACCAGCGATAATGTATGTGCAATCAGTGCTCCACACTGCTCAATATTTACAAACTGATGCTTCGGGCCCAAAGCATCAGTTTGTAGAGGCCTGTCTCACATTATACTTGCAGCAGGTATAATGTATGCATGGTAGGCGCTCCCACGTTAAAAGCCACGTAAAAATGACGCTCTGAAATTTACAACTTTTCACTGCGTCACTCAACGACTTGACTGCATCAAAGTCTTTACGCCTTCTCAAACCAGGCAGAAGGATTGACGCAGGGCTTTTAACATGGGACTCGCTTCTGTGTTCTGATGCATTGCTAGAGTTGCGTCAGTCTTACGACCAACTCCAGCAATGGATCACTTTAGCGCCAAAAGATACGTCAGAATTTCTGACGGATCCGTGAATCCTTGCGCCGTGGAGCACTGTATTGTAAAAATCTGACACATTGATGCTGGTGCATCAGTTCTTGTAAATGTGCCCCAGTATTTCCTTAAAGTCAAAGGCACTAACGTATTTCGAGGACAGTTGCATATTTTTTCTTTCTCTTTCTTTTGCTCTTTCTCTCTTTGTATTTCTGTTTCTTTTTCATTTTCAGTATTTTTTCTATTTCTTTTGTTCTTTTTCCTCTCTATTCTTATGCTTTCTCTTTCTTCCCCTCCTTCATTTTCTCCCTTCTCTTTTGTTTTTCCTTTCTTCATCTTCTATTTCTTAATTTTTCTCCTTCCCTCGTTTTCTTTCTTTTTCGCTCTTGTTATTTCTTCTTTCTTTCTTTTTCTTTTTCTCTTTTTCCCCTCTTTCTTTTCTTCTTTCTCATTCCATTTTCATGCTGACATTCTTTCTCTTTCTCCCACTTGCTCTTATGTTTGCTCTTTTTCTTGTTTGTTTGTTTGTTTCTTTTCTTGTATCTTCCTCTTCTCTATTTGTCTCATCTCACCTTTGTCCCTTCTTTCGGTTCTTTTTCTTCTATTCTTTAGTCATTCTCTAATTTCTGCGTTTTCTGATTTGTTTCTTCTTTCCTTTTCTTCTTTCCCTTGTCATTTAATTCACCGTGTCCTTCATTCCCTTTTCCTTTCCTTCACTTTTTTCCTTTTTCTTGCCTTCTTTCATTCTTTTCTTTCTTCTTCCATCCTCTCCATTTTTCTCTCATTTCTTGATTTCTTCACTTTTCATCTTTTTTTCCTCTCCTCTGCCTCCCTCCTTCCCCTCTCTCCTTCCAACCCCTTTGTTCCTTCCTCCCTCTCTTCTTTCCTCTCTGTCATTTCTCCTCTCTCCTTGGTTCCTTTATTCTTTCTTTGCTTTTTTTCTTGTCTTTTTTATTATTTTTTTCTTTCACTACCTTTTTTCTTCCATTTCTTTCTTTTGTTCTTTAAAGGTACTTAACTTCCTTGAGCAATCTCTTCATTAATTGCCTTGTGTTTCATCATTGTGAGGTGTACTTACCGGTATTGGGTTAGCTACAGTCATATGTTTACTTGGAAAATGCTATGATGTCTGTATATACCTATTCTTAATCTTGATCATTAAGGCAAGGCTAGTTTGTGGACATCAACCAATGGACTTTAAGACAATTGGCCAGATAATCAGTCTTTCAGTCCTACCTCTCGTAACAAGAGGGTTTCATCCCATGTATTGCTTATTCAAGAGGCCACAAACCCGAGTAAGACACTTTTTCACAAAGAAGTGTAAAGAGACATAACTGGTCAGGGACCACACAGATAAACCTTATAGGAAATGGCTCTTCTGCCAATAATGGTGTGTGCAGACTACAGCAGGACTGGTTGCACAAGGGGCAGTGTTTAAGTGGTTTGCCCTTTTGGTGTTATCTAATATATATATATATATATATATATATATATATATATAGTATAGCAGTGCTTAATTTGTAAAATATGAAGTGAAGGTGCTCAAATATTTGTTGGAGGCCACACCTACTTTTCTTCGGCTCCACCCATTTCCTCCACTGGCTCCACCCACTCTTTTAGCTCCACCCACCTCCTCAACTAGCACTGCTAAAAGTCAGATGTAATACCCGATCGATCTGAATTTCAGCAAGGGAGCCTTCCTCATAGTAAGGTTTTGAGAGGAGGTTCCCCTGCCCTGTGAACATTTTGAAAAAGATTAAACCAAACGTGCATTTAAAGCACTATTTTGGAATAAATTAGCTAAAATCACGAATACATTGAAAAGGGACAATTCCAGTGCTTTATGAGCCGATTTCTGGAAAGGACAATACCATTTTTAACAGAGTCTACGAGTTCAAAGATAAAACTTTTACATAGCTTATGTGACAAAAATAAAGTAAAATGTTCTGAAAACTCTCTAAACAGATAAACTGAATAAAATCATGCAATACACTTGAATGAGTCACTTTGTCACTTCCAGTGGCCGATGGGGTTTATCATGGTTCCTAAATAGTGGAGTATTCCGTTAAAGCGATTACTTTGAAAGAAACAATAGAAAAAAAAAACAGATTAATAATTGGGCTTGTTGCTGTAACTTACTCCCCTGGAGCTATATGTGCATTTATTAGACATTCAGAATAGTAAAAAATATGGAACACCACAACTTCTGTATCACACAGACCAGACAGATTAGAAAAGAGGCATGTATTCCAAATATGACTTTTTAATGATTTGTATTTTAACACAAAGCACAGAAAAATGTAATCTCCCCAAAAACGTCCTAGAGGTACCTAGGCCAGAAGAATAGGTAGTGGCTGAGCAGTTTCATTTTCCGTATTTCAAGTCATACCTACTAGTGCAAAATGACCACAGTGCCATACAAAATATAAATATATAAAGACAAAATAACTAAGAATAAAATACAGATAAATACAAATAAAGACATGTTCTAAAATGAAAAACGAAAAAGCAAGGTAAGTCTTATAAAAACAAAATAAATAAAATTTATAAAATAGAATAAATATAACATCCAAACAAGGAAGACACATAAATATAACAAAATATTAAACAAATTGACACTGTCAAAGTGTTATAAAAGCAAATAAATAACCTATAAAGTAGAACAATAATTAAATATCCAAACACAGTAAAGCCTAACTTTTTAAAAACATTGTCATGACATGTGTTCTGTCAGTTGGACTGGGCTAGCAGCATCTATTATTCCAGAAAAGCCCACAAACTGTCTAAATTGCTTGTGCATTCCAAGTCTTCCTCTTTCCTTGCTTTACTCCTAGTGTCATCAGCTGCTCTTCATCCTTTTGCAAGCCATGACTGAACATAGGGAATGGGGTTGAATTTCTTAAATGGTGGACCAACAAGATTTAAAAACATTAAAGAAGATGTTGTTTCAGTCAGCAGTGATGCTCTTGTAGATGTGCATATAAGATTCATTTGAGAAAAGCCCCATTCACATTCTGCAGTACTGATAGCAATAGTGTGTAAGGCCATCAAATCAAAAGCTCCTTGAACTGCCTTTTAATTTCTTTTCCTCCAGATTCCTTATACTCTCTGTAAGCACGTATGGTTTCTCGACTGGCAATGTTGAATCTTTTACACAGAGACTCAATATCACTTTCACCATACAGAACAGGTAGGTCATCAGGCCAGTACTGTTTGTATAAAACTTTCACTTCGTTGATCAGTGTCTCGTACTCAGCCTTTTTGTCAGTAGAATTAGTACCTCCTGTAGACAACAAACAATGTCTTAGATTTTCTGCAAGGATACGAAAAAACTGTCCTTGTTCAATGATTTTGTCAGTGGTCTTTCCTTTGTGCAGCGTCACACCTTGGAATATATTTTCTTCTATGCCCTTTTTACACTGTGAGAAGTGGTTCCCTTGCCCGTCTACCATTGCCTCAAACACGGCTATTTGCCGACAAATAGCTTGATGAGCATCAATGATTGTAGAGTCACGTTTCTGTAACACGAGTGATAACTCTGATAACTCCTGAAGAGCATCATACATGAGGCCAAGATTAGCAACAAACTGGATAGATGATAACCGCCTTCCTAGGCCTGTGTACATATTTTGTGTTGAACTGTCACGGGAACCATCATCAGCTGCACTAGTAAAGTGCTTGTAGAGAGCAGGATATGCATTCCAAATAGCCTCCACTGTTCTGAAGCTTGATGCAACCCAACGAGTATCTAACACTCTACCTATTCTGCCAAGCTGAATGTCAAGAGCTTCTGCACATTCTTTTAGCTCCAAACGGTTTTTAACAGATGTGGCAAATAGAGAATACAGCTTATCAAGTAAGTTCTTGAAATGATTTGTCGCGCCAATATCTTTCATGACATCATGAACTGCAAGTTCCAGGCGATGTGCTGAGCAGTGCCAGGCTACAATATTGGGAGAGATTTTTTCTTGCAACCTCTTCACAACACCACTGTGGCGGCCAAACATCACTGAAGCTCCATCACAGGCAACTGAAACTAGGCATTTGGAGAGAAAGTCCTCACTTATGTTAACTGGATCTTTTTTAGTGCAGATAGTAAACTGTTTACTATGCCCTCAGCTGACAAATCACTCAGCTCAATGAGGTCAACAAAAATATTAGCTGGGGAGTCCATGCCAGGTAGCTGCATTCGCATGTACACAATTAAAGAACTTTTCCTATTTAACGCAGTGCCTTCATCTAGTAAAAGACTTACTTTTGGGGAAAGTTCAATAATTTTGAGAAATATCTTCCTCTTCATTTCTGAGGCTATGTGGCGTTGTATGTTTGAGCAAGCTACATTGGAGTGCAAAATTCGCCCCATATCCAGTCCATTCAACTGGTGGCAGTCTATCTCGGTTTCAAAACCATACGCTGGCCTGTTCCGCTTAGCTTCCTTATAAGCTACACGGAATATTCTGGCTGTTGTTGAAATTTGTACAGATTGCGCTTTTGCAGTTACCTGCAATAAAGGTTCTTTTTAGCCTTTTCTAAGATTTTTAAAGTTGCAATATGAGCCTTGCTTTGTGCATGTTCTCCAATCTTTTTCCTCAATGATTTTTGCTGTTCTATATTGATTCCATATGCCTTCACAGTAGACTCAGTCCATTCTTTGGACAATTTCATTCCCCTGGATTTCTCAGCACCAAGATCACGGACTTGGCGACACACAGCACAGCCAAGGTTAGGGCCTTTAACAATTAACCACGAATGCTTACGTTGGAAATATATTTTTTGGTCATGCTTCCAACCTTTAGGAAGAATTGCTTTCCTAAAAACTCTGTCTGAATGTGGTTTTAGTGATAATATGTCGAACTGTTTGCTAGTGCTTGGTGTTTCCTCTGTCTCTGTAGCAATCTCCACAGCATGATGCTGCTCATCTCTAAGAGGATTATCTTCTGTCTTTCCTTCTGTAGGGGTGATAACGCTGCTGCTAGCAGTGGTGTTGCTCTCATCTAGTGCCTTCTCTCGCACTTCATCATCTTCCTTGTTCCCTTCATCCATTGGAAGTACATGGTCTTTTCTAGGAAGTTTGCTAGCAGGCTCTTCGTCATCTTTGGGCTTAAATTTAGTGAAGTAGCTTGAAATCTTCTTCTGTCCAGTGTGTGACATTCTAGGGAAGCAAAGTGAAAGAAAACACGCTAGACAGGTGCAAAGTGTGATCTCAATTCATCTAAGTAACACAGGCACAATTATTATTTATTTGCAGTTTACACCAAAGACATTTTTGCAGCTGTACTTCTATTACCATCCATGACTGACTACAAGTACAACCCAAATGGATCCTACTTTGCCTACCCAAATTCAGCCATTTTCCAAAATCATACCCGTGCCTGCCCTGCAGCACTCACTGGAAAGACACACAAACAAAGTCTTTAAAGTTTGCCTCACTTTTAATCTTTGGCTTCCGGTTATACTACAGCAGGGTGAGGTGGCAGTGTGCAGAGTTAGTTACACACTGTGATTCACAAAAAGGATTAATTAATCGACACTCTGGGCCGGTCTGGGAAGTGGGAACCCAAAGCATCCTGGGCAAGTTTTGTTAGACCAGCCCCCATACGGCGCGTAGCAAGCGAGCTTAACGACTGCTAGAGGTGTTTTGGGGAGGGGGAGAATTCCCCCCTTAAGCACATTTTGTTAAAAGAAAGACCAAAATGGTGCACAACTCATTTCTCATAACATTTAGCTGTATTAACTTTCAGAGCATAGTAAATCGTAAATGATGACTGTCCTGACATAAGCACCCAGGCCAGAAAGCATGGAAATGTCACACATAAGCACCTAGGCCAGAAAGCTTGGAAATGTCACACATAAGCACCCAGGCCAGAAAGCATGGAAATGTCACACATAAGCACCCAGGCCAGAAAGCATGGAAATGTCACACATAAGCACCCAGGCCAGAAAGCATGGAAATCTCACACAGAAGCACCCAGGCCAGAAAGCATGGAAATGTCACACATAAGCACCCAGGCCAAAAACCATGGAAATCTCACACATAAGTAAGTACCCAGACAAGGAAGCATGGAAATATCACACAAAGGCACCCAGGCCAGAAATCATGAAAATCCCACACATAAGTACTCAGACCAGGGACCAGGGAAACGTAACACAAAGCCACTCAGCCTCAGGCCAGAAAGCATGAAAATGTCAAACTCAAGCCAGTGGCGATGGCACAATTTTCAGAGTGTTGGAGCTGCCCTCAATGTTACATCACTAAAGAAGTCATAACATTGTGAAAAATCCAAACATCGCACTAAGGACACACATAGCAAATGAGCCTTACCCACACCGGCGGAGGTGGTGATGGATCATATTATCATCACATAATCATCATAAGTTAATCGAATCTTTACAATAAAGAGATTCTTGGCTGGATATAGAGAAATATGTGTATTTCCAATTCTGTTTGTTAATACATTGACATATGTGCTATTTTTTAAATGTACCACTAAGTGCGCATTCTGTCAATACCTGAATGCCATGGATTTTGTAATAGACTGAGAAAATGCATTTCATTTCTTATTTTCCTTCAATACATCATTTGGTTCTTCTTTTTTGCCTGCATGAAATTCATTTTGTAATGGAAACATTTGTTTTGTAAATCAAATATGTATTATGCACTAAATGCAAAGCACAAATTAAATTATGTTAATGAAATGAAAGGGATATGAAATGCATATTTCATGGACAAAACATAACCTCAACAAACAACTATTCCTTGATAAAAATCTTTAAACACAATCTCGGTCTCTGACAGACAGATAGTTAAAGCAGATAGCACCTCATTTAAATGACTTCCTTAGTTCCTTTAATATTAGTGCTTGGTGTGTATAGGATTGTAAATAACTTTTTGGATGAAAAAAACAATAATGAAATACTGCCTTTAACGGTTTTGCCATTGATGTCAGCATAAAATTTGTAGTAGTTCAATATTGGAAATTGGGAGCGCAGCGCACACACATAAAATGCTCCTTTCCCTGGTCTGAGGCGTTAGGAGAGATGGTGAAGGCACAGAACACAGATGCCAGCCCTATCCAGACCTGGCCCCCAAGGGCAGAGATTGGCATTTCAATCCTTGATAGCCCAAGCACTGGTTACCACTCCAGGAGCTGTGAGTGGGCACCCTCGTATCACAAAAACCAATGCCGCCTTCGTGGCTAGCAGACTCCTGTGAGCTGTGCCAGGCATGGTGCACTGGGCCCGGTGCCCCCCTTGAACTGTGATGGTGTGGCAGCTTGGCGTGGCTCTTTCTGCCCGTTCTGGTTTGTGGGCATCAGTTTGAACCTAAGAGGCTTCACAGCGGGTGCATCGAAGCCTCGTAAAACACACAACCTTTGAGCAGATGCACACAACTGCAAAGTAAGCACAGAGGACACGGCCATGTGTGAACTGGAGCTACGGGAAGGGTGGCTGCTGCACTGCAAGGGAGGGGCACAGGCTGTGCATTGGGAAGGATGGGCTAGGGAGAGGTCAGGGTGTCGAGGGAAGGGCAGTTGCTGCACTGCAAGGGAGGGGCACAGGCTGTGCATTGGGGAGGATGGGCTGGGGAGAGGTCTGGGTGTCGAGGGAAGGGCAGTTGCTGCACTGCAAGGGAGGTGTTACAGCAAACAAAGGATGGACGGAATGCTGACAATGCAAACATTCTCCCCCAGTCAAAAGATCTGGGTTAAATCCATCGTTCTTCTGCCCACTACGCCACCCCAGTTTGGACCCAGCCATATGCAAATCAGTCTTGACCCTGTGCCCCATGGGAACAGTCCAGTCCGAACTGCCAGGCCAGGTCCTCTCTGGACCGGAAACAAGCATCCTGGGACCGGTTTCAGGGTATGTCACCCTTCTTCAGCCAGGCTAGCTTGAATCCAGTGGCACAGTGAGCAAGGGACCCACGTCTGGGCATACCCATCCCACTTAGGGCAGAAAGTGTTACAGCAAACAAAGGATGGACGGAATGCTGACAATGCAAACATTCTCCCCCAGTCAAAAGATCTGGGTTAAATCCATCGTTCTTCTGCCCACTACGCCACCCCAGTTTGGACCCAGCCATATGCAAATCAGTCTTGACCCTGTGCCCCATGGGAACAGTCCAGACCGAACTGCCAGGCCCTCTCTGGACCGGAAACAAGCATCCTAGGACCGGTTTCAGGGTATGTCACCCTTCTTCAGCCAGGCTAGCTGGAATCCAGTGGCACAGTGAGCAAGGGACCCACGTCTGGGCATACCCATCCCACTTAGGGCAGAAAGTGTTACAGCAAACAAAGGATGGACGGAATGCTGACAATGCAAACATTCTCCCCCAGTCAAAAGATCTGGGTTAAATCCATCGTTCTTCTGCAAGGGAGGGGCACAGGCTGTGCATTGGGGAGGATGGGCTGGGGAGAGGTCAGGCCAGGGTGTGCATTGGGGAGGATGGGCTGGGGAGAGGTCAGGGTGTCCGTGTCGAGGGAAAGGCAGCTGCTGCAGCAAGGGAGAAGTACAGGCTGTGCATTGGGGAGGATGGGCTGGGGAGAGGTCAGGGTGTCGAGGGAAAGGCAGTTGCTGCACTGCAAGGGAGGGGCACAGGCTGTGCATTGGGGAGGATGGGCTGGAGAGAGGTCTGGGTATCGAGGGAAGGGCAGTTGCTGCACTGCAAGGGAGGGGCTCAGGCTGTGCATTGGGGAGGATGGGCTGGGGAGAGGTCAGGCCAGGGTGTGCATTGGGGAGGATCAGTGGAGGATGGGCTGGGGAGAGGTCAGGGTGTCCGTGTCGAGGGAAAGGCAGCTGCTGCAGCAAGGGAGAAGTACAGGCTGTGCATTGTGGAGGATGGGCTGGGGAGAGCTCAGGGTGTCGAGGGATTAATTTGTCTAGAGTCCTTAGGCAGTGACCACAGTATTTTACATCCCACAGAGAAAGAGGAGGGAGCGAGTCACTGGAAGCTCCAGTTTCCTGGGCAAAAACTACAGAAGACAAGGGGGTCTCAGATGAATGCAGGGGTTCGTTTGACAGACGTGGACAGGGTACGACACAGGTGGACAGGGTACGGCAGACGTGGACAGGGTACGAAGACAGAGGCGGACAGGGTAGGACAGAGGCGGACAGGGTAGGACAGACAGGAAGTGCTTTGTCACGACTGAGTAAGCAGACCTGGAGAGACACAGGGAAATATAAGGAAATAGAGGGTGGCAAAGTTAAGAGAGCATAGTAGTAATTTGATTGGGTTGGTTATGGGAGGGTGAATAACGTGGTTAGCAACAGTGATGGCAAAACCCAAGGAAGTCAACACAGATCACTGCAATGGGCCTACAGGGTACCGTAGCACTCATCCATCAGGGTCCATTACCTGGTATCTATCATCCATGGGCTCACACGCTTCAGCTCAACAGATTAGCACTTAAGTTGACCATCATTAATTGTCCCTTACATACAAATTGCTATGGGTTCCACCATCGGCTGTCTCACCCATAGCATGATGGAGTAGAATGCAGCAACAGGGGTTCCTTACCTGCTAGCTAGAAATAATCCATGAGCTCACAAGCTTCAGCACAACAGATTAGCACTTGGTCATCAGGGTCCCTCATGATGGACCTTGTAATTCCGATGAGTCAGGGCTGGGCCTGGCCTGCGCCCCGCCCCCTAACCCACCACCACGCTCCCGCTCCCCCCCCCAAAAAAAATCAGCGTTGGTTTTTTGGGCAGGCAGGCCTGCGCAACTAAAGCCAGGGCCAGCCCAGGCAATGATTATGATGGCAATGTGGCATAATTGGCATCGCTATGCTAGTTGCAGTGTTTAGCAGCGTAGCGTAGGAAGTTTATTAGTATACTAGTAGTACTTACGGGACTGGAACATTGGGGGCTGACGACCGGACTGGCATGCATCGTCAGCTCAATGCGAAATGTGTCGCCTTTGCGCTCTGAGCGTGAAAAGCATCACCCATATATTATCTGCATCTGCCCCACACTGCTGCAGCTGAGAAAAAATCTCCGCAGCAAAGACTTTGTCTGCTTGAACCTAGTGAATACCATCTTAAATGTTAAAACATCACATTTCTGAAGGTTGTTGCGCAAAAACTGGGGCCTGCTTGTTCTAGTATTTGCCCAGGCCCAGTACGAAGCAGCAGTCAAAGGACATCTGAATGGGTCCGGGTCCCGTCCATGGACATTACACAACTGCTGCTGTATCATGCACAGTTAGTAATCATCATGAGGAGCTTACCAGGCTACTACATTGTACAGCAGTTATATAAACCATCAGATGCATGCACGTCAGCGGCACATTAGTGTCCATAATTATGCTGCACTTAACGCCTTGCACTTTTTGCTTGCCTGCTCAAATACGAACACACTAACACTCGAAGCAATTAGGGCTGCTTGGTTGCTGCGCCTACCCAGTTGCTGTTTTACATCTACCGTGGGTGCAAATTACAAAACATTCACTGTGGACAGCGTTGACTGAGCTCCCTGGGGCTAACATGATGCTTCTATTCTGAATTGGGCAACAACAAGCTGCCCCAGCACGATTAAGCATCAGGTTAACACTGGCATGCCCCCGGCCCGTCCTGGTGACTATAAACACACTTTCATGGAGCCTAAAGGCACATTTTAAAGTGTTAACCACTATGAATACAGGGGACTGGACTGAGTTTGGTCTACTCTAGCCATTTGATTTTAAATTAACTTACCTGTGTGGTGGGCGGCCGTCAGGGACTCGGGAGTCGGACACACGATATAGTACACAGTCACAGTCACACTCTACTGCAGTGGCCAGGCAGGCTCAGGCTGACTGCTCAACTTACACATGAGTCGACACACCACACGCCATCGGGTGGGACCGAGTTGGCGATGACTCGTGGTGGCACTGGCAGGTGTGTCGTGGTGCTGCGCGCTGCCTGCGGACGGGGGATACGCTGGGGCGTGCCCAGTCCCAAAAATCTGCACACGTTGCCGCAGCCGCCTGCACAGTGCACACAACCAAAATCGAGGCCAAATCTCGGCCCGGGCCCACCACACAGGCAAGTTACTGGCACGCACTGGTCGCCCGGCGCCCGCACTTCCCTGGCAACACTAACTGAGGCTAGCAGCAGTAGCACTAAGAAGGCAGGGCCGCCGCGGCGCATAGCGCAGTGCGCCGCCAGCCCGCCAGGCGCCAACATACACATCAGTGACCTGTTTTCTTTTTGAATAACATACATTTATTTACATACGGTACGGTACCTGATTTTGAAATGAATGGGGGAATCTCTTCCTCTGGGGCTCAGGGCTGGCTAAGTGTCTCACTCTCACCACCGATGCCCTCAACACGCCACAGCCCTCACAGTCGACGTCGGGTGGCGGGGCCGAGATGGCGATCTGTCGTGGTGCTGCGCGCTGCGGAGGTTATGCTGGGGCGTGCCAACGTGAAAAAAATCTGCGCACGTTGCCACAGCCCGCACACGCAGTCACGCACACAACCAAAATCCAGCCCAAAAATAACACTGACTCAACAAGCTAGCGCAGTGCGCAGCGCCGCCATGATGAAGTTAAGTTATTATATTTGAATTTATTTTGTCAAAGCCCCCCACCACAGCAACACTTACTTTCACACTTGACTTTAACCGCCTGCGAGTGCGCGCTGACTCACTCGAGTCAGGAGATATCAAAACACGCGGCCTGCAGTGTTGCACAAACTCCACAAAGGTAAATTGAAAATCATGTGATGTGCGTCAGTGGTGTTGACTGTGTAGACCCGGCCCTGTCAATTAAGTGCCGGTGCTAAGCACCTGAAAGCACCGGCACAAATTAAGCCCTGTAGTATAGTATAGTATAGTTACATGGAAGTCCGTGATTCTAAAGCAGGTGCGATCTTGAATTTGTATGAACAGCAGAAGTCACGTGATTAAGAGGATCTCCATTGCAAGGTGATGTACAAGCCACAGATGTAGTGCCTGGTCATGTTCACAATTATGCTGCATACCAGGAGACAGAATTCATAAAAATAAGATGTTGATAAGAAGTTAAACTCTTTTTTTCTGTAGCACTGTAAATCTGTTGTTCCAATCAAATTACATTACTCAGCTGGAAATGATCACAGTGCACTAAGGAAATTGACCTGAAGTTGTCCTTGCTCAGTGATGTTGCATATTCAACGATAAATGTAAAATCTTTCACAAACACACCCACCAATATCTTGGTTTAAAAATGTGCATTTAAGAAGCATGGCACATAACTTCCATTTTTCACAATAACATTCATGGTGATTTAAAGATATAGTTGGATGACGTTTTGGGTGTTCTGTATCTCATTGAAACAAACATTGGTAAAGCCAGTAGGTGAAACTTCAGCAAACTGGTTTGATGGTTTTGTAACATTTTGTATTGCAAGCATGTGCCACAAAAATAAAAAGAAGAAAAAAGAAAACGTGCTGCCACTTAAGCCTGCCGAGTGTATGCTTGCGATTACCGGTGCAAAGAAAACATACTACTGACTTTCAACTATTGTAACCTGAAGATATTGTTTAAACACATAAGGATGAACATAAATTATTATCAACCGGGTCTGGCACTCAAGTGCACTTCTTTTTAGGCAGATGTGCATATGTGATTAGACAGCATGCTGTCACTTGCAGTGCAAGAGAGCCATTGGCCCAATATTGCATGCTATGGTGGGCAGAAGCAAAATATGAATGCCTGTTTAACACACTAGAGGATGATGAGGGCTGACCTAGAGACCCTCTATGTATGTATATAAATATATATATATATATTTTTTTACAACATGCAGCTATCATCAGTGCTGGAGTCAATGGAAACCAGCCAGGTCAATTATTGAGCCGGACCGGGGATCCATCTAGCCTCCATGAAATATGCAGTATTGGTCCCTGAAGCCAGGGCCGGACTGGCAACTAAAACCGGCCCTGGCAAACTGCTCGGCCGGCCCCCCCTGGGGTGAGGGGGGGTGCAGCCGAGCCGGCCGATTTTGTTACAGGGGGCCGATATTGCCGACCCCCGGTAACAAAAACGCCCCGCCAGTGGCCCAAAACCCGCCCCCACCCTAGCGGCCCACCGGGGAAACGCCCGGTGCCCGCTACGGCCAGTCCGGCCCTGCCTGAAGCACAATTCAGCAGTGCCCACATATCTGCTTTCTGTTCGGAGCAGCAACGTGTATGCCTGGCGGTGAACGGTCTTTTTTATTTTCTCTTCCAGCTTGGCCCAAAACAAAGGCCATCAGGCCTCCTTTTGTTTGAGTATATACCTGGGTGGGAGCTAGCTGCAGTCAAACACCTAAATGCCAATGTAATGGGGCAAAAAAGGCACACAGCTTGTTTCACTTCACAAACTCTTAAGAAAAACTACGATTTGGAGGCAGGTTTTAGACTTTGTGCGACCTCTATATGTAAGAAATATGCATGCACTGTAAGAATATCAGATGTATCAGTATGTAGAAGTATTTACATGAGCCTTTAAAAAAATTTAAATAACACAATTTGCTTTATAATACTTTTATAACGCAACTCATCCAACTGTAGGGTGTAGAAGCACTTTACACCATACGCACACATTATAAATTGACAAATCACACCAATGTGAAAATTAATGTATAGGATGTTACATAAAACAATGAGGGTTTCAAGGTGAAGGAGTCCCACATCATCTTTACTGGTAGGGATTATATGTCAAGATTGCATGGCTGGGAGAGACACAGAGGGCCCGATTCCGATTTTCAGAGGTGTGGGTGCGGGCAGTACGTCACTGCTGCGCCCCACACTGTCGAAACTCGCCGCCGCCCGCCTGCCAGATTACGACTTAAAAGTGGTCTGGCATGCAGACAGCATGGCTGTCCCATGGCGATGCCTCTTTCAAAAAGCCACAGCAATGCGACCGCACAACAAGGTTCCTGCACGACATGGACTCGGAAGTCCATGCTGTGCAGGAACTGGTGTGCATGCACACAGGAGGGCACATATTATGCTCCCCTGTGTGCATCCATCTGCGGAGGAGGCACAGGGGGCCCTGCAGGGCCCCCCTCTGTTTCCTCTCTGCCACGGTGTACATGGAGGAGAAACCTTCATGACACCACCACCGGCGGAGAGGAAACTTGTAGTATGCTTGGCGTACCCGCTGCAGTCCCCCAAGCATATTGCGCCCTCTGACCGCCACACCTCCTCCAGAGAACGGCAGTTCCCTGGCAGCATCGGGAGTCCCAGGGCACTCCGACAGCCCAACTTGTAATGGGGTGGTCGGACAGCCGGTGCGGCGGTGGCTGGACCGCCGCGCCCCAGCTAGTCTGTTGGTCCTCGAACTGCCAGACTTGTAATCAGGCCTAAAGTAAGGATGTAAAATGCAATGCTTGGGGTTGCCTCTACTAGTAAGACATTATTACTACCAAAATAAACTCTTTTTAGTAGCCTTATAACTATAGATTGAGCAAAAACAATAAGGTTCTAAAAATGTGTCTTTGCATATAGGTTCTTGATGCCAGTTCATAGCTCACAGTGCTATATTAGAAGGATTGCAATTTATGAACTGCAAGTAATAAAAGGATCTCTGTGTCAAAAGCAGTGTCCCACTTACATATCTAAATGACATAATATTCTTTCATCTGCACGTTACATGATACGCTTTGTAGGAGACACATTAACCCTCTATGCTACTTTGAGTCAAAACTGTGACTAGATAATACACAGATCTCTCCAGCAAGTGCTTTAACCACCAGAGTTAACTTACCATTATTATTACTCCCTGAGATTTACTCGGCACACAAAGCTCTCTGCAGCAGGTGGTTTAACCTCATAAAATATTTTAAAATGCAGCCTTTGCAACCAATTAAGCCAGAACAGATATACGTTTCTCTTTGTTGTCGATTTCTTTGTGACAGAGTTTTTACAAAATAAACGTAGAAGTTTACTGTTAGACTACTTTTCATGACCCCACTCCTTGTGACTCCACCCCCTTTTTGTTGTCACACTTTGACCCCCAATTTATGGGTTCTCAGAGTAAAGTTTTTCCAGTTCCAGCACTGGCTATCAAGATCACTAAAGCTGCCTTTAGTAGGATAGACTTAAAAAGTTGAGATACTGTATCGTGTGCTCCATAGAACTGGAGATATAAAATCTATGTTTGCAGTCCGTGCGTTCATAAGCAAACTCTACTTAAGTATAATAAAGGATGTGCAGTACAAGAAAGAGTTTCACTTTAAGAGTAATCAGAAAAACGATCTAATTGGTTTTACGATTTTCAGAATTTGTGATAGCTCCCACACTTATTATCCTGGAAGTGGCTTGACTGACCATAACTCAAGCTTCAAACTGCGGCAGAGCAGCAAGTTTCCTGCTTATCAATCAATGATTTGTTTATCAGAGGTGGGCAAATAGCTGTTTTCACACTGAGGCCTACCCCAGTGCTCACCTTACTTTCTGTAGCAGTTACAAGAAGAGTGACTTTTCAAACAGAATGGCCTGCCTGAAGGCAGCAGCTAAAAGGTCTCGTTTTAAAGCAGGATTTGCTGTGTTCGAAAGAAAACATTGCAAAGCTTTTACAGAAACATGAAAGATTTCATGCCTTTTTACTATTCTGAAAAGGAATCATACAACCTAAGAGTGTGTTTGTTGTCCATTTGAGCACATGCCCCAGAGGGTGCTGCAGAGGGCACCTTGCACGTGTCCCTTTAGATTTCATTTGAAAGATAGGAAAGCAACAAAACTCGAGTTCAAACAGAAAGCTCAGCGTCTCTGAAGGTCTTTTTAACGTTTTTTTTTTTTAATGTTACTTGCTTGCTGTCGTCGGCACTGGCTGCCTGCCAACTTTGACATGCCAGAAAATATTTACCGGAAACCTGACTCGTGCCAGGAAGAAATGTAAAAAAAATTAATAAGGTGCAGAAGCAGTACAGCACATGCTGTAATATACTTCATTTTAGAGAGTATTAGACTACAACATACTATTAAAGTAAGACATATGGACAATTGTAACTTTAATTGCACGTGTCCCTTTAGATTGCATTTGAAAGATTGGAAAACAAGAAAACCTGAGTTCAAACAGAAATCTCAGGGTCTCTTTAGGTCTTTTAACATTCTTTTTGATTTTGCTTACTCGCTTTCCTTGTCACTGGCTTCCTGCCAGCTGTGACATTCCACAAAATATACACCGGAAACCTGACTCGTGCCAGGAAGAAATGTACAAAATGGTAATGAGGTTTGAGACTCAGTACAGCACATGCTGTAATATGCTTCCTTTTACAGAGTATTACCAGGTAGTGCCATCTTGAGGATTTTTGTGGCCCTGTACAGAACAACTTTGAATTTATTACCGATTGTCCGCTAATTTAAGGCCCGAAAATCTCAATACGACCTGAAAGTAGAGAAGGTGATAGATGGGCTGAGGATGTCCGTTGACTTCTGGAAAACGCTCCCACCCACTGTCAATTATGGGGAGAGTAGCCCTGACAAAAATGGTGTTCATGCTGAGGTGACTGTATGATTTGCAGAACGTGATATGCCATGTGCTGGCATCGTTTGCCTGGCTGGGCAGGTTGCTGCCTAACCAAGTGTGGGCGGGTAAGAGAAGCCGGGTGAGTTTGTCCACGTTGAAACTCTTATGGACAGAAGGCGGGCTGGAGCTGCCAGACCTGTTTCTTTAATATGCCACAACGCAATTGCAGCATGAAGTGGGCTGGCTTGATGAGTGGCCCAACTGGGGAAAAATGCTCTTGGCTGACACACACGGCCCCTATTCACTCACCAGAGGTGTTTCTAATGGGGGTGGGAGACCTGAGGGACTTCCCATGCCTGATTCAGCAATTGTGCGATGGTGTGATTCAGGGTAGTCAGCAAGGTTCGCTGCAGATCTTCCTTTGTGGAGGATATGCCTCTTTTGGGCATTGAGGCATTTTCATAACATGTTCAAAAATACCTACTATGCAGCAGGGCACGTGGGGGATGTGTAACTGTCGAGGACTTATACCTCAACAATTGGTTAAGATCCTTCCCCCAGGCCCAGGAACTGTTTTAGCTGGGACTGAGACAATCTTTACATTTTGCCCGGGTAGCGCATAGTGCATGCATGATCTGGCCCATGTTTCCTTCCAAACCTTAGAAACATAACACAGTGAGGCAATCGCTGTCATTGGCTGGCTGTAGATGGCTGTTAACTCACTTATATGCGGCCTCAGTGGCAGATAGTGTCACAGGAATCCTCCTAGTAAAGCAAAACTGTGCCTTTGGATGGCAGGATGTCCGAGTGTAGGAATTGAGTCTCTCTTCAACATCAGTATCTGTCGGCCCAAATCATGGCTAGCTCACAGTGCCTCACCTGAGCTCCTAACCTTCCCAGAGTAACAGGTGATTTTGGCAATCTAGAACATGACCCTCTAGTCCCCAAGGGAACCGTGGTAACAGATCCTCACCTTTTGTCACTCACTCATGCATGCCTGTAGTTAACAGAAGAAAGACACAAAGAAAGTTTACAATACATTTATTGAAACTATCATAGTCTACTATGAAGCAAATGTGCTGCGGCAGATGAAGCTAAACAAAGTAATTAGAATTACTATCAGGCTGTTTAAAAAAAACATTCCAACCATGGCAAATTATCTATCTGTCTAGGTCTATCCTTACTGTGTGAGCACAGGGATATATGAGTGTCCACTTGGATTGGCAACAGACCCTATACATGATGTATGTAGTTAGGTGGTCCGCATGAGTGTAAGCTCAGTTTACGCAAGGCTGCATGTCAGGCTCTGCGGGCATTCGTTCGAGGACCGGTCTCTCTGCCAGAATTCTCCTCTCTGTCCCCAAGGGGACAAGGCACATTTTATATAAGAACTACTGTGCTGGAAAGCTGCAGCTGTGCTACTATGTTATGTCTAAAATGTCAGGATGGTAGGAGCTGTTGCTGGCCAGGCAAAGAAAACAGTACACCATTTGTTATATATTCTAGTTAACCTTGGATAAAAGGTGCAGACTGAATCCTGGGAAGAATCACTGAATAACAAACATGTACAGCCTATTCCTAAAATAAGGTCATGAAAACAAATGTGTTATGTTTGGCTGTGCAAAGCAGAGGAAGCCTAAAACATATAATACACAAAGCTAAGGGAGAAACAAAGTGGGCCCAGAAAGGAAATCCATACAACAGGAGAGGGAGCACTGACCGGGTCCGGGAGCACTGGGATGCGGATTGTCCTGATAACTTGACGATGGCAGACTGGAAAACAAGCCTGTGCAGTCAAACAGGTTTCACCCAATGCATGTTTTAAGCTCATACACTACCACAATTTGCAAAGGACTTACATGACCTGATAGAAACCCACCAAAATGTATCCTGCAACGGCTATGGTATGCGGATGATGCTGCCAGATCGTGGCAGACTTCCTCTACATGATGTGGGGGTGCCTACATATAGTGGAGTTTTAGAGGGACTTACTACTGTTCCTGAGCTGGATTACGGGACTGGCACTGGAGGGCTCTGTCAAACCGTGTGGCTTGGGCATTGTCCCAAGGCGACAGAGATTAAAAATGAAGGTAAGGATGGTCGCATAGGAATTGTGCTAGTGAAACGCTGGATAGCCATACACTGGGTGGCACCACGAGCCGCTGGTGGTGCAGTGGAAAAGGGATTTAACAGAGTGGGCAATTGCAGATGAACAACAGTATCAGGCTCACAAGGCGAGACGAGAAAGTAGAGGACAACCTTGTAACTTGGGGGGAAATGATTGCTAGGATGATGGAACCCCTGACGGTAGGCCCCCCCTGATGTCAACCAGAGGGGAGGGGAGGACGACGACCGAGTGGAGGTAGAAGGGAAGGAATGGGATTCCCAGAGAGCCTGTGATGTGTACAGTATGGCATGAGTGGTGTGGATTGTGTCATGATGGTTATACCTGAACCAGTTGATCTCCTTGAACAGTAAGTTGCGCTGTTGTTTATGGAAAAAATGGCAATAAAAATATGAATAAATAAATAAATGCCTATTGACAGCTTGAATTTTTTCTGCACAGTGAAAATCAAAGCACTGCTCTGAGGATTTTTACAGTTTTTCAGGTTCATCTGATAATTGTCTCCAAAATTATATTCTCCTGTCTTGTCCCTCCCATCCTCTTCCTATGGGTTTACTTCTTTGGTTGGACTGTGACCTCCAGAGTTGTTGCGCAAGAGAAATGGTAGTCACGGGAGACAGCATTAGGAGAGGTACAGAGAATGGTACAGTGAGAGAGGTGAATGACGGGGATAAGAAAGATAGATGTAGTGATAGAGATTAGGTAGAAAGATGGGAAAGGTAAGAAGAGATGCATGGTGAAGAGAAAAGTGAAGTAAACACAAAGAAATATAAAGAGAGAGAGAAAGAGGAAGCGATAAGTAGAGAAAGACTATGAAAAAACAAGTGTTCTACCAGTATTCCAACTTAAAACAGAGCATCTTTGACAGTCATGGATTTTTCACTGAGTAAAAGAACGTATCAAACTTTTACACTCAACAGAAATCCGTCCAACCGCAATACAGATGTTTTAATTTTGTATTTTGAAGCATTTTTGCAGGAGACTGGTCATTAAGCTGTATACTAACGAACAGGTGCTCCAGGTTATGGTGCAGCGAACAGTGAAAATCAGGGAGCCATAACAAATGGAATGAAAAAAGTACAAAAAACAATAAGTATTTACAATATGTACAGATTGCCCATACCCATGGATATCAAGATTGAAATAAGTTTGGGTATTCAGCAATAGATTAAATGGGTGGGAGCATGTGAAGTCGACGTTTTGACCCCTAATTGGATAAATTCTCTGAGGACTTCATCAGGACTAACATTTGGTAGTCACTTACCCCGACAAATAAGGGGCATGTTCAAATCAAAGATAAAACCACTGACATTTCTTTCTGATCCCAAATGCGGATGGGGATGTCACTGCGTACTCCGAAAAACATCAGTGACAAGTAACGAGTCTCGTCTGTGGAGAACACTTGTTTTTTCATAGTTTTATTATCCTTGTTTTAGGGATTACAGGGTGCCCCTTTTTTTGCTACTAGGTAGAGAAAAAGAGGCAGAGGCATGGGTCAGGATTTAGAGTGAGGTAGAGAACTAGCGAGAGCTAGAGAGAGTGAAATTGAAATGTAGTGAGAGAAAGAGGGGTAGGGTACACTGAGATGAGGAAGAGAGTGTAAGGTACAAAGAAAGTTGAGGAAGAGAAATAGAGTTAGACAGAAAGGGAAGTGAGGTAGTGAGAGAAGTATGGAGAGATGCAAGGCAAAGTGAGCCATGAGGTGGAAAGGAGACAAAATCACCAAAGGTATAGAAAGACAGGTCAGATAAAGAGACTAGTGAAGGTAAAGAGAGAGAGAGAGAGAGAGAGAGAGAGAGAGAAGGTGTAGAGAGAAAAACAAGTAGAGAGGCAGAGAGATAAGGTGACTCTTAAGGGGTAAAGATAGAAAGAGGTAGAGACATTAGGTAGATTTATAAAGAAAGATAGAGGAAGAGAGGTTATGCCGATGCACAAAGGTGGAGGGACTGAGCTGCAGCTAAGCAGGGGAGTGAAGTGTTGGTTGGGATTGCTTACTTGCATTAATATGGCAGAATGAAAGCTGAATGTGAACGTTCATAATTTTTCTTGAAATTTTAATAAACAGTGCTTTTTTTTATAAACAACTGTAATTTTATAGATACTTTGGACAAAATAATTGTGTATCCCAATCTTTACAGACACAAAGGTACTATTGAAGTAATTGCATCAAAGTAAATATCAGGCAAAATAAATCAGGCAACGTAAAGGTCAAGTGTTGTATGGATGCCTGGTGTGGTGGGCTGGTGTGTTGTGGTGCTGTGTGGTTCTATATGGTGTAGTTTGCAGGTTAAATGGCATGATATTGAGCTGTGTGGTGTGATGTAGTCTGATTTATTAGATTGTGTGATCAAGTATTGTAGGGTGTTCTGTAAAGTTATATGATATTGTGGTGTATAGGAATGTGAAGTATAACATGTTGTGGTGAGATGTTGAATGGTACAATACAGCAAATGTGCCATAAAGCTCTATGTCTTTTCCGTAATTTAATGTATAGTCAAAAGAAAGACAACTAATGACAAATTTGTTCTCGATATATTCCCGCCAGAACACCATGGTCATCTTACCAATTTTAACTCAGCATGCCCAAATTTAAGAAGGCTAGAATTGAAGGACAGCTGTCAGTAATCATCCTGACAGCCTGGAATAAGATGCCCATACATCTGCATACACACAGAATCAAAAGCGCTGGGATACCTCTTTTTGAGGTCTTATTGTTGTGCTGTATGAGAACTAAACATAAACACAACGTGTCTGATTCACAAATTGCACTTTTGAGTAAGTTTACTACTTTTTACACTTCTGTATTAGCTTACACACTTGTAGTAAGTTCAGCACTACACATGGCAAATCACTGGTACCACAACAACATCCCATAGAAAATAATGGAGGTAGGAACATAAAATAAAGCCCCAGAAGGGTCAAATTCAGTGCTATGTAAAATCACAGGCACAACTGAGTTGTCTACCTGAGACCTCATGGCCATATGAACAAATCAAACCTGTTCAAGATTGACAGATGCAAAGACCTCAGTCTACTGTAATTGTATAAATTGAAGACTTGTGAGTATATTTCATAGGTGAAATGAAGTAATGGTCCATGTTTTCTACCTAAGAAAGCATATTTTATAAATATCTCTCAACAGGTATTCCAGTAGGTCATAATAAACCATATATCCATTGGCATTCTTGATGTGAGAGAATACATCTCTACATAAAATGCGCTAAATATGCGAGAAACGATTAAGGAATATGGTGGCTAGTCGACCTGGGCTGTAGTTTTTTTTTTTTTTTACAGAGTTTTATATAGCGCGAACTTGACCTGAAGGTATCGGGTATCAGAGCGCTTTACTTAGCACCAGTTGCATTTCATGAGGACACATTAATTTTTGTTAGGCACGGGGAGATTAAGTGATTTGCCCAGAATCACAGGATGTTCAGCGTCATTGCCGAGACTCAAACCCAGTTCCCCAGATTCGAGGTCATCCGCCCTAGCCGTTAGGCCAACTCCTCTCCCTGAGCAAATCCTAGATTCCTCCCTTTAGTGTTACATATTGTTATTGGTTAATCATTGTCATATATTTGGCCAAGAATCTTCTGAAGTGTTTTTGTCAGGTTTTGTCAAAGGATTTGTAAAGCCAAGAGATTACATGCCTGTTAAACTTTTAGAAAAATAGTTGCTCTATTGGTTGTAGTTGCATTGTAAACCCATTGTTTGGGTGCACCACTACTACATCAGAGCCACATTACAAGATGAGATCAGCAAAAATAACTTCCTACAGTGCTATCAGTCTGACCTCTGACTATTCTGCAGCACAGAGATTGCCACCCTTCAGATGATCAATGACACCATCTTGATCGCTGACAAGAATGACCCCTGCATCTTGACCTTACTTGACCTCTCTGCAGACTTTGACTATAGGTAACCCCCGGGAACAGCGTTTCCCAAACTGTGGGTCGCCAGCCGAATTGTGGTGGGTCATGAACGTCCGAGCAATGAATAAAGATGCTGTCTGTAGATGACAATGTGGGTTGTGAAAGATTTTCATTCTGAAAAGCGTGTCATGGTTCTATAAAGTTTGGGAAACACTGGCCTACTTACTGAGAGCAGCAGCAAGATCCATCCAAATGCCTATGCCACACAACTCTACTAAAAAATCTCCATCACTCACAACATCCAATCGCCTAAAATCTGCCTCAATCTCATTCAGAAATTGATGTCCAAGGACAAGTGTCAAGGATTGGATGCTGAGAAATCTGCTGAGTTCCCTTGTTGACTACTTGACGAAAGGGTCTGCTCCCAGTGGGCTCGGTGCCCCCCCTGCACAGAATAGTATGTGTGGAAGTTGTCAAGGGCCTCCTTTAGAGGGTCCATGTTAGGAAGCAAAACCCACAAAGAGTAAAACATCCTAGGCAAACTTATACCTCTTGATTGAAGATGAAGATTAAAATTAAAGAAATCAGCAAGGCACCAAACTCCTCTGATATCAACAGAGAAAAGAACCAAACAAGTATTCCAGGTATAGAATCCTGAAGAAAAGCAAACTGTTAGGAGTAAAATTCTTGGATAAAAATAGAGGCAAGGGGGCAAATAACGCAAGAAAAATAAGGGAGCAAATGCATTATGACTCATCTTCCTCTTGTGATTGTCTCACTTGTATATGATTCAAACAGGAGATGACATCACAGGAAATTATTCTATTTAATCCTAGATTGGAAATCTCGAATAACGTCCTATCAGCAGATCACCATCTTGAGTAAGGCTGGTTATAAGGCCTGTCCACTCCCCTTTATATAAAGTCTTTGCATTCATTTGGTAAACACAGAAGCCCAAGTTTGACATCTTATGTTCTGCACTGGATATCAGGGTCTCGTCACTGCCCTTTGAGCCAGATCACGGAACACCCCTCTGGATGACGCAAGCATCGAGACACCACATCAGTCCAGGTGTCAAGGGTGCACAACCATCCATTGAGTGTAGCATTCTAGAATATGGTGACCTCCAGCGAGATGAGCCCTCTTCCCTCTTTGAGCATGTACAATCTTTTGTAAATTCTTGACACTGCTCTCAACATGGATATAACGGTATGCCCTCTCCTAAAGTGCTAGACTCATTAGGATGTTGTTGAAATAATTGGCAAACTAACAAAGGAGCAGGAATTGTAGAAGCATCTTCCCAAGAATATTCAATAGAAGGAAAATCTTTCCACTGGATCAGAAATTGAAGATCACCTAGAAACCTCTGAGAATCACAAATGTCTTGAACCTTATATTCTGGATGCCCACGCAATTTTACTGGAGGAGGTTCAGCTAGAAACTTCTGAGAAATGTCAGAAACATATCGCTTCAGTTGGGATGAATAAAAAGCAGAATGGATCTTCCAAATACGAGGTAACTTCAACCATTTGCTGAGTTATCACAAATACCCCAAAAATTGTGATTGAAATTTACTGGCAAAGTATGGAAGTCTGTCATTGTGGCTCTTGCAGGAAATCAAGCTAGGATTGCGCATCTCCCACAGAGAATGTGGCTCAACAGTGCACATCATCTACTGGGTGTGCCAGGCTGCCATAGACTATCCTTGATGTCTTTACTTACCCACACATGGCAACAGGAACCCTCCCTGATGAGGTACATAGTTTCACACATTGTATCTAGATCCCCACTAAGACACTTAAACTGCTCGATGATAGGCAGGGCTTAGACTAATTAGTACCTGCCTTTCACAAGCAAAATATGGCGCACTTCCTCCTTTCTTTTTCCTACTCCAAGGTAGACACACTGTATAGAAGAGATATGTATCAGTTCCTATCCAATATGAATTCTGGATTTTCTGTGTTAAACTTTCTGTTTCTTCTTATATAAGGCATCTAGTCATTCAAAAAATGCATTGCAATGCATTTGATTCTCCTTTCTTGTCACAATCTTTGCCCTTGTAGCTCAGATGACTGTCCCTTTCTTACTTGTCTGAACTTGTTGCACTATCAGGGAACAGTCCCTCTTCCAGTAAGCATTTTATATGTTTAGCTCAGTAAGAAGCAATATGGATCACCAAGGTTGTAGTTAGGAAGGCTACGATGGGGTCGTCATCATAAGATGTTTATTGAAGAGCTTTCTGGGTTTGTTGAGAAAAGTTCAAAAGATACCCAGTTAGTCATGTATTTCATAAGTATCTCTGGTTAGGGGGCACTCTCTGAGTCACTGAGAAGGCATGTTTGACCTTTTGAGTTTTGTCAATGATGAATATGGTGCATTTGTTGCTTTTTTGACTTCATAGGTATCAAGTGTAGTCATTTGTGGTGGGCATGCAAAACTATCTCTAATGGTGTTTTTATGGGTTGATTCTTTGGTTTAGTCAATTCTTGTAAAAAAGGTGTTAGCTGTAAGTATGTTTTTTAGCTGTTGTTGTTGCAGATTTAAGACTTTTTAAATTGGGTACCGACTGTCTTTGTCTATTGATGCTCTCCTGTTTTCTCACTGTTTCCCTCTTCTCTTGTGGTCATTAGGGGGCACTGCTGCTGATTTTCCTTTTGAGAATGATTTCATCAAATTCTATCAACCTTGTTACAGTTTCCTGTTATATAGTTTACATTTTGACTATCACATTGAGAGAGCAATTTAGTACCTATGCTCTCAAATAGAGGTTTTGAGTTAATTGATCTCAGTGTTCTGTTTCATTGAGCAATGTTTTGATTGTCCTTTTCTGGTAGTGAAGGAGAAAGGGATTTCAAAAGGGTCACTAGATGAAATGACCAATTGACTGAGAGAGGGTTTTTTTTATGGCAATCTGTCCTTCTTTGGCAATCCTTATGTCTAGTGTTAAGCCCTTATTGTGTGTGGGGTGAGTTAAGTTTTGTGTGCCACATTTTCCTTGAGATACCAAAGGGGATGATGGACGGAGCGCCTGAGCAAATCAAACACTCACCCCCAGTCAACTGATCTGGGTTTAATCCATCATCATTCTTTAGCTCACTCCACCACCCCAGTTCAGACATGGCCATATGCAAATCAGTCTGACCCTGTGCCTCATGGGAACAGTCCAGCCCGAACTGCCAAGCCATGTCTTCCCTGGACTCGGAAACAAGCATCCTGGGACCGGTTTCTGGCCATTCAGCCATCATCAGCCAGGCTAGCTTGAATCCAGTGGCAAAGTGAGCAAGGGACCCACGTCTGGGCATACCCTGCCAACTTAGGGCGAACAAAGCGATACCAAAGGGGATGATGGACGGAGCGCCTGAGCAAATCAAACACTCACCCCCAGTCAACTGATCTGGGTTTAATCCATCATCATTCTTTAGCTCACTCCACCACCCCAGTTCAGACATGGCCATATGCAAATCAGTCTGACCCTGTGCCTCATGGGAACAGTTCAGCCCGAACTGCCAAGCCTTGTCTTCCCTGGACCGGAAACAAGCATCCTGGGACCGGTTTCTGGCCATTCAGCCGTCATCAGCCAGGCTAGCTTGAATCCAGTGGCAAAGTGAGCAAGGGACCCACGTCTGGGCATACCCTGCCAACTTAGGGCGAACAAAGCGATACCAAGGAAGGCTACGATGGGGTCGTCATCATAAGATGTTTATTGAAGAGCTTTCTGGGTTTGTTGAGAAAAGTTCAAAAGATACCCAGTTAGTCATGTATTTCATAAGTATCTCTGGTTTGGGGGCACTCTCTGAGTCACTGAGAAGGCATGTTTGACCTTTTGAGTTTTGTCAATGATGAATATGGTGCATTTGTTGCTTTTTTGACTTCATAGGTATCAAGTGTAGTAATTTTTGGTGGGCATGCAAAACTATCTCTAATGGTGTTTTTATGGGTTGATTCTTTGGTTTAGTCAATTCTTGTAAAAAGGTGTTAGCTGTAAGTATGTTTTTTAGCTGTTGTTGTTGCAGATTTAAGACTTTTTAAATTGGGTACCTCTGCCCCTACAAACATGAAAACAAGGACTAATGTGATAGCAAATGCATTCTGGCTTACTTAATTTGTCATAAACAGAATCCATTTGACATCTTATGGGTTTAAGGCACCTGTTGCAGAGATCTTTGTTTACCCAGACTGTCTTTGTCTATTGATGCTCTCCTGTTTTCTCACTGTTTCCCTCTTCTCTTGTGGTCATTAGGGGGCACTGCTGCTGATTTTCCTTTTGAGAATGATTTCATCAAATTCTATCAACCTTGTTACAGTTTCCTGTTATATAGTTTACATTTTGACTATCACATTGAGAGAGCAATTTAGTACCTATGCTCTCAAATAGAGGTTTTGAGTTAATTGATCTCAGTGTTCTGTTTCATTGAGCAATGTTTTGATTGTCCTTTTCTGGTAGTGAAGGAGAAAGGGATTTCAAAAGGGTCACTAGATGAAATGACCAATTGACTGAGAGAGGTTTTTTTTATGGCAATCTGTCCTTCTTTGGCAATCCTTATGTCTAGTTTTAAGCCCTTATTGTGTGTGGGGTGAGTTAAGTTTTGTGTGACATTATTTTCCTTGAAGAATGAAGCAAGAGTTTTAATTTGTGAGATTGAATTGTCTCTCCAGTGGATTATGAAGTCTTCCCATATGATATGTTTCGCGTTGAAGTAATTTCTTGAGATTATGTACTCCATTGGTTCTTCTAGGCACCAACTACTCATGATGTACCTGAAGTTCCAACTGTGGCAATCCTACCTCCTGGCACACATTGGGCCTAATTTGTAAAGCTTTTGCTATGAGTAGGTGTGGCTTCCTCTTGTAGTATTCTTGTCTAACTCCCGGAATTACAAGAGTGAGGCACAGAAAAATCTTTGAGAATAATGCCCCATGACATATGATTTGGGTGGCTGGAGATAAGGAGCAGCAAAGGTTACTGTTGAGATGCACATATGCACCTCAATATCGGCTTTTTGTGTGCTGCCACTGAGTAAATAAACTGCAGGTCTTGTAATGTTAATAGCTTTGTGTGCCATGCTTCACTCTTTACACACAAAACAATTACCTTTTTTAAAAATACAAGAAGTGTATTTTATTTACTCAGTAAAAATCTAAAAAGAGCACATATCTTAGGTGCCAACCAAGGTAATGTCCCATTCATTTAGAAATGTTTTCATTTAGAGCTCTATTCTTTATTTAAATATGAAAGCAATACACCAGATTTAAAAAAGGTGACAATTATGTTGGATTTATGTGATGTGTGTGCATATGTCTCTGGCATGGGACTTCAGAAGAGACTGAAGTACTCAACCCATGTGATGTATAAGATACTCCCTTGGAACACTTGTGGTATGCATGAAAAATCATCTGAGGCTTCCTCTCTTATACTGTTAACTTCTTCATCATAATATGCTTAAATCGAGGTGCCAAACGCCCTTCCTTTTAACTGTTGTATATGTACACAGTTATGTTTGGTGACATAATGACTTATTTTTAGCACAGAAAAATTGAAACAACGCCACAAATAAAGTATCGATTCCGCACAGACTGATTTTTTAGGTGGTATGTTCCAATTGTTTACTGTATGTCATTAATATCGCATGATCAGACCCAAAGGGATAAAAAGAAATGGTTTGAAAACACTGAGGGCCTCATTTACAAAATAAAGATGCAGCGCAGTGCCGCAAGCCATTTTGCTGACCCGAGCTGCGACATTTTAAAAGCAGAGGGATGCGCTGTATTAACAACAATACGACGCATCCGTGAGCTTTCCCCTGCGCTGGTGTACAATTGGCTGCCATGTGCCAGCGCAGGCAACCTTGCGTCATGTTGCAAGGGTACCTACATCACAGGGATGATTGCTTTTGATGGCATTTTCCTCTTTCTATGCATGCTGCAAAATGCAGCACACATAGAAAGAGGAAAAAACGAGGGGAAATAAAAGTATTTCTCCTCGTTGTGCCTCTCCTATGCCTCCCCTGGGGAGACGTAGGATTCTGCCGCATTCCCAGCTTTACAAATCTTTGTAAATCTGGAAATGTGTCAGGTTCCAGGGATGTTGCATGGGAACACCCACAGCAACAACCATGGATCGCCCCTTTCAAGCAGAGTAATGCTTGAAAGGGGCCCATATTAACAAGGCCATGAAAAGTCATGCAGGGTGACTTTACATGGCTTTGAAAATATGGGCAGGCACTCTGTGCCGCTGGAGCACCAAAAAAGTAATGCAACGGCGGCGCAATGGCCTTGTAAATGAGGCCCTGAAATGTTATTGAAAATACTTTTATTTGCAACGTTAGCCACTGGCTTGGTAGTCCAAAATATTTAGTTCATCTCCAACAAGCGTTTTCCATTTCCCTTTGGGTACGTAAACATTTACCAACATAATAATGTTTTCTTTTAGACTTTTCAAGACTTACATAGAATGCATGCCCTGCCCCAGCTGCTCTCTTAACTGACAGTTTACTGTGACTCAACAATAATTTTAACACTTTTATTTTTGGATCCATAATAAAGGTTCTTTCAGCTGTACAAGCAACATAATGGTGGTACCCGTGAGGAGGTCGCCCATCTGCATCCAAATACAAGAGACAACACTTGTTTGTTTGGAGAGTAAACGCCAGTTTCTTGGCTGCTTTTACTTATAAGTCATCCCTTTGAAATTTACTTTGTGATGTTTTCCCAAGTGAATGTTCATTGTTGGGCACTTCCTTATTTACCAGCTGACCACCGAACGGGTATCATCCAAGACTTCATCCAATCAGGCGTACCAGGTGGTCATAGAGGTGCAAAAGTATGGTAACTGTACTAAATCATTCATGTGAAACCAAGCTTTAGATGTGGTCATAGTCTTCACACAAATATGTTTCATTCACCTTCAGTTAGCCTTAAATGCTGTGTGGCTGTCCTCTTCCTCTGCCTCATTCAGTCAGGCAAAGTCACCTTTCAGATCCGATGGCTGTTCTTCAACGGTCACAATTTAACACGAGACATGTTTCATGAACTTCATTCTATCAGGCTTGGCGGATGGACGTCCACTTCCAGAAGCTGTGCGTCAATCAGTAAGGCACACTGGGTAAGCCTTCGATTCTGGTGGCCATACTTCAACCTTCACCCTCAAGCATTCGCCCTGTTTCATTCACCTACAGCGAATCAGGCATGCAGCGTGGCCATCCACTTCGAGTTATTGTGCTTTATGGAGTCAGGTGCTCTGGACGGCTTTCTACTACAAATGGGTGTGCTTTACCCACCTTCACTTTTTGAACACACCTAGCCCATGGGCGTAACACTCTGTGTTTACGCCTGCCCTTACAGCTAAATGTGCACTGCCAACATTATATACCTTGCCCCATCATTTCTGTTATTCCCTTCTTTTACCATGTCATTGTGACTCACTGTATGGCTGGGGTTCCTTGGTGCTGCATCTTCCACCTGGGCTGAGCTTGCGGCTGCAGTGAACTGAATTGTAAGTTGTGCTATGTCTTACAGGTGGCTTCTGTCACCAGCAAGGCCCCCAATGCTGGTCTTTTACTCTTCCAAAATCTATTTGGTCAATACACGAAGTAAGGTCCATTCCCGCCTTGGACAGGTGAAGTCCACCTGGGCCATGGTGTGAAGGGGCCCTCAGGTTAATTAATCTGTGTCTCACGAAACCACAATAATTTAAACACAGTTCCCTTTAACCTTGTCATGAACTTCTCAACTTTTTCTTGTGATTTTGCCCCATGCGCGTACTGGCAAGGAATAATCTTAGATCATAATATTTTATGGTCCTAAGTTCTCTTCTCATAAAGACAGGGTAGCACCTTATCTTCAGCAGCAGTGGATTTCTGTCTTTGACAGTGAGGTTATTCCCACCTAAGTGAATTACTATAACACCTAGTCCGGGGAGTGCATTAAGTGTAACTTGATTAATCCCTCCAACATGTTCCAATGCACGCCAGGCCTAACCCTCCACACTACTTCTGTGCAGACAATATCATGCTTCCGATGGCTATTGATCATGAGGGCATGCTGCAGTGCTCTAGATACAAATGAGTGCCCTATCACCCATACCAACTTGGTGACGTGAATAAAGTAGCACCAACTCCCTCTTTGTACAAGTGAATTTACTATTGCTAACTTATCCCACAGTAAAGATTAATGTTAGGGCACTGTCACTTAGGAGTCCTTAACAATTTTAAACAACATTCTACGAAGCCAAACAATTCAAATTGCCAACCATGCACAATACAGCTACAGACAAAATATTCTTAGATATGTTTATTAGTAACAGCTTGAAGAGAGAGTTTAAAAAGGCCGGTTTAAAATGGTCGGTTTCCCACCTCCCAATTTTCCTTATCTTATTCTCCAACAAGCCTTCTCTAAATGCCGCTGGTGCTGCCCCAATCTGGAAAGAGTAGGTTGTGAAACAACGCCCCACCCCCGTCCATCCTGCCCCCGCCCAACTCCCCCGCACCCCCAAGTAAGCATAATCTGTCAGGATAAATGTTAAAGACACCACTGAGTACCAAGTACAACTCAAAAGACCTGTCTGCCAGAGGCCTCCATAGACAGCTGTGCTTGTTGACTGGATGTCCATGGGGACTGTCATAAATGAAAGTTGTTAAGAGCTGCTTTTCAGGTCCGAAAAAAACAAGGTTGCTCATGCAGTTATATTATTGGTGCTCTGCGTGCTTTCTGTAGTATCCGGCTGGATACAGTCTAGTGTTTCCCTTGTGATGTGACCTACACTGTACACCCACCCACCACAGGCGTCACCAGTCAGGTGACCCTGTTAATAAAAGGGGCCGGGCGCACGTGCCCTGGGCCATTGGCGGTATCCTAATATCTGTGTCAGTGTCTGTGTGTTCCTCACCATGGGGGCCTAGGGCCCAACATTACACTTTCCATGCAGGTGGCTCGGGTGAGTAGCATTCACGCTGCCTTTCAGCAACTAAAAGTGAATTCTGGAAGGCGTTGAGAGGGCAACATATCCTCTCCTTCACTCCTAAGTCTGCCGGGTATGCAAGACGGTCTATGAAGTGGCCCGACATTGCGGAAAATAGACGCCATTCCTTCCTTAGGCAACAGCAACCCTGCCTTCTTGGCTGGAGCTAGTACTCGTCCCCTAGCCTGGGGCAGCCAAGACTTCCTTTCTGGATTCTAGGAGAGAGGCGGTCTCCCACGCTGTACCTCTGCTCTTACCCTGCCCCTTTGATCTCCCCTCCATGGATGGGCCGGAGCAGTATGTATGTATATATAGTATTTTGTTCTGAAATAACGGTGCTTTCTTTTAAGTATCCACTAGATGGCAGACATCTTTTAAATTATGGTGTTCATTTTACTGTTCATGTCTCACAATAAATACGATTTAATAGATAACTTTTCTGAGACTTCAGGAGCCTCACTGATTTCACATTGGCATTCTCTCTTCAAAACTGAAGTCACGTTTTTGAAGAACAACACAGTTTTAGGGGCCTTAATTATTGGACGCCCTAGTATTGATGCACAGTGTACAACAGCACAGATGATTACTTCAATTAATAAAATAGAATAGAAAGACAAACATTGCTGGAAATGATTAAAACATACTCTGGAATCACATATATTAAAGGAAAGAGAAGTTGCAGCAGAAAGGGGGCAAAGAAACGAGGGAAAGTCAGACTGACAGTGATCTTATATATTTATTTTTCTAAAACCTCTGCCCCTACAAACATGAAAACAAGGACTAATGTGATAGCAAATGCATTCTGGCTTACTTAATTTGTCATAAACAGAATCCATTTGACATCTTATGGGTTTAAGGCACCTGTTGCAGAGATCTTTGTTTACCCAGAATGCAGACCTGATTGTTAATGTACCTGCTGCAAAGATTATTGTTAAATCTAATCACAGATTTGACAGCCATAAAATAGTATGGATGGTTAATGTGCCTCCTACAATGCACAATGTGTAACATTCAGGTCATATATTTGTATTTCCTATAGAAGGCTCAGTAAGTTACTGCTTTTGTCGCAGATAACATTGTAGTAGCTGCAGGTCGTAAGTTACAATTCTTTGTAATATTGCTTAGTGAGTTATGAACCAGCACCAACAAGCTGCAAGCAAACAGCAGCACACAAATTTGAAAACTGTCTGTTTTTCTCAATCTTTCATTATTTTAAGGTTGCTAAAAAAGGTCCTTAAAAAGTAAGTGTTATATAAATGCTTATTAGTGTAATTACTCATATAGACTACTTTCATATACCTGCATATCTCTTACATACAACATTTGGTAAAATCAAAAACATGCATCCAAAGTATAGTTTAAGCACTTCAGAATTGTTAAGCTTTGTCTTGGTTTCTTCTGGGGTAATTGCATTGCAGTGTTAGGCTCCAGCTAGAATAGGACTTGAACAAAGGGACGATTTTGTTTCTTTGTTTTCTTTTTGGGAGTTTTATATAGCGCCAACTCGACCCGAATGTATAAGAGCACTTTACATGAGCACCAGTTGCGTTACAGATTGACACATTCATGATGGTGTCCCTTTAAGTGAGGCATTTGTGCTGTGCCAAGCTGGAACTGATTGAATAGACCTCCCTCACCTTTTGCAGGTTGCTGCCCTGAACGTAAAACAGCTGAACATATCCTGGTGCCCTAAATTATACAAGGACATATTCAGCACGTTTCTCCAAAGCCGCCTCAGAACCTGGATCTGGGCACCTCATAACAAGGGTCTGAATGCCATCAGGGTTAATGAGCTTTAAAGGGCCCAGTATTAGTGACCCTAAACTGCCACAGGTAGTAATGGTGGCAGGCAACTGGCCTTTGTTTTTTGGTTGATGCCAACACAGCCTTACCAAATGCCATGTGAGGTTCTTTATGCCACCCCCACTTCCTTCACAAAGGATTTGCGGATGGTACTTCCAGTCCATTCCCCAGTGCCTTACCCAAGTAGGCATGTACTCTACCTTGAACAAGGATTGTGGTATTCATCACCCTTCCCCCACATTGCATAAGGGCAAGGTGGGATTTCTGCAGTATCAAAAGAAAAAAGAAATCTCAGGGCAGCTCACAGATGCATCTGTGCTTTATTTGCACTGTTATCTGACCCAGTCCTCCCTTATCCTCAGAAGAATGAGGGTAAAAGAGGACCAGGACAGGTGACACCCATCCAGCATCCTCTTCGCAAATGCAAAATGGCAGGTATTCTTTCAACCTCTGTTTTTGAGAGTGGTGACAGCTGCCTGGTGCCCTTTTTACAATCACAAACAGGGTGCTGGGAAAGGTGTTGGCTTCCCTGGTTCTCGTTGTGCATCACATTGCATAGGGCACGGAGGTGTGGGGTGGATTCCAGTGGGCCCTGCTCGCAGTTGTGAACAGAGCACCAGGGATGCTGTCACCTGGGCTGGTCCTCTTTCATCATCAAGGTTGTGAGGGTGAAGGCGACCTGGGGCAGCAGATAGCAATCCCAGTGACAGGTTCATAATTTTATACAGGATACCAGAGCTGCTGTGAACTTTCCCAGTTTTTTAAAATTAATCAAATCTCCACTCCCTGTGCTGAGGCCATTAAGACAATAGGACCCTCCAAGCCCTTGGGCTGGACACCGGTAGGGGCCGTGTGTCTATGGGGGCTGACATCATTTTTAGGCTGGAAGCACTTGGGCAGCTATCGGCAGCCCGACCCTATTGTCTGCACAGCATTTTGTAGGCCAAGGAGAACTGAGGTACCTGAAAGCCACCTGGCCCTGCTTGGAATTGCATCAGCGACTGTCTAGGAAGGAAGTATGAAGGAGATCCTGACAGTTGACAGCAAGGCAATGTCCTAATTTCGATAGTAAACAGGATGTTGAGGCAGCTGGCAGTTACCCTGATCCTTCGATCCTAGCCCTGTTTGCAGTTGCTAACAGGGTGTGCAGGGCAACTGCAAGCTGGCCAGGGATTTTCTTTTAATGACTGAAACTCACCCCCTCCTTGGACAAAGTCGGAATTGAGTGGAGGTGCAGTAAGTATTCCCCTCTCCCCTTGGGGTGTTAAGGGGAGTGCACAGCAAATACTCTCTAACCTTGACATCCCAATGTAAGAGGATACGAATTTCCTCTCCCTTGTGTAAGGTAGGGGGTCTGTGACATAGTGCACCCTCCCTGCCCTTGGCTAAAACCATGAGGTTGAAAACAAAAAGCTGAAGGTGCAATTGCCCTCCCCTCATTATTAGACATCATTTTGGGATTGTGGGGTGCATAAACAGCCTACTATTTGAGAGTGACTTGTATGGCCACTCATATTCTGTGAATCACATTTTAAAAACAGGAGTTAATTTGCAGAATATATCAGCAAGAGAATTTCTGGAGAAAGTTGAAGAAAAATATGATCACTTGGAATACAATTAAATAAAACTAATGGCATGTCAACGTGGGACTAATGAATACTGGTGTCAGCGTCATGGGGAACTCAAGTGCATGTTGAACCTTGGAGCACCTACTTGGTTTCTGATGCTCAGTTGTGCTGAGTATGCATGGGATTACCTGCTAGAATTCTTGCAGGAGGCAAATTCAAATATAAAAAACATTCATCTGAAGACGCAAGGAGAACTGTGCTAACTAGACCCTGCAAATGTTTGCAGATATTTTAATCACAGATTTCAAGCAATGATGGCTTTCTTCTTGAACAAAACAAAACCTCCTCTTGGGTGAAGTGACTGATAAGATTTCTTTTGGTGCAGAGAGTACCAAGCCAGAGGTGCTCCCCATATTCACATGCTGTTGTGGGTAAAAGATGCCCCAAAGTTTGGAACAAACAGTGATGAATCTGTGTTGCCTTTTATTGAGCAGTATGTAACATGCTCTATCCCAAAGGAGAGTGGTGACAAAATATTAAGACTACAAGTTCTACGATTCCAAAATCATAGATGCGGAAAATACTGTCAGGGAAAATATGGAGCAAAAGGGAAATTTATACAAGATGTCGTTTTGGATTCCCACGACCTGTCATCTCACAAGGAAGAGTCAACAGTTTCTTGTTTTCAATCAGACATAAACTTACAAGGAAATCACCGAAAAATACATACAACCTAAGAAGAACAGAGGCCTCCAAGTACATTAATGACTACAACCCTGTGTTTCTGAAGATATGGAATACAAACATGGATGTACAGTTTGTTGCAGACAATTAATTGCTGTTGCTCGGTACGTTACGTCTTATGTAACAAAGTCAGAGAAAACTGAGATGAAGGAGATGTGGGAGGTGATTTCAGCAGAGAAAAGTATTACAAAGAAATTGTACAGTTTTAGTTTGAAAATGTTTCTCACAGAGAGATAGGCCGTTATGTATATGTAAACTGGTTAAGCTCAGCTAGTTTGTTTTCTAAATCTAGAGGAGTTCTATGGGTGAGTTTAGGGCTTGCTAATACTCGTAACAGAGTACTGAAGCCTTTTCCTGAAATCCAATATCTTGCGGAATTTGAGCCACACAGTACAGATATCCTGAAGAGTAACATGCTGGATACATACTATCTAAGACGAAGTCCTCATCTGGAAAGGATGTGGCTCTATGGAATACTTCAACATTATACATTGAGAAATAATGTCAGTGAAAACAAAGAAGAGGGAAACTTTGCTGTAGTTGGATGTAAAGAATGTTTGGTCAGACATAACAAAGGAAATTTAATCAACCATCGAAAGCTATGTTGCTAACTCCAGACAAAGAGAGTTCTTCTATTTAGCCTTGTAGCAGTTGTTCAAGCCATGGCGAACTGAAAGTGAGCTACTTAGAGAACTTGACTGTTATGAAGACACATTCAATGCTGTGAAAGACAGCATTGAGTGCTCTGTGTTTCCAGTGTCAAATGTTGAGAGATGAGATTGAACAAAAAGAAACAATTGCTGCTGAGATGGCAAGAGAGAGTTCTCAGAGCAGTCAAAGTTCAGCACCTGGAAGTCAAGATCCTCTTGGACAGCCAATCATCCAAAATGAAGCTGTAATAGCCATGATTGAGGTGTGGAATGCAAGGCAGCAGTAAGACAGGAAACTGTGGATCTAGAACAACTAATACAGCAATTGACTACAGATCAGAAAGACATTTTTGAAGAAGTAAAAGGTAAAGTAGAACATGGATTTCTGCATGAGAAAAAAAGAGTGTGCATGTTCTACATATAAACCAGTTCTATTGTACATAAGTGGTACAGCTGGAACTGGAAAAAGTTTCTTGATTAAATACTGACAAGTTATCTACAGAAGACAACAGATTCCAATTTGTGGTGTGTAGTTACTGCACCAACAGGCTTAGCTGCACATAATATTAAAGGAGTTACCCTTCATCAATTATGAATGCTGCCTGTTGAACATGACAGCAAATTAGAATACAACAAATTATCTGTTAATGCTTGTCATAAAGTGGCAAGAGTATTAAAGAAATTAAAACTACTAATTATTGATGAAGTCAGCATGGTGTCTAACCTAATGTTAGCCTTTATACATTTAAGAATACAGCAAATATTAAAAACTGATTACGACGTGCTTTTTAGAGGAAAACACTTAATAGTCTTTGGAGACCTGCTACAACTAACTCAAGTAAAAGGACAACATGCATTCAAGAAACTACTACATAATGAAACAAGGAATTCACTAGAAAGTATTGGAAATGTAAACATTTTGGAAAACTTTCAATACAAAGAGTTAATCAAAAAAATGCACCAAGCATCAGATATGCATTATGAAGATATACTTAAGGACATAAGAGTGGAAGTCCTCACAAAACAAGGTAAGAGAGTATTAAAAACCGTCTCATCAAAAATCTGTTTTCAAGTAATGTTTCAGCTGCAGAAGTAATTTATAATTTTGTTAAGGAGGAAAAGTCTATTGTTTGCTTGATGCCAACTCTTGAGGAGTGTAGTAAATTCAATGAACAATTATTGCAGCTGGAAAAAGAAGAGATCATCAAAATTAGAGCAAATGATAAAATGGAACATCAAGGAGTTACAGTGCTACTAACAGAAAAACTGCAGTCAAAATTAGATAGTTCAGAAAAGTCTGTGTCGAAAACTGTAGGATTAGAAAAACAGTTACGTATCCATAAAGAAAGTTATGAAATGTATTTATTAGCAAAACAGAACTGACGTGGAATATTTAGCCATAAAATTTGATGATGTTGGTGAAGTTAAGCAGATTGGTAGATGTGTTTTACATTTCCTACTGATGAAAGATTTATATGAACAGCAAAAGCAGTTCCCAGTGTCTTTAGCGCATGCAGTAACTATCCACAAATCGCAAGGTTTAAGTGTAGATACAGCTCTTGTTAATATTAATAGTAGTGTATTCAATGAAGGAATGTCATATGTAGCTTTGTTGCGAATTAGAACATTGTCTGGTTTATTTCTGATTGACTTTGATGAGAAGAAAGTAAGTGCTGATGTGAACTGTGTAAGGGAGTATAATCGGTTAAGAGGTCAATATGCTCCTCCTTTAGGCCAGTATCCTGTGTTTGAAAAACCGATAATGTATCCAAAGCAGAAAATTATCAAAGCAGTCTATCAGAGCTGAACAAAAAGATGAACAAATGAAAAACGGCAAGGACCTAAGAAAATAAATTGACAGCACAATGAGGAAATTGAAGGCTATCGCTTTGACAATAAATCTGAAGTGAACTGTTATGCACATGTAGTGTTAAATGGACTGTACCATTTGCCTCATTTTATAAATTCTATTAAAGAAAAAGTAGATAAAAGAATGTCTTCACAATTACTTAGTTTACTTGATGAATTAAGAAGTAACAGAAGTATTATACATTCTGCTACTGAAATAAGAAAATTTACAGATGACTGTACTGGATCAGTAGTGCTTTCTCAACATCTTCAGCAGGATGCTCAAGAATTTTTAATGGTAATGCTAGTACTATTAGAGGAAGATGATGTGAATATCAATGAATTATTTGGTTTAACTTATAAATGGAACAATCACGTCTAGCACTGAAATGAATTCAGAATGATTCCTCTACTTGACATTACCAGATTGTAAAGCTGTGCCCTTTGAAAATATAACTAAAAACGCCCATCAAGAAATGACCTGTCCAAACTGTAGATCAGAATTTAGATCTACGTTGTTACTACAAAGGTATGGAAAATATGCCATAGTCATGCTACAACGATGCAGAGTGGATGGTAATAAATTAGGAACTGAAATTACAAACTTTGTAGCTAGACAAATTTCCATTTCAAAAAGAGTTTTCACAACTTTAGCAATCATATTTTATGAAGGAGCTGATATAATCTCTGAACACTACACAATATATTTAAGATGTCAAACAGGATAGACAGATTGCAATGACATTCAAATCAAGACTACCTAGAAAGTTACTAAACTCATATCTGCTATTTCTAGAACCGAAGTTCTAAGGACAATTTAGGATAACAAAATGTGGTATTGTGTTGACATATATATGGATTATGTGTTTCTGAGAAATCATTTGGCCTATTAGGGGTATTGTCTACAGCAAGCTGTTAGAAATGAAAGACTCTTTTTAACTGCAGGAAAGGAATTTCAGGGACTGTCTAGGACACAGTCAGGGACTTGGGCAAGGACTGGCAACTGGGTAGAAAACGTAAACAGAAAGAGGAGTACAGCGCTGCCCAGGATTACACAGGAAGTCAGAAGAGAAAAGGGATCAAAAGGAGAAGCCAGCACAAGTGAACAAGATGGCTAAGGAAGGGCACTCACGAGACAATTTAGCATTCAGACTAACGACACCCAGGACGGACGTGCAAGACATATATATAAAACATTAACAATAAAGGGAATGTGGGGTAAAGCACTTGGGAGCTCCACACGGTAAGACTGAAGCTCAGTAAGTTCCTCACCCACAATTGCTGTTACCGATACTGACTGCAAATACCCACATATAGGATATGCATGCAAAGGCAGGGTCTGTGGAGCTGATACCTATGATGATGTTATAAATGCAACTCAAAGACAATACTCACAGTGAACAAGAAACACCACCTAGGTAGTCAGCTGTGCCCACGGATCCTGGTGATCAAACAGGAACACGTAAGGCAGTAACAGCAAGGGTATAGAACTAAACACAAGCACAATAAACAAGGAGCTAGCGAGGAGGAGTGCTTAACAGGAAAGGAAGGAAATCACAGGGCACACTTGGCAGAAAGCAAGTAACAAACATACAAGGTAATAGAAGCAAGACAGCAGAATAGAGAGGCAGCACACTAGGAACTGGAACCAAGGAAATGGGAAGAAAGGCAGGGACTGGAAAAGGATATACAGAAGGGGAGGCTACAAGGGTATACAAGAATAGTGCTGGATCAGGAGTCACGAAAACAAAGTAGCACTGAAGGCAGTGCTGGAGCAAGAACAAGAATTTAGCAAAAGCTCAAAAGCCAAGGCAACACTGCAGGCAGTGCTGGTTCAGGAATAAGGGAAACTGCTGCAGCTCAGAAACAAGGAATGCTAAGGCTCAAGAGTCAAGGTAGCACTGCAGGCAGTGCTAGTTCAGGAACAAGGGAAACTACTGCAGCAGCTCAGGAACAAGGAATAACTAAAGCTCAGGAAACAATGCAAACAAGGATATCAAAAAGCTCAGGAAACACTGGAAACAGGGGTCGGTCTCATCAGTACACAGATATAATGACCAACCCTGGACTGAAGGGAGCTGGGGCTTAAAAGAGCTCACAGTAATCCCATGCATCAGGTGTGGGCAGGCTAGCAGCAGCCAGCCACAGGTGAGCTGAATTCCTCCACCCATCCTTGGCCTGCAGGGGTGGAGACGAAGTAGTGAGCAGGGAATTCTAGGTAACAGAGTGTCAAACATGAGCAGGCTGGCTTCAAGCATGAGCAGGCTAGCTTGCACAAAACCCGGCATGGACTGGGAATGGATGGCCATTTCCAAGTATAGTCCAAATGGCTGGAAGTCAGTATGTACTTGAAGGTGAGGGTCTGGAAGCTTATTAGAACACTGGAAAGTCCCACAGTTCAGCCCCCTGGTGGTGGGCATGAAAATGCAGGGAGCGAGTCGTGACAGTGAATTTATGAAACATTAGAGGACTACATTCTGTTACTACAGATACAAACTAAATGGAGTTACTATAATACCAGCAGCATTATGTTGCATCTAAGAAGTCTCTTCACCACTAAAAAATGCCCCCTTTAGTTTCTGCTGCAGCAACTTCTATGTAGTAATGTGTGTCATAGTTTTCGTACATGGACCAAGAACATTTTAGACATCATTTGGCCTAACAGGGATGATGTTTACAAAAGGATATCCAAAGATGAAGACGGCTTCATAATTGTTGTACCAGATATAAAAATATCAGAAACAGTTTTATCATATAGGGCCCGATTCCGTTCTCGGTCGGAAGGGCTCCGAATCGGATTTGGTTTTACCTAAACCGATCCGGAGCCCTTGTTTCCGACCGACTCTTTCCCAATTCCGAACGACCAAGTACGATGCCTGAAAAACCTTAGCGCTGACCGAATCATTTCCGGAAGGCATACGTAGAGATAGAGCCCTCTGGAGCCGAATCGTACAGCTCTATGGAGTAGGTTTTCCAAGCGAGCAAGTACGATGAACGATTCGGACAGCCTTTACGATTCCTTTTGCCCGGATCGAAAAGGCTGCTGGAATCGGTCTTTGGGGGCCTGTAGCAGGCCCCCCTTCACCTAGGCTCCTCTGAATCATGCCCGTGGGGGTACCCATGGGTCCCCCTTTCAGACCATGCACAGTGTGGCAGGCACCAAGGTGTGCCCACCACAGGGTGCACGATGATCCCCAACCACCCCTTTTATGACTGGAAGCCTGAGTACGTGTTCGGTACACAGGCTCCCTTTGAAGTCAATGGGAGTCCGACCAAATCGTATCTGGATACATTCAAATGCATCGTACTTATTCGGTCGGACTCCCCTGACACGAGTCGTATGGAAAGCATTCCGGACACGAGTCGATCGGTTTGCTTTCCGAACGAGATCGGAATCGGGCCCATAGTTGCTTTCATTGAGGTAGTAAACCTGTCAGCCAGCCAGTATTAACAAACTTGTAGTGAGTGGAATGCACAGTATGACATATTTGTAATGATCTACTGTGCACATTTTTTTTTTTTAGCAATCCATTGATTGTTTTTTCCCCACTGTTTGATTATGATGCTTCGTACAGACCACTGCTGAAAGTGAAGAAGTATGAAAGCTGAAAACAGTAAAAAAAAAAACGGTAAAACATTTGTCTATGTTGAATTAAAGTTTTGGAGAAAAAATATTGTGTGTTGTTTTGGTTGTCTAATGTTCAAAATGAAATCCTAATACATTTTTCTCTGTTTATATTTTTTTCACAGTGGTTGGAGATCAGGATATATTACATGTGTCAAATCACTGATCTAGTGATAGATTCATCGAGTCATTACTCATATACTCATCACATCTCCCAGGCACTACAGTTCCACTCATCCAATCACCCAGCCAATACCTAGGCAGTCATCAAATCACTCAGGTACTGCACTTGCATTCATTCAATCTCCCAGCCACTACTCAGGCACTCATCCAATCACCCAGGCGGTACCCATGGAGTCATTCCTTCACTCAGGCACTACTGATGCAGGTATGACATCACCTAGGCACTACAGTTGCACTCTTTCATTCATCCGGGCACTGCACTTGCAATCATTTATTCACTCAAGCACTACACTTGCAGTCATCCAATCACCTAGGTGATACCCATGGAGTGATCCATTCACTCAGGTACTACCCATGCAGTCATGCAATCACCCAGGCAGTGCACTTGCACTCATTCATTCACCCAGACACTGCACTTGCACTCATCCATTCACCCTGGTACTACACTTTATCATATCCAGTCACCCAGGCACTGCTCTTGCACTCATCCAATCATCCAGGCACTGTACTTGCACTCATACAACCACCCAGGCACTAATCATGCACTCATCCATTCACTCAGGTACTACCCAAGCAGTTATGCAATCACCTAGGCACTGCATTTGCACTCATCAAGTCACCCAGGCATCATGCTTGCACTCATCCATTCACCCAGGCACTACACTTGCACTTATCCATTCACCCAGGCACTGCATTTGCACTCATCCAATCATCCAGGCACTGCATTCACAGTCATGCAATCATACAGGCAGTGTACTTGCACTCCTACAATCAGTCAGGCATTTCCCATGCAGAGATACAAGCACCCAGGCACTGCTTTTGCACTCATTCATTCACCCAGGCACTGGTCTTGCACTCACCCATTTCACCCAGGCACTGCACTTGTACTTATCTATTCACCCAGACAGTGAACTTGCACTCATGCAATCATCCAGGCACTGCACTCCCACTCATCCATTCACTCAGGCACTCCCCAATGCAGTCATGCAATCACCCAGGCATTGCACTTGCATTCATCCAATCACCTATGCACTACACGTGCACTCATTCATTCACCAAGGCACTACACTTACACTCCTCCAATCTCCCAGACACTACTCAGGCACTCATCCAGTCACCCAGGCAGTAGCCAAGGAGTCATCCATTCATTCAGGCACTACCCATGCAGTCATGCAATCACCCAGGCACTGGACTTGCACTCATTCATTCACCAGGCACTGCAGTTGCACTCATCCATTCACCCAGGCACTACATTTGGACTCATCCATTCACCCAGGCCCCATACTTGCACTTATCCATTCACCCAGGCACTGCACTTAGACTCATCTAACTATCCAGGCACTGCACTTGCACTCATGCAATAATCCAGGCACTGCACTTGCACTCATACAATCACTTACGCAGTACCCATGCACTCATCCAATCACCCAGCCACTACCCATACATTCATCCAATCACCTAGGCACTACTCATGCTCTCATTGAATCACCCAGGCACAACACATACACTCATCGAATCATGCATGCACCACCCATGTACTCACTCAATCACCCAGGCACTACACATGCACTCATCCAATTACGTTTACACTACCCATGCACTCATCCAATCACCCAGGCACTACAAATGCACTCATCCAATCACCCAGGCAGTACACATGCACTCATCCAATCACCCAGGCACTCAACATGCAGTTATCCAACCACTCATGCTCTCATTTAATCATCCATGCCCCACTTATGCCCTCATTCAATTATCCATGCACAATTATGATCTCATTCAATCAATCACAGAATTTGTAGAGCGCACTACTTACCCGCGAGGGTCTCAAGGCGCTGGGGAGAAAAGGGGGGGGGTGCTGCTACTGGTCGAACAACCAGGTCTTGAGTAGCCTCCTGAAGGTCAGCAGGTCTTGGGTCTGTCGTAGGCTTAGTGGAAGGGTGTTCCAGGTCTTGGCGGCGAGGTGGGAGAAGGATCTGCCGCCGGTGGTTGTTCTTCGAATGCGAGGGACGGTGGCGAGGGAGAGGTCGGCGGAGCGGAGCTGGCGGTTGGGGACGTAGAAGAGGAGTCGTCTGTTGAGGTAGGCTGGGCCAGTCTTGTGGAGTGCCTTGTGTGCGTGGATGAGGAGTTTGAAGGAGATTCTCCTGTCGACGGGGAGCCAGTGCAGGTTCCTCAGGTGGGGGGTGATGTGGCTGTGGCGTGGTACATCGAGGATCAGGCGTGCGGAGGCGTTTTGTATGCGTTGCAGTCGCTTGATGAGCTTGGCCGGGGCTCCCGCGTAGAGGGCGTTCCCATAGTCAAGTCTGCTACTGACGAGGGCCTGGGTGACTGTTCTTCTTGTATCTGTCGGGATCCACCTGTAGATCTTGCGAAGCATGCGGAGGGTGTTGAAGCAGGAGGAGGAGACTGCGTTGACTTGCTTGGCCATGGAGAGCGTTGAGTCGAGGATGACTCCCAGGTTGCGTGCATGGTCGGTGGGTGTCGGGGCTGCTCCCAGTGTCGTTGGCCACCAGGAGTCGTCCCAGGCTGAGGGGTTGGAGCCGAGGATGAGGACCTCTGTCTTGTCCGTGTTCAGTTTTAGTCGGCTGATCTTCATCCAATCGGCGACGGCCTTCATTCCTTCATGGAGGTTGGATTTGGCGGCGAGGGGTCCTTGGTGAGGGAGAGGATCAGTTGAGTGTCGTCGGCGTAGGAGATTATGTTGAGGTCGTGCTGTCTGGCGATGCGTGCGAGCGGGGCCATGTAGATGTTGAACAGTGTTGGGCTGAGGGATGATCCCTGGGGTACGCCGCAGATGATCTTGGAGGCTTCGGATCGGAATGGTGGGAGGCGGACTCTCTGGGTTCTGCCGGGCGAGGAAGGAGGTGGCCCATTCCAGGGCCTTGTCTCGGATCCCTGCGTCGTGGAGGCGTGCGCGTAGAGAGCGGTGGCAGACAGTGTCGAAGGCGGCGGAGAGGTCCAGCAGGATGAGGGCTGCGGTCTCACCGTTGTCCAGCAGGATCCTGATGTTGTCGGTGGCGGCGATGAGGGCAGTCTCAGTGCTGTGGTTGCTGCGGAACCCCGATTGGGATGGGTCCAGGATGCTGTTTTCTTCGAGGTATCGGGTTAGCTGTTTGTTGACGATCTTCTCGATGACCTTGGCTGGGAACGGAAGCAGGGAGATGGGCCGGAAGTTCTTGAGGTCTCTCGGGTCCGCCTTGGGTTTTTTGAGTAGGGCGTTGATCTCTGCGTGTTTCCAGCTCTCTGGGAAGGTCGCGGTCTCGAAGGAGAGATTGATGACGTTGCACAGGTGGGGTGCGATGGAGCTGCTGGCTTTGTTGAAGATGTGGTGCGGGAAAGGGTCTGACGGGGAGCAGGAGTTTATTGTGCTCATGGTCTTGATGGTGTCATCGATGTTCACGCTGGCCCAGGCTGGCAGGGGGTCGTGGTCGATGGTGTGCGGTGGGTCTGGTGCATCGATCTTGGTTGGGGCTGTCTGGGTGTTGAAGCTGTCGTGGATGTCGGCGATCTTGCGGTGGAAGAAGGTCGCGAGGGAATCGCACAGGGCTTGCGACGGCGGGATGTCGTTGGTGTTGGAGCTGGGGTTGGAGAGTTCCTTCACGATGTTGAAGAGCTCCTTGCTGTTGCTTGCGTTGTTGTCGAGGCGGTCTTTGAAGGAGATTCTCTTGGCGGACTTGATGAGGTGGTGGTGGTTGCGGATGGCGTCTTTGTGGGCTGCGTGGCTGTCCGGTGTCTTGTCACTGTGCCATTTCTTCTCTAGTTTCCGGCAGGTACGCTTGGAAGCTAGGAGTTCCGAGGTGAACCAGCTGGCTCTTTTGGTGGTGTCACTGTAGGTGAGTTTTTTCAGCGGGGCGAGGGTGTTGGCACAGTCGTCTATCCATCGTCTGAGGTTGCAGGCAGCGTCGTCGGTGTTGGATGGGTCGGAGGGAGGGCTGAGAGCGAGGTTTGCCCGTAGTTGGTCTTCGGTGACTTTGCTCCAGCAGCGGCGTGGGATCTGTTGGGTGCGGTGGTGTGTGGTGGGTTTCTGGAAGGTGAAATGGATGCAGCGGTGGTCGGTCCAGAGGAGTTCCCTGGTGTGGCTGAAGGAGACGTGGGAGCTTGAGGAGAAGATGGGGTCAAGCGTGTGGCCGGCGGAATGGGTCGGTGTTGTGACGAGCTGGCTCAGACCGAGGTTGGCGAGGTTGTCGATCAGGGTGGTGGAGTTGCTGTCGTTGTTGTTCTCCAGGTGAAAGTTCAGGTCTCCGAGGAGGATGTAGTCGGTAGAGGTCAAGGCGTGCGTGCTGATGAAGTCGGCGATGGAGTCGCTGAACTGGGGTCGGGGCCCAGGGGGTCTGTAGACAAGGGTGCCTCTAAGGGTGGTGTTGGGGTCCGTGTGGATCTGGAAGTGCATGTGTTCGGCGGTGCTGAGAGTGTCGTCGCTGCTGGTCGAGACCCTTATGGTGTTCTTGTGGACGATGGCGATTCCTCCTCCTACTGCGTTGATGCGGTCTCTACGGGTGATCTTATAGCCGTCTGGGATGGCTATGGCGATGTCGGGGCGGAGGAGTCGTTCATCCAGGTCTCTGTCAGGAAGGCGACGTCTGGTGATGATGTGTCGAGCAGGTCCCAGAGCTCGACGGCGTGTTTGCGTGCGGAGCGGGTGTTCAGTAGGATGCATCGGAGGTGGTTGAGGTCCTTCTTGGCGGGCGCCTCGGTGGCTCTGAGGCTGGTGTAGCTGCAGTTCCGGTAGGTGAAGGGACCATGGGTGCGTTTCGGGGCGGCCTTGAAGCAGTTGTGCGTCCGTCCGGGGTTGAGAGCGTGGAGTGTGGTGGCATCGTATCGGCGTCGGTCCTCGAGGCTGGAGCGGGGGGCGCACGGCCCAGGGGTTCTGGCGCTGGGCGCGGTCCAGGTGCCTTCGGCACGCCAGCGGCGCGCCCGCTGCGCACGTCCGCTGCGCGTCTGCTGCGCGGCCGCCATATATGGGGAGGTGGGAGGGAGGAGCAGCTGGGAGGCGGGAGGCAGGGGCAGCGAATGGGCAGTCAGGGGGGCGGGGACGCAGCGGCGGGAGTCGAGAGGCAACGAGGGGTACAGAAAGCAAAACTGGACACAAAAAAGGGGGCAGCGAGGGGTACAGAAAGCAAAACTGGACACAGAGAAAGGGGGCTGCGAGGGGTACAGAAAGCAAAACTGGACACAGAAAATGGGGGCAGCGAGGGGGAACAGAAGGCAAAACTGGACACAGAGAAAGGGGGCAGCGAGGGGTACAGAAAGCAAAACTGGACACAGAAAATGGGGGCAGCGAGGGGGAACAGAAGGCAAAACTGGACACAGAGAAAGGGGGCAGCGAGGGGTACAGAAAGCAAAAACTGGACACAGAAAATGGGGGCAGCGAGGGGGAACAGAAGGCAAAACTGGACACAGAGAAAGGGGGCAGCGAGGGGTACAGAAAGCAAAACTGGACACAGAAAATGGGGGCAGCGAGGGGGAACAGAAGGCAAAACTGGACACAGAGAAAGGGGGCAGTGAGGGGTACAGAAAGCAAAACTGGACACAGAAAATGGGGGCAGCGAGGGGGAACAGAAGGCAAAACTGGACACAGAGAAAGGGGGCAGCGAGGGGTACAGAAAGCAAAACTGGACACAGAAAGTGGGGGCAGCGAGGGGGAACAGAAGGCAAAACTGGACACAGAGAAAGGGGGCAGCGAGGGGTACAATAATGCATGCGCCACTCATGCAATCATTCAATCATGCATGCACCCCTTATGCACTCATTCAATCATCCATGCACCACGCATGCATTCATTCAATCATCCATGCACCAATCATGCACTCAGTCCATCATCCATGCACCACTTATGCATTAATTCCTTCTTCCATACCCCACTCATCCACTCATTCTAACATACATTCAGAACTCATGCACCCATTCAATCACCCATGCACCACTCATGCACTCATTCAATCATCCATCCACCACTCATACACTCATTCTAGAAACCATGCACCTCTCATGCACTCATTCTAACACGCGTACACCACTTAAGGAATCATCCATGAACCACTCATGCACTCAGTCATCTATGCTTTCCCGGTTGGCGTCCTCACGAAGACCAGAAATCGAACAGAATAACATTCAGTCATCCATCCACCACTCATGCACTCATTCAATAATCCAAGCATTACTTATGCATTCATTCTAGCATTTAGACACCAGTGCTGTACATAGCAACCATCGATACACCAGTCATTCACTATTGCACTCATTATAGACATACTCATACACTCATTCATTCATTCTGTTTTTTTTAACTGTAAAAAATGTTTTTTTTTTTGTTTTTTGGGATGTTTTGGTTTTTGTTTGTGATTTTTCAACTTTTAATTTTTTTCCTTTTTTGATGCAATAATTAACTACAATTGGCAGTGGAAAAACTTGAAGAAGCTCTCAAAATCATGAGAATACTGCAAGGACCCAAAGACAAAATCAACATTTGTGAGTCTTGTGAGTGTTACGGAAAGCTGTTATACTTTGCTCACCAGCACTAACTACAATGCCACAGTCCATACAATAAGTTGCTATACAGCTAAATTCTGGAGCAGTATCATCAGACTGTTGTTGTACTTTTGAAGGCACTCTTTGTCCAGGTGTTGATGCACTTGCTAAAGAGGAAGATAGTCCTTCAGCCTCTCGCTGTTTCTTTGCAGCTTTCAATCAGTTGTTGTGGAAAGTTTTCAGGTGGTAGAGCATTGAAGTTGTTCCACAAGAGTATTATTTACTTGTGCCTCTCGACAACTTCTTATCACAAATTGTGTATTGCACAATTTTAGCCACAGTTTTGGATTCTCCAGAAGGAATCGTAAAGAACTCCCGGGCAATGCTGATTTTTTTTCTGTGGAGGCCCCTCATTTTTTTATTTTTTATTTAAACAAACGTTATTGGGTTTTGTCATAGCAATTGTGCGTTAGCAATGCAATCACGATCATTCAAATAAACCTGCAGTGGTCAAACCCCATTAAATGGTACTAGCATAACCCCAGCATTACATCCGCAAAGTGGTAAAACATCTGCTCCATATGGGGGCAGAACAGAGCGACGCAGGTGGGCTGCTATCCCAACACCCTACAGCACAGTTCTGCAGTTACTTGATGAGCGGTCTCATAGTGATTCACTCTCCCAGTTACCCCCTATCAAAACCCCTCAAAATAACAAAAACTCCCCACCCCCCTTCCAAAACCCCCCCAGGCATGTCGCATGAGTATCCCCGTCCATGTGTAAGAATTCTGGGCAGTGCTACACGGTGCTTGACTTGCTGACCCCAATGGGAAAAATGCCATTGCAGAGTTACCCATCACCCTCATGCTCCTCTGGGTCGGCATGGGTCCCTGGGACTGGGCCGGGCCAGGTCACAGGGCAGGTTCTCACTCCCCAGTCCCCTGGTCCGCGCTGGCGGGGGGTGCATCATCATCATCTCTTGGTTGCTTCAGTATGTCTACAAGTGCCACCCAGGCCCTCGCCCCGTCCAAGGTTTTGTCGCTCCCACTGCGATTGGCCATTGCCAGGCGTAGGGTCCCTTCGCAGTCCACCCACCTTATAAACTCCCTCAGCCATCTGGTCACTGTGGGTGCATTCTTCGCTTTCCAATTTTTTGTGATTTCTCTTTTAGCCAGAACCAACCCCAGGTCTATGAACTTGCTGGTAACCTTATTTCGGGAAGTGTGGGGGAACCAATGTAGTAGACAGCACCCCGGTGTCCTCGCTACTTCCCGCTCCATCACCTCTGTTAGGCTGGAGGTCACCTCCCGCCAATAGCCCCCTAATGTCGGGCAGTCCCAGAACATATGCAGGAACCCTGCAGCCTCCAGGCCACACCTCGGGCAAGTAGACCGGGTCCCGAAGTATTCAGTAATCTTGCCTGGGGTCAGATACGCTCTGTGAAGGACGAAGAACTGGATCAGCTGAAAGCGCGCGTTTCTGGTGCACTTCCAAGCGCGTTCAACCAGCTCCTCCCATGGCTTCTCTGGTATGTCCTCCCCCAGGTCAGCCTCCCATTTCAAGTGCAAGGCCGTCAGGGGGCTCCGTGTCTCCCGCGTGATGCGCCTATAGAGGCAAGTGACCCCCTTAAACGTCCCCGCAGCAATTACTATGTATTGCCCCGGCAGGGAAGTCGTCGGCTCCGCCAAGCCCTCCCGCCAATGTTTCCGGATGGCCGCCGTCAAAGCCGCGTGGAGGAGAAAATCCCCCCTCGGAAGGTCAAAGCGCTCTATCAAGTCATTAAAAAGGGAGCAGGGTATTGTCCTCAAATAGGTTTCCAATAGTGGATATCCCCACCTCTTCCCAATCCCTCAGCCGCTGCCAGTCCCCTCCGTGGGGGAGGGACTCGCAGATTGTCAGCGGGATCTCCGGCGCATACGGGGAGCGTAGCCGTGCCCGTCCCAGGGACCTGTTCCAACAGCGGCGCATCACCCGCAGGTCTGAAGGGATCGCTCCCTCTCTCAGGGGGAGATGCAAGAACACCCTGGAAAGGTGCTGCAAGCTCGGGTCCGAGCCTCCGGGGAGTTCCGGATTCTGAAGGAGACCCGCCATCCACTTCGTGAACCACTGCAATTGTGCCGCATGGTAGTAGGCCTCGAAATACGGGACCGCCAGCCCCCCTTCTGCCCTAGGGCACATCATAGTGGACAGCGCCACTCTCCTCCGACCAGAGCCCCATAGGAATCCCGTGATCAGGGTATTAAAATAGGCGAAAAGCCTACGCGGGATCCATATTGGGAGGGAACCAAAATAATAAAGCAATCGAGGCAGCGTGACCATTTTTAATAAGGCCACCCTACCTGCCAGTGACAATGGGAGGGAGCCCCAGAATTCAAAGTTGCCTTTGGCACTCCGCATTGCTCTCCCCACATTACCCTCCAGTAAGTCATTAGGGTCATGGTAGATTTTTACCCCTAGATAAGTCAGACACCTGTCCTCCCATCGCACCTCCTCCGTCGTCAGCGGTCCAGCTCTTTCCGCCACGGCCGGGAAAAGGCACGACTTAGCCCAATTAACCTTTAGGCCCGAAACTCTGCCCAATCTACCCAGTAATGCCTTAGCTCCCCTCAAAGCATCTCCAGCGTTGGTCAGGAACATCAAGAGGTCGTCCGCATACAGGGCGATGTATTGGGGCTGCCCCAGCGCTTCTAGTCCCTGATATGAACCTCCTAATCTAGCATGGACTGCCAAAGGCTCCACCGCCAGTGCAAACAAGAGGGGAGACAACGGGCACCCCTGTCTCGTCCCCCTGCCCACCAGGCATGCATCCAAAATTATGCCTCCCGTCTTGACCCTAGCAGTGGAATTCTTATATAATAGTGCCGTCCAAGCTACGAACCCCTCGTCCAAACCGAACGCTCTCAGGACTCTAAAGAGATACGGCCACTCAAGACTGTCAAAGGCCTTCTCTAGGTCGATGGACAGTATACATGCTTCCTCCTTGTTGTAGGTAGTCGCATTCAAAACACGCATGAGCCTGCGTATGTTCATTGCCGTGTTCCGTGCTGGAATAAATCCCGCCTGGTCTCCATGTACCAGTGTGGGCATGTGGGCCAATAGGCGAGACGCCAACACACTGCTCAATATTTTATAGTCCAAGTTGAGCATAGCCAGAGGCCTATGCGCAGTGCGGTCCCATGCTGGTTTTCCTGGCTTCAGAAGCGGGATAATTACCGCCTCTCTCGTAGTGGACGTCAACTGTCCTTCACGGCGCGCCCTATTGTATAGTGTGACCAAGTGGGGGGCCAGAACGTCTACATACGTCGAGTAAAACTCGACCGGGAGCCCGTCCGTCCCCGGGGTCTTATTCCGGGCCATATGTTTGATGGCACCTCGTTCTTCCCCTAGGGCAACAGGGCTGCCCAGGGCCGTAGCAGATTCCGCGTCGAACCGGGGGAGCTCCACCTCGTCTAAGAAGCGTTCCTCGTCCAGTACTGCTGGGTCGAGTTTACTCCGGTATAATTCTGTGTAATATTCCAAAAACTGGAGATTAATATCCTGCTGGCTATAATAGACCTCATCATCACGCCCTCGTAATTCCAGTATCGTCGTCCCCCTATGCGCTGGATTAGCCAGCCAGGCTAGCAATGCTCCAGCCTTGTCCCCCTCCGCATGGGCCCGAGTGGTATAAGCTCTATAGTCAAAGCATCGTAGTTGTTCCACTTGTGCCGCAAAAGCTTCCCTGGCTGCGAGGAGGTCCGGCTGTTTATCTACTCTTTCCGGCCGTTCTTTTTTCACTTCCCTGAGCCGCAGTTCCGCATTCTGCACCCCCACTACTTCGCCAATGCACCGGCCCCGAATGACAGTCTTAAAAGCATCCCATTCAATGAGTGGGCTTGCCGTGGTACCGGCGTTAGTGATGAAGTAATCGTCAATGGCATCCCCAATCGTAGCTCTAAAGACCGGGTCCTCCAGTGCCTCCGGTCGTAGGCGCCAACTAGGGATTTTAGTGCGAGCCCTCACCCAATCTAGTGACACCAGCAGGGGATTGTGGTCGGAAATCGTCCTAGTCAAGTATTCACTTAGCCTAATGCCACCATGAACATCTGGCGAGCAGAGAATTGAGTCCAAGCGGACATGTAGTTCATGTAGGGCAGAGAAGTAAGAGTAATCCCTTTCCCCCGGATGTTGAGCCCTCCATGTGTCTGTCAGTCCCCAGTGGCGCTGCCAGTCCCTTCTAGCCTCAACAATTCTATGTGTGGGGGCATCAGGGAGTGGTGGGGGGATCTATCCAAGTGGACGTCAGTGACGCTGTTAAAGTCCCCTCCTAACAGCACTGAACCCGTTAGTACCAGAGCAAGCGTTTGGGAGAGATGCACCAGGACCCCAGGTTGATCCACGTTAGGGGCATATATGCTACCTAGGGCAATGTCCCGTCCGTCTAATCTCCCCAGGACCACTACGAATCTACCCTCCGGGTCTATGATTTGTCTGACACATTGGAAGGGGTCCCCCGCCCGCACCCAAATCAGAGCCCCCCTGGCAAAAGCTGAGTACCCAGTATAGAACACCCGCCCCCTCCAGCGCTTCTGCAGGGCCGCTCCTTCTGTTTGGGACAGATGAGTTTCTTGTAAGAGGGCGATTTGCACCCCCCTCCTAACCAGGTATGAGTGTATTTTGTGGTGCCGGGACATATTGTGCATTCCCCTAACGTTCCAGGATATACACTTAATACCTACAGCAGTTCCCATCGTGTAAGCCGTATTCTGCCTGGATGTGAAAATCCCCCTGTAGCGACATGCCTGGTCCCCAACACAAACCCCAGAACAACGATATCTCCCCAACTCCCCCTCCCCAGGACAGGTTCACCCAAACGAGGCCCCATCCAAACTAGCGTTCGTAAACAGTAAGTTCTAACAAGTATCAGGGCGTGAGCTAACTCAGATGGACCCAGATCTCCTCCAAGCCCCCCCCCACTCACTTAGGTTTGGTGGGAGCCCCAGGATCTTCCCCAGTGTCCATTTGTGTCCTCCTTCATGTGCTGATCACAGCTAGCAATCATATTTAAACCTTGAGATCCCCGTTTGTCAGTTCTGGCTTTTCATACAACCTGGTGGGCGGGCATCAAAGTATGCCATCCGCAGTTTGCGGGGTGACGTCTGGGAGCCCAGTCTCCGAATCCCCGTGTTCGCTGCTCGCCCGCGAGCTCCCCGACCCTCCCGTTGCATGGCTGCCGGCGGTTCCGGGCGGGCTTGCTTCTCCCTGACTGATGTCCGCCACCGCCCGGACAGCTCGATCTCATTCCAGCCGGCGCCCCTTCGGAGAGGGGGCGCTCAGAGGGGGTGAAGAAGGGCTCGGGCCCGTCGAGAAGAGCCCGGCGATGGCACATGGATTCCAGGCGCTGGTCGGGTCTCCAGCCATTCCCAAGCGGCCACCGGGGTGGTGAAAAAGAGCGATCTGGAGCCGTCAGTCACCCTGAGACGCGCCAGGAACAACATGGCATATGGTAGCTGCAGCTGGCGAAGTTTCCGCTTAACAGACGTGTAAGAGGCTCTCTGGCGTTGGACCTCCCTAGTGAAGTCCGGAAATATCATCACGCGGCTGTTTCCGATCTGCAAGTTCTGCTTCTCACGTGCCCACTTCAATATATGGTCCCGGTCTCGATAATGTAGCAGCCTCACCACCATCGGGCAGGGAGGAGCACCAGGCTTCGGCGGCTGGGCCGGGACTCTATGGGCGCGCTCAAGTGCATAGAAAGGGGATAGGCCCTCGGGGGCCACTGTTGTCCGAAGCCAATTCTCCAGAAACTGCACGGCGTCAGCTCCCTCCTCACGTTCCAGGACCCCCACTATACGCAGGTTGTTTCATCGCGAGCGCCCCTCGCTGTCCTCCGCCCGCAGCTCCAGTACCTTGACCTTTGCTTCCACCGCCTGCAGTGTGCGCTGCAGTGTGGCGACCGCCTCTGGGACTTCCGCCATCTTTTTCTCAGTGATGGTAACTCTCTCTTTAAGCTTGCAGTGGTCATCTTTCAGCAAGGAGAGGTCGGCTCCGATGGAGTCTATTTTTGCCTCCAGCACCTCCCTTGAGGGGGTGATGGCCTGCATGATATCGGCCAGCGTGGGATCTCCAGGGGCAGACTGCATTCGTCTCTCCGATAGATCCTCGTCCTCATCTGTGTGATGATCCGTTTCTTCAACACGTAAAACTTCAAACCCCTTCTTCCGCGAGGTTCTTCCCATCTTGTCCAGCGCGAGCTCGGGTGAAGTCAGCACCACCGCCACCCGTCAAGGGGTCCCCCTCCGCCCCAAGTAGTCAGCCGCACAGGAGGAAGGAAGGACCACTCTCCGTCCACACCCCCGCCGCCGAGGGCGCACAGAGTTCCAAGCGCCAGCAACCGCCGCAGGGCCCCCCCAGCGTCACGGTCCTCCGGGGGGCAAACAACGGTGAGCTACCTCTCAGTCCTGCAATAGGCCTCCGAGGCTGGGGCCCCCGCGGCGCCCAGGCCAGATCAGCCCGTCAGGGTATCTCTGGAGGGCCAGGCGGCAAGGCCGCAAGAAGTAGTCCCAGGTGGGCTGCACACCCCGATCAAGGACGAACGGGCCCCTCGCGTAGCTGCCAGTCTTCTCGAGCCTGCGGCGGTCACATCGCAGTCAGCCGCCAGTGGGGTCCCAAGCCTCGCGCTGCCACCTACCACCTCGCCGCATCAGGCGCCCGGGCTCCACTGTCGGCAGGGCGCAGGGTCCCCAGGAGTCAGTATCCACTCCGCTATAGTAGCACGCCGCGGTGCTCACCTCCAGTGGCTGCGGGGTCTCGTGGGCGCCTCCAGAGCGTCGCGGGCAAGCACCAGCCCCGCCTCGTCTCTCCAGGTGCGCCGCTGCAGGCAGGCCGCCTTTTCAATTGCGGGCTCACCCGCCGCCGCAGCCTTCAACAATTGTGTCCCCAGACCGCTGCACCAAATTCAGGGCCAGAGGAGCGTCCACAAACAGGGCGCCGCAGGAGCTCCGCCACGGAGCGCACACCACCTCCGCTCGCCTCAGGGCTCGCCCACCGGGCCCGCCGCCACCATCTTGCAAGCGCCCGTCAACAGCAATGGGGGGCGCCGATTCACCTCCGCCTCACGGCTCGTACCAGCAGATACAGTTTCGGGGGTCCAGGAGTGTCAGCGCCCAACAGAGGACGCGCCGATTCGCACCCACGGGGCTCCACCGCCGCTGACGCGATCAGAGGCGTCCGCCTCGGAATGGGGCAGCCGCCATCTTAGGAGCCTCGGGGCCGGCCGCTCCCGGGAGAAACTTCGGCGGTTTTTGCCCCTATAGTTGCGCTTCTCCTCCTCACCCCGCACGGTTATGCAGGTAGGGGGTCACCTCAGGGATGCAGGATCATTAGGAGTGGGGGGAAGCCACGGACGGAGCTCCGAGGTCCGCTTCCCCTCACATCGGCGTCAAGCCACGCCCCCCGTGGAGGCCCCTCATCTTCAGACACCTCAGAATGTACTTTCTGCACTCCCTGGTCATCCTGCTGCTGCTTGTTTCCCACCTGTTGTTGTTCTGGTCGCTGAGTTGCCATTTGTAGGACAAAGTTGTGAGAATCACAGCAGAAAATTGAGACACCTCCTCACACTGAAGTGTTCCCAGAGAATGAACCAGAAAGGTGTATGGGTGTGTTCTTTCCATTCTTATAGTTGAAAAGTGTATCATCCAAACATATTCCTTTCTTTGCCGGTCACATGATCTTTGCGACGATCGGCGTCCTTGTGAAGACCAGAAATTGAACAGAATAATATTTTATTTGAAAATAACTACTCAAACATAAATGTTAATTGACTCATATTAATCCCCAAATGTGCATCATACAATGTAATATGTATAAAAATGTGTTATACACTTCACCAAAAACATGCGTTTATAGTGGTTAGCAACGTCATTGCAACTTCCGGCATCGCCGCATGCACGCAAGACACCAAGTAAAAGGCTTTTACTTGAAAAATTCTAACAAAAGTTACATTTAAAGAGTATATCAGTAAACAACTTGTGTCAAATATTAATTCAAATATGAGTAAGTATGGGTTCCGCAAAAAACACGCGCACTTCACGACCACCGAGGGCGCCGCAGTTTACAGAGTCACTGCGAGCACATAAAACACCACATTGAAGTGGTTTTTTCAAAAATTCATCACACAAACTCAAAACATGTCATGAGTGATGTAATATTTGAGGTCATAAGCAGTACATTGCGGGGGTGTGAGTTATAGTTAGCTCAGCTAACTATAACTGCTGAATTGCTCTAGTTTTGTACGTCCCTGTAACCTTTGTTTTTTCAGTGAATTTCTTAGTTTTTTTAAATTCTATTTCCTGACTATAACGTCCTTGTAACCTTTTTTTCCTTCAGTGAATATATATATATATACACACATATATATAGATATATCTATATATGTATAGATATATATATATATATAAGTTCACAGTTGCAAATAAGCACGCGCTCTCAGATTCCTATTAAAGGTTTTAATGAGTTCAAGGTTACGCGTTTCGGGAGGAAACGCGTAACCTTGAACTTCATTAAAAACCTTTAATAGGAATCTGAGAGCGCGTGCTTATTTGCAACTGTGGACTTATCTATATGCCGGCATTGCTCTACCGGCTTGATCGCGCCACCGCACTACGGGCGGAGTTCCCAGGAGGAGCAACTCGTTTGGAAAATATATATATATATATTACAGGCTCAGGGTAAATAAACACCAGCACTCACGGGAACGTAGTCTCCCAAATTTTATTGGGGTTCTTCAACACGTGTTGAAGAACCCCAATAAAATTTGGGAGACTACGTTCCCGTGAGTGCTGGTGTTTATTTACCCTGAGCCTGTAATATTTGCGTGGTGTCCGTCACCACGTTACAAAGCACCCGGCCGTGAGTGAAGGAAGGAAGACGGAAATTGAGCGCGAAATATATATATATATATAGATATATATAGAGATATATATAGATATATATCCTACTTGTAGCTGCCAGTAGGTAGTTATAGTTAGAGCCTAATTTCTATTAAAAAGCTGTTTTTCAGTTGCCTATATCTTTTGTGGCAGTTGACTAATCTTCATGAAATTTTCCACAAAGATTCAACGCTCACTTCAGCGGCTGACTGGAAAGTTTCGAGGTGATCCGTGAAGTGGGGCCGAGAAAAAGGAGGGGTCCCAAAACATATTTTCTCATGTTAATTGCCATAGGAGTTTTCAACACGACTACAGCCGAAGTCGCTGGACGGAATTACACTACATTTGGCAGAAAGGTAGATTTTGTTCTGCAGATCACGCCTTTTGTGATTTGGTGTAAATCTTTTCAGTAGTTTTAAAGATATTAACCGAAAACAAATTTGTATATATAGGGATGCGTGGATCCGCGGATTCACACGCAGAAGCCAAGTCCTGATTGGCGGGCAGCACCTTCGCAGAAAAGTTGTGGCTGCCATTTTGTTTTTTGGGAAATGGTCTCTGGGGCTGAAAAGTTGTTTGCATATTGAATAAAGGGGTCAGGTGAGAGCTTTCCTGACCCCTTGTGCATGCTATGAAAGTGGGCTGAGCGTGTGTTCTGGGGTGAGAAATGTGAAAAATGTTTTATTTGTCCACTCACGAGATCCGTGGATCCCTTGCGGGGCTCAGTGCGGTCCCCGTGTAACTCCGTGGGGGATCCAAGGATCTAGCGTGGCTCAAAAAAATACATATATATATTTTTACAGACTCTCTTACTCTCACAGCCACTTACATAACCATACAGATACTGTCACATCCACTTACATACCCATACAGATACTCTCACACCCACTCTTACAGACACTGTTACACCCATTCACAAGCCCATACAAAGACTCTCACACCCATTCACAAACCCATACAGAGACCCTCACACCCACTCTTACATCTATAAAGACACTTTTACACCCACTCACATACACATACAGACACTCTCACACCCACTCTTACACCCATTCAGACACTGTCACACCCATTCACAAACCCATACAGAGACTCTCACATCCATGCACAAACCCATACATAGATTCTACAACCTATATAGATACTTTTACATCCACTCACAGACCCCTACAGACACTCTCACACCCATTCAGATATCCTAGAGATACTGTTACACCCATTAACAAACCCATACAGAGACTCTCACACCCATTCATAAACCCATACAGAGACTCTCACACCCACTCTTAAACCTATATAGACACTTTTGCACCCACTTTCATACCCATACAGACACTGCCACACCCATTCAGATATATTACAGTTACACCCATTTGTAAACCCATGCAGAGACGCTCACATCCACACTTACATCTATACATCACCTTTCACACCCACTCACATACCCATACAGACCCTCTCACACCCACTCATATACCCATGCAGGCATTGTTACACCCATTCAGAAACCTATACAGAGACTTTCACACCCACACTTATACCTATATAGACACTTATACACTTAGTCACATACCCATACAGACACTGCCACGCCCATTCAGATATCCTTCAGTGTTACACCCAATCACAAACCCATACAGAGCCTCTCACACCCACACTCTTTTCTATACAGAGACTTTAACACCCACTCACATACCCATACACTCTCTCACACCCACTCTTACACCCATGCAGACACTGTTGCACCCATTCACAAACCCATACAGAGTGTCATAGCCTAACTATAGAGATACTCTGTCACCCAAAGATAAAACCTATACAGACAATGTGACACCCACTGATGCTTTTAGTAAGACAGCAAGGTATAGTTAAATATATTTACTTTTCACGCATAATGATATAGCTATGCATACAGTAACAGAGCAAAGGATACAGTTATGCATGCATTCACATAGTCAGAAGGAAGCTGATGTGTGCACTAAGTCACTCAGAAACATATTGATGTATGCAGTTATATAACTAGCTAAATATTAAAATGCAAGCTGAGGTACCCAGAGAGAAACTGAAGTATATAGCAGGACATGTACAGATACTGGAAGATAGAGTGAGAAGGTAAAGTACACAATTATATATATATAGTAACACACTTATAAACAGAGGCACAAAGCAACGGGCAGTAATAAAGCTATGACATACTGATAAGTGATGATAGACCCTAAGCGGACACTTTAATGCAGGGGCACGTACTATAAAGTATATTCTAAAATGTCTAGAAAGATAGCCAGCAAAATAATAATAGTGTTGTTTACAGGATCAGATATACAGCGAGACACACAGTAATAGACTAAGTGAAACAGTAATGTATGTAGTTATACACATGTGCACACATGAATACCTAGAACAATACATTCAGTGTATCTGTAATACCTATGTATAAGAGAGGTGGGTGGATAGACAGTTATATGTGTGTACTGTACAAAGCAGAGGAAAAATTAAAAGGACAGTATTGTTTGCATAACTTTTTATAAATTGTGCAACTATAGAGAAGCTATAGAGACAGTACACACTCACTTATGCATACATACAGAGACCCTGGAAGACATTGATGCATACATTTACACACTTATAGACACATTGATACACTCAATGACTGACTCAGTCACTTACATATATATATCTACACACTCAAACACACTGGGACACATTAATAAATACACTGAGGCACCCATTTACACAGCAATGCACTAACTGACCAATTTACATACTAACATATACATACAATTACACACTCTGGGACATACTGATACATACACTGAGACAGCCATGTACACAGCGATGAATTCACTGATACACTCACACAGTCACTTCTACACACAGTTAGATACCCTGGGATATTTTAAAATATACACTAAGACACCCATGCACACCCTGATGCACTCACTGACTTAATCATGCAGGGGCCAGATGTACGACCATTCACTTTTGCGAGTCGCAAATTGCGTTGAATTGCGACTCACAATTTGCAACTCGCAAAAGTGAATGTACAACAGTGTCTCAGACACTGTTTGCGATTCCCAATGGGGTCGCAAATTGCATGCCTCAACAATATTCATGAGGCAAGCGGAATTTGCGACCCCATTGAGAAGGGCTAGCACTCCCAGGGATGGTGGCCTGCTGGGGTCAGCAGACCACCATGTCTGTGACTGGTTTTGTAAATAAAGCAGTTTTTTTCTTTAAATGCAGCCTGTTTTCCTTAAAGGAAAACGGGATGCGTTTAAAAAAGAAAAATTAAACTTTTCAGTTTAATTTTTTAAGGGCAGGCAGTGGTCCACAGGACCACTGCCTGCTCTTAAAAAATATTTTTGCACACACTCACAAAGGGGAAGGGGTCCCCTGGGGACCCCTTCCCGTTTGCGAGTGGTTTACCACCTACTCTAAGTAGGTGGTAAACTGTGAGTGTTTTGCGACCGAAAATGCGGTCCCAAAACAATAGTACATGGCATTGAGACTCGCTATTAGGAAGGGACGCCCCTTCCTAATAGAGAGAGTCGCAAACGCTATTTTGCAAGTTAGTGACTCGCAAAATAGCGTTTGTACATGCCTGGACCCTTTTTTGCAGTCGCAAATGGGCCGATCTCCCATTTGCGACCACAAAAAAGGGTCATACATCTGGCCCATACTCACTTATGTATACACAGTCAGAAACTCTTGAGACACTAATGCATATACTGATACACTCATAAACACAGTGATGCATTGAGTGATATAGTGACACACTCACTTATACACACATTCAGATACCATGAGCGAATGATAGATACAGTAAGACACTGACACACACTTATACAGACAGTAAGATACTCTGTGACACACGTATACATACACTGAGACATCTGTGGATACACTGATGCAGTCATTGACTTAGTCTCATGCTCTCTGATAAATTCAGGGTAATACATACAGTGACACACCCAAGGACACATTAATGCAGTCACTGACTCAGTTATACTTAGCATATCTATGATACATATATCCTAGGAATGTAGAGGAAGTGGTAGCTGAAAAGGTACAAGGAAGGCATACACAGGCCCCAATATACAAATGGACCTGTAGTACTATTTGCAGTATTCGCCAGAACTCAATTTATTTATTCAAAAATGTTATACATGACTTTCTATCCAGAAGTCTCAAACAGAAAATTGCAATTTTATGGCAAGGCACGGAGGCCAATATTATGCATTCCTCTTTAATTTCAAACTCACAGCAGCAACATCACAATGTAAAGAACTTAGAACAAGAATCTATCAACATTCCATTCTCTATATAATTTCCTGTCTGGCAGCCATCTTCCTTCTTTGTTGCTGCTCACAGGGCAGATAAGTTCTGATTTTAAGAACTCTTTGGGTTTTGACGCAACGGGTATGCTAATTGTTGTATGGCATTTTGGAAATTAGTACATTATGAGAGGAGTGTATGTGAGGCATATTGTGTACATTTTATTATTATTTCAGGTAAGATGAGGTTCCATTGTAGGTGAACATGTTTTCAAAGCGCGGGCATACCATTACCAGCGGTTTATACAATTAAGATAAATTTAATAGAAGTTTAGTAAAGTTCTGCAGTCTGTAAATAACCAGTTTTGACTGAGGGGATACGTGTTAATGGTTGATGAGGTCACACCGAAAATAACAGTTGGAGCCAGGCTCGAGCATATTTTCATATGCATGGAACAATTCTGAGCGTGAGACAATTGCTCACGGTCCGTACCTGACTCCGACTGTGATCGAGAGTCAGTACGGGGGGGGGGGTTGTTGAACACAACAGGCGATGCGCTTTCTCCGTTTTAGACTCTGATATGATTGGAGATCTAAGGGAAGAAGTGCAGATATATATTAACAATTAAAGTACGGTTACCACCGACCTTGCGTGCGCGTGTATCCGGAGTGCGTGCATTATGGATCAGCTGAGTTGCCGTAGTAGCATCAGATGACTCGATGGCCATTTTGGATTGGGCCAAAGTAGTTGAATGCCTATTTTATCGGGACAGCCATCTTTTGGGAGAATAAAGATTCTCAATGGCTCAACATCCTGTGATTCTGGCCAAATAGCTTAATCTCCCGTGCCTATGGACAGCACCTGGATACCCTCATGGGTGATAAGCTGCGCCATACAACTCTTCCATTCATTCATTCAAAGATCGTTTTTTTCTCTCTCTTCATCGTCAAAGTGAGGAGAAGGCAGTTGGTCTTTGTAGTCCGGCATTTATTAGTGGGGTTTATTAGGAGAAGAGATTTAAGAGGTTTTATTGTATTGGGATAGTAGTAGGGTATTTGTTTCCTAAGTAGTGGATTATATTGTTTATTGAGAAAAGGTTGATAGTATGGAAGATAGTAATGTTGTTGGGAGGAATGTGCAGGACAGAGTACAGGATTGTGTAAAGAAGGCTGTTTCTGTGTTGGCAACAACACAGCTGGGGAAGAAAATAGATAAACATAAATGAGGATGAGTAATTTTGGTCTGTGAAAGAGGTAGCAGGTGGTGATATGTCTGGCGGAAGTGGCCGAAAGGTGACCCAGAAGCGTAAACATGTCCACAGAGAGAAAGTGAAAAAGAATAAAGGGGCCTTTAATCAGAAAGGCAAGAGAAGGGCAACTATAATACAGTTAGATGGTAAGAAATAAAGGCTACAAAGGGGCATAGATCAATTATTTGTGACAAGTCTTTCAGTAGTGGAGACATGGTGATTTCTTGCTCATCCGACCTTAATGACTCTGAGGAGGAAGAGACAGAAAGGAAAAAGGTTAGAAAGGGGAGAAAAATTAACTGGATCAGGTTAAAGATCCTTTAGGAGACTCAATTTTTGACCCACATTGTAGGAAAGTAGGATCTACTTCCTGGTTACCCCCACTTTTTGCTTGATGTGATGCTGTTTTTTGACTAGTTTATCTGGGATCCTGCTAATCAGGACCCCAGTCTATCGGCTTTCTCCCTAAAGTGGTTTGTTCAGTACTTAGGTACATCCCAGATTGGATACTGGGGTATCCATGTCAGTCCCTAGTATATGGTACCCATGTACCCAGGGCATAGGTACCCCAGAGGTCTCCCATGGGCTGCAGCATGTATTGTGCCACCCATGAAAGACCATTTAAAATGGAACTCCAGGCCTGCCATTGCAGCCTGTGTAAGTTGGTGCTTGCACCACGTACGAAAGATATAGGTTTCCTATATCTTGGGTCACTGCACTTAAAACCTATAAGTCACCCCTATAGCAGGCCTTTGCAATCCTGAAGGCAGGGTGCTTGGCTCTAAGTGGGAGGGTGCCCCTGCATGAGCAGGACACCCCTGCAGTGTACGGAGTCCATTCTCCGGGGTTGTCAGTGAAGCAGCCATATACTATATAGAGGGGCACTGCATAATTACGCGATGACCATCTCGAAAACGGCTGCAATGAATCCTATCATGTTTGGTATCAAACAAGTTGGAATCACACACCCACAATCCAAGCACGTGAAGAGCCCTCCGTTAGGCTCTCAGTGTTCCTGGTGCCAACCTTCTGGTCCCGGACAGCATAAAATGGTTGCTGCCGACCAGAGACACATTTCTGCCCTCCTGCTGCTGAGCCAAGCTCGAGCAGAGGAAGGTGGAACAATAGGCATCCTGTCACAGGGAGGTGTGACCACCTCCCATCAGGATTTAGTGTATTGGGACCGGGTGGGTGCGCTTGCCAGTGCCTGAAAGTCTGCATGAGGGGCACATTTGGTGTCCCTGTGCATAGTCCAGTTCAACCCAGTTCTGGGAGCCGTTGGCTCCCGCTCTGGTGTGAAACTGGACAAAGGACATGGGAGTAACCTCCCCCATGTCCAGACCCTCCCCTGGGAGGGTCCCCTGAATCTTCCCAACCCTTTCCCTAGGGTACTTAAGGGATTACCTGGGTGTAGGTCCCAAGATTCGTCATGGGATAAGATTCAGATCAGACACCACTGCACTTCTACCGTCTGGGCACCCTGGACTTCGCTGGACTTCGTTTGGGCCTGACTTCGTCTCCCTTCCAGTCTGCTGCATCGTCTGTGTCTGTACATCATACAGGAACCTCCAAGGCCTGTGAAGCATCAAAGACACCTGAAGTGATCTCCCTTGGAGTGAAGGAGTCACTCCCCTGCATTTGCAGGCACCGCAACTAAGTCGACCGGTCTGCAGATCCTTAGCTCCTCCGGACTCCGTGGGCTCTGCAACACAGGTGGTGGTTTATCACAGCTCCCAAGGCCTGCTCTACCCTCTCACCAAGTTTGAGGCCAGTATTCCTCGTGGGGGTTGCAATAACCAAACCTCTGTGTACTGCATCCAACTTGCAGTTGCAAAGGCTCGTTGGCTTCTTTGCAAGAAGACGTTCGGGCTCCAAGTAGCCCCAACCACAAGCATCTCCTGTGACCAGAATCTTCAGCCACACCACATCGTGTGCACCTTGGCCTGCATTTTTTGGTGAGCTGCTTGATGTCCTCTTGTGACTCCAGTGCCTCCGGCCTGTGGGTCCACTTGAGGGTCACACTTGTTTTTCTTGGGCTCCCCTGATTGCTCAAGGCCTGCCCTTACTCCCCTGCCTTTGGTGAGTCCCCTGGACCTTGCTGGTCCCGACGTTGCTCCTTCTTTGATTCCTGCATGGCTTGCCTTTGCCAAGGCTTGTTGGTGCTCCTGCCAGACACTGACCCCTCAGCACTCAACATCCTTTGTAGGACAGCTCGTATCTGGATCCTGGTCTTCCTCAGTATCGCCTGGTCCTCACAGCTGCCGAGTCAAGGTCATCATCATCTTTCCTGAAGCACCCGACATCGGAAGGCATTTGTCTTCCAAGTCTCCTGGTCACCCCTGAGTGACATAGACTCTGTCCCCTCTGCTTTCAGGTACTCGTCTTCAAGAATTCCTGTTTGGATTCCCGCGTACACTTTCTCCTCTTCCAACAGCAGCACTTTCCTGAAGTCCTCCATTGGGTTCGACGGCGGTTTCCGACATCACTTCACACGTCTGCACCCGGCTTCCCTGGTGTAGTTAACGTGGGTACTAGGGTATCCACGGGTGGGTTTCTTCAGGGTCCACTGGGAAGGGTCCTTAATCTTTAAAAATCCAACCGCGACTTGCACATAAACTTGTACGGAGCACGCGGTCGTGTTCCCACACTGCACACGCTCTCCGTGGGGTCCCTAACTACTTACCTTGTGTGGTTCTGTGGGTCCCCAGCAATTCTATATCCTCTCAACACTGTCTTGATCTGAGTTGTGGTTCTTATACCACTTTCTTAGCATATGGTTTGGTCCCCCTCCGGGGCCACTGTGTATTTCGTGCTATTTACTGTGTTTCCTTGCTAAAGTATTGTGTGCATTGTGTTAATCTCCATGTTGGAGATACTTGAACATTCTAGAGAGCATTATATAATAAATACATATTTTTATAAATACTTGGTGTGGTTCTTTTCACTTAATCTATACTATAAGATTGCATTCTGGTAAAACAAGCTGCTTTACACTCCTTCTGGACTAAGCCTGAAGGCTGCTCTCCACAGCTACCACTTAGAGAGCTTTCTAAGGTTGTCTAAGACCGCTTAAATCACAATAAGGGTTGTCTGGACTGGTGCAAGGTGCCCACTTACATTAGTGGACATCAAATACCAGGCCAGCCTCTCACACACATACTATTCAGCATCTGCTCTCTCCTCAGTGGGTACCTGCTAAACATGTAGAACAATATGTGGAGTTTGGAATTAGGCAAGAGATGCTTAAGGAGGTGAGAACTAGACTCCGTTCGGAGTTCCCAAGACCTTCTCTAGCTAACAAGGTGGTGTATACCCCAGAGCTAGATGCTATGATAACATTCTTGAACAAGTCTGGTAGAGACCCCAGACGTGGTCTTGATAAAGGACTAAAGGGTTGTCAGACCCGACTAATGGATGTGTTTGACCCATTAACTAAAATTTTTGATTTATGCGAGGAAGCATATCTGCAGGAGACAGCAGTGGATGTACTAGAATTGCGACAATGGGTCCAAAGAGCATTGTGCTTATTCGGGAAAAAATGCTGCATTATGTGCAGAGCGTAGGAAGAGTCTGTTAATGAAAATAGACCCAAAATTAGCTGAGCTAGCACGCAAAGAATCAGGTAAAAATGCAAATGGCCTCCTTTTTGGAGATGAGTTTGTTAAGGAGATTGCTCGTTATACAGGGGCTTTTAACTCTATTCAGAAAGTTCAGAAGGACATTAGGAAGGTCTTTAGAGGGGCCGGAAGAATGCAGGGTCGATTACTCAGCCGTGGATTGGGAATCACATGAAGTTTCTACTCACATGGAAATAGACCCAGTGGGTATCAGAATTATGGATTCAATACGACCGATTCTTATCCCCAGAGACAGAGGGGAAGAGGAAGATATAGAGGAGAGAGAAGGACAAGACAACAAGGTATGTTTAGAAAAAGACCCTTTGTGTATTGTGGAAAAGTTGGGTGGCAGACTCGCCCATTTTTTAGACAGATGTAAAGAGATAACTTCAGATCCATGGGTTTTACAAACCGTGAGAGGATATCGGATAGATTTTGTGGCGAATCCAATTCAAATAAGGCATCTAAGAGTGTTGTGTTTTTAAAAAAAGGAAGAGAAAATGGTAGATCAGGAAGTGCAAGAGTTAGAAAAGAAGGGCGCAATAGAGAGAGCAGACAGTAATTCAAAAGGATTTGTGAGCAACCTCTTTCTTGTAGAGAAAAAGGACATGGGTATGAGACCTGTGATAAATTTGAAAGAGTTGAATTAGTGGGCGCAATACAATCACTTCAAGATGGAAGGGATTCATATGTCTTTAGGAAAGGAGACTGGTTGACACGGTTAGATCTGAAAGATGCATATCTAACAGTCCCAGTATGTTTTGAGCAAAGGAATTACCTAAAGTTTCTATGGAAAGGAATTATGTGGAGATTCAAAAGTCTCCCTTTCGGTCTGACGTCAGCTCCTTGGTGTTTCACAAAGGTGATGAGACCTATAGTTGCTTGGTTCGGACGAGAAGAGTGAGTTTGATAGTGTACTTGGACAATATCTTAATTATGTCACAGAGCAGAGAGTTAGCAGAGGAACATACAATGTTGGTGGTACGTGTGTTAGAGGATCTAGGCTTTGTAGTAAACAGGAAAAAATCATGTCTGGAACCCACACAGGAGACCGTGTTTTGGGGTTTTCAGATTTGGACATTGGATTGTACATTGAGGTTGCCAATGGAAAAGGTAAAGAAGATTCGGAAGGAGATTCTGAGAATGTTGGTATGGGAATGGATGACCCTGAGACAGATAGCGAGGGTATCAGGTCTATTGTCATCTTCCATTCAGGAGGTTTTCGCAGCTCCCCTATATTATCAAGCTCTTCAGAGATTGAAGACAAGATTTTTATACAGAGGAGTGAAATACTCACAGGAAGTACAGATAGATGTGGAAACGAGAGAGAAACTAGGATGGTGGTTGGAGAATTTGGAGGCATGGAAAGGACAGGCTATTTTCGGTCCTATACCGGATGTAGTGATAGAATCGGATTCCTGTCTTCAGGGCTGGGGAGCAAGATGTGGCTCGTTGACGACAGGGGGGAAGTCATCAGATCTGGAAAGACAGATGCACATAAATGATCTAGAGTTATTGGCAGGTTCCTTTGCGATAAAGAGTTTCACCAGGGATCGTATGACATGATGTGTACTTTTAAGGATGGACAACTTATCTGCAGTACGGTATGTCAACAAATTAGGGGGACCTCGGTCCAAAGCTTTGGCAGATCTAGCGAGGGATTTTTGGCATTTTTGTCTGAACAGGAACATCATGATTCAAGCTCAGTACATTCCAGGAATGAAAAATACAATAGCAGATTGGAATTCAAGGCAGCTGAAGGATTTCAGTGATTGAAAACTGAACAGGGAGGGTTCAGCTTAATAAACGACAGATGGGGTCTGTTCATGGTAGATCTGTTTGCAAACAGAGTGGATGCCCAGATAGGAAGGTTTTACAGTTGGAGGCCGGAGCCAGAGCCGGAGGCAGGGGATGAGTTCCTCAGAATTGGAGCAAAATTCGGGGATATGCGTTCCCTCCTTTTGCTTTGATTCAGAGGGCATTATTGAAGATTAAAAAAAGAAAAGGCAAAAGTGGTGTTGATTGCACCTTTTTGACCATCCCAAGTGTGGTATCCAGATGTCATGGAAATGTTGATAGTGAACCCAGTACTTCTACTGAGTTTCTCAGATTTGTTAGTGAGTGCAGGGGGAGACAGGCACCAGTTATTTCTGCAAGGACAGTTGCGGTTGATGGCTTGGTTGATTTCGGGAGAGCATGGCAGGTGTCAGGATTATCGTTAAGGAATCCTGGGCTCCAGAGACCTCAAAGGCATATAGCTTGGCCTGGAAGATGTGGGTTTTTAGGTGTGCTTCGAGGGGTTTGGATCCCATATTAGCGCCTGTGGTAGATGTGGTAAATTATTTAACTGAGTTTCTCTTAGATGGAAGGTCCTACAGTTCAGTGAACATTAGTAGGTCGGCAATTTCTGCTGGTCATGAATTGATAGATAGTGTACCAATTGGACAACAGGACGTAGTGAAAAGATTGTTAAGGAGTGTGAGGTTAAGTGCCCCTCCAGGGGCTAAATATTCGTCCTTGTGGGACGTAGATGTTGTATTGCAGGAGTAGGCAAGTTGGTCTGAGAATGAGTTTCTAGATTTAAAAAGACTTTCTATGAAGTTGGTTATGCTTCTTTGCCTAATTTCATTTAGGAGGGTCTCGGATGTTAAGGTCCTGGAGGTCTCAGGACGTAGATATTTACCAGAAGTAGTTTGTTTCAATGTTAATAAGAGAACAAAGATTATGTCCTGAACAATTTTTTATCCGAATTTGGATGAGTGTAGAAAGTTGTGTGTGGTGAGATATTTGTGAGAATATGAAAGAAGGACAGAGAGTTTGAGAGATGTGGTGAATTCTCAATTGATAATTTCTTTCAGGAAACCTTACAAAGCAGTGTCTACACCTACTCTAGGTAGGTGGTTGATGGAGGTAATGAAGAAAGCAGAAAAAGATCTCGCTAAATTTGGAGCGCACTCTGCTAGAGGGGCTATGGCTTCCAAAGCTTATTTGCTAGGCGGTGGATTGACTGGAATTTTAGTAGCTGCAGATTGGTCATCTGAATCAGTATTTAAGAAATATAATTCTAAACCTGTGGATTGTGCAGTTAGGAATAATATTGCAAGGCTTCACACATGCTTAATATTGGCCTCCGTTCTTTGCCATATAATTCAGATTTTCCACAGCTGGGTGGGTAGAAAATCATGATTTTATTAAAGACACGGAGGCTGATATTATCCCACCCTATAAATTCCCACCCTATAATATGTTTTTTTGCCTAATTTGCAGGAGGAGACTTCAGGAAGTAAATATGGGTTAATGGAGAAGAAAGAAGTGGTTGCAGTTTGTTTATGAGTATTTGTCAAAGTTGGGCATTTAAGCTTGTTCGCAGCAAAAGAAGGAAGATGGCTGCCAGACAGGGAATTATATAGAGAATGGAATGTTAATAGATTCTTGTTCTAAGTTCTTTACATTGTAATGTTACTGCTGTTAGTTTGCAATTAAAGAGGAATGCATAATATCAGCCTCCCTGTCTTTAATAAAATTATACTTTTCTACCCACCCCAACTGTGGAAAATCTGAATTTAGCAAGGAGTAGATCCATGAAAAGTGAGAAAATATAGTAATTTACAGGGACATTCATTGGCATGTCTTTCATGGAACGTTTGTAGAAGTACCTTTCATCAATTCAGGATGTTAGCTGTTCACCACTCCTTGATTACAAGACTTTACCATGTAAAAACTCCTGCCTTATGTTTACGAGAGATGAATAGAGTTGTATTGTATGGCACACTCACAGAAGTAGAAAATGTTTGTGAAAATATTCAGTTTCGGCTGTTTGGTCCTGAAGAGGAATCTAGGGAAAATGTAGAGTTGGTTACTGGAGGTGTAGAAGAACAGGATACAGAAATTAGTACTGGTAACTTTGCACAACAGATTGCAAACTTTAACACAGTTTGCTCAAAGAAACCAATCAGTGTTTGCATTTGTTGTCGACGCACCCACTACAAAATGCAAACTCGCAATGTAGTTGTGTACTCTAAAGCTGAAAAAGAGAACAGTGATAAGCTGCAAGAATTTGGTGCATATTAATTTGTTGAGGAAAGATTGGGTTTGTCCACACATCAGATTATATGTCAGTACTGCTTTGATAAGTTAGAGAATAATAAAATGCCAGCTAGAGCCATATATAGCAAGTTAGAATTGGTGTCTGTTCCAGAAGAGCTTAAAGTATGAAATGTTTATGAATCAATTCTAATACAGTGTATACATCCATTCCAAGCCATAGTTCATATGGAGCCAAAGAAAGGAAAATTACCTCAAAGACTTCATCAGTACATTCCGTACTTATTCCATCTTCTGTTTGAGAGTGACTTGTCTGGACTTCATATGCTGTGAATCCTATACTGAAGACGTGCTAATCTTTAAAATCTCTCTGCAGGGGAATTTGTTGATAAAGTTCAAGGAAAAGATAAAAACTTACAATACAACTTAATTAATTTGATGGCGTGCCAACAACGAGTATTGGTATTGTCGTCATGGAGAACTCAAATGCATGTTGAGAAAACCTGGGTGCGCCAACTTGGTTTATTACACTTAGTTGTGCTCAATATGCATGGGATGACCTGCTTCAATTTCTTTGAGATTCAAACTCAAACATTGAGGACATCTATTTAAAGACAGCAGGAGAACTTTGCTCTTTAGATCCTGCTAATGTTTGCAGATATTTTAACCTCAGTTTCCAAGTCATGCTATCTTTTATCTGCAACAAAACTAGTTCTCCTCTTGGTGACGTAACTGATTTCTTCTGGCATAAAGAGTACTAAGCAAGAGGTACTCCTCATATTCACATGCTGTTATGGATAAAAGATGCTCCAAAATTTGGAATATACAGTAATGACTGTGTGCTTTCTTTCATAGAACAGTATATGACATGCCCTATCCCAAAAGATACTACTTACAAAGGCATGAGAGAAAAAATTCTGCATTTCCAAACACATAGATGTGGAAAGTACTGTCATCGAAAATTCAGAAGCAAAGGAAGATTTTATACAAGATGTCGTTTTGGCTTTCCACAGCTGGTTATTTCACAAGGAAGAGTCAACAGCTTTTTGTCTGCAGTGAGACATACAGTAACATGGAAATCACTGAAAAATATGTGCAACGTAAAAAGAACAGAGGCTTCCAAATTCATTAATGATTATAATTATGTAATTCTCAAAATGTGGAATATATATATGGACATTCAATTTGTTGCAGACAACTCCATTGCTGTTTCTCATAAGGTGACTTCCTACATTACATAATTACAGAAGACTGACATGAAAGAGATGTGGCAGGAGAATTCTGCAGAAAAGAGTTTAACAAAAAAGTTGTACAGCTTTAGTTTAAAAATGCTATCCCATAGAGAGATGGGTTCTTATGAATGTTGTGACGGGTTGAGCTCGGCCAGTTTATCCTCAAAGTCTAGGGGAATTGTTTGTAAGTCTAGGCCTAGCAAGCGCTCGAAATAGAGTGTTAAAGTCTTTCTCAGAAATTCAGGGGGATATGTACAAGAATTGGCGAAAAATATCGCTAACGTTAGTTAGCGGCATTTTTTATATCGCCGCGTACTGCCGCAAACTATCGCCACGTTAGCGACGTATGTACAAGCAGACGCTACGTGGCGATAGTTTCTCATGTCAGCGGAAATTGTCAACGGTAACAACAGCATCACGGCGATAAAAATCTTTCTGCTAACGTGAACAAAAGTGGCGGCAGGCCAGTCAGCGGCCAGAAACTGCACGCAAATTAGCTTGACGCCACTTTTTTTCACGTTAGGCTGGAAAAGCGACTACTAAACGCCCGCAAAGTATCACAAACTGAGAAAAAAAAAAGTGAAGAACCATGGATGAAGCTGCAGGAGAAAACAACCCCCCAAACAGCCAGGAGGACCAGCCAGAGACCCAGGAGAAGAACAAGGGGAAGAGGAAAACCATGTTCAGCCAGCAGGAAAACCAGGTCCTGATTGCGGAGGTGACAGAAAAACAACAACAGCTGTTTGTCAGCTCCACTGTTTCATTGGGGACCAAGAATGCAATTTGGCAGTCCATCGCAGCCAAGGTGAATGCTGTCGGAGAGGTGAGGAGGACAGTGAACGACTGCAATAAGCACTGGCATGATGCTAAGCGCAAGACCAAGGAGAAAATATTGGCCAATCGCAATGCAGCACTGCAGACCGGAGGTGGGAGTCCAGCGCCACAGGAGGAGCTGTATGCGTTGGAGGAACAGGTGTCCACAGTCATCTACGAGGAGTTGGTGGTTGGAGTCCAGGGACAGGATACTGCTGAACATGACCAGCAACATCAGGAACATGGTGAGTAACAACCAGGAACTGGGGGGATGGGGGTGGATGGGCCCAATGTCACTCATGCACAGTTAAACATCTACCAGGGCACATCCACAATGACTGCAGATCTTGTCACAGATACTCTTGTCCCAGGGGGTATAGACACATATCACCCTAGTCAACAAATATATTGCAAGACACATATTGGTGGGGCATAGACTTGGAAATCTGCACAGAAAAGTAATTCTAAACATAGCCAAAGATTCATATCAGACCACAATATAAGGGCAACATGAAAGAGCAAAGGGGCACATTGCCTGGAGATGCGGCAGGCTGGCAAAATGGCCCCCTTGCCTCAAATCCATGCACATACAATTTGTCTGCACAGGGCTGCATCTCTTAGACGACAATATGAGGATGCACTGTGAATGCGACAGATGATGTGCACAAGTGAGCATGCCACCACCGATGTCAGCACACATGCACCATTGTGCACGTCTGTCTGAGTTGTGTGCAAGAATCTGTATGTGCAGTAAGGTCCCCCTTCATGCACATATACAATCTGAAAATTGAACAATGGTGCATGTGTGCTGACATCAGTGGTGGCATGCTCACTTGTGCACATCATCTGTCGCATTCACAGTGCATCCTCATATTGTCGTCTAAGAGATGCAGCCCTGTGCAGACAAATTGTATGTGTGTGGTGTTGAGGCAAGGGGGCCATTTTGCCAGCCTGCCGCATCTCCAGGCAATGTGCCCCTTTCCTTGTTCATTAGATGCAGCCCTGTGTACACCAAGTGAGAAAGCATGGAGTGAGTCTGCATACCATGAACACATGCATTGTCACAACATAGTGATCATGCAGCCTACTGTCTCAAAGGTGCATATCCCACAATGCACACATTCAGCACAGTTGAGTCAAAATGTTATGTCATACCATAAGCAGGGAGGACATGCCTTCAACAGTACAGTGCATGAACTACGCATATCAGGAATGTGTCACCATAATGTTTCACTACGTGTCTTGTCTGTGTACCATACTCACAGAAGTAAAAGAGTCCCTGTAAAGAAGTATGACAAGTCAAGTATGACACCAAGCAAGAATAGCAATTTAGTAAAAAAAAATGTCTAATAGATAAATGACACCATCACCCCTTAGCTCAAAAAGCACTCCTATACTCTCAGGTGCACACATGTGCCATACTTAAAACTGTACTATACATTAGTCCTGGTGTGACTTGCCCATCACACATTGATGTGCATGTAAACAAGTATATTGGGAAAGTCAACAGTGTCAGTGAGCAAAGATACAGTCGGGACTGTTATCATCTGCGCACAAACACTGGCAGCAAAAATTCTTGAATAGTACAGCATGTATAATCCATGTTAGCATCTGCGTGCAATATTCAGAAACACACATCACCCTGCCAATGGCACATGACGTTATGTGGGTGCGGGGTGTTAGGGCCTAAGCAGCACAAATGAGTCTTTTGGAACACACAGCCCTGAAATCTAGGCCCACTTACGTGGTGTCAACGTTGAGGGAAATGGGTGTTGTAACTGTCTGTTCAGCCTGCAACAACAAAAGAAAGTCACGCTGCACCAGTCTCACAACGGTTAAGCCAACAGGAGGACAGCAAGCAATGCATGCATGGTAAAACATGCATGAAGGCATGCACACAAGAGAAATCACAAGACCCAAAGCTATTTGTATGTACATGTGCACTGCATTGAGCAGCACAACTGGGAAAAGCAAAATTGAGCAAAAAAATGCATTTGTCCTTGTTTTGCCATCCTAAGAACAGTTTATACCTGGTCTTAATTTTTGCACGGCCTTCTATGTGCGCCACCCTTGTACATATGGGGCAGCGTCAAAATAAATTGATGTTGCGGTGGAACGGCCATCGCCACACCCACTGCCCACCCCTTTCACGCTAAGCATAACGTGAAAGGGGGCCATATGTACAAGGCAAAGTTAAGACACGTTAAGTGGCTTAATGCTGGCTTGTACATAAGGGGCAGCCCCAATCCCCACCACAACGTCAACATAGGTGACGTTGTTGTGGCAATAGGGGCTTGTACATATGCACCTATGAATGTACATTGTCATGCTATCTGCTTGTACACTAATCCAATGCATGATCATACTATAAACACACATACAAATGCATCTCCCCTTTACGTTGCAGAGGAAGAAACATCACCTCCTGTACAGCAGCCTGTCCCACTCTTCAATGATGAAGAGGAAGACCTAGCAACCATAGACCAGGACACACTCCAACATCTGCTCGACTCAATTAGCACCCCATCTCTGGAAGCAGGACCATCCAGCAGCGTTGTGGTAACTACAGCCCCTGCACAAATAACCCAGCAGCAAGCACCGACCACCACAGCTGTCTCCCAGGACCTTGAGGACCCACTTTTGGCATTTCAACGTCTTGCGGTAGAGGTCCAGTAGGAGATGGCTGGGCAGGTGTGGGTGGGGTTTGACAGCCTGGCTGCCAAATTAGATGGGTTACGTGGGTGTCTCAGTCCCATTCGGGACCACCTACAGACCATCACAGACACCCACAGTCTGCTCCATGCTCTCCAGCATTCCATGGCTGACATTGCTGGAGTACTGACTCAGAGACAAGAACAACTGTCCAGTCCGCGTGGCTCCAGCGATGTCAGCAAGGAGTTGCGTCACATGCGAATGATCATGGAGAACATGGAGCGGATGCAAGCCTCACTAATGGTAGCCACGGTTGAACACCACAGACACGTTGCTGGAATCTTTCATGCCCTGCAGCTGCTCGTCACAGCAGTGCTGCATCAAGGTTTGGCACAGATGAATGCTGCTGCCGCTTCAACATCCACATCTCCACCCCCTGATGTGTCAGTGCTTCACAGTGCCGCTGAAAATCTACCACCACGCACACCGGAGGCACATGACACATCAGAGGACGACAATGTTGATGATTCAGCAATATTGCTAAGAAGAAAGCGGTAGAATTCATCCATGCCAAATGGTCAGTTTTGCCTTGGATCTGTGCTTAGCATCATGCCCCGGAACATCATCTTCCAATGGCTTCTGCTACACACTGTGACACTCACCTTGGTCCTCAATATGGACTGCCATAATTTGTGTTGTTCCCAAAGACACTGCAATCAGCCTGCTGACTGAACTCTGCCTCTTCCTCTGGACATGTTCCACCCAAAGGACTCTGTCAGGCCCTCCACTGGGCATCTATGAAATGTGGGGGTTGTTTGACCAAGTACCTTGGCAGTCTTCAACAAAGTCAATGCACATGCTAATTAAAACCTAAAATTTACCCATTTATATATTGTATTGTTTATGTCATGTAAGGTCACACTTCATGTACATGAACAATCTTTTCCCGGCACGTAGACACACTTGCACTATGGTGCAAGGGTGCCTGGGTTGGAACTACACTGCAACTTTTTTGCACCAGCGCTGGTGGAAACGCAAGCCTGCACCATATGCTTGTAAACATGGTGCAGCGTTGCGTTTCTGCAGTGGAAAAGTTAGGCCTGAAGGCATGATGTAGAACGCCTCACTCCGCAAAATACTTGTACTTGTACATACACCCCATTGTGTTACAGACAGCATTTTTTATTATTAACAAAAGTGTTCATTCAACTATTTTGAGGTTGTACTTACCACCTTGTAGGCCAATGAGGACTCCAAGGTGGTCCAACATGTCACCCTCACGGCCAACGCAATCCTGCCATCGATGCTTCCATTGTCGGACAGTCCTGTCCACACTGAAGACCCGCAGCATCTGGCTCCTCACATTCTCCCACCTCACCTTCCTCACACGTACCGCATAGCCCTGCAGGATCCGACCCCCACTTTCGATCATCAATGGCAGGTAGTGCTTCACCAGCCAGAGGAAGGCCCCCAATGCCCCTTTGACATCCTGCCTTCCCTACCCACACCCACCATCTCTCAGCACACACCTAAACCCACTCCTAAAAAATTAAAACCCCAATATATACCCCAACAACGATTAATAATTTAAAATACCCCTTGGACAAACACCTGAAAAGAAATAGGGCTAGACACAAAAAACAAGTAAGAACAACTACACAAGACTTCACAGGGACACTAGGGACAGTTCACAGGACACAACCACATTCTCAAAACCAAATTCAGCAGCACACAACACCAAAAACCTCCAACACTCTCCACAATCACAAGAAGTGTGCTCAAAAGTGAAAGTGCACAGTACTCCTCCAGACAACAGGATGCATGCTGACATCACTTCCTGTGTGTTTGCGGCTCATTTTTTGACTTTGCAATCATTTTCTGCACGCAAATTGGCTTTTGCAGTAATATTTCGTGTTTTCACATGTATTTAGCTATATTTTCCTATCGCGGTTATGAATAAATTATCACGTTAGCGTTAATGCGGCAAAAATCTGGACGCTAACTCCAAGTTTTACCTCAGATGAACTGCAATTGCTGTAATTTCATCTCTGACCCCAAAACACACCCTAAAATTCATCTCTGACCCCACAACACACCCTAAATTTAATCTCTGACCCCAAAACACACCCTGAAATTAATCTCTGACCCCAAAACACATACACACCCACAAACATACAATTCAAGATTAATAACCGCACAGTGTTAAACTTTCACTTGTCAGATGTATGTACTCATGCAGAGTATGAACATGCACACAAGGTTTTTGTGTTGTGATGTTTTATTGCAAGAACGATGCTTATGTGCATTTTGCACAGTCCAAACAAAGAAAGGGTTGTCATGTTTTTACGTGGTCATGTGAAAAAATTGTGGATAATTCTGTCCCTTCGTGCTGTTCCTGCAGCCATAGCTGGGGTGTGTGCAGCATCAGCCTCTTCTTCTTCGTCATCCTCAGGATTGTCTGGTTCATCCGGAACTTCAATCCATGGTGCATTGGTGTGGACACATATGTTGTGCAGCACACAACATGCCATGATGATCTTGCAGACTATTTCAGGGCTATACAGCAGTCTGCCGCCTGAGATGTCGAGGCACCTGAACCGTGACTTGAGTACACCAAATGTTCTCTCCACAATGGACCTGGTGCGTCCAAGTGCGACATTGTAATGTCTCTGTGCCTGGGTGTTTGTGGCTCTGAGGGGTGTCATCAGCCATGGAGTTAGTGCATATCCTTGATCACCTGTAACATGAAATGAAGAGATGTGCCCATTAGTATTTGTGCATGCTGTGTTTGCAGAGTTTCTATTTTTGTGTGTGGGATTTGTGCTACTTAGGTAATTTAGCTTTGCCATGTGTAGCTTCAGACAATTGTCCAGCATCAATGCAAATTACATTGCCTCCCAGCTTCTTGTCCATCCCCCCTACCCTATGTTATGGCGGCGGCTGCACATTAGCACCGCTGGTGCAACGAAGGCACACAAAATGCAAGCACATCTGCGTCTGTCTGCGACCCAAACACATCTGGCACCAGGGACCCTGGATCTCATTACATCGACCTGTACGACTCATCCGCCATCATCGCACTCAACCCCAGAAGGAAGTGCAACTGACAACAGGCCACAATGAACACCACCCACGGGCAGTTATCCTGCCTCCACTGCCGCTTGACCTTCACCCCCGCCACGGCTGCCAACACCGCCAATGCACTAAGATGCATCCTCATCACCATGTGCTCCCTGCACAGACACACCGTGGACATCTGGTACCTCCGGGACACACTATCACCCAACATCGCCTTCTTTATGGACAGCTGGACCACCAACTCCTCTGCCCCTGACATCGCCCTCACAATCCCGGACAGAGACAAGATCCGGAGGGAGGACTGCCCCCAACACCTGGCAGGAGTCCTCACCATCGCGAATGAAAAAGTCCCTCTGCCTCTCTACCTCCAGCAACACATTTGCCGCCACGGAAGACATGCACTTCCAGGTCCAGCCCAGCCCCAACTCCACACTCTGCGGCACACTTGCCTACAGACCCGCCGGGCACGTGGACTGCTTTGCCAATACCATCAACAACCTCTTTGCACCCCACGCCATCACCTCCATGGACTACATACTCATCGGAGACCTGGACTTCCACCTCAACAAAACCATGGACACCAACTCCACTGCTCTCCGGATTAAGCGCTCGCCAACATGTGACTGACACAACTCTTACCCACACCGACCCACAAGGCAGGACACACCCTCGACCCCTTCTTCGCAGGAGGAAACAGCATACACTTCAGCCACACCACACAGCACCCATGGACCGCCCATCACTGCATACACTTCCTTGGCAACAAAACCAAGCCGGCCACACCAGCACCTCGCGCCACGCAAAGGAACTGGAGCTGAGTCACGATGAGCAGATGTAATCAACCCTCAACAGCAACACCACCAACACTGCAGCAGACGCCAAACGCGCTGCCAGGGAATCCACCAATAGGTCTCCAACTGCGCAGACAAACTCACCCCGCTCACAACTCCGACAGACAGCGCTGCAGCAAAGCTGCATCGTTCACCACCATGCTCAAAGATTCCAGACACACCTGCAGACCCCTGGAGAAAAACAGGAGGAACTGCAAGACACACGTTAACTTCTAGACATACAAGAACACCATGTCCAAATACCACCAACGCATCAGTAGCACTGAAAGGAGCTTCATCCACGACATAATAGTTGCATACTCCACCAACTCCAAAGATATCTTCAACGTCATCCATGAATTCACCAAGACCACCAGGTGAGACACGGACAACGCCATCATGGACACGTCTCAATCTGGATGTCCAAGCAACCACAGCACCGAGACCGCCCTACTCGCTGCCACGGACAACATCCACACCCTCCTCGACCAAGGCCACACTGCAGCCCTGATTCTAGTTGACTTGTCAGCAGCATTCCACACCGTCTCCCACTGCACACTAGCGGGCAGACTACATGACGCAGGCATACAAGGAACCACCCTTGACTGCATCCGATCATTCATCACCGGCAGAAGCCAAGGGACCAGACTGCCACCCTTTCTCTCTGAACCCACAAATATTCACATGCGGAGTGCCCCAGGGATCATTGCTCAGCCCAACACTCTTCAACATCCACATGGCCCCCCTCGCCGCCATCGTCCAACAGCACAGCCTCAGCATAGTATTCTACGCCAAGAACACCCAGCTCATCCTCTCCCTCACCAAGGAGCCCACCACCACCAGACTCAACTTCCATGAAAGAATGCAGGTACTTGCAAACTGGATGAGCAACATCTGCATGAGACTCAACGCAGAGAGGACATGAGTTGTCATCCTTGGAAACACCCCAGCAGCATGTAACAGCACCGGGTGGCACACCACCCTCGGCAATCCCACAACCCACACAGACCACGCCAGAGACCTGGGCATCGTACTCAAATCCTCCCTCTCCATGTACCAACAGGTCACCGCTGTCACATCCAGCTACTTCAACACCCTCAGCATCCTCTGTAAGAGCTTCAAATAGATCCCCCCCAAATCCAAGAATACAGTCACCAACGCACTAATTTACATCAGACTGGGATACAGACGCGCCCTCTGCGCCAGCATGGGACAGTCTCTGCTCCGCAAGCTCTTGACTATGCAGGACACCGCCACCACACTTGGGCTTGTGTTCACACTTTCCTCATAGGTCCTGACCCACCATCACTCCTACTTGGTTCCCACCTCTTCCAGCATTTGCAGCTGTGTGACGGAGGGGCAGGACCTTGGAAGGAAGTTTGTCTACAAGGCTACCCCCAGTGACCGCAGTACCTTGGGTTCTTGTGTATGGTGGGTGGACATATTTCAAGGCATGTTGTATGACATTTGCTACATGTGCATTCTCACATTTGTGTGCTACATGATTGTGGACTTGATGTGTGTGGTGTGTTCAGTTTGTACTTTCCAACAAGCAGTCCATTTCCATATGTGCCATTCTCAAACCGCTGGTTGATGATGGACTGAAGGAAGATGTAGGAGTCATGCACACTCCCTGGATACTTGGCAATGGCATTGGTGAACAAGCCATGGTGGTCCACGATTGCCTGCATGTTCATGGAGTGTGTGTGCTTCCCGTTCCGGTAAATGTGTGCAGTGTCTGCAGGAGGCACAAGTAGGACATGGGTGCTGTCAATTGCCCCCAACACATGGGGAAAGCCAGCAATGGCATAGAAGCCTTGTTTGGTGTCAAGCTGTTCTTGTGCAGTGTTGGGGAAGCGTAGGTGCTGTGGCGTCAGGCTGATGATGGCATCCAAGACATCTGGGAGGAACCTTGAAAAGGATGACTGGGAGACTCCCCCAACTCTGGCAGTAGTTGGTTGGAAGGTACTTGAGGCCAACATGTGCAGCACTGCTAGAAGCTTCGTCTGCAGAGGGATGTTGTTGCAACGCTGTGTTGGTGCCTGCAGCCTGGGGGCTATCTGGGTCAATATGCGGAGGATGGAGGACCTTTTCAGCCTGTAGTGGGCTATCACATCCTCTGGTGTTAGGTCTATCAGGGTGATGCGTTGACGATAGACCCACTGTCCTCTTTGGCGCTGCCTCCGTGGCGGTCCTGGGGGCGGGGCAGTGGCGGTGGTTGTTGTGGTCTTCTTGGTGCTCCAAGCTGCATGAGTAGTACCTCCATGGCATCAGTAGGTTGTCAAATGTGGTTCTGGGCAACTCTCCCTTATATCCTGTTTGGTTTTCTCCATTTTTAAGACCACCTTTTTTCTGGTCTTAGAAACCAGCCGCTAACGGACCTTAGCGGCTGTTTTTTTAACGTATCGCCGGCACCGGCGATCATTGTACATATCGCGAAGTGGGGTTTTTACATGGGAATGTGTACAGATCTAGTGATGTCATGTTGCTTAGTTATTATTGGAATTCTTAGTGTGAGAATTCTATCTATGGACAGTTGAAGGAGAGCTCAGAGTTGTAGATGCTGCTCCACGCTGGGATGCTATGGAAAATAAAATCATTTTCATAACCTTCAGGACTCATCTTTTCATGGCGACGAGGATGGGATCAATTATAATATTTAAGTCTTTCTGGTGGCGCCAGCCTAAAAGGTCCGATCCAGAATTCGTTATGTAGACCCTTCCTTTAACTGCTTCTCCTTTGAACCTTAATGTCATCCAACACATCCCTCTTATTTCAATCCTCCTCCCTGCATAACCTACAGCACAAATATCAGAATTATGTAAGAATGGACCACCAGTATTAGCATTCGGCCAACTTTTTAAAAATGATTCATGAGAGATAAGAGTATATAAGCTTCCGGAATCTGCTAAAACTTTTATCTTCTTGTCGTCGAAAGATATACTACAATGCGGTTTCTCTAACTTATCAGTACTTTCTAATTTTACATCTTGGTCAGCCCCTGAATTATTCACATTGACCACATCCGAATCGTTTTAATCATCATCAATAACAAGTACGATTTCTTCAATGTACTCACAAACATCTTCGATTTCATGTACTTTGTTTTTTTCAAACATCTTAGTTCGACACATCTTGGCAAAATGCCCTCTCCTCCCACAGCTCCTGCATAAAACACCTCTAGCCATACATCTCAGACTGGACGCAATATGCCCAGGAGAACCACAGCGAAAACATTTAACATCTCTAACAGAAAAATCTTTTGTTTCAAATTGCGGTTTTGTATATTTTGTACTCGGACTATTATCTCTGGTAGGAATAAATGTTTTCTCACCTTGTGGTTTAACGTAGCTTGTACCTGAACAAAGAGTAGTTTTCTTTTCACATTTACTCTCTACTACCTCTATCTTATTTTGTTTGTCTCCTTTAGGACTTTCTATTTCTTTGAGCCACATGACAGTGTGTTCCATCCCTTTGGCAATCTGGATACATTCCTCTAAAGTGTACTCTTTCATTAATAACTTCTCTTTTATTCTCTTGTTACTAGTGCAACGAACTATTTGATCTCTTATGAGTGAATCATTCAATTGTTCAAACTTACACGTAATTGCCAAATCTTTCAAGGATGCCCTTAGAAGACAATTGTGAGAATATTTGTTCTGATATCGTCAGTGATGTCAAAGGAGAAATGGCTTTATCTCCTGAAGAGTGGGAAAAGGCCAAAGACAATGATTCTGTATTACTAAAAGTTGAACAAAAAATCATCCAGGGATGGGAAAGTAACGACGCTAAGGATGAGGAGTTAGGTGAGTTTTATAAGATAAGGGACGAGCTGAGTATAAGTGATGGTAAAGTTAAAAGGAGGTGGCAATTTATACCTCCTAAAGGGATACGTAGACGTGTCCTTGACATTATCCATGAAGGACATCCTGAGCGAAGCATGTCAAAGTGCAGACTCAGGGAATCATTTTGGTGGCCTAAAATGGACAGTGATGTAGAGGACTTAGTAAAAAATTGTCATTTTTGTGCTAATAGCGATAAGTCTAAGATAATACGCGAACCGCCTTTGGCCTGTAGTAAATTTCCATCGAGGCCATGGGAAAGGTTAGCTATTGATTTTATCGGTCCAGTTGCGAAATTGGGTCACAGAAATAGGTTTATTCTTGTGTTGGTGGATTACCACTCTAAGTGGTTCACTATGGAAACAATGGGTGAAATAAACACTTCTAATGTTATAAGGTTCTTAGAAAAAGTTTTTCTAGAAGAAGGTTTGCCTGCCTTCATTGTATCCGATAATGGCGTACAGTTCATTTCTAAGGAAATGGTAGACTATCTTAAAAAGGTGGGCATTTCTCATGAGAGAGTGGCTCTTTTTAGAGCGCAAGCTAATGGCTTAGTAGAAAGAGTGAATCGGATTGTGATGGACAGCATTCAATTGTCACTTGCCAATGGGTTGTCTTGGAAACAAGAATTAGAAAAGATGATGTGGACACACAGGGTTACCCCACATTCCACCACGGGAGTGTCTCCATTTGTGTCTCTTAAAGGAAGAGAACCTGGAAAGAAGGAGTGTCCCATATGGTTGTGTAAGAAGGAGAAAATTTGGATTGATAGAAATGAACTTAGAGAGAGAGTGGAGAGGGAACAGAAAAGAATGGTGACCAATTACAACTTAAGAAAAAGAGTTAAAAAAGTGTGGGTTCAAGCAGGTGACTGGGTTGTTGTTCGAAAGAATGAATGGGTTCGGAAGGGTGAGAGCAAGTATGTAGGACCTTTTTGTGTTAAAGAAGTAAAAGATAATGTTGTGCAATTAGAAGATTGATCCACTTGGAGTTTGGGAAATATCTGTAAAGTATGTAAACCACAATGATTATTTGAACCTGTTATTATAATATACTTTCCATTATATTTTATGGAATGTTCAATCTTTAAGTTAAAATGTAATTTTGTTATATTGCATTTTCTTGTCTTCGCCTGTCGTTATTGGTTTTCATGTTTTCTCTGTTGTTTTATTGCATAAGGGGGAGATGTGTACAGATCTAGTGATGTCATGTTGCTTAGTTATTATTGGAATTCTTAGTGTGAAAATTCTATCTATGGACAGTTGAAGGAGAGCTCAGAGTTGTAGATGCTGCTCCACGCTGGGATGCTATGGAAAATAAAGTCATTTTCATAACCTTCAGGACTCATCTTTTCAGAATGCCTACCTTGCATCTCATTTTCGTTAGCTATCGCTAACAGAAGTGGCAAACGGAAAAACGGACGATATCGCCAGAAAGCTGTCATTAACCGCGGTTAGCGGCAACTTGTAAAATACGGCGATAAAAAAAAAGCCGCCATAGCGTCAGAAAACTGACGCTATAGCAGCGTTAACTTCTTCTAAATATGCCCCTCAGTATCTAGTGGAGTTTGACCCGGAAAGTACTGACATTGTAAAATCCAGTATATTGGATACATATTGCCCAAGAAGAAGTGTACATCTAGAAAATATGTGCTTATATGAATTTTTTCAATACTACAGGTACAAAAGCAATGTAACAGAAAACATAGAAGAGGGCACATTTGAAGTACTTGGATGTGATGGTTGTTTAGTGAGACATGCAAAAGGAAATTTAATAAACCACAGAAAACTTAGTTGCCAAACTTCAGAGAAAAGAGAATTTTTCTTTTTGGTACTTCTTCAACTGTTCAAGCCTAGGCGTGCTGAATCGGAATTACTTGGAGGCAATTACTGCTATGAAGCTATGTGAAAGACAGTATTGAGTGTTTAGCCTTCCAACATTATATGCAAATGTTAACTGATGAGATTAAGCAAGAAGAAACAATTGCTGCAGAGGTAGCGAAGGACAGTTCACAAAGCAATCACATTTCTGCACGACTCAGTTAGTATCCTCTTGGACCACCTATTATTGAAAATGAATCTGCAATAACTATGAATGAGGTGGAAAGTGCAATGGAACAAGCTAGACAAGAAACTATACATCTTGAGTAATTAGTTGCACAACTCAACAATGAACAGAAGGACATTTATATGGAAGTAAAAAAGAAAATAGAACATTGATTTCTCCACGAGAAGAAAGAATGCCATTGTTCATCATATAAACCAATTCTATTATATATCAGTTGTCAAGCTGGCTCAGGAAAAAGCTTTTTCATTAAAAAGCTCACAACTTACCTACAAAGGACAACACAATCAAATTTGTCATGTGTAGTAACAGCACCAACTGGATTAGCTGTACACAATATCAAAGGAATTATTCTACATCAACTATTAATGTACCTGTAGAAAATGATAATAAACTGGAATACCAGAAGTTATCTGGTGAAACATGTCATGAGGTAGCAAGAGTTTTGAAGAAAAGACAGCTTTTAATCATTGATGAGGTAAGCATGGTTTCAAATTAAATGCATGGCGTTGTTCACTTAAAAATGCAACAGATTTTAAGAACAGAGTACAATGTTCTCTTTGGAGGAAAGCATTTAATTGTGTTTGGTGACTTACTGCAACTAACCCCTGTGAAAGGAGACCCTGTTTTCAAGACACTTCTGCATGAACAAACTCGGAATTAATTAGGGAGTATTGGAAATGTAAACATTTGGCTGAAATTCCAATACAAGGAACTACTGAAGAATATACATCAAGCGTCTATTGAGATATATGGAAATATTCTGAAGGATATTAGAGTTGGACTTCTGACAAAGGAAGGTAAGAGTACCTTAGCAACTCAACTTATCAAAAAACTATTTATGTCTAAGAAAACAGCAGTACAGCTATTGTTCAATTTGATTGAAGAAGGAAAATCAATAGTTTGTTTAATGCCTACACTTCAAGAGTGTGCCAATTTTAATGAAGAATTGCTCAAACTGGAAAAGAAAGAAATGTTGGCACTTACAGCTATTGACAAAATAGAACACCAGGGAGTATCAATAGTGCTAAATGAAAAACTTAAAGGAAAACTGGATTCATTAGAAAAATCTGTATCTAAGACTGCTGGATTAGAAAAGTGTTCATGTGTGTGTAAAAACTGTAGAGTAATTTTGCAGCGTAATTTAAATGTTGAGGAAGTGTTAGTAAACGGTGCGATGGGTAAAGTTATTGATTTAATTAATTTTCCATCTAGGAATGAGGTTGAATACCTGGCTTTAAAATGTTAACAGATTGATGACATAATAAAATATTGGCCGATGTATTGTACGTTTTTTGCTTGTGAAAGACTTATATGTCTGGCTCCAACAGTTCCCCTCCGATTCAGCGTATGCTGTCACTATCCTTAAATCACAAGGTTTTAGTGTAGATGCAGCTTTTATTAATATTGAAAGTACTGTATTTAAAGAAGTTATGCCATATGTAGCATTGTCATGAGTTAGAACATTGTCTGGTTTGTTTTTGGTTGATTTTGATGAAAAGAAAGTTAGTCCTGATACTAGTTGTGTTAGATAATACAATCGGTTAAGAAGTGTATATGCTCCTCACTTAGTACAATATCCTATTTATGAGAAGCAAACAATCTGATCCTAAGCGGAAGCTTAGTAAGCAATCAATGGATGTTCCTCAAAAGAAGGAAAAAAAGATAAGGAAGAAGGTGTTAAGATGATAAAATTGAAAATTGAGGGCGATATTATAGATTTTCAGCTGCAAAACATTAATGACGTCAACTGCTCTGCAAATGTGGTTCTCAATGCACTCTTCCATTTACCGCATTTTATAAATGAAATTCAACATAAAGGAGACAACAGAATCTTCTCTCATCTGTGTACTTTGCTGAAACGTGTATGTAGTTATAGGACTGTAGTACATTCTACTTCAGGCATGTAGTAGACATGCATAGTGGATCTGTAGTATTATTTTCTCTCAACAGTCAACAAGAAGCTCAGGAATTTATCATGGTGATGCTTGGATGTTTGGAGGAAGAAGAAGTTAATATTGATGAATTCTTTGGAGTTACACATGGAACCATGATTGTGAAGGTTGCTCCTTTGCAACTACTACTCAAATCATTTCAGAAAGATTTATCTCCTTACACTTTACCAGATTGTAAAACTGTTTCTTTTGACAGACTAATGAAAAATGCATTGAATTTGAATTTGTAAAGCACAGGAATCGCCCCCGAAGGGGTATCTCTGCGCTAAAGGAGCGGTATATGCAGAGCCAGGTTGGTCAGTTACTGAACAGTTCTGTCTTTAGGAGTTTCCTGAAGTGGAGGAGATTAGTGAACTTCCGTAGTTGAATGGGCAATGAGTTCCAGTACACGGGGGCCAGATATGCAAAAGCTTAGCCCCCTGCCCGAAGTTTTCTGGAACGAGGGAGAGCTAGCAGAGCTTTTTCCCCCGAGCGAAGAGATCTGCCAGGCAGATAGTACTTGAGTTTTTCGGCGAGGTAGCTTGGGCCTCTGCCATGTAATGTCTTGTGGACTAGATTGCAAATTTTAAACTTGATTCTCTGATGGATGGGAAGCCAGTGGAGCTGCCATAACAATGGCCAGGAAGGGGTTCTAGCCCGCATGTTGAGAGCCAAGCGGACTGCTGTGTTCTGAACCACCTGCAGTCTGTTCAGCAGGGATTCGTTAGCGGACATAAGAATGGCGTTGCAGTAATCAAGACGGCTGATAACTAAGGCTTGAATTAGGGTCCTGCGGACAGTTAAGGGAAGGAGATGGAACACTCTATGGAGAAGACTCAATGTGTGGAAACAGGTACCTGAGGTGGCCATGACTTGGTCTCTCATAGTTAGAGAGTGGTCCAGTCGGACACCCAGGGTTTGAGCATTACCGAACAGCAAGATTCTAGTTTTGGCTGCATTAAGCTGAAGGACGTTTTGCGTCATCCATCCGGAGATTGCTCGCATACCTTCAGCAAAGAGAGATTTGGTCGAGACCTTGTCGTTATCAAAAGATAAGAGGAGTTGGGTATCATCCGCATAGGAATAAGGGGTGAACCCATGGTCTCTGATGATCTTGGCGAGAGGGGCAACATACACATTGAACAGGGTAGGGCTAAGACAGGAGCCCTGTGGTACCCCCTTAGTGAGCTCCAAGGTGCGTGACCTAGAAAGGGCCCAAGTTGACAGTTTGGGTACGCTGGTCCAGGAAACTAGCGAGCTATTTGAGTGCCAGTCCCTAGACACCTATCTCATTCAGTCTATAGAGTAGCATCTGGTGAGCCACGGTATCAAAAGCCGCGGACAAGTCCAGTAGTACGAGCAGCACCGCCTTATTGTTGTCCAGGGCAAGTTTGATGTAATCTGTGATGCCTATGAGGGTGGTTTCAGTGGAGTAGTTGGGTCAGAAACCGGATTGAGAGGTTTCAAGGTTGCCATGAGATTCTAAGTACACCATGAGCTGATTATTGATATGGTCTTTCCAGGAGTTTAGTAACAAAGAAAGGAGTATGCAGTTCCTAAGGAGGCTGACAGTGGCTTTGGAGTAGGTGCAAATAGCTGGCTACCAAAAGGGAGGATGGGGAATCCTTCCTTTTGGAATTAGGGCCCTCACACACCGAGCCCGCTGGGTGTCATGCTTCATCATTGGGCATGCTCCTCGTCGGGTCGGCGCTGCAATCCCCGACGGGCACCCTCAGTGGGGGCTCTTTGGCGGAGATCTTTTATTCCTTGCCATATGGTGAGGTGTGTGTAAGGGGCCCTAAAGTGTAGAAGTGTAGTGTTGTGGTTTCTAAAAGACCAAGTGAGTTAAAACAGGGAAATGGGAGGATCAGGCCAACCAATTTAATAATCCTGTCTCCCACCCTGATTAAAAAGAGTAATGGCGACTGTCTATAGTGATGTTATAGGCAGTTGCGCTATGGTTCATGCGGTCAACATGTTTCTTGCCCTAGTTGTCCTAAAAAGGATCAGGCGGCAATTCTTCAGGACCTAATTAGAGAGTTGAAATCTACACTAAATGGCTGGTAATGGGGTATAGTAACCTAGATATTACCAGTATGATAGCACCAGTGGCGTGTGGTGTCCGTGGGTACAGTAGCCAATCTAAAATAAAAGAACAGAAAGACATAAAAACAGTCATTAACAACATGACTATCCTGTGAGGACTGCGTATTAACCAAAGCATGTCAGCGACACCTATTAGCGTTACCATTGCATACATTGTGAGCATCATATGAGGTTTAGAGCGTTGCATGTGCAATAGTAAAATGTATGTATCACGTATGTGGTATACTAGAAATCATTTAAAAAGGACTTGGGCAGCAGTACAGTAAAGTGAAGTAAAGTAAAAACCTAGTCACAGTAGGTTTGGGATGTCAACACTCACCTAAAATGTAATCAATACTGGCCTCATCGGATAGCGGCATGGAGTGGACACGTTAATTCAACGTGTGTCCTGAAAGAGAGGGGGGATGGGTAGGGGGGCAAGGTGAGTATAAACAGGTCTAGAAAATGCTTGTGGAAGGTATCTTAGGTTGAGTGAAGGTAGACCCAGCGTTAGGTTTGTAGCAAGTGCGGAGCGCCACACTCGAGGTCAGCGAATCATGCAGTCCACCACCTTAGGGTCAGTGGACCATGGTCCCAATACTAGCATGACAGCGTCAGGACGCGGTCTGAGCAATGTTCGACCCCAAGGGGATCTAGCGCTCAACTCAGACACACAGTCCCAACGTCGTAGCTGCCAGTAAATCACGAGACACCTGGAGTACGTTTCCTCAAGACGGCGTACTGCCGGTTCCTAAAACGTAGGTAACCAAACTGCAGTCCGCGAGGTGTTAGCTGCTAAACACCTCAAGCGTTGGTGGGTCTTACCTTTAGTTGTGGCATCGATAGTTGTCAGCAGGTCAATACTTACATCAGCTCGCGCCCACTCGGTGGAGGACCTACCCTGCAGTGCCGGTTCCGGGAAGGTAACTACATGGCCGGTTCCGGCTGCAGATATCTCAGCGGAAATGGCGCGCAATAAGGAGCGCCTGCGTCAGGGTGGGAGACTGGAGTGATGATCAACTGACATCAAGTGGAGTTCAAGTCGCGGCCATGATGGAGGGAAGGCTCACAATGTGGAGCGCCATCTTGGAGTGTATGATAGGTGTAGGTTGCATGATCGTGGGACCCGAGGTTACCAGTATCGTGAACCACGTTACCTGCACCACTTTTTATCTTAGTATTCACCTAATAAGCATCTTCCCCGACATCCCATCAGGATGGAAGAAACTCAGGACCTGAGTTTCGGCGAGGATGTGGCAGCAGAAATTTTAAAGACACCATCGATCCTAGGCACTGATGGAAGCTCAGCAACTGGGAGCCAATCTGAGGATTGGGCACTCCTAAGTTCGCTTAAAAAAGAATGGCTCAAGACCACCCTCTATAGAGCCTTGATGACGGAATACTTATGGGCCAACATCGCCCCGAACGGTTTAATTGTGAACAACTTCCCTCGCCTCTTTTTGGATGACCCTGTGTTCAAAAAAGAATGGTCCCTGGTGTCATGGAAGTGCACCAGGGATCTGCTTATACTAATCATTAATACTGCAAAAAGGATAGCTGATGCTCTCCTTGCACGAATACAACTAGCAGAAGGCAACTTGAAGGCCGCCATTCAAAACACTATATTCAAGTGAAACAAAAAATCAATAAATTACAGAAGGACATTCAAAGGTGTGATAAAGAGAAAGTCTACCCATACCTTAAGGCTGACTTTACTTCTAATAAAACCAGCTATTCCTCAGATGAAAGCGCGACTGACACAAGGAGAGGCTCCTCTTCTAACAGTGATTCTAGCACGGGAAGTTGGGGCAGCAACTCCTCTAAACGTGCAGCACGCTCGACTTACCACAACTACCCATGCCACCCTACCAGGGTCCACCCATGTGGCAATACCTAGGGTTCCCACCAGGACCCCCAGGATACCCACTTGGACCACAACCATTCTTCCATGGCAACAATCAACCTTTTTTAGGAAGAGGTTGGGGCAGAGGAAGAGGGCTGCGAAGAGGAAATGCCAAGCAAGTGCACTGGCAGGAACAAACTCAGAATGCCGTAGAGACACGGAGCATGACGAGGGGGAAAAGAAATTAGTAATCAACCTCTCCCACAGAAACCTGACTGAGATAGAACATGGCGTTCTCCAGAAAGGTCTTGGTTACGTTCCTACACCCAAAACTGATAGGTTCAGAGACCAATGTGAGATTCACAGTCTCTTTCGCAAAGTCAGACTGAACGCGTTCTTCAAAGACAGACCCTCACCTAACAGCAACGACACGGGTTACTTTTACACCAAATAGTAGTATGGTGCCTAACGAGGTCCTGACCTTCGAGCAAGCTGTGCTCAAGGACCTTAAGGAGATCACACCTAATGCTCCTTTTAAGGACCTTTCCAATGCAGAATGGGCAGCTGTAAAATCACTGGCTGATGATCCCTCAATAACTATTAAACCGGCTGACAAAGGGGGAGCTACCGTCATAATGTCGACTTGTGACTATGACACTGAATGTCTCCGCCAACTCAACAACGACAGGTACTATACCCCCATCAGCGAGAACCCCACCAGAAGGCTCTCTACCATAATATCAACTATGGCATTTACAGCAGAAACAGAGGGGTGGATCACTAAAAAAGAATCGGATTTCCTGGTGACAAAAGACCCTAGAACACCATACTTTTACATTCTACCTAAAATACACAAGGGCACGAACCCAGTCCCAGGTAGACCTATAGTCTCTGGTATAGGTTCATTATTGGAACCATTATCTAAATTCTGTGACCACTTCCTCCAGCCACTAGTGAAACAAACACCAGGTTTCCTTCTTGACACCACGTCTGTACTACGGCTTATTGACGATTTCCCACGTCAGAGCGAGATCGATCTGTTAGTCACCCTAGACGTGGAAGCATTATACACGAATATACCTCAACGTGCCACCTTGGAGGTAATTGAGGATGCCTTCAGCTCCTCAGACTGGACATCACCTACACCAATACCTTTTGTCATGGAGTGTGCTACCCTTGCTCTCACTGAGAACTTTTTTGAATATAACAAGAAACTCTTCCACCAAACACAGGGCACATCCATGGGAAGCACATTCGCTCCCAGTGTGGCCTGTCTCTACGTGTCAGCTTTTGAGACCAGATCCATCTTCAATCCATCTAACCCATATTCAGGCAACCTGATTATGTGAATGAGCTATATTGACGACATTTTAGTCTTCTGGAAGGGAGACAGAAGGAGTTGTGAGGACTTTTGCCTGTGGATCAACACTCTGAATCCCTATCTCAAGTTTACCCATTCCATCTCCGATTCCACTGTAACCTTCCTGGACCTGAACATCATTCTGTCATCAGGCTCCTTGAACACAACACTATACAAAAAACCTACTGACTGCAATAGTCTCTTACTCTTCAGCAGTCACCACCCGAGGGCCCTCAAAACCAATCTACCATTCGGACAATTTCTCCGAATCAGGAGGAATTGCACATCCGTTGAGGACTACAAGGTGGAAGCTACTAAACTAGCATCAGATTTGCGCAAGAGGGAATACCCACAACAGACAGTCTCCATGGCTAAGAAGAGAGCCAGGAACAATAATAGAGAGGCACTGTTGGAGAAGACTGACAAAAATCCCACTGAGGCCATCACATGTGTAACCTCTTACACTCCTGTCTCTAGTCAGATCAGGAACATCATACGCAAACACTGGGACATTTTGAACACAGGTGATCTGGCACTGCCAGCCCCCAGATTCGCGTTCAAACGCACGAACAACTTGAAAGACCTACTGATACACTCCAGACCCAAATCCAGAACAGTACTGAGCCAAAGATGCCTATGGGACTTACCTCCAGTCACTGGCAATTACCCTTGCGGGTCTTGTGCAGTGTGCCCCCAAACTAAACTCACCAAGGAAATAACCTTTGCCAACAACTTCACTTGGAAGATAACGAGACATACCAACTGCAACACCGCCAATTGCAATTACTTATTATCCTGTCCGTGCGATCTCTTTTACGTGGGGATGACTACCAGACCAGTCAAAACCTGTATAATAGAGCATAAGAGCAACATCAGGTGTCACAAAATGACCACACGACTATATACCCATTTCTTAACAAACCAACATGCCTGCGACACACTCAGGTGGGTGATCCTTGAAGCACACACATCTATCACCCCTGACGCATTGTTCAGAATCGAACAGCGATGGGTACACCGTCTGGGTTCAGATAAGAATGGCCTGAACGAGGATATTCCTTGGAGCACCCTGAACAGCCACTAGTCTGGGAGACAACCCATTTTGTCACTAGTCTGGGATATAACCCATTCTGTCACACGACTAAGTGTCCTAATACAAACTGAGAAATTGTTAGCCCCACACTTATGCGGACACAACCACTACCACACGTCATCTGAATGCGCCACATACATTTATCTCACTATCAGGACATGGTACCCTTTACTGCGAGTGAGTTTAACATCTCCACACTGTATGTGTTTTAAACGGACGTATGTTTTATATATCACTCAGTAGATGCGAGCCCGACATGGCACGACTGCACATGGCAGCCTCAACGCACGAGTCAGCTGTCGGACACAAGTAGATCGATATATCAACTACCGCATGTTAGGCTTCCCTAGCCCCCACGGGAAGGTACGTTTCCAGGATGACGCTATGTCAGTCTACCTTGACCCGAGAAATTAAAGAGCATTCTTAGCATAACATGATGTTCCACTGACCAATTGTCATGCTAACAGTTGGCTAACCACATTACCATACTTTGGGTGGCCCTTTAACACAAGTAGAAACTTATAGCAATTAGCTGCACTCATAGACGGCATTTCCCCATATGCCTTCACCTTCCCAATAGGTACTACACCTATCATACACTCCAAGATGGCGCTCCACATTGTGAGCCTTCCCTCCATCATGGCCGCCACTTGAACTCCACTTGATGTCAGTTGATCATCACTCCAATCTCCCACCCTGACGCAGACGCTCCTTATTGAGCGCCATTTTCGCTGAGATATCTGCAGCCGGAACCGGGCATGTAGTTACCTTCCCGGAACCGGCACTGCATCGTAGGTCCTCCGCCGATTGGGCGCGAGCTGATGTAAGTATTGACCTCCTGACAACTATCGATGCCACAACTAAAGGTAAGACCCACCAACGCTTGAGGTGTTTAGCAGCTAACACCTCGCGGACTGCAGCTTGGTTACCTACGTTTTAGGAACCGGCAGTACGCCGTCTTGAGGAAACGTACTCCAGGTGTCTCGTGATTTACTGGCAGCTACGACGTTGGGACTGTGTGTCTGAGTTGAGCGCTAGATCCCCTTGGGATCGAACATCGCTCAGACCGCGTCCTGATGCTGTCATGCTAGTATTGGGACCATGGTCCACTGACCCTAAGGTGGTGGACTGCATGATTCGCTGACCTCGAGTGTGGCGGTCCGCACTTGCTACAAACCTAACGCTGGGTCTACCTTCACTCAACCTAAGATGCCTACCACAAGCATTTCCTAGACCTGGTTATACTCACCTTGCCCCCCCCCCCTACCCACCCCTCCTCTCTTTCAGGACACACGTTGAATTAACGTGTCCACTCCATGCCGCTATTGGGCCAGTCTTGTTTAAATTTTAGGTGAGTGTTGACATCCCAAACCTTCTGTGACTAGGTTTTTACTTTACTTCACTTTACTGTACTACTGCCCAAGTCCTTTTTAAACCATTTCTAGTATACCACATACGTGATACATACATTTTACTATTGCACATGCAACGCTCTAAACCTCATATGATGCTCACAATGTATGCAATGGTAACGCTAATAGGTGTCGCTGACATGCTTTAGTTAATACGCAGTCCTCACAGGATAGTCATGTTGTTAATGATTGTTTTTATGTTTTTCTGTTCTTTTATTTTAGATTGGCTACTGCACCCACGGACACCACACGCCACTGGTGCTATCATACTGGTAATATCTAGGTTACTATACCCCATTACCAGCCATTTAGTGTAGATTTCAACTCTCTAATTAGGTCCTGAAGAATTGCCGCCTGATCCTTTTTAGGACAACTAGGGCAAGAAACATGTTGACCGCATGAATTATAGCGCAACTGCCTATAACATCACTATAGACAGTCGCCATTACTCTATTTAATCGGGGTGGGAGACAGGATTATTAAATTGGTTGCCCTGATCCTCCCATTTCCCTGTTTTAACTCACTTGGTCTTTTAGAAACCACAACACTACACTTCTACACTTTAGGGCCCCTTACACACACCTCACCATACGGCAAGGAATAAAAGATCTCCGCCAAAGAGCCCCCACTGAGGGTGCCCGTCGGGTATTGCAGCGCCGACCCGACGAGGAGCATGCCCAATGATGAAGCATGACACCCAGCGGGCTGGGTGTGTGAGGGCCCTAATTCCGAAAGGAAGGATTCCCCATCCTCCCTCTTGGTAGCCAGCTATTTGCACCTACTCCAAAGCCACTGTCAGCCTCCTTAGGAACTGCATACTCCTTTCTTTGTTACTGGTATCAGCGCCCATATGCTGGACCTTTAAAGCCCTTTTTGTCTCTCCTTGTTGTTAACATTTCCAGGAGTTTACTCATGAGTGGAAGGAGTGAAATGGGGCGGTAGTTTGTCAACTCAGTTGATGGTACATGTCCCTTTTCTGGATCGGGAGCACTTGTGCCGCCTTCCATTCGTGTGGGAGTCTTCCTTTACTCAGAGTGGCATTTAATATAGTGCAGATAGTGGGGGCTAGTTGCGTGGCTAGTGAGGCAAACAGGTTGCATACCAAAATATGACCTGCTCAAATTGTAGATCAGATTGTATGTCTACCTTACAGATACAGAGAAGTGGAAAATACATGATATTGATGCTACAAAGATGTAGAGCTGATGAATCAAAATTAGAAACTGAAACTACAAACTTCAAAGTAATTTCTCGAAGAATATACACAACACTGGCTATTATCTTTCATAAAGGACTTCATACAACTTCAGGACACTACACTGTGTATTCAACTGGATGGACAGAATGCAACGACAGCAAGATCAGTTTTAAACACAAACTACCTTTCAGACTTCCAAATTCATATCCCTTGTTTCTCCAACCAAAGTTTTAAGGAAGATTAGCATTTAAAGAGTGGTATACAGTGTTTGTTTTTTTATGAATGATCAGTGTGTAAGACAGATTCGGCCTACCAGAGGTGATGTCTTGAAAATAGACTCTGAAATTTGAACACGCGTTACATCTATTTTGAGCAATGGACTATTTAAATATCATATCATTTTTTTAAATATATTTGTTTATAGTAGTTGTGTACCTTTAGCTAGAATAATTTATTGAGTGTTTGTAGTGAGTGCGAGGCATAGTGTCACTTATTGTAGTGTAATACTGTGCAGTTCTGTTTTTTTTTCTACAATCTACATGATTGGTTTTTCCCCACTGTTCAATGATGATTTTTTTATACAGTACATTGTGTACGATGTACAGGTATAAAAGCTGAGGACAGTAAAAAACGGAAGATGATATGTTTCAGACAAATATATAAGTGTTTTACAGTGTTACAGTTGTGTACTGCTTTTATATTAACATAAATATTTATTTTTCAGAAATTTTAACTTTACTCTGAAACTTAAATATGTCACAATAACATGTATGTCTGTTTTTTCTCTTTTATAACAGATCAATGCATTCAATTTTGGGATATATATTGGAAATTAATTCTGTATATAATTGTTATAATATATATATAAATAGATAGAGTAACAGACACCCTAGGACTCACTGATACATACACTAACATACCCTTGGAAACACTAATGCATTCACTGACATACACATCCATTCACTTATACACACACTTACACACTCTGGGACTCACTAATACATACACCGATGCATTAACTGACATACTTTCTCACTCAGTCATACACACTCTGTCACACCCTAGGTCTCACTAATGCATACACTAACACACCCATGGACACACTGATGCATTCTCTGATGGAATCACCCACTCACTCATATACACACTGTGACACTCTGGGACTAACTGATACATACACTGACACACCCATGGACACACCAATCCATTCAAACAGTTACTCATACATACCCTGAGATGCTCTAACCCATGGATTCACTAATGCATTCACTAACACACTCACACCCATACCAGTACTTACACAGTCACGCCCTGATTCTTAGGACTGCACATACATCTACTCACTCACCCATGCAGCCTCTCATACACATACTCACTCACTAATACAGCCACTGACATATCCACTCATATACCCATACAGCCACCTACACACTGAGTCACTCACTCATAGAGCTACTCACACACCTACTCACTCACCCATACAGTCAATCACACAGCCACTTTCTCACCCATACACTTACACCCACACCCACTCACTTACTCAACAGATACTAACATGTATTCACTCACCTAAACAGTCACTGACACAAGCATACACTCACCCATACACCCACTCTCACAATCACTCACTCACCCATATAGTCACTCATATACCCCAACACTCACCTATACTGCCTTTCACATATACAGTTACTCACCCATATACCACAGACATATCCACTCACTCACTGACACAGCCATACACACACTCACTCACACTAACAGCCCTTCACACATGCACTCACTAACCCATACAGCCACTGGCTCACCCATTCACTAATCCATACAGGCAGTCACACACCCCCTCATACAGACACTCAGACACCCATACAGGTACTCAGACAACCAATAACTCACCCATTTAGCCACTCATGCACCCACTCACAGTCCCCTACAGCCACTTAGATACCAACTGACATACTGATATAGACATTCACACAACCAGTCACTCACCCATATATTCACTGAGACACCTAATCACTCACTTATACAGTCAGTCACGCACCCACTGAATCAGCCACATAGGCACTCATACACTCTGGTATATATATATATATACATGTGACCAAGATCTCGTTTGAGATCGAAACGCGTCGTTTCTGTTGCCGAAAATAAACCTGTAACACTTTGCAAGCCTTGAAACTGGAGTGGCTCGTTTTTTCCTGCCAGGATTGCAGGGATCAGCTTTGCATATATATATATATATATGTATCAATTTTTCCGCTTTGCTGTCCTTTTATTTCCCCAGGAACTCGCAAAAAGAGAAACGGACTCCAATTTCTTCGTGCCAGTTTATTTTAAGTGCATGAATGTTGCCATGACGCGTTTCGGGCTCAGAAGCCCTTGATCACATGACATGTCAGTGCATAATTCCCTTATTTAAAGTGACAGTGCAATAGACGACATTGAAAACAGACTTTCGTTCTGTTTTCTTATTCACCTTTTTCTTTTTTCTTTTTACTTTTTAGCAGCAAAGTACATACAAATTTCATTTATAAATAGCGTAACAATAATTTGTATACGCTATCTAACAGTGAAAAAAATATACATATCCACAATAATATCTGTATAAATATACAATAAAATATTGGATAAAATATTGCTTTGAGCCTATAAATACAATTGAGATAAAAGGATCTAGTTGGTCTTGTAAAACATAACTTTGAAATATAAATATCAATATAAACAATGTGTACACCTTGTACACATAATGCAGCTAAGGCATCTCCCCTTGTTGTTTTACTGCAATATCCACATTTAGCTCGTTTTTGGGACCAATACTTCTCAACTGCTAACAATAATATATTATCTCTTATGTCTAGCTGCTATACTTAAACATCCAAAACAGTCGTCTAAAATATTTACATACAAACAGTGTTAAAAAATACTAAATATAAAGTGCCAAAGTGCTAACTAAAATAACACCATTTGTAGTGAACATGTAGTAGTGTTTTGATTAATAAAAACATTAAAAAAGATTTTTTGATTTTTTTCTTCTTTCTTTTACGGGAAATGATAGAGGTTGCGCGCGATTTAATAAAAAGGTAGCTTGCTAAAATTAATTAGGATCAATCCTACAAGCTGTTCTATATTAACAGTTAACTTTCAATTGTTAAACTGTAAGAAAAATTGTTTATACACTTTTTATTTCATTTTACAATGGTACCAAGTGTTATTGCCGACCGAGTTTCTCAACCTGAGCTTTTAGAGCCACGTATACAAGTCCTCAGTAGTATTTAAACCATTAGGACTCTTACTATCAAACTCTAAAATATAGTGAGTTTCTAATTTCCTCAGGTTAGCCTCTCTATTGCCACCCCTTCTTAATGGTGGTATGGAATCCACAACAAAATATTTTAGATCTTCTATTTGATTGTTATGGACTTCCCTGAAGTGGCGAGCAACTGGGTAACTTGGGTCAAAGTTGGTAATGGCTCTCATGTGTTGGAGGACTCTCTTGTGGACTGGCAGTTTAGTACTGCCAATGTACTTAAGTCCACAGGAGCACTCCAACACATAGATGGCATATTCAGTTTTACAAGTCAAGGACTTGGAAATGTTGGTGGGAGTGGTCCTAAAAGGGGTGCAGTATGAATTTTTGTTGACGCCCAACTTGCAAGCTTTGCAAGTTAAACATTTTCTGAACCCCTTTTGTCCTGAAAGCCAATTCTTACTTGAAACAATCTCTGGGCTGCTTTTCACTAAATAATCACTTGTTGAAGTTGCCCTTCTATACGTAACGGTAGGATTTTTGGGGATTAAATCTCCCATTGTAGAATCATTGCGTATTATATGCCAATTTTTCCTTATAATTCAGCGTATGTCCTCTCTCTGTCTACTGTACGTCAGAATTAGTCTGGGATTGCTAGTTTCAGAAGTGGACTTAGGATCAGGTTTTATGGTGGTTTTAGATAGAAGGTCTTCCCTACATAGTTGGTTTGTTTTTCTGATAGCTGCATCTATATATATATTTATTTTTACACAAAGGACGCGGCACTCCAAGCTTGGATTTTGCTTAATTTAATGAAAGTTAAGCACCCAGACCAACGCGTTTCAGCCCTCCCACAGCTTTGTTCACGATTAGTGAGTCCTTCTCAGTTTCTACTATTTAACCCCATGTTTGCCTTAATGCGGCATTGTGGGAGTTGTATTCAATTACAAATCTTAACAAAATATTTACATTTTTACACGAAAAAGTTGCAATCTTTCAGGCTATTTACATTTGATTACAATGACCAGATATATGCTTTACATATCATGATGTTAAAACACTTAATCACATGTATAGTACCTTATTGGCAGGATAGTGAATTATTAGCATTCATTACATTGCGTTTAGAGTCTTTGGTATTCATTTACATATTTTCATGTATTTGGGTATAGTACCCTTATCATTGGCCAATTTTCACAATGTAGCAGTCTTTTTCTTATATTTAAATCAACTATTCCTTTAATCTAGATGTACAAAGAGTTCCTCATCGTTATTGATACCTCCGGGGGTGTTTTTGTTCTTAACCTGATGATGAAACGTGATTCCATTTGTCTCAATTTCTTCATTCTATTTCCCCCACGTTCGTCCTGAGGTATCATATGAATTCCATAATAACTCATGGCTCTCCAATTACTTTTTTGACAGGACGCCATGTGTTTAGCTGTTGCATACGTCATGTCTTTATTTTTCACTGCTCGAATATGTTCGAGTATCCGTTTTTTAACGTACAGATGGTACTTCCGACGTAGATCATCCCACAATTGCATTCAATTACATAGATCACATATGTTGATGTACACAAAAAATTTTGTTCAATTTTGATGATATTTCCATTGGGTTCTATGATGGAACTCTTATTCTTCCCAATTTTACAGGCCTTGCACAGATTGCATTTTTTGAATCCTTTTTGTTGATTAGTAAGCCAGTTCTCCTGTTCAGTTTCCTTAAAATGGCTTGTTACTAATACATCTTTGAGGGATTTCGTTCTTCTGTAAGTGACCATGGGTTTTTCTCCTAGTATTTTTCCAATATCTGGATCCCCAGAGATTAAGTGCCAATACTTCCTGATTTTCTTTACTATTTGGCTGCTTTCTTTGCTGTATGTTGTTACAAATCTTGGAGGACCATGATCTTCATGTTGTTTAATTTTAGGTGTGTATATATATATATATAGCCAAACAAAAAGGAAACGAAGGAACAAAGTTTCCACGAGCCCACTGATCATATGTAGGAATGTTTATTGCACAGCTGAAAAGGACGACGTGTTTCGACCACGTCCGTGGTCTTGGTCACATGATCTCATCCTCAATTCGAGCTTTACTTAAAGGTACATGTATGTCATGTCACATGTGATCATAAACATAAAGAAAAGTGTACATTTCAATCATGTTACACATATTGAGAAAACATAAATTAACATTATTGCCGATACCCGTGTGGGGATGCCTGATGTATTTTAAAAAATACATACATGTGGTGATGATTTGATGCAATTCTTATGTGTATCATGGTGTGTTAAGGTCCATGGTGTGTCTTGCTAGGTCCTTGCCGGCGGTAACCAGCTGTGTTAGGGGATTGTAGTATGGGTCTAGTGCCCATTACAATAATTGCTCTCCGCTAATGGAGGCTCAAGTGTTGGGCAACTAAGGCGGCTAATATGATGGCAGAGTCTGCTGACTTATGACAGAGATACAGGTATAGTACCTTCCTCTCATGTTGGAGGTTGAAGAATGGAACGGCCCAGTTGGGCTACCAGAGGTAAACGCCTGTTGCAAAGTGTGTAAGTATGTGGTGTTTGGGGTCTAGTATCTAAGAGGACTACAGGGTGTTGACTATAGTGACTAGGAGTAGTGAGGGACCGAAAAATCTCCATCAACTCCAGTGCGCATACTTTTAGCAGGGGTATATAGTTCTGTGTGAGGTCTCTGCCACATATCTGTAAAAGTCAAAGGAAAATCATCATTAGCAAGAGCTTAGTACCCCCTTATGCCAACATATCAGATTCAAGCAATTACTTAGTGATCAACATAGTTGTAAAGACAAATGGTCCAAAATTCCTGGCATCCATTCATATGGCATGTGTTAGTGTGAACAGGCTGTAAACAAAAATGTGTGAGGAAATGAAGTGGGGTGTGAGTTATCTGCCAAGGTTGGTCATGATGTATAGACATTTCTGATTTACAGGTGAGAATACATCTCTTCATCTTGGTTAAGTCCATCTGGGAATTTCGTGCCAGCCAGGAGGATGAAACGAGATTCCAGCTTGCGCAGGGCTGCTTGCCGATTGCCTCTTCTAGGATTAAGGTTAACTGTGTCCAGCCCAAAGAATCTAGCTTTCGCCCAGTCACCCTCATGCTTGTTGGAGAAATGCCTAGCTGTACTGTAGCTGTAATCCCTATTCGTGATTGCCCTCCAGTGCTCCAAGATTCGCTTTTTAACAGGGAAAGTTGTAGAACCTATGTACCAGAGGCCACAGGGGCAGACAATGGCATATACCACGAAATCGATATTGCAAGTAATCAGTTTCGGAATCTTCCAGCGAGTCTTAGTTCTTTCTAAGGTAATCTCAGACACATTGCTGCTATTCCTGCAGGCTTTGCAATGACCGCACCTGCGGAAGCCCTTGGTTTGTTTAAGCCAATTGGTTTCCTTTGTCTGCAGGTGACTATGTAGGAGAAGGTCTTTTAGAGAAGCGCTTCTCCTGTAGGTCATGGATGGCATGGTGCCTACCTTATTTACTAGGATAGGATCCTGCCTGAGAATGTCCCATCTATTCCTCAAGATCTTACGTAGCTGGTCTGCCTGTCTCAATATCTCGTGATGAACCGTATGGGTTCCTTGATCACTTCTATGGGCATTCTCTCAGATGTCATTCTTTCTAGGATCTCATCCCTGGATTGTTTCTCTACTCGTATCTCTGCCTGTTTCAGTGCCTTGCTGGAGTAGCCTCTTTCCTTAAACCTTTCTTTTATGTTCTGTTTAGTTTGTTCATAAGCCAACGTCATGCTACAGTTACGTTTGGCCCTTAAAAACTCGTTGTACGGTATTCCCCATCTAAAGCTGGGTGGATGGGAGCTGGATGCATGCATGATAGAATTACCAGCGGTTTTCTTCCTAAAAAGCTTAGTGCCGATCATACCATTCTCTACAGTAAGCTTCAGGTCAAGGAAATCTAGAAACTTTGCTGTAGTGCCTGGTGAATTTCAGATTGACAGAGTTCACATTCAAGGAATCAATGAATTGGTTAAGATCACTTTCTGTCCCTTTCCAAACAAAGAAAATATTGTCAATGTACCTCAGCCACTTTTTACATTAAAGATCCAACGCTCTGTGTCCTCGTTCCAGAGCACCTGCTTCTCCCACCATCCCACCATCAGGTTGGCATAACTCGGGGCGAAGCAGGTGCGCCCATGGAAGTCCCTTGTAGTTGCTTAAAATGCTCTTTTTCAAAGACGAACACATTTTCCCTTAAACATTTCTCAATCAACTCAAGGAGCATCAGCGTATGTTCAAGATATTCAGCATTGCGAGTTTTCAAGAAGAATTTACATGCCTTCAAACCATCAGTGTGTCTAATGCTCGTATATAATGCCTCTACGTCAAGACATACTAGCCAATGATTATCCCCCGTGGTCACATCTTGGATTTTTTGTAAAAAGTCAGTAGTGTCTCTCAGATATGATTTAAGATTTTTTACAAAGGGAAAAAGAAAATGGTCTACGAATGTGCTGGTGTTCTCTAGGAGACTATTCTTGGAAGATACTATTGGTCTACCCGGTGGATCTAAGGCATTCTTGTGAACCTTTGGTAGGAGGTAAAATGTAGGTGTGGTCGGTGTCTTATTCTCAAGGAATTGTTTTGTTTTGATATATATATATATATACAAAACAAAACAATACCCTTTCAGGCATAGAGTGATGCATAAATTATGCATAAAAAGAAGCAGAGAACTCTGGGTAGTTCTCAAGTTTAGGTGGAAAGCAGCTCCTGTATAAAGCACTCTCAATTCATTTCAGGTTGGCTTGGTTGTTATTTTACCAATTCAAAGCTGTAATACTGTGTCTTGAGCGGTAATTGGCTTTTGTCATTTTACAGCTCGGCATGGACAGCACTGTGCTAGTCCTATGCTTAAAGACTTTGCTGTAGAAATGGCAAAAGACTTTGTTCCTTTCTATCTCGGCATGGATGGCACTGTGCTAATCCTATGCTTAAAGACTTTGATAGAAAAGCAGACATTTGAGGTGAGCAGATCTAGAGTGTCGCTGGTGTGGAGAGTGCTCTATACAGGAGCTGCTTTCCACCTAAACTTGAGAACTACCCAGAGTTCTCTGCCTCTTTTTTTGCATATATATTTATATATATACACACATATATATTTATATACACACATATATATATATACACATATATATATATATATATATATATGTATATATATATATATATATATTTCACAGATTTCCTCACCGTCGCGCCGCTGCGCTACAAGGAAGGCCCGCACACCAGGTTTGTCTAAGCAATGTTTATTGTTCACTGACGCGTTTCGATTTGACGGTCTTTCTCAAAGTTGGGGATGCATTCTGGCAGTGTCATCTTTATAGGCAGAGAATTACCGCCAAACACAAGTGGGGATAAACATAGGGAAAAGACTTTGGCATTCATAATACATCATGCCATAGGGAATTTAAAGAAAACAGACTCCCTGGAGTCAACAAACATAATGAAAAACATATTTGTAAAAAATGTATGTCTTTTTCCCAAACAATATTACAAACAAAAAATATATAATTCGTTATGTGTGAAAAGAAATTAAATAAACACATGATTTAAACAAGAAAAAACAAGATCCTATTCGGTTTTCCATGTTAACCTGATGAGATGCAAGTGCATATTTCATAAATTGTAACAGACATGTCCTGAATGCCCAAAAAGAGGGGGGGGGGACGTCGAGCCTACTGTTAACTGATAATGGTTGGTCCAGTGACCAACGGAGCCCTTCAACAGTGTTATCTGCGGGGTGAGAGAGGTCAAGTGACTTAAGAGAACAAATACTAGATGCGGGTTATGGTTACAAAAGGGGCTGGCAAAGAAGAGAAAGGGAAAAAACGAAGAAGAAGAAAGAGAAAAGGGAAAGGGGAAGATAAATTCTCATCCTGGTGTCCCTTGAGGTGGGGTCTGGGTTCGTGCGGCAAAGGCTATAAACTTGGAAAGGGGGAGCTTATCCCAGATGGACGTGGAGCTCCTCGTCCTGATTGAGGCCTCCAGGGGTCTTGCTGCAGAGGTGAATTATATAGCGGGATTCCATTCTCCTCAGGGCCTTCTCCCTGTCTCCACCTCTGGTACTGGTTGGTACCCTGTCAATACCAAAGAATGCAATTCTTAGATTGTCAGCCGGGATAGAGCTGTGTACAGAGTTACAATGTCTGGCCATGGGATATGCTACATCATTGTTCCGAATCGCCCTGAGGTGCTCGAGAATGCGTTTCTTGACTGGAAAGATGGTGCTGCCCACATACCTCATGCCGCACACACATACGAGCACATATACAACATAGTCACTGTTGCAGGAGATGAAAGGCCTGATTTGGTGTTTTTTCCCGCTTGGTAAACCTATGGATTTGATGTTTGTGCTGTGTGTGCATGCCTTACATTTGCCGCATTTGTGAAACCCCGGGAGTTCTCTCAACCATGTGCTGCCTGAAGACCTGCCTGGTTCAGTTACTGTGTGTACTAGCATATCATTCAAAGACCGGCTCCTACGGTATGTAATCTGTGGATTGGGGCTTACCAATTTTCCTATGACTTGATCCAGCTTTACTAGATGCCAGTGTTTTCTGACTATGGCCTGGACCTGAGTACAACTTGAGTTGTAGGTTGTGATCAGCCTGATCTCGGGTTTGTTGTCAGCGCGTGGCTTAGGTTTGAGCAGAGTCATTCTGTCTATGCCCCTAACCTTACGCCTAGCCTCCTCCAGTACCCCACGTGAGTAGCCCCTCTGCAGGAACCTGTTGACCATACGGTCCTCCTCTAGATCATAGGCTCTCTGAGTATTACAATTCCTCCTAGCCCTGAGGAGTTCCCCATAGGGGATGCTGCACTTGAGTTTAGGTGGGTGGTGGCTCCTGGCATGCAGGATGCTGTTGCCAGCCGTCTCTTTTCTGTGTACTCTGGTTTCAAAAATCCCATCCTGTACCCCGACCTCTACATCCAGAAATTCAAGCTTCTCTGTGCTGGATTTGCTAGTAAACTTAAGGTTTAGGTCATTTGTGGAGATAGCTTTGAGGAAATCATCCAGGATATCTTGCGGTCCATCCCAGATGAGAAAATGTCGTCAATGTACCTGGTCCACAGGACCAGGTATTTGGTGTACATGTCAAAATCCTCAGACCACACATATTCCGCCTCCCACCACCCCATAAAAATACAAGCGTAACTAGGCGCAAAGCAACTGCCCATGGCAGTCCCTGTCAGTTGTTTGTACCATTGCTTGCCAAACATGAAAAAATTGTTTTCAAGGCAGAATTGGAGTATCTCAAGCAGTAGGTTGGAGTGGTCATATGTGGCAATAGGTCTGTTTTTGAAGAAATATCTGCAGGCCTGGATTCCCAGTTCATGTCTGATGCAGGTGTAAAGTGACACCACGTCAACTGTACACAGGATGTAGCTGGGCTGCCACGGTGTGTCTGAGATTTTGGATATAAAATCCATACTATCCCGGCAGTAAGTTGGCAGACTACATACATAGGGGAACAGAAAGTGGTCTAAATAGATTGAGGCATTCTCCAAAAGACTGCCAATCGCTGAGATGATAGGCCTACCTGGTGGCGTGGTGCTGTGCTTGTGTACCTTAGGTAACAGATAAAAACATATATATATATATATTACCTACTGGCGGTCACCAGTAGGTAGTTATAGTTAGGACCTACTTTCCATAGGAAAAGCGTTTTTGATTTGCCAATTTCTTTGGCGCTGTTTGACGAATCTTGGCCAAATTTTCCAAACTAATGGCCCGCTCCGGTCAGCTCCTGTCTTGTAAGTTTCGGGGTGATTCGTCAAGCGGAGGCCGAGAAAAAAGGGGGTCCCAAAACGCGTTTTCTCCATGTTCATTTCCATAGGAACTTTTGTCGCGACTACAGCCCGAACTGCTGAACGGAATTACACCAAATTTGGCAGAGAGGTAGCTCTTGGTCCAGAGTGCACTCTTTGCTTTAAATGGTGTAAATCCGTTCAGTAGTTTCTGAAAAATTTAAAAATAAAAAATATTGAGATCTGGTGACCGCAGTGGATCCGCAAATCCTCCTGATCAAGAGCTTCATTTTGATTGGCTGTCAACACTCCAAACCAAGAAGTGTTGGCAGCCATCTTGTGACTCGGTAAAACCGAGTCACAAGAAAAAAGGGAATAAAATGATTAAAAAAAAGAAAAGGGGGCAGGGTAGAAACCACCTAGGCCTGGTCAGGGCCAAAAAAAGCATTTTTATTTTTTCAGCGGGATCCGCACTGGGTGCGCGAATCCCACCGGAAATATTTTTTTTAAATTGAAGCGCGGTGTCCCGCGCTTCATTTTAATGAGCCCCCGGGTGGGCCAGGACCCGGTGGCAATATGCAAAATATATGCAGGGGCCGCCACCTCCCCGGGGCTTTATTAATTATGCATGGGGTCGCCTGTGCAGGGGGCACGTGGCCCCCCACAGCCCCAGGGACCGCCACCTCCCCGGGGCTTTCCATAATTATGTGCAGGGGGGCCTCGACGGGCCCCTTCAGCCCCAGGGACCGCCACCTCCCCGGGGCTTTACTTAATTATTCACGGGGGCCTCGCAGGCCCCCCAAGCCCCGGGGACCACCACCTCACTGGGGCATTACTTAATTATGGGGGGGGCCTCGCGGGCACCCCAAGACCCGGGGACCGCCACCTCCCCGGGGCTATTATAAAAAGTAAGTGTAGGGGGTTCGAGCCCCCCCACACTGCCCCAGGGACCACCACCTCCCCGGGGCACTAATTATTGAAATGCGGGGGTCCGTTGCGGACCCCTGGCTCCGGGGACCACCACCTCCCCGGGGCTTTAAACTTGTTGGGAAGGGGGCCGCCACCCCCCAGGGCCGGCTCCAGCAATGTCCCGGGGTGCCCACCACCGGGACATTGCAGTTTGCAATGACAGGGCGGGAGCACGGCTCCCACCCTATCATTGCAAACTTGTGCTTCGCTTCATGGAAGCGAGAGCAGTAAACCTGCTCTCGCTTCCATGAAGCAAAGCAGTATTGCTTTTGGACAAGGGGAGTTGCATGTCAGCAGTTTCCCTTGTCCAAAAGCAATGCCAACCCCCGCAGGAGGCCGGGAGCTGGCTGGTACCGCGGGGGCATTGGGGCTCCCCCCGCGGTCCCCAACGTAAGGCCAGGACCCAGGGGATGGGGTCCTCTGGGCCATAATTGGCCTCAGGAGGGGGGCCACGCGGCCCCACTCCAAAATAAAAAAAATAAAAATCCAGGCTGGCCAGGCCCCATGGGACGGGGTCCCGGGGGCTATAACTGGCCTCAGGAGGGGGGCCACGTGGCCCCCCTCCAAAAATAAAAAAAGGAAAGGCTGGCCAGGCCCTGGGGGATGGGGTCTCCGGGGCCAATAGTGGCCCAGGGAAGGGGGGCCACGCGGCCCCACTCTTGTAATAAAAAAATGTAAAAAAAATTATAAAGAGGCAAAGCCCTAGGGGATGGGGTCCTCGGGCCGAAATTGGTCTCGGGAGGGAGGCTGCGCGGCTCCCTTGCCGTTCTTTTTTTTTTATTAAAACATAAAATGTCTCAGGCCCTGGGGGATCGGGTCCCCAGGGCCAACAAAATATTAAGAGAAGGAGGGCCAGACAGCCCCCCTTCTAAGCAAAAAAAAAGGAGGAAAAAACCGGCCCCTCCCTGCACCACTCTGCAAACACGCCTCCTGGTGAATTCTGGGTTGGGGGATTAAGTCCCCTAGAATCTTAAGGGTCCTTAGGGGCCAACCAGCCCACCAGGTACCTCCAGTAAGCCCCACGCAGTGGGATTGCTGAGAGATGGTCCGAGGCCACGCCCCTTTTTTCACCACTCTGCAAACGCGCCTCTTGGCGCATTGCTGGTGGGGTGATGAGGTCCTCTTGTGTCCTGAGGACTGCAGGACTAAAGTGGACTTCATCCCCCGAGCAGCAGTGCGCCAGGAGGTGCGTTTGCAGAGTGGTGTAAAAAGGGGGCGTGGCCTCGGACCACTCTCAGCAATCCAGCTCTGTGGGGCTTACTGGAGGTACATGGTGAGCTAGTTGGCCCCCAGGGACCCTCAGGATTCAAGGGGACTTAATCTCCCAACCCAGAACATGCCAGGAGGCACGTTTGCAGAGTGGTGGAGAAAGGGGGCGTGGCCTGTGTCCACCTGTCAGCAATCCCACTATCTGGGGCATACTGGAGGTATCAGGTAGGCTAGTTGGCCCCTGAGGAGTGCCAGCAGTGAAGGGGACTTTAATTCCCATCCAAGAGCGCACCAGGAAGCGCGTTTGCAGAGTGGTGGGGAAAGGGGGCATGGCCTGCTATGAGTACTTAGCAATCCTGCTGTGTGGGTCTTACTGGAGGTAATAGGAGGGGTAGTTGGCCCCCAAGGTTGACCTTGGGGGCCAACTATCCCTCCTGTTACCTCCAGTATGTCCCACACAGTGCGATTGCTAAAAGGTCTTCGGAAGCCACGTTCATCTTTCTCCACCACTCTGCAAACGCGCATCCTGGCACAGTACTGGTTGGGGGATGAAATCCACTTTACTCCTGAGGGACTTTGGTGGCCAAGTAGCCCTCCTGGTATGTCCTACGCAGCAGAATTCCTGAGCGCTGGTCGGAGGCCCAGGCCCCTTTCTGCACCACTCTGCAAACGCGACTACTACGTTATAGTTAGAAATTAGCATTTAAAAAACCTTCGAAATTCACTGAAAAAAACATAGGTTTCAGGGACGTTATAGTTAGCAATTAGCATTTAAAAAATTGTAGAAATTCACTGGAAAAACCACAGGTTTGAGGGACGTTATAGTTAGAAATTAGCATTTAAAAAACCTTAGAAATTCACTGAAAAAACCATAGGTTTCAGGGACGTTATAGTTAGTTGGACATTTCACTCTTACAAAACCAGAGAAATTGGGCCGTTATAGTTAGTTGAGCTAACTATAACTCGTGCCCCCGCAATGCACTGCTGATGATGTCACATATTACATCACTCATGACATGGTCAGTGACATCACTGATGACATCACTGATGACATCTCAAATGACATATATATATATTACCTACTGGCGTTCGTCAGTAGGTAGCTATAGTTAAGACCTAGTTTCCAATGAAAAGCTTTTTTGATTTGCCAATATCTTTCGCGCCGTTTGACAAATCTTTGCGAAATTTTCAAAACTAATGGGGCACTCAGGTCAGCTCCTGTCTTGAAAGTTTCGGGGTGATTCATTAAGCGGGGGCCGAGAAAAAAGGGGGGTCCCAAAACGCATTTTCTCCATGTTAATTTCCATAGGAAACTTTTGTCGCAGCTACAGCCCGAACTGCTGAACAGAACTACACCAAATTTGGTAGAAAGGTAGCTCTTGGTCCAGAGTGCACTCTTTTTGTTAAATGGTGTAAATCCATTCAGTAGTTCCTGTGAAATTAATATATTTAGGAATATTAATTTCTGGTGACCGCAGTGGATCTGCAAACCCTCCCGATCTCGAGCTTGACTCTGATTGGCTGCCAACAGTTCCAACCAGGAAGTGTTGGCAGCCATCTTGTGACTTGGTTGAACCAAGTCACAAGAAAAAAGGTAAAACAAGAAAAGGGGGCAAGGAAGAAGCACTGCTCCCGCCCGCCATAGCAAACTTCTGCTTCGCTTCATGGAAGCGAGAGCAGGAAAACTGCTCTCGCTTCCGAGAAGCGAAGCAGAATTGCTTTTGGGCAAAGGGAGCTGCATGTCAGCAGCTTCCTTTGCCCAAAAGCAATGCCAGCTCCCCCAGGAGGCGGGGAGCCGGCAGTGACCGCATGGGCATTGGGGCTCCCCTCGTGGTCCCCAACATCATGGCCATACCCCGGGGTATGGGGTCCGCAGGGCCGAAAATGGCCTGGGAGGGGGCCCACTGAGCCCACCTCCCTTTTTTAATGATTTATGTTTTAAAAAGCCATAAGGCCGGCCCCCGGGGGATGGGGTACCCGGGGCCAAAATCGGCCTGGAGAGGGGGACCGCACAGCCCCCCTCCCCTTTAAAAAATAAAATAAACAAAGGCCTAGGCCCAGGGGATGGGGTCCTGTCTTGTAATTGTCCTCAGGAGGGGGGCTGCGCACCTCCCGCCCTTTTCAATTTTTCTTTTTTTCTTTAAAATGGCTCAGGCACCGGGGGTGGGGTCCCCGGGGCCCAAAAAGGTCAAGGGAAGGGGGGCCACACAGCTCCCCTTCCTAAAATAAAAAAAAAAGAAACCAGCAACTCACCAGAGGCCTGGCCCCCTCCCTGCAAATGCGCCTCCTGGCCCGCTCTGGGTTGGGGGATGAAGACCCTTCACTGGTGAGGGTCCTTAGGGGCCAACTAGCCCACCAGGTACCTCCAGTAAGCCCCCATTTGCAGAGTGGTGGAGAAAGGGGGAGTGGCCTGTGTTCTCCTCTCAGCAATCCCACTGTGTGGGGCTTACTGGAGGTAACAGGTAGGCTAGTTGACCCCTAAGGACCCCCAGCAGTGAAGGTGACTTCAATCCCCATCCAAGAGCGTGCCAGGGAGCGTGTTTGCAGAGTGGTGGGCAAAGGGGGCATGGCCTGCTATGAGAACTTAGCATTCCTGCTGTGTGGGACTTACTGGTGGTAATAGGAGGGGTATTTGGCCCCCAAGGATGTCTTTGGGGGCCAACTACCCCTCCTGTTACCTCCAGTAAGTCCCACACAGTGGGATTGCTAAGAAATCTTCGGAGGCCACGCCCCCCTTTCTCCACCACTCTGCAAACACACCTCCTGGCACACTACTGGTTGGGGGATGAAGTCCACTTTACTCCTGAGGGATTTTGGGGGAAAAGAAGCCCTCCTGGTACCTCCTGTAAGTCCTATGCAGCAGACTTCCTGAGTGCTGGTCGGAGGCCCAGCCCCCTTTCACCACCACTCAGCAAACGCGACTACTAGTTAAAGAAACATTTGCAATGTAATAGGTCTCGCATTTGCGAGAGTTAGAGCTATTGGCGTTGTAAATGTAAACGTTTTTTACTAATGTTTTTTCGAGTGGAGTGGATGTACGTTGTGTGTAGTGGAATGATGTGGTATGTTGTACAGTGAAATTATGTGAATAGAAAGTATGTGGTATTTAGTGTATAGGAATTATGTAGAGTTGGATTATGTGTTATGGAGAGTAATTATGTGGTGTGGTAGTCTGCGTTGTGGAGTGGTAACCTCAGTTTTAGTCTTCCTCATTTCTATAGAAGCTAAACTATAAACTCAATAAGACAAAAAAAGAAGGAACCACTGAGGAGCACTTCTGGACCTAGTTAGAGGTATGCGCAGGGCCACTGGAATTATGTGACTGTTCGGCTGCACCGATTTTCGCATAATTATACATTGTCCGCATTTGCCACATAATCCATCATCTGCTGCATAATCTGCAGATCTGAAGAAAAAAAACATTGTTTCTAGCTCAAACAGCTCAAACGTTACCAAAAGTGCAGCGACAAGTGTTTCAGTGTGGTGGAAGGCCCTTTGCAAACCTGGAATGGTCACCTGTTACTTATTGCTAAATGTGGGTGTTAAATTGGTACTAATGGTGCGCAAACCTCTATTGCTTCTTTCTGCACTCCTCTTGCCTCTTTCTGCACCGCTCTTCCTGCACCTCTCTTGCCTCTTTCTGCACCTCTCTTGCCTCTTTCTGCACTTCTCTTGCTTCTTTCTGCGCCTTTCTTCCTCTTTCTGTACATGTCCTGCCTATGTAGGCATAGTTAGAAATTAACATTTAAAAAACCTTTGAAATTCACTGAAAAAAACACAGGTTTCAGGGATGTTATAGTTAGGAATTAGCATTTAAAAAACTTTAGATATTCACTGAAAAAACCACAGGTTTCAGGGACGTTATAGTTAGGCTGACATTTCACTCATACAAAACCAGAGAAATTCAGCCATTATAGTTAGCTGAGCTAACTATAACTCGTGCCCCTGCAATGCCCTGCTGATGACGTCACATATTACATCACTGATGACATGGTCAGTGACATCACTGATGACATCACTCATGACATCTCAAATGAAATCACTGATGACATCACTGATGACATCATCCACTTAATATCTGATGCACCTCCTCACACCCTAATTTAACCTTTCATACACCCACTCTAATATACAGACTACCATTCTCGAAACCATAGACACACCAATACCAGTTAGTACATACCCACTCACTGATTCATAGGTCTACACACACATCCACTAACTCACCCATACAGTCACTCATACACGCAGTCACTCATCAATACAGCCACTGATATATGCACTCATGCACCCATAGAGACACTCACACACCGCCACTCACCCATAGTTACTCACACACCTAGTCAGTGACCCAAAGAATCAATCGCACTGCCATTTACTCACCTATACAGTTATACACACACCAACTCACTAATTCATACAGATACTAACACATACTCACTCTCTTCTACAATCACTGACACACACTCATCCATACAGCCACTCTCACAATCACTCACTCTCACATAGTCACTTATATACTCCAACACTCACATATACTGCCTTTCACATATGTAGTTACTCACACATATACCACTGAGACATCCATTCCCTCACCAACACAGCCATACGCACACTCACTCACCCATACAGCCCCTCGCAGATGCACTCATAAACCCATACACTCAGTGAATCACCCACTCACACATCTATGCAGGGAGTCACACAGCCCCCCACCCACCCACACAGACACTCAGGCACCCATACAGGTACTCAGACAACCAATCATTAACCCATATAGACACTCATGTAGCTACTCACGAACCCATGCAGCCACTTACACACCAACTGACAGACTGATACAGACATTCACACAGATTAGTCATTCACCCATGCATTCATTAAGACACGTTTAATCACTCACTTCTACAGTCAGTCACGCACCCACTAAATCATCCATTCAGACACTCATACACCCACTCATTCTTTAATACACCTCTTCCTCCAGCAAGAATTCACGGCACAGAGGTAAATTTTCAAAAGTTATTTATTGGCACACCAAAGTGCAAAAACAGGTTAAAAGGATGGTCTACGCGTTTCGGCTTCCTAGCCTTCTACTGGACCATTGAGTCCCACCGTCTATAGCGTCTCTTAAAGTGCACAAGTGTTACTTTTTACTGCTCTTGAGCAGCTAGACTGTTCATCCCCATATATAAGTGATGGCAAATTATATCACCATTTGCAACAGATTATCAGTGCAGTATTTGGGAAATACTAAGAGTCAACATGCCAATTGAGGGCCCACTGAGGTTAATAATACTCTCTTACGAACAGTATCGCATGGAGCTCACTGTGAGCAACAATTATTCTCCAATTGGGACTCAACATCCCAGCATGCATCATACTAGATGAACGGACTGCGCATGTCCCACTGGGGGTCCCTGCATGTTTTAAAAGCAAGATTGGAGCCATCTGCACAATACTGGAGGTTGCCCATGAAGAAGAGGCTGTGTACTCGAAACGCGTCGGCAACGAACTTACCTGAAATGGAGATGCTGACTTTCCCTGAATAAAGAAACCGTTGTTTAACTACTGCGAGTGCGCCCTTTGAATGCTTTTGGGCGATTGTTGAAAATATAATTACCACATGGCTGCCCTGCTGTGAAAGGACGCACCGTCTCCTAGAATCGGAGGGGCTGCGTGACATGCTGGAACTGTGTCGGAATAGCCACGATCAGTGCAGTATTTGTGAAATACTAACAGTCAACATGCCAATTGAGGGCCCACTGAGGTTAATAATACTCTCTTACGAACAGTATTGCATGGAGCTCACTGTGAGCAACAATTATTCTCCAATTGGGACTCAACATCCCAGCATGCATCATACTAGACGAACGCACTGCGCATGACCCACTGGGGGTCCCTGCATGTTTTAAAAGCAATATTGGAGCCATCTGCGCGATACTGGAGCCTGCCCATGAAGAAGAGGCTGTGTCCTCGAAACTCGTCGAAAACGAACTTACCTGAAATGGAGATGCTGACTTTCCCTGACTAAAGAAACCGTTGTTTAACTACTGCGAGTGCGCCCTTCGAATGCTTTCGGGCGATTGTTGAAAATATAATTACCACATGGTTGCCCTGCCGTGAAAGGACGCACCGTCTCCTAGAATCGGAGGGGCTGCGCGGCATGCTGGAACTGTGCCGGAATAGCCACGATCAGTGCAGTATTTGGGAAATACTAAGAGTCAACATGCCAATTGAGGGCCCACTGAGATTAATAATACTCTCTTACGAACAGTATCGCATGGAGCTCACTGTGAGCAACAATTATTCTCCAATTGGGACTCAACATCCCAGCATGCATCATATTAGATGAACGCACTGCGCATGACCCACTGGGGGTCCCTGCATGTTTTAAAAGCAAGATTGGAGCCATCTGCGCAATACTGGAGCCTGCCCATGAAGAAGAGGCTGTGTCCTCGAAACGCGTCGGCAACGAACTTACCTGAAATGGAGATGCTGACTTTCCCTGAATAAAGAAACCGTTGTTTAATTAGTGCGAGTGCGCCCTTTGAATGCTTTTGGGCGATTGTTGAAAATATAATTACCACATGGTTGCCCTGCCGTGAAAGGACGCACCGTCTCCTATAATCGGAGGGGCTGCGGGGCATGCTGGAACTGTGCCGGAATAGCCACGATCAGTGCAGTATTTGGGAAATACTAAGAGTCAACATGCCAATTGAGGGCCCACTGAGGTTAATAATACTCTCTTACGAACAGTATCGCATGGAGCTCACTGTGAGCAACAATTATTCTCCAATTGGGACTCAACATCCCAGCATGCATCATATTAGATGAACGCACTGCGCATGACCCACTGGGGGTCCCTGCATGTTTTAAAAGCAAGATTGGAGCCATCTGCGCGATACTGGAGCCTGCCCATGAAGAAGAGGCTGTGTCCTCGAAACGCGTCGGCAACGAACTTACCTGAAATGGAGATGCTGACTTTCCCTGAATAAAGAAACCGCTGTTTAACTACTGCGAGTGCGCCCTTTGAATGCTTTTGGGCGATTGTTGAAAATATAATTACCACATGGATGCCCTGCCGTGAAAGGACGCACCGTCTCCTAGAATCGGAGGGGCTGCAGGGCATGCTGGAACTGTGCCGGAATAGCCGCGATCAGTGCAGTATTTGGGAAATACTAAGAGTCAACATGCCAATTGAGGGCCCACTGAGGTTAATAATACTCTCTTACAAACAGTATCGCATGGAGCTCACTGTGAGCAACAATTATTCTCCAATTGGGACTCAACATCCCAGCATGCATCATACTAGATGAACGCACTGCGCATGACCCACTGGGGCTCCCTGCATGTTTTAAAAGCAAGATTGGAGCCATCTGCGCGATACTGGAGCCTGCCCATGAAGAAGAGGCTGTGTCCTCGAAACGCGTCGGCAACGAACTTACCTGAAATGGAGATGCTGACTTTCCCTGACTAAAGAAACCGTTGTTTAACTACTGCGAGTGCGCCCTTTGAATGCTTTTGGGCGATTGTTGAAAATATAATTACCACATGGCTGCCCTGCCGTGAAAGGACGCACCGTCTCCTAGAATCGGAGGGGCTGTGGGGCATGCTGGAACTGTGCCGGAATAGCCGCGATCAGTGCAGTATTTGGGAAATACTAAGAGTCAACATGCCAATTGAGGGCCCACTGAGGTTAATAATACTCTCTTACGAACAGTATCGCATGGAGCTCACTGTGAGCAACAATTATTCTCCAATTGGGACTCAACATCCCAGCATGCATCATATTAGATGAACGCACTGCGCATGACCCACTGGGGGTCCCTACATGTTTTAAAAGAAAGATTGGAGCCATCTGCGCGATACTGGAGCCTGCCCATGAAGAAGAGGCTGTGTCCTCGAAACGCGTCGGCAACGAACGTACCTGAAATGGAGATGCTGACTTTCCCTGAATAAAGAAACCGTTGTTTAACTACTGCGAGTGTGCCCTTTGAATGCTTTTGGGCGATTGTTGAAAATATAATTACCACATGGCTGCCCTGCCGTGAAAGGACGCACCGTCTCCTAGAATCGGAGGGGCTGCGCGGCATGCTGGAACTGTGCCAGAATAGCCACGATCAGTGCAGTATTTGGGAAATACTAAGAGTCAACATGCCAATTGAGGGCCCACTGAGGTTAATAATACTCTCTTACGAACAATATCGCATGGAGCTCACTGTGAGCAACAATTATTCGCCAATTGGGACTCAACATCCCAGCATGCATTATATTAGACGAACGCACTGCGCATGACCCACTGGGGGTCCCTGCATGTTTTAAAAGCAAGATTGGAGCCATCTGCGCGATACTGGAGCCTGCCCATGAAGAAGAGTCTGTGTCCTCGAAACGCGTCAGCAACGAACTTACCTGAAATGGAGATACTGACTTTCCCTGAATAAAGAAACCGTTGTTTAACTACTGCGAGTGCGCCCTTTGAATGCTTTCGGGCGATTGTTGAAAATATATATATATATGTTTAGGTAAAGCCATTGGCGTAGAACTAGGACTAATGTTGACAGTTCAGGTTTTTTGTTTTGAAAATCCGCTCACCCTAGTTGCCCTTACGCCCACTTGCGTGATGCAAGGGCGACACAACATGTTAAATCTAGCTCTTACTCTTCAGCTTATAGCCTACTCTTACTATTTTTGTGGGTGTTTTTAAATCCTGTTCTGCTTCAGCCCACTAATGTCATGCTTGCCATTTTTACTCTTTCCAGCTGGGTTTAACCTTGTCTTCGTTGCCAAGAACACAGACGACATTCTGACCTGGAACACAGACGACATTCTGACCTGGAACTATGGCAGCAAGACCTCTTCAAACATCCCACAGAATCCTAAAAGTGGACGAGCATATGTAAAAGATTCCTTTTCAAGGACCTGCTGGTGAGGCACGCTGTAAACAAAAGTGTGAAGATAAGGACTGGTGGGAATAAGGACTAAACCTGTTGTAAACCAAGGCCAGCAAGTACATAAGGCAACATAAGGCAGCCTTTTGGCGCCATCTTGTGGTGGGGCTATATTACTGAAGAAAGGCCTGAAAATTATTTTATATCAGTGAATGGAGAGCACTCTAGGTGGCCAAAATGTTATTTTGACTGGAGCGTTCATAATCCTTGCAAAATTCCTACTGTATGCAATTCAGGAACTGAACCCAACTTCCTTAATCATCATCCAAGTAAAACATCTTTCCACTCCTATAGGCCATCACATTTCTCCTGGGATATGAAATGCCATACCCCGACTGTACATTTCCAAATACAATTACAGTGTTACTTATTTGGAGTTCTTGCTTGCTGTCAATGTTTTTTTACAAAAGTCCTCACCATGAAACAGGGATCTCAACTGTTGTGATGCCGCAAACCAAAGACAATAAACGGTAAAGGCGTCTCAAGTGCTCTACACCGAAGATGATATAAACATTTCTGGTACTCAAGTTAGAAATGTCCTACCAATTAAGGGGTTTATATTATTCAACCGACCCCCTTAATTTTGCAGCAGTGTCCAGGTATTTTCTGTCTTATTTCATCAGTAAATAATATTTTTTCTAAAGCTATGAATTTTTAAAATTTACTTTTCAGAAACGTGCCCTCTTATGCGCACATTTTTCAAGGTCTGTCTAGCAACACTCCAGTTACATAATTCATTTCTTAAATGGTTTTCTCTGTCGGTAAATGTAAAAGACTTTTCCACAAGATTGCTGACCTATTGCAAATACAGGTCATCTCGCTCAAATGAAAAGAAACCGATATGTATTCCTCATCATGCCCACAGAAGTCAGAAAAAGACCGTTTTGTGTAGAACTATCAATGCTTTTAAAACTGCACTGTGATTTGATACCAAATTGGAAGCCGCGCTTGGAAAAATATGCAGATAATTCATTGGCCAGTGATTGTTCTGTACACCATTATTACGTTTTACAAATCGACAGGCCTCGGCATTTCCTGAAGAATGGGCGCTTTGATTTCTTTAAAATGCAAAACAATTTTAAGGAAGCATTTTTCAAAAGTTATCATTTTTCACCAACTCCAGATATTGAAAATCAGCTGCAGTTACATGACGGGGTGGGAAATGAGTTACATGTCACGGTGACAAAAGTATATAAGCCATGATGGGTCTGCTTTGCATGTACAAACGTATGTAACTACAGAAGGGTATAGAACCAGGGTTCTGAACAAGGGCTCTGAGTACTTGGGCCCGAATTCAGATTGCGAGTCGACTGTAAATTGGGGTTTTGTAGGAATTTGCACAGCCAAGACAATGTGCAAAATAAAATACAGTGCAGTTTTACCATTTGGAAAGATCCGCGCCCTTCGTTATTCCCCATTCCCTCCTAGGAACTGGATGAAAAACCTCAGAAGAAAGCACTATTCACAGGCAGTAACCAGAAAGATCTGGAACTCCTCAAGCTCAATGTAGGATTTGCACAGATTTCCCAGTTTTATGAAAGTCACAAAAATACTCGGGGTGCTCATGGGAAACATATGCAAATCATAGGGTTGCAAGTATATTCCTTAAGTATCTACACCTCAGTATTCTTCTTTTATTTACTCCTCTTGAATATGCAGGAGAAAGGATAGGGTACATTTACTTCAGCACACATAACTTTATGTTCTCTCCCTAGCGAAATCCTGTAGAAACAACCCTATGACTTACCTGAATGCACAGGCAATAGCAAAGCCAATAGCAGCTGGCCTTTCCAAGCGAGGGCGATAGGTAATTATTTATTTTTTATTGCAAGCATATTCCACACACATAAAAAATACAAAGAATAAATAAAGCATGGAGCTGCCCTAGCATTTATTTATTTATTTGAGGAGTTTTATATAGTGGGAACATGACCTGTCAGGGTATCAGAGTGCTGTACAAATAGCCGACAAGTGACACCTACAAAGGTAGTAAAAATGCAATAAGGAAAAGCAATCAGCAACACAGATGCAATATAATAATCGGTCTGGCAGATTCAAGATCCGGAGGTGCCCACAGGAAGATAGCCAAGCTGAGTTACTTCAGGGCTGCTATTGAAGGAATCTGTTCAACAAAAGTCTTTTTACTTCATTTTTGAAGGAGGTAGTCAAGCATTTGTGGCCATATACATATATGAGTACAATAAATTTTTTTATTTAAAAACATAAATAACCAGTGCATATAAAACAGAAAATATGGTTGTTTCCTAGCATGTGTGGGTATGTGGGTCTGTACCACCCTCAAGGAGAGGAAGAAGAAAAATACGGAACTATAGTGATGCAGAATCACTGACAGAATATCGAAGGTCAGAATATCGACCTACAACAATATCGCAGCAAGAATATCGAAGTCAAGAATATCGACATCCTATCTACATTATGGTAAGTACAAAAATATCGAAAAAATATATATATAGTTGTCAAAAATATCGTTGTTAAAAATATCGGGGTTTTTTTAGTTAAAAAAAAAAGTAAAATAAAGTAAATAATACATATAATTAAAATAAACATAGTTAAAAATATTTTTAAAAGTTTAAAAATTATAAATAATATATATATAATTTATAAATACATTAAATGTATACATATAATATATAATATATACACTTACTTATTAATATGTTTTAATAATTATTTTAATAACATAAATTATTTAAAAAAATCTTATAAATTATAAATACATCTATACACATAAAACAATAATATAAATAAAAATTAAATAAATATTTGTAACAAATTAAAAAAAAAAAATTTATTTTTAATCTTTTTAAAATTAATTATTTACTACATTAGCTAAAATAATACAAAAAATATTAGATAGTGGTGGGAATAAAATTACTATTCCAACTCCAAACAGTGCAACAGTAGGGTAAATGTTAGATAGCGTAGGGGTTAAAATTACTATTCCCACTACAATGAGTGCAACAGTAGGGAAGGTGTTGGATAGCGTAGGGGTAAAAATTACTATTCCCACTCCAGTGAGAGCAACAGTAGGGAAAGTGTGGGATAGCGTAGAAGTAAAAATTACTATTCCCACTCCAGAGAGTGCAACAGTAGGGAAAGTGTTGGATAGCGTAGGGGTAAAAATTACTATTCCCACTCCAGAGAGTGCAACGGTAGGGAAAGTGTGGCATAGCGTAGGGGTAAAAATTACTATTCCCACTCCAGAGAGTGCAACAGTAGGAAAAGTGTTGGATAGCGTAGGGGTAAAAATTACTATTCCCACTCCAGTGAGTGCAACAGTAGGGAAAGTGTTGGATAGCGTAGGGGTAATAAGTACTATTCCCACTCCAGTGAGTGCAACATTCGGGAAAGTGTTGGATAGCGTAGGGGTAAAAATTACTATACCCACTCCAGTGAGTGCAACAATAGGGAAAGTGTTGGATAGCGTAGGGGTAATAATTACTATTCCCACTCCAGTGAGTGCAACATTCAGGAAAGTGTGGGATAGCGTAGGGGTAAAAATTACTATTCCCACTCCAGTGAGTGCAACAGTAGGGAAAGTGTTGGATAGCGTAGATGTAAAAATTACTATTCCCACTCCAGAGAGTGCAACGGTAGGAAAAGTGTGGGATAGCGTAGGGGTAAAAATTACTGTTCCCACTCCAGAGAGTGCAACAGTAGGAAAAGTGTTGAATAGCGTAGGGGTAAAAATTACTATTCCCACTCCAGTGAGTGCAACATTCAGGAAAGTGTGGGATAGCGTAGGGGTAAAAATTACTATTCCCACTCCAGTGAGTGCAACAGTAGGGAAAGTGTTGGATAGCGTAGGGGTTAAAAATAACATATTTATAATTAAAACATTTTTTTAAATAAATAATGATTTAATTATTAAATAACACTAAATTAATTATCAATACCAATAAATAATTAATAAAAAATAAGTACCAATTAATAATTAATTAACAATAAGTTAATGATAAATACCAATAAATAATAATTAACAAAAATTAATTACCAAATAAAAATTAATTAACAAATTAATTTCCAATATCAAAAAATAATAAGTATTAAAAATTAATTACCAATTAATAATTAATTAGCAATAAGTTAATGATAAATACCAATAAATAATAATTAATAAAAATTAATTACCAAATAAAAATTAATTAACAATAAATTAATTTTCAATACCAAAAAATAATAATTATTAAAAAGTAATTACCAATTAATAATTAATTAACAATAAATTAATGATAAATACCCAAAAATTAAAATTAATAAAAATTAATTACCAATTAATAATTAATTAACAATAAATTAATTATCAATGCCCAACAATAAAATGAATAATTACTTAATTAGAAATTAATTACTTCCCACCCTATCCCCCTATAAACTCACAACCCACTCCAATAATAAATTAATACACTTAATAAAATTACCAATTAATCAATTAATAAAAATTTATTACCAACTAATAAAATTTAATTACCAATTAATAAGTATTTAACAATTAAATAATTATGAATACCAATAAATAAAAATAAATAATTACTTAATTACAATTAAATTACTTCCCACCTTATTCCCCTATTAACCCACAACCTGCTACAGAACTAAAACGCAAAATTTAATTAAAAATAATTAATAATTCCTAAAACTTATTAAATAATTTACTATAATTAAATTACTTCCCACCCTATTCCCCTATAAACCCACAACCCGCTACGGTACTAAAACGCATAATTTACATAAAAAAACATTACTAACTTCTAAAAATTTTATATACATATTTAAAAATCAGTACAATACTTAACGAAAAATATATAACACATACATATAAAATACATAATAAAATACATATCACTAATATAAATATCGATATTAGTAACATCGATATTTTTGCTATCGATATTACTAACTTCGATATTAACAAAAACGATATTTCTTACCTTCAGGTCAATATTCTGGTCGTCGATATTCTTGATTTCGATATTCTGTCCCTACGATATTTAAAACTCGATATTACTGTAGGTCGATATTTAAAACTCGATATTTAGACTGTGCACCAGTAATGCAGTGGGTGAGGAAGGGGAATTGAAAAAGAGAAAAAGGAATTATGTAAAACCTTAAAAGCCAAAACCTCGTGAAAGGCAATTTCTAAAAAAATATTCTATCTATATTATCTTTCTTTAACGTTTCTATTCACCAGTTTAGGGAGAATGATCGACTATCTTGAACATAGAAATGTGTGAAGTTTGCAACATTCTGCTCACACTTCTTAAAGTACAAAAAATGGTGAAGTTTCAGAGTACACACTTTAATATCATCCAGATTCATCCGGAAGAGTAAAAACAAAAAGTAATAAATAGGTGCAGAAGAAAAGGACAGAAAAGCCAAGAATGAGAGACATGGTATGACAATGGCACATAAGAGAATGTAACGGCTCAATCAGAAGGAAGCTGTTGGTCTCATAGGTAGAAGTGGGTAACAAATGTGACTTTTTTGTCAATATGTCCACACAGTAAAATGTGCTATAAAAACTTCCCAAATTTGCTGTGTAGGCGACCCAGAGAATTGGGTGGATTGCGGGTGTTGCATGCAGTTAGTGAGATTTTCCTTAGCCAGCAAAAGGCTATCCAGGGAGAACCATCCTGCAGTGGCGGCTCGCCGAGGGGGTGCTGCGGGGCGGTGGGGTTGGGGAGGGGCAGGCTGGGGGGGTAGTGGAGTCCAACATACGACGGACAGGAGTAAGGTAAGTAATTAAATAAATAAAGCAATTTACCTTGCACGCGCTGCATCACCAACTCGGCGATGCAGCGCGCGCAAGGTAAATTGTTTTATTTATTTCATTACTTACCTTACTCCTGTCTGTCGTATGTCGGACTCCACTACCTCCCCCACCCTGCCCCTCCCCCGTCCCGCCGCCCGCAGCACTCCCTCGGCGAGCCGACACTGCCATCCTGGCTCATGGGTGTAAAGCAGGCTCCCGCAACTCCAGCAGCGCAAGGTGAGGCAACCCTTTAGGGGACCACCACCCCCTCAAGGAGCCCCATTGAGCCCATGACCAATGAATATCTGTGAGATATAGGAGACTCAGGGGCCCCTCATCACATTCTGCAGGAGGAACCCAACAGTCCCCATTATGCCACGGTCCACATTGACCATAAACTTGGCAGTTTGTTGTTCATGAGTCTTTTGTGGGCTGTGTCCTGCCGGATTACATTAACGCTAAGTGGAAGCAAGTCTACTCGGATTCGCAGTTTCGCATCACTTTCTGCTTCCACTTAGAAAGGAATGATAAGAAAATTGAGCTCTGTCCTACTCATGGCAGGTTCCTCCTTCATGCTGGTGCCTGGAGCGTCTCATTTTTCGAAAAGCTAAATAGGAAAGTTAAACAGTGCAAAGGGAGAAGACAGAAAAGGGGGAGGAGAAAGACAGTTTAATCATTCAAAATGAAGCCGTACAGTACCAGGGTGAACGTACCTGTTAGATGCAGAGTCAGACTTCTGCTGCAGTTCTCTCCAAATGATACATTAAGGCCCATTACGATACCGGGCGTAAAAAAATCCGCCACCCATGAAAGCGGCAAAAATCCGCCCGCCTACACCGTCTGAATACCGACCCAGCAATCATGATGCCTCGAACCGAAAACCGCCAGCGGCGGTAAAAAACACAAAATACCGCCCGCCCTTGCCCGAGTCGGAGTCAAACCGCCCGCCACGGACGGAAAGACGCACGACAACACAAAACCGCCCGCCCTCACGGTCGAGACACCGCACGTGAAATTACGATCGCACCGACATGAGCGCGGAAAAACAACAAATACACCGCCCGCCAGCGTAAACAACACTGAAGAAAATGGACACGGCAGAAGCCATGGCGGCCACGTCCCTGCACAGAAACAGCCGCGGACTCAAACAAACACACACAACATGGCAAACAAGTCCACACAGCAACCCACGCACAAATACACAGACAAAGTACACATCCCGAAAACACACCACCCCTGGACAAACAAATAAACTACAAAGCCCAGAACACCAGCCACAACACACCTGAAAACAACAGACCATCAGGACACACCCAAACAGGTAAGTACAAAAGCAGCCCCTCCACAGACCACAACCCCTTGCAACATTGCAAAGCAGAGAGGAGGAGAGGACACAGTGACACAGCAAGGACAGCAGCACACCACAGATACGCACACATCACACCCACCACCACCACCACCACCAAACACCGGCACCACAAACCCCCTGCACATCACACATCACACACCGCACCAGCACCACAAACACCATGGCATCACACAGAATGCCCAAGTTCACTTCCACTGAGCTGACGGTCATGGTCGACGAGATCGTCAAGGTGCACACACAAATCTATGGCAACCAGGTCCAGCACACACCACTAGCCACCAGAAACAGAATGTGGAACAGAATTGTAGACCAGGTCAATGCAGTCGGGACCGTACCCAGAAACAGAGGAGAGATAAACAAACGGTGGAACGACATCAAAAGCCTGGTCAAGAAGAAGGAGAGCAAAAATCGAGAGCTGGCTGCCACGACTGGCGGAGGGAATCCCGCGCATTACAAGACCTTCAAAGCGTGGGAGGAGAAGGTGCGAGTCATCATCCATCCGGAGATCCTCACCGGATTACCAGGGGGAGTGGAGGCTGGTAAGTACAAACAAATGTATGCCAGCACACCGCTATGTACTCACATGCACTACCACCATGCCATAGCTCCGAGGGACAAACACCCCCATGTCCAGTACACAATACACAACACATCACTCACACATGCAACAGGCACCACCACACACACAGCCCAAACATATCAACTAACAAAACCATGGGGGCATGTGTACACACAGCCAGCCACGTAACTACCAACAGGTCCCCTAGTACTCCAGAAGCGCCACAACGAGCACCCCCACACCCATGTGGCAGCCGTAGCTGCACCAACCGACAAGTAACAGGTAAGTAGCCGCAACACAAAGGCAGTGGGTGGGAGGGGGACAGCTGAAGTACAACACCCACCAGGCCCCTAGTCCTACAGCACAGCAAGGCGGAGCACCCCCCACACCCATGTGGCAGCCGTAGCTGCACTAACCGACAAGTAACAGGTAAGTTGCAGCAACACAAAGTGCAGTGGGTGGGAGGGGGACAGCTGAAGTACAACACACACCAGGCCCCTAGTCCCACAGCACAGCAAGGAGGAGCACAGCCCACACCCCACACCCACGTAGCAGCCACTGCAGTGCACACCGGCAGCCGACAGGTAGACATCCCGCCCCAGGACAAACGGTGTCAGTGGGCGTCCAGCCATCACCACGACCCATAACACCGCCCCCACCCCCACAGACCTGCAACATGGAGCACCCCCCGCCCATAACCATGTTGCATCCAGTCCAGTGCACGCTCAAAAACAACCTGCAGGTGGGAAACTGGACAGGGCGGGGTGACTGGAGGCATGAGGACTGAATTACGACTAACACATGGGACATGTCAAGTAGCAGAGGAACACGCAGCACTGCTCCCTGTCACAACCATGTGAACAATGTGCACACGGACATGAACCACAGAGTCACACCCCACATGACCCATCACAGACACAGCAACACCCAAGGAGCCACGTCTGCATGCACAAGTCACACTGATTACAGAACCACACGGCAGGCACAGTGCAACCCATCACACACAACTGCAACACCATCGAAGTCCTGTCCATGTAGCCCCTACTGCCTGTCAACCACACATCCCACAACTACGCCCATGTAAGACATACCACACTAGACGCAACAGCGTGGAACAACATAAATGCACACGAACACCACTGGACCCATCAAACACACAGACACACAATGCACATACAACATACCATCCATCTCATCCGTCAGCCCCAGTCACATGAAAGGTATGTCATCCGAACAGCTGGTCCACATACAGTAGTCACGCAAAGAAACATGCCCATGACAAATCATGTGCCAGAAGTGAATGAAGCGCACGTCACACTGTGAGCAACAACACACATAACATGGGCCACACCCCCCGAGCACTGCATTGATGCACATGGCACAGGGCAGCACGCACACCAAGGAATTGGACCATCTGCAATACGTCGTGTGGCACACAACCATCACTCACTCATAACAATGCGTCCAATTACATGGCCAGAAATCACAACAGACAGCAAATATGCAGGGTATGTCAGACATACACACACCTCAGACCATGCACTGTCATGTTGCCACAACACATGTCACGTTCTGCACCCATGGCTCACAGTATGTACCCCCAAAGCATAGTTCATCTCAAATGCGTTTCAGGGGCTGACCCCCATTATGCCATCTGCGTTTCTAAGCGTTCCATATGAACCCCCAAAGCATAGTTCATCTCAAATGCGTTTCAGGGGGCTGACCCCCATTATGCCATCTGCGTTTCTAAGCGTTCCATATGAACCCCCAAAGCATAGTTCATCTCAAATGCGTTTCAGGGGCTGACCCCCATTATGCCATCTGCGTTTCTAAGCGTTACATTTGAACCCCAAGAGCATAGTACAAACCAACCTCCACGATGGGTCTGGAGTCCGCATACACCAGAGCCACAAAAAGCAGGAGCACAGCAACACACCCATCGGCATTGCCAATCCGTCCCATGCCACATGTCCACAGCACACAGTCCCATTGGCATGCCCACACAACAACAAATAGCACAGCCACACACACGGCTCCGGGAAACCTGTGCACGACTGTGCACGAACTGTGGATGTCAGACAACCTATACATACTTTGTCATGTGCAACACAATAACATATCTCATTCCCCCCACAGGTGACGAACTGCTGGATGCTGGAGATGGAGACAGCAGCCAGCACAGCCAGCCTGCAAGCCCCCAACAAGGACTCACGGATGTGGAGGATCTGTCCTCCTATTCGGACACGGACCACCCAGCAGGCCCATCTGGTGTGGCAGGGCCCAACCGCACCCCAGGCACCCTCCCACCCACCAACCCATCATCCAGGGCTGATGACCACTCACAGCCCCCTGCTGCCACTGTCGTAGCGGCCACTACCACTGTTGTGGCGGCCACTCCCACGGTCGTTGCGGCCACTCCCACTGCCGCAACCACCACCACCGCCGCGACCACCACCACGTCATCACTGGCCCCAGCCCCAGCGCAAGTGGTGGTCCGGCCGACTGGGTCCACCCTGGGAGCCACAGCGAGGACCGTGGTGAGCAATGTGGCTAGTGGGCAGGTCGGTGGCAGCAGTACTGGTAGGAGGAGCAGGGCCAGGCCAACGCCAACTGTGCCTGGGAGCCAAGCCCTGCCGCCAATCGACAGAGTCCTTGGGGCCTATGAAGAGGCCCAAGGCGAATGGGCCAGGTCGGCAAGCGACACGCGGGAGGTCCTTGCGGTGTTGAGGTCCATGGACGCCCACATGGCCCAAATCGCGGACCTCATGGGCCAGCTGGTGGTGGGGGGAGGGCACAAGCAAGGCCAGCAACACCACCTCCGCCACCACCTGCTGTGGCGCAGGTTCGTGCAGCATCGCGTTCCCCTGCGTCCACAGCGAGTGAGCACTCCTCAACCACCACCAGCGGAACATCAACACCCCCCTACCAAACGTGGAAGGGGCCGTCCGAAGAGGAAACAGGTGTCCAGAGAGGACTTCGCCCGCACCAAACGCCAGTGAGTCAGCCAGCCACCTTGACCACCTACTGCATTGACTTGTAATACGATCCTACCCCACACTGCCATGTGAATGGCATGTGTCTGTTGGACTGTGGACATAGAACTCCATGGGTACACCTTGACCATCACGCAGCCATGACCGTCAACTCATTGTCACAGCTTGCACCACATTTGTCATCACCTTGCACACAATCACATGTCACCGCTGTTAATAAATACACCTTGATCACAATCGGCTTAATGTGTCCTGGGTTTATTCCACGATGTGCAATCGCCACCATGAGCAGAATAGCATCTGCTGTGTGGCATGTCGATGGGACAGGAGAGGCTGCAGGGACCTAGGGGTGAAAAACAGAACAAGAGTACATTCAATGAGTGTGTCACACACTCATCACACAGTACTTGTCACCAACTACAAGCAATGCACACATATCTCAGAGAGCAACAGGGCACAATGCTACAGCCACTGACAGTGGCATACCAACCTGGACATGGACCATTGACACACAGCACTCAGTGAACAAAAGGCCCCAGTAACAGAGCACACATACACCTGCACAACTACAGCTACATCAGCCGTCGTACATGGTCACTCACCGTCAAGTGAAGTAGCGGGCGATGAGCTGCTGACGCACATTCACAGCTTCATCCTCTCCACTGTCCTCTTCACTGGAGCTGTCCTGGTGTGCAGGCTGGGGCCCTGGTTGATCCCCGTCATCCACAATTAGGGGGATCTGCTTTCGAATGGCCAGATTGTGCAGCATGCAGCACGCCACCACTATCTGGCACACCTTCTGTGGGGAGTACGCCAGCGCACCCCCGGTGCGGTCCAGGCATCTGAACCTGGACTTGAGGAGGCCAAAGGTACGCTCGACCACACGTCTGGTCCTCCCATGTGCCTCATTGTAGCGGTCATCTGCTGGGCTCCGAGGATGTCGCAATGGACTGAGCAGCCAGGGCCCATTCGGGTAAGCCGAGTCACCTGGGCGTGAGGGACACAGAGAACCGTTGCAATTCAAACAGGACAGTAGACAGCATCCTTAAGCCAGCACGCTACACAACTCCACATACTCACCAACAATCCAGCCACGGTCCTGTTGCAGATTGGTCATCAGTCGTGGTAATATGCTGTTGCGCATGATGTGCGCGTCATGGGCCGAGCCTGGGAACTTTGCACACACGTGGGAAATGACCATGTCCGCAAGGCACACCACTTGCACATTCAGGGAGTGCGTGTGCTTCCGGTTGCGGAAGAGCTGCTCAGTGGCCTGTGGTGGGACAAGGCCAACATGGGTGCAATCTATGGCACCAACGACGTGTGGGATCTGTCCAAGGGCATAGAATGCACCCTTCACTGCCGCCAACTCACGTGCCCTGGGGAATCTGATGTACTTGTTCCTGTACAGCATCATGGCTGCCAGTACATCCCTCAGCACCATGCTGAACATGGGCTGGGACATCCCACCTCCACTGCCCACTGTGTGCTGGAATGACCCAGTGGCGAAAAAATGCAGTGCAGCCATCACCTTAGCCGTGGGGGTGAATGCTGTCGGATACACCCTGCGAGGACGGAGGTGGGGTTCCAACATGGCACACAGTCGGTGCAGGGTTGGTCGGTCCAGGCGAAATTTCCGGGTGACCTCAGAATCCTCCATGTCCGCCAACAATTGGTAAGGGCGGTAAATGTTTGGTCTCCGCCTAGGAAAGATGGAAGTGGACACATGTCAAAGCAACACGCCACATGGCATTTGCACATACACATAACTGATATGACAGAGCAAGAACTAGAGTCACAGAACAGCTGTCATGCAGGGACAGCACAGCCACAATACACTTACACAGGTCTCCCACCAATAGCAATGGGCAGTGACACAAACCATTGCTATGTGCATGCACATGGGGATCGAGGCCTCAATGACCTGTGAGGCGTGCTGATGGGGACTGACTGCATATTCGGCAAGCGGCAACACCACGGCAACATGACTGGCTGCTGTGCATCACACTGCTTCCGAGGCTGGATGAGTATGGCACACACCAACGACGATGTGGGCACAGGCTGAGCGGCCAAGACAAGTGGGACCTGTGGCACGAGGGGATATGAGACAGTCATTGGTGTCACCACTGCACCCTATGTGCAGCACTGTACGGATCACACCTCCAGAAGCATTGTCAGGTGTACACATTGACAGCCCCATGCCAACACGGCTGTGTGCTTGCAAATACACATCACATGTGACACGTAACCTTGCACGTGCCAAGTGGCAGATGTACATAGTGAGAGATGACATGCGTGTGCATATGCGTATACCATGCACCCATGCCAATGTGCAGATGATGACATGCTAACAGACATGTGGGGGCCGGCCACTGGCCGTCCCTGCCTATGCACACGGCATGTTGTGGCCCCGTCCATTGTGCACCTGCACCCACACGCACATCATGGCCACACCTGCAGATGCAGTGCGCACATCATACTGTGTGGTGCACATGGCATCAGCGGACTGTCACCAACATGGGCCAGGCCATTACGGCCAACTCCGATGACCCTCGCGGTTGCACCCTGCGTGTTCCACTATGGAGGTAGGCGTCCCGGGCCAGCTGGGTGCAGGCCAACGTCTGCAATTGCCAATGCAGGTCTCAGTGCACTTGTTGCTCGTGTGAATGTCAGGCTGGGCCATGCTGCCCCTCTCAGTCCCAGCAGGCCTGGCCTGCACATTGACTGCACAATGCCAGTAGGTGACAGCACCGACTGCCTAGTGGGTTGCATGTGTCTCCTGTGCTGGACCCTCCAGATGGGCGCTAACTCAGTACTGACTATTGGACACACCATGTCTCGTGATAGGGATGTGTGTGTGGGATGGTGGCACTGAATGTGACCTCCGTTGCGTGGTGGGCCATGCACAGGGCGAGTACGTCGATGATTGCGCAGTGTTGGTCACAGTGGGTGCACCCACACAGATGTGTTGCCCTATGTTCATTTTCTATGTCCGCATGATAATGGACTGTAGATGTGGGCAGACTACACATTGGTCGATGTGCTGTCAATTTGAATGTGCCTTCACACCAGGCACAGCTGCCCCTGCACATGTGACCCCTGCTGCACTCGCTGCTGGGTCTGTGGAGCTGATGCACCATCTGTGCGTGGGGCGGACAGCTCTCCTCACTTCCGTCATTGCGCATGTCATCACTTTGCCGCAGGTGACATGGATCATGGAGGGCCCACATGTATGCGTGGGTGGCCTCAACAAGTGTGTCCAATGGTTGTCACCCCCAGTCAGTGCTTCGAATGTGAATGATGTTGTGCTGGTGCTAATTTCAGTGTGGCGGGTGGGCGGGGCTAGGTGCGGGCTTACATGCAGGACATGGGAGGGTGATCGGATTAGCGACTAGTTGCAATACACACGGGGCACGTCTTTTCCTGTCCACATCAGGGTCATTCCTTGAACTCACTGACAGTACTACAGTCGTCTTTGTCCCTGTCCTCATGGCCTCCCCTCGCTCCCCCAATATGCATTTGCACCTGTGGGGCTAGCGCATGCAGATGCAGCCCCAAGCTCGCCCCGGAGAGGCCAAGGAGTGTATGTGTGGGTCCAGTTGAACGAGTGGTCTGTCTCACGGCATGATGTGTGGCGGGACGCCGTCCACCTGCGTGGTGCCCCGACTCGAGACCCGGGCAACATAGACAATGCATAGCAGTCTCCGCAGTCCGGATACACCACCTGCGACACACAGAGGCTGTAGCTGCCCTAGCGGCCCATGCCGCGTCCATCTGGGGCTGATGGACCCACACATTCACTCTTTTGCCTCACTGGGGCGGGCTCGGAGGTGCTTGCGCACGCGCTGGCTTCTCTGTTGCAACGGCATGTGACGTGTGTGGAGATGTAGGCAATGGGTGGGATGGTGCGAGCCACCTTCCGTGACGTCACTCCTGCTCGTGACGTGTGCGTCCCCCAATACTTCCATATGACTTGAGCCATGCTACACATTGAGGATGTTTTGCCTGCGTGATGTGTCCCGGAGGAGCGCGCCGAGTCCTCTCCCCCACCATGCTCCACTGCCATCCCGTGCCCTGGATTGCCTGTGCAGGTTGACAATGTTGGGGATACACCTGGTCGGCAGGGGCTGTGTGTGCCTTGTCAAGGGCCTGGCGGGCGCACAACAGGATCCAGCTTGTCCACAGAGGGTGGGCTGACGTGTACGCCTGATACCGCATTGTTCGTGTGCCCGGCTGCTGTGCACACACGTGTTCACATCCCCCCCGACAGGTGGCCTTTAACATTGCCCAGGGAAGCGGTAATGTGCAGTTCCGGACCCCTCCCGACACAGCGTGTTTCAACTTTGCATGTGCGCATCTACCCGTCACACCCACCCACCTGAGCGAAGCGTCACTCCCGCTTCACACGACACATGTGTGTCTTCCACAGTTGTGCTACTCATTTGCGTTGACATCCAATGACAGTGGACTACATAGTCATGTCACGACTGCCGTGTACATCACACACTCTCATCATCTCACATTCGTACTTGTGAAAGGAATCAGCAGAGACAGTTTCTTTCTTCAAACCATGTATTGTGACTTATGTCCTCTGTGATGCAGTATAGTGGACACTACTGGCAGCGGAATGCATGTGGAGGATATACTGAGCATGATTACACATAGCTAAGGGTGTAGGGGTACATGTGATTAGCTGTTGCATGTGGGATGTGGGCTTCAGAGTTACATCTGCTTGGCCGTTGCTGTGCTAATGTTCATTTGCAAATAGCTGCGGTGCTGCGGACTTTGACACAGACGGTATACATTTAGCCTACCAGACCGCTTGGCATCATGGGCACAGTCCATCTCAGTTCCATGTGACAGGTGTGCTGCTGTTGTTACTCATGCACGCGTGCGTGTGAGTTGACATCAGGGCATGGGCTTACGTGCATGCAACGGCGTCCCACTTGTTGTTGCCATATGGTGGCTACTGGACATGTCACAGTCACTGGGGTCGTGTTGTTGTTGTATGCACTTGTCGTCCATGCAAAGGTCCTGTTACGGGATTTCCGGGGAGGGGAGAAGGGGTGCAGCTCTCACATACTCCAGCCGGGCGATTCCTGTCCACTGTGCGGTGCATATGTCCATGGGCGCAGGATCCATGTCATGGCATAGTTGTACGTGCAGTTCTGTCCATGTGGGTGCGATACACATATCCCATGCCACTGCCTCCCCCGATACATGCAGAGTTCCTGGATGTGATGGGGAACAGAGTGCATGTCCCGGACACATCCGATGTCATGGCAGTGTCGTTGATGGTGTGGTATCAGTTGCAGGTCGTTTGGTATGGCTGTTGTAGTGGTTACTGGCCAGTCCGTGCGGAAGCTAAGCATGGGTACAGTGTCGGACATCATGGCTCACTTGGGGGATTGCGTCGGGGTCCTACGAATTGACAGGTTGACAGGTATGCGATGGCTTCCTGCAGGGCTTCCATTTCATTGGTGGTATACATGTTTGCCAGCCAATGTAGCGGATGGTGGCTGTCACGGTGTTGTTCGTAAGTTGTCCCTTGTAGGAGCATGATGGGGCATGCTGGGTGACATTCGATGTAGCTGTGATCCATGATCCGTCGTGTGGAGGCACAGTGGTCCCATTGCAGTGTGGGTCCGATGTTCGCCACATACGTCATGCCCCCATAGGCTGAACAGACCCTGTCGTGTGCGTCCAGAGGGTGGAATAGTGGTAGCAGGTCCGCCCTTGGACATGCCGGGTTGGAGAGGCACAACTCCACAGGATGGTGGAAGGGACACCTCCGACAGTAGAAGACGGGTATGACGCAGCTGAACAATGCGATGCGGTAAGTCAGTCGGTAACTTACGTTCAGCAGGGATAGGGGTTCGCATCCCAACATCTGTATCAGGTTGTGTTTGTACAGCTTGACCTGTCTGGCGTAGTTGGGTAGGTGTGTTGTAGGTGCCATTTTGCTGCGGGGCGATGTGGTGGCGTGCTCCGGCTGTGTGTGCAGTCTGCAGTGTGCAAGCTCCGAGGTTGCTGTGAGGTCTGTGATGGTCGTAGGGGGCAGGACTTGTGTTCTGTTAGCTTGTGCGGAGGACACGGGCCCTCATCCCACGTGCTTCTCTGAATGTTCAAGGTCAGTGGTGTGTGACTCCTTCCAGATAACTTGCATGGGAACGGCATGGGGGAGTTTTATATTTTTTCTTTCCCGTTCGGTATGTTCTTAGGTGATATGCGCTATCTGCCCTGTGGTCGGTTTCCTCTGCATGCCTGTGTTGGTCTTTTTTTGGGACAATGGCTGTATTCTCCGGCTTGTTTAGTCGGGTTGTGGTTTCGGAGTTGGAATGGAAGGTCATTCAGTGCTGTCTGCTCTCCCGTGTGTGGGCGGCAGGCTGTGTTTCCGCTATGCGTTGGGCCTTGTGTGTGGGTGTCATTCTTGGGTCCACCTGTTGTCGGTCCCCGGGCTCTTTGGTGTTCCGTTTTGTATGTCTGGTTCATGGGTGCAGGGTGGTATGGGTGTTTCTGTGTGGTACTGGCGTACCTCTTCCCGACGGGGCCCATGTTCTGCTGGGTGGTGTTGCCGCCGCTGTGTGCTTCGCCATGTTTGTCACACAGGGGTGTGTCCTGATGTTGCGTGACTTCACTGACATGTGGGCGTCGGTTGTGTGACGTTGGGTGTTGTCCGTGAATTGGGCGTTGGGGACATGACTGTGGCAGGCCTGTCACGTGTCATGTGCGTTCTGGGTGTGGCTGGTGTGTGTGGTGCTTGGTTGTGTCCCTGTGTTGTTTGTGTGCGACGCATACATGGCGTTATGGTTGGGCGCTGAGTTGTGCGCATGTGTGGCTGCGTCATCGCCGCTGTGCTGCGGTGCCGTGACGGGGTCGTTAGTTCCTGGTCCCAGGTGGTGTGCCCATGATAGTTGCGAGATGTTGCAATTTGCCCTGTGTTACATTTGTGGGTGCAGTGGTGGATGTGTCTTGTCCACGCAGGGGTGTTGGGGGGTGCCATGTCCTCCTTTTCCGCACTTGCACTGTGTGCGCTGTTTGCGTGCCCTTGTTGTGTGTGTGCCTACCTGCATCTCCGCGGTACGTTGCCTCCTTGGTGGTGCATCAGGTATAGCATGGGGAGGGCCTGCAGTGCTGGATTCATGCTCGGGGGGTCGCCTCTTCGGTGTCTGTGCTCGGCGTTCGGGTTTCCGCCTCACTTTCACGTGCGGTGTCTCTTAGCCGTGGGAGCTGTTTGTTTGCGGCATCGTAATTTGTACGCCGGGCGGTACGTGATTTCGTCTGGCGGTGTGTCTCCATTGGGCTGCGCCGCTACGTGAGCGGGCGCACTTTGATGGCGGACGGCGTCGCTGGCTTGCCGGCGGTGTTTGGCTGCCTTTTCACATCGTAATTTGGCGGGCGTGTGGGCTGCGGCATGCGGGCGGTAACTGGTGGTTTTTGCATCCGCCAGCACGGCGGTGGTGCTTCCGCCCGCCATCCTAATGGGCCCCATTGTTCTCTTGCGCACAACTACAAATTGTAAAAGTTAAAATATTTCAAAATTTTGCAGCTTTCAAATTTGCGTGGAAGCAAATTACTCAGAAACGCAAGAGTAAAAATAAAAGATTGCACACCCCAAATCTATGTTTTGCAAAATGTCGTATTCCCTGAGACGCCTCAAATACAATTAGATTTTGATGCAGCATAGGATTGCGTTAGAGATTGTACAGTATAAAACATTGTGTTATAGATGTCAGAAATGGTGCAGAACTAAAGTAGACAAGCAAGATAGAGCCTGCTACCTTTGTCCTACAAGACCCATTGATCAGTTAAGTGGGGACTCCTACTTAGTTAAAAGAATCCTTATCCACTAACAATGGTTTGTGGCATGCTTCATCATAGGGTTCTCACCTGAGATGCCTAGTGCATCTGGCTGTGCTTCGATGCCTAATTTACAGCAGAGCACGTTTTTGTCAGGGATCAGGATAATTAAAATTACCTCTTCTGGTAGAGACACCTTGAGGAAATTTTAATTATCCTGATCTCTGACAAAAACCTGCTCTGCTGTAAATTAGGTATCAAAGCACAGCCAGATGCACTAGGCGTCTCGGGTGGGAACCCTATTGTTGGAGTGTGGTTTTTGCCACATAATTTAGCACGGAAATGTGCTATCTGAAATAACAAGACATACGTCTGAAAATGCAGGAATTGAGTCAGGAGTGACACTATTTATTCAAACAATTTAGACACAAATGTCAAAGACACATCATTAATCAAAAATAACACTATGCAATCTAGTAAGTTAGAAGAGTCAAAGACATATTGCAGATCATGAGCAAAAACATGCAATCTAGTAAGTTTAAAATCACGACAATGGAAAGAAAAAGAGAGAGAGAGAGAGATAGAATGAATATCAAAGTACAATGAAGCATTACAACCTCAATCAAGAGCTAAATAAAACGGTTAACCGGGAGCACTTCACCATGAAAAACCACTGTGTGAAGTGATCAACGAATGGGCTGGTAAGTGGCCCTTTTATACACTTTTAATGAGGAACCATTGACCGCAAGATCTAACTTTAGCAGGGGTTTGACCGCAGAACATAACAAAAAGTTGAACATTTTATCAAAAACAATTGGCGTCTCTTCTTGGAAGCTTTAAGGTGGAAGTTCCTTATAAGGCTATTGTTTATTTTAAGCCATGTCGCCATCATTGGGGCCGATTCCGATCTCGGCCGGTAGTGCTCCGAATCGGATTCGGATTTACCGGATCCGATTCGGAGCCCTGTTTCCCGACCGAATCGTACGCGGGTCCGGCCGAGCGAGTACGATGCGAGCGCACGCGAAATCGCCGACCGACTCGTTCACGGGTCCGAACCGCACCGACCGACTCGCTCGGACTCGACGCGCACCGCGCTATGGAGACGTTTCCCGGCCGGGTAAGTACGATGCGCGCCGCGAGCAGTCCAACCGACTCGCGCCGTCCGGCTCGAAAGAGCTGTCGGAGCCGGACTTTGGGGGTCCGCGTCGGACCCCCCTGTATGCGTAGGCGCGCGAGTCGCACACAGGGGGGAACCATGGGTCCCCCCTACCTGTGCATGTACGCCGCGATGCGCATGGACGCGTACCCGCTGTAGGGGGCGCCCTTGTTCACCTCGCACCCATTGAGTCAATGGGAGCCCGCATACGCGTTGTACGACCGGCTCCCATTGACTTCAATGGGAGTCCGACCGAATCGAGTCCGATAGCATGCGAATGCATCGTACTCGTCCGGTCGGACTGCTAGGGTCCGATTCGGTCGGAATTCTCTCCGGGTCCGGCTCGGTCGGAGAGATTTCCGGCCGGAATCGGCCCCTTAGTTTCCAAAGCTGCGGAAAGTCCCAGTTGGCCCCCACTCCTACTCTTACCCCTTCTTGTTCTTCTAGAGACAGATGCATCCTGTTATTGCTACATCTTCTTGATGTTCAGAAAGATGTTCAGAAAGATGTACACGCAGAGGACAGGGGCTCGAAGTCTTGCTCATCAGAAAGAAAGTGACCTGAGGTTATTGGCCTTCATAAGAGAGATACATCTGAGGTTACAGGAGGGCATGGGGCCTACTGCCTCTGTAGACGCCCAAGGCAGTGTGGACAATTTTAGCACAACCCTGTCTAAGGGGCTGGCAGGGACAATTGAGACTATCATGCTTCAGATGTGGACAGAATGGGCCTGGGGCACTATATGGTAAAACTAGACCCTGCTTCATTACCTCCTCTTGTTCATTCTTGAACAAAACTCTTACAGCATACTTTGCAGGCCCTCCTCCTAGCTGGGGTAGTATCCCAGGGGTGCCATTCACATTGGAACATTGGCTCTCCTGCGGCTTCCTTAACTCTATATACTCTCCTTCAGGTATGTCAATGAGGGAGGTATAGTGTATCGGTGTAGGTGATGGTGTATCTACATTTAAATCCTATCTCAGTTGGTATCTACTAGAGGTGAGTTGGGGGCTATTGACCTGGCACTGGGTAATGGTAGCAGCTGCATTGGGTGTAGTCCTGGTGTTGTGAGCTCTACTACTTCTAAGAGTGCTAAGTTATCCCCATTCCCTGTTCTACACTTCTTCTTCTTGTGTATAGGCCTTCTGAACGTTCTTGTTCCTGCATAATTCATACCCACTAATTTATTACCAGCATTTTTTATACAATGACAGAGGATCTGTACAGCACAACAGAGGAGCAACAGTACACCGAAAACCGGTAACAACATTTTTAGAATGGCAGACAGCCACGAAGGCATCCAGTCAAAGTCCAACCAATCAGTGGGTGTGTCTGCTATGGCACCTCCTTCAGCAATCATTTGCTTTTCTATGTTGTTCAAGTCCTCGATGGCCTTGGTGATGGAGTCTTTTTCTTCATCGTTGGCAATGTGCAGCAAGAACTCCCGATCTGCAGGCATACCCTCCTCTTGGTATTTCGAAGCCAGCGTGCATTCGCCTTGAGCTGGAACATCACAATGATGGTGTTGAAAAAAAGAGCTAGACCTTGTTCAATAGGCGGAACTCCTGTTGTATGTCTTTGAAGGCTGTCCACCCAAAGTATTCAGCACACCGACGATGTCGGTGGAGCAAGGTAACAGAGCCAGTCATTGGATGGGCATGGATGTGGAAGATATTGGCTGTAGGAACGACCAGGGAGATTTCGTGCATTGTTCTAGTGAGCACAGGCTGCTCCATCAAGGAGGCAGTTGGAGATAGAGACGTTCCCTGCAAGCCCAGTAGAAATCCATTATGTTATGTTATGTTACATAAATTTGTAACGCGCACAGATACTCACGAGTGTCCCGGCTGGAGGTGCCATATTGCATGTCCAAATTATAGATGGTGCTGTTGCATCCAGTGTTGCGCCCAACTGGTACCATGTCATTTCCTAGAAAACAGAGAAGAGGTGACTTTAGTTTGAAAGCTTTTTTAAGTTTGGACATTTTCTCCCCACCCCAAGTGTATCTTCCAGTCTATCCCATATAAATTTGTGCAAATAGACGTAAAGCAGTTCTATTTATGGCATGGGCAACGTAAGGTGTGGGGTAAAGAGCCATTACAGTCTGAGGATGATCTTGTTATCATAAACACATTCTTCCTACCAAAAGCTGCACTAAGGTCGATATCAGGAACTCCTATCTTGAACATCTTTGTTACCTCCCCCTCTATTCCGGAATTGTCAGTGATAACCTTGTGCATTATTGGGGTGTGGTCCCATACTGTGGTATTTACGAGCACTTCAGAGATGTTGGCCTCAATAATCTGACCTTGTCCCCGTATTCTGTAGAGGAACAGATGTAGGAGACATTTTACAGTGTGTGGTGGTACTTCCCTAGGGAAAATCAGTCTATCTGCGCCTACTGCATGGGGAATGTATGAGCACACATAACAGTATTCATTAGTCTGCCTACCTACTATTGTCATCTGGCTTTACCACATAATATCATGGAGAGAATCATGGACACTATGCTGCCAGGCCAATGGGGCATCCCTACGATGACAGGACGACTTAGAGGGACACATTGTAACAGTAGTACCATCACATGCAATGGAGGTTTTGGAACGCATTACGTTATTAAAGGTGTCACTACTACTGCTACAAGTGTCAGCAGGTGAAGGGAAAAAAAAAATATGGGATGCACAGAAGTGTGGACAACTTCAACCTTTTGAGGAATACAAGTCTTCTGAGCCAAGCAATAAGAAAGAAAAGCAAACCAATTAAAACATTGTTAGTGCCACTATATATATACACAATTTTACACACCTAGATTGTGTCTCGCTAGTTGATAAAACAAAATTTGAATACAAAGAATGCAACACTGAGTCATTGCACCAGATACCGATCTGATCTTAGAAGGAAACACAACAGAGTCACTTGAAAACGTGAAGACAGAAGAACCATGAGCTACCCACGGAAAAAGGTAACAGTTTTTTTCAAAAAGTTGACGATTCCTTCACAATTAATTAAAAGGCAAGAATGTGCACTGCTTTGCCCGAAAACAAAGTGAGAAGAAGAATTGGTACGTTGTAAGTAATGTTAATAGATAGGAATAATTTTGTTTTCTCTTAGACGGAGAAAGCAGGAAGCCGAGAAGGGAACTGTTCAGAAAGATGTTCAGAAAGATGTACACGCAGAGGACAGGGGCTCGAAGACTTGTTCATCAGAAAGAAAGTGACCTGAGGTTATTGGCCTTCATAAGAGAGATACATCTGAGGTTACAGGAGGGCATGGGGCCTACTGCCTCTGTAGACGCTCAAGGCAGTGTGGATAATTTTAGAACAACCCTGTCTATGGGCTAGCAGGGACAATTGAGACTCTCATGCTTCAGATGTGGACAGAATGGGCCTGGGGCACTATATGGCAAAACTAGACCCTGCTTCACTATGACGAAGCATGCTACTAACCATTGTTAGTGGGTGAGGTTTCTTTTAAAAACTAAGTAGGAGTCCCCACTTAACTGATCAATGGGTCTTGTAGGGCAAATGTAGCAGGCTCTCTCTTGTGATTGATATAATTGGGAAGTAGAGTGAGCCTTCACTCTTCTCACTCTCCTTTTGATAATAATTGCAGATATAAGGCAGACAGCAAAAAGGTGTCACTAAAAATTTTGGTCATATTTTCATATCCAAAGATTAATTGTGCTGCTGTATCCTTAGAAAGTTTGTATCTATTAATCTAATATGGATTACTCGCTTCTATTGTTTTCTGCTCTGGGATGGTTGTGTGTTCTTTTTTCGCTGATTGCTAACCTTTAATTGTAGGTTGTCACTAAGGAGGTCTCTGTGGGGGAGAAGTGGGGGGGAAGTGGTGGGTTAGATGCTGATTTTGCAACTGGACTGCAACTCATATGGATATGTGAAGATCAAGGGATGCGTGTTGTGACAGTGGTTTTATTGTTGGGCTGCGGAGGCCTTGTCAATGACTCCCAGACTTGTTTAAGGGGGTTCTGCAGCTTCTTTCTAGAGATGTCCCAGGCCTTTATGTTGGTTGCAGATTGACACTACATAAAATGTTCTAAATAACCAACATAGCCACTGTACACACACCACCGGAAGAAATGTCTTTTTCCTAATTTCTATAGAGATAGTGTATATGATTATGGAAGGCAAAACAAAGTAATACAGAAAGATTTCCCATTTACAGGATAACTTGCTTGCTATTGCCTTAGAGAAGAGCTATTGCATCTACACAATCTGGAATCTCCACATGTATTAGGACGCACATATAGACAACTTCTTGCAAAAGACAAGCCTTTCTTATCGCATATAGCTCCGGATGCCAATCTAACAATCTCTAGAGGCGCTAACATTTAATTAACATCTACATAGTATGCGATTCCAAGCAGATGCCCTTGAGTGCACTAATAAGAATTCTACAGTAATGTCACACACGTTTGTGTATGGAGGTGAATGTTCATCTTTGATGAAAACAACAAGAAGTCCAAAAAATAAGTTTGCATCAAGAGAGAAGTGGTAAGCAGAATTGTCTCCTCTTAAGATGAGGTGCAACTGGACCCACTCAACAGAAATCAAACTCCACAAAGAATTCTAAGAAACAAGATGAAAATGTGACTGTGTCCTGGAAATTGAGGAACCAAAGATAGACCATGTTTCAAGTCAAAATCTAAGACGTGGAAGAAACCTATTGGAGTCAGCAATGTAGAATCATGCGATAAGGGGTCAGGGCATCAAGATAACAGTGGAATAAGAGAGAAAAAGGCAGCTATTTAAAGTCTCAAAAGGACAAAACAAAGGCTGATGTCGAGTTTTCTACTTCTAAAATAATAGTTTATGTTTGCCTTTATTTTTCATGCATTTGTATCAAAAAGTAATTTTCTAGAGTTGACAATCCTTTAATTTTGGATTATTAAGAGTACTATTATGTATGTGTTTGTGGATGGACTCCTTTTTAGGGCTTGCATGGGGCCTTGTGATTTGGGCCTCGCAAATAAAATGCCCACATCACATCCCTTTCTCCCATCCCTTCCAGGTACTCTTCAGTTTCTGAGTTACTGGGAAGAAGATACAGTAGTTGGTAATATGCAACAGCTTTCTGAAGCCAAATTCACCTTTCCCATCCTAACTAAAGTAGGTCTGTGAGAGTAGACCATGTTCCACCAGAGCTACAGTTGAAGAGTTATTTCTGAAAATAAGCTGATAAACAGGAGGCAGCATTCCTTACAGTGTAACACCCCAGAATTCCAGCAATTTTGCTAAAAGATTCACAAGAACAAGTTTCCAACTCCGGTAAACCTGACAGTTTCCAGCATCGTGTCGGTTGTAGAATCACTGTCTTAAATGTAAATTTCTCCCTGAGGACATTCATCATTTAGCTATCTTATGTAAGTGACGTGAAAGCAATTTTGAATGTTTTGGCAAGCAGGCCTTTTGATATTAATAATCAGATATTGGTTGCCTTATATATTTAGAAATTGTTTACCTCAGTTCCATGGATGGATACCTTACAAGCTACCAAATAAGCAGTGTCCAAAAAAGAATAGTTCTATAGCACCTCTCTGACTTTCGACCTCCGATGTTTTGAATTAGCTCTAACCTGGAATTTCTTCCAACTGGAAGAACAATTATGCTAGCAGATATCTGGCACTTCTAAGGGAGCTACACTAGCTCCAGGTCTGGCTAACATCTATGTGTGTGAATCTGAGGAACATGTCCTGTACCGTGAAAACAATCATTATATAAATTGAAGATTTATATAAGGTATCATTTTATTGATGATGTCTTATACATATGAAATGGAAGTAAGAGGGCTCCCAAGATGCTCCTTTCGTGGGTGAATTTACAACATTTACAAGATGCATATTTCTTCAATTGTCCACCAGGGCTAACACAAGAAAAATGGGCACCAATAGTAAACTCGTTGACAGAAACAGATCATTCCATCTCAAATCCCTCAGGGCAAATTACCAGTGGGCTAATTAGTCAGAAATTGCAAAAATTGAAGTACCACTGATGAATTTGTTTTTCTGTCGGGGGAAAAAACTCACTAGCAGCGGGTATCTAGAAAAGAAAGTAAAAAAGCTTACAGAAGAAAACTGAAAACTCCTACAAAGAGCCAGTGAAAAGAACATCACTGGAGAGAATACATTTGACTCTCTGGGTAATCAAATCAGAAAGAATATACATAAATGATGGCACAGTTTACAGAAAATACATCTCCGCGTTTTGCATTTATATGGGCCAAGAACATTAAAGATGCTCTGATACTTACTAGAACTAGAAGATCCAAACATGATTCAAAAACTGTTCTTAACCATCTCCGTTATAGGATAGCATTCTTGTGGTAAACTTGATGTTCCCCTTTAAATAGACTATAAAGTAGATCACACTGAGGAGCTGCAGCATTTGGTCCCAGTAGGCTTACACCGATGTGACTCATCTCAAGTGGTCTGCTGTCTGACAGGATCATGTGGCCTGTCTTACATTGTTAAACCATGTGAAAGTTTAAAACATGGATGCAGGAGCATGCCAGCACATTCCACCCCTTCAAATCTTCAACAAAACTGGTTCCTCATTTTAAGGACTTGAAACATAAATACTCAGAATTTGACTGGAAAATGTTTCAACAAATTCCAGGGAGGAACAATAACATTGAAGAAATCCTTCTTCAAAGATTACTTTTTCAGAGCAGACAGATACTAATGGTTTGAATGAAGCCCTTGAAGGTCATTTAAAGGTAATTTCTATAAAACAATAACATGTGGGTACACTTTTTGAACCATTTATGTACATTGGCTGTCTCATCACTTCACATTTGGATGTTTAGGCAATGATAGCTCTTCTTCTTACACAATATCCAGTTGCTACTTTTGAGATATTTATTTTCTACTGATTTGGTGTATGTATGCACACGTTCCAATATGGCCCCTACTTTAAGATGTCACATGCAAACTGTCTTCATTTGCAAATCTCTCCCCATGTATTGACTATCTCTTCACTGTGTAATATGAAAAGCAAATTACCATAGCATTTTAGATAATGACACCTCATTTTCTTAAGATATCCAACTATTTTTTAGATGTCTTCATTCTCATTAGTTTTGCTGCATGAACATGTGCATTCTAATATTGTTCCATTTGCAAGAAGCCGAATAAATTATTTTCATACGTCATAATCACATGACAACTACATGAGCACACCAGTGTTTCAGATGCCAGTGTTACATGCGCTTTTCTATTGTGTCCTGAATTTTTCAGAGAGGACAAGCTGGTTTTGCCTGTATTTTATTGTACCCTTTAGCTTCCGGGTTCTGAGTGTAAAGATTTTGATATTTTCTCTGGCTTTGGCTAAAACTGCCAAGGTTTTGTCACATGAGATCGAATATGTACGGATTTCTGTGGCTCAGCCAGTGCAGAATGCCTTCCATAGTCCACACAAGTTAGAGAAAGAAATTCCTTTGAGCGACCTGTCAAACCAGTGCATGTGGGTCAGTCTGGCTTCTGATAAGCCCTATACCTGTTACCTTTTATAAGCAACCTTTAAAATGCATGGCAATATATGGGGTAGATTATATTATTTATTTACCCCCTTTTAAGGCTTGTTCACATGAGAGTTGGCTAGACTACCTCGTCAAAGAACATTGGATGACTGATTGTTTAATGCGTAGCTTGTACTTGTTCACACTGAAACATTTTGGTGAGCCTTGTCTAATATTACCAGAAAACATAATTGTGTTATGTAATTACTTTATTATTCTCTACCACTTATCGATCTAGCTATCACATGTGGGGCTGTATAAAGATATCTGAATATACGCACGTCATTATATGATTTATGAAGATATGATTTCCCTGTGCTGTGAAACTTTTTTCTATTTTCTCTGTTCGCTCTTACTCCTGAGACACTGTTATTTGACTCACAACAGGGCAGTGAGTATAAAGTCTAAATGCCCATTCACAAAGGCATTTAAAATGGGAATATAAAGGAAATATTCAGGGAACATTTACATACAATTCATACAACTAGAAATTACAAATAGAAAGGATGTTACCCTCTCTCACTTTTACTAATAGGGAGTTGGACGTTTCGGAGTCGACCTGCAATTGATTGTAAGAGCACATAGAAATGTACTCCTGTACTACTACTACTCAGACTCATAAATGCTTTTGCGAATCTGCCACAAAGTCTTTAGGCAGTGTTAAGATGTTGATTTATCTGATTAGGTCCATACATTTTTTATTGGTGCTGGCTCACCACCAATTAAATGATTGTGTGAAGTTGAACAGCTTCTAAAAGATTTTCTTTTATGACTGACCTTAGATTCTGTTTTTTTTTTGTTTTTTTTTACTGACAGTGAGTCGAGACTGGTCGCTTTTAATGATCCTATCCTCTCCCACAATGAGCAACTGAGATGTTTAAAGGTTGAGATGGCACATGACGTTTTGTGCGCACTACTGATAGTTCTAGGAATTAGAGACTGCTAATGTTTTCCCCCTAGTCGCTTGGTCAAGCAAGGTAGGGCACACCAATGATGGAAAGCCCTGGGTTGTCAGGAGATTTTTTAGTAGACCCTTTTTCTGGAGTTCCTGTGAGGTGTTTTCTCTTTTTCACACTCAATTCGAGAGTTTAACCAGGCTTTCCTCCCTACAAAATCAAGCTAATCCTAATATATACATGGTAGAGTGAGACAACTAAGAAGGTGGTAGTCTGTTTCTTGGTTCCTTACAGGTATATGAATGTGGCTGGCAACACTGTGATTGTTGTCCAAGGATTTTTCTGGTGTTCTGTGTTCTGTGTTATATGAGGGGGTAGGCTTGGGTTTTTCCCTTTCTCATGTCTGTATAAGGACAGTTGAAGAGTGCCAACCCCTTTCTGTACTGTTCTGGGACTCTCTTTGCCCAGTGGCTTGGTATTTGTGAGTATTAGTCTGTTCATGCTAAGGTTTCTGTGGAGGGTGAGCCTCCCCACACCCTAAGGGAGGATTTACTGATTTACTCATTTGAATGACCCTGATTCACTGCATGATGCAAATGATACCCAGAGCAGACCCACTTCCACCACAGCTATAAGCGAGCAGTGCAAAATCCTGAAAATCTTCCCTTTCACGTGAAAGGGCTGGTAACATGTTCATTTCATTTGATTCAATACTTTGTTGTATCATAATGATTACTCTGTGGACTCAGACATACATTAAGGAAAGCCTGTGTTATTTACATTGACTGCTTTGCCCCCCTTCCCCCGCAGGACAGTACAACATCTAGCAGAGTGTGTTAGAAACAACACTGCAAATACAGCCAACACGGACATGGCATATAGTTGGACATCATAGCACCATACCTTTCCACTGAAACACTACGTGTACACCTTCCAACATTGCACTCCAGACATAACTTTGAACACATCCAGAACATCACTAATATACCATATATTCAGAGATCACCTGAAAAGAACACATATCTACACACAAAAGCATAACACAAAACAGATTGTGTTGTGCAGGACATTGCGCACACACACACACCAACACCACCACCAACACCCCCCACTTCCCCGTACCTCCAACTCCCGGGCAATAGCCATGCCCACTGACCTACAAAATGCATAAACAATTTGATACCGCCGTCCACTCTCACCTATCCATCACTAGGAACATTCACACACAGCTCATCCAAGTTGACACATTCTCCTAAGAGAGAAAAATTCCCATTCACACAGTCACTACTTCAACAGACAAACAAGATTCCAGTCTGTAGTGGGCACCTCACAGCCATTTAGAATGTCTCCCCAAACGACCGAAAATACATGGATGACATACCAGGAACAGATGATGTGCTATACAATAGTGAATGCCATAACATAACCCATGGCGGAGGTGAAAAGAGAACACAGGTATTTACAAAATGGCACAATCTAGTTGCCAGTTCAAACCAAATACATTATTTGGGGTTATAAATGTTGTTCTACCCATTGGCAATATTATTACAAAAAGGCGTATTTTAAACCACAGTGAGCCAAGAATACTGGCCAAAACTGTAAATAGAGTCTTTTAGAAGCGTGGGTGGGGGCTTTTTCTCATAGGTATTGTTGGTAAATTTGGGGGGAAAACGGTACCTTTTTAAAGTACTTTGGACTAAAAAAGAGGGCCAAAATTGGATGGCATCTAGAGTCTGCTTCACTGTGAGATTGAGGGTCCGTCACTAACAACTAGTTGGAAAGATGTCTGACAAATGATGGTGTGTTTTAGAACACGAACGGGAGTTGAAGCTGGAAAGAAAGGAAATGTTATTTTATAGGGCATTTTGCGGTTCTTTCCAAAGGAATGTATTGGAATTAAGTGGCAAAAGGTGTCCTTCCAGTCAGAAACATTGATCAAAACAAAATTTAAATATACACACGTGGAATTCGGCCAATAGTTTTTTGGGGTAAATGTGCCCCAATGGTGCATCTTCTAACCACTTACTACATAAATGACCAATACAACTGAATGCTTTAAAGGGTAGTTTAAATCAGTGGGCACACAGATACAGACCCAGATATGGCCTCTAGCACTCATTGTCAGGCTGAGATGCAGAGGCCTGTGCCTGGCAGGGAGGTCCTGGTGGGACAGCAGTAGCAGGACAAGACATTAGAGCATGTTTAGGGGCAGCATGGCCAGAGCTTGGGGAAGGCTTGTCTCTACCACCATTGTAGGCTGGACTGAAATCCAAAACAATCCTGGAAAAACAGTTTCTACCATCTCTTCACTGAGCGAGGTAACATAGGGCATAGGGCACAAGTCCAGCATCTGCGGTCGGTGTAGGTAAGAGCGGTGGGGTGGGGGGGAGGCGACAGATGGCGACGAGGGAAAATAAAATTTAAAAAAAAGAAAACCACTTACCTTGCGCTCGCTGAATCGCCGAGTCGGCGATGCGGCGAGTGCAAAGTCAGTGGTTTTCTTTTTTTTTTAAAAAAAATTCTCGTTGTAGTCTGTTGACTCCACCCCACTTGCCCCTCCTGCCCCACCGCTCTTACCTGCACCGGCTGCGGCTGAAGTCCAGTCTGATCCTGGGGCATTGAGCTGGGTTTACAGCTTTACAGCACAATTTTTCAAAATGTATAGGCCATCTGTTTCAAACGCAGTTCTGAAGGGTAACTAATGAAATATTGAAAAAAACTCAGGTCTGCAGCAGTACTCCAAAATCAATACTTCTCCATAGCTGCAAATCATGAATGTGCTTATAAAATGTTAGGTTCTTTTAGGCTGACAACACAGAACTTTACCTGAAAATCTCTTCTGCTCTAGACATCCAACACCTCCAACACTGCCTGCACCTCAACCAGACCTGGATATCCAGTGTCACCTGAAGCTCATGCTCAACCTAATCAAGACGGAATTCCTGTTATTTGCTATCAACAACAGGCAAGAAATAGTACAAACCTGGCCAAACCTGGCCAAATCCCCTGAACCTTGACGGCATTGAACCTCACATTCACCAAGTCACTTGGAGACACCAACCTCACCTCCAAGGAACACTATTTTCCAAATTAAAAAAAACTGTGGTATCAGCTCTCTTTTAAAGAAAGAGGCACAGTTTCTTCCAAAAAGCGACCTTGCACTCTTGCATCCAGACGGTGTTAATGTTCTCCTCTTTGGCAACTAACACTCTACACTGGCACCCGTTATGAGCATCATAAAAACAGCAGCAGGCCTTTTCCATCTATGCACCCATGATTTGCAACAACATCCTCATATCCATAAGCACATCCCCAATGCTTCTCCAATCTAGAAAACGAGTTGAACACACACCTCATTAAAGAAATACCACATCACAATGCAGACCCAACAATTCAATAACCAGCTACCTCTCCTATCACTCATTGACTATGTGCTGCCTTTGACCCTGTACAGCGCTCCACTGCCCTTAGGCTAGGTTTGCACTATACAGATTCAACTGGCATCTAACAGAATGTCAAATCTGTGCATTTTCATCTCAGACACGCACATCCCAAGGTCTGACTTCAATTATACGGTACAGTTGCTCGTTCTTTCCTGAAACAACTCACTTAGTGGTATGAACTTTGAGATCCGCCCTACTAGCCATCAAATCTACCCTCAGTATCATAGATTTTTACCTGTCTGGAATTCACTGATGTGACTGCAATCTTCTACCTCACAACTTCTTCTGCAAGAAACTGTCCTCCTCAGAAGACTTCCCCATCTCGCAAATACCTCTGCATCTACAGCAACACTGCTGAATGTATAGGAAGTCAGTCCTTGCATTTAGACACTGTGCTTCCATAAATCTGGAACCATAAACTGTTCCTTCGCCAGCAGCACACCTCTTACTTGAACCATGTCTGCCTCTGATTCTTGCGTGCTTTGAAAATTCTCTTTGAATAGCACCTTTCTCCTCCAACTACCCAAAGTCATCCTACTTTTTCCTCTACCATGCACTACATCTTCAGGCTGCTGCCTCAAATCTACCATTGCACTCTCCCATCCGTGCTGTGTTACTGATTTATTATTCTACCTAATACGGTCACATGTTAATTGCCTGTTAGAAGCATATTTTAAAATTACAGTGCAGCTTTTCAGTACTCACACCATAGAAAACCATAAATCAATGGTCCAAAAATGTAGGCTATCATAATTTATGTAGCTAAACCAAATAAACTAAGATGCTTATGATGAGTGGTTAGACAAATAGAGTTGTAAAGAGATTGCCATGAAGAGCCTCTGAAATGTTCTAAATGAATTTTGTTTAGCTAGAAAAATATTTGTAGGCACTAGAATATGCTACTCTTCATCACATTTCTTTACTCGATTGTTAGTGAACACACACACACACACACATACACATACATACACACGTTTGTAAGTGTTGTTCAGGTTAACCCAGCAGAATCTCTCAGACCATGTGACACTCTTCCTCGCATAGCCTCAGGTCCACACACTGTAGGAAAGTATGTCAGGTCAGTGCTAAATGTTGGACACTGCATGTACAAGGAAACAAGTAATACAAAACGTAACGGTCCACGTATCACGTTAATGAATGTCAGAAACTTCATGGTGACGAATTACCCATAGTGTCCTGGGCGCAATAGGCATGTGTGCCTGCTTTGTGTGCCCCCAGGGCACTATGGTATGACAGAGGGTGTAGTTGTGAGAAAGTGCCCTCTTTCTGCATGGTTGCCCCCACTTTTTGCTGAATTGCTTATGTGTTTTGACTGAGTGTGCCCTGGGCTCCTGCTAATCAGGTACCCAGGGCCTATGTTCTTTCCCTAAAACTGCATTGAAGCCTAAACCCAATTGGCATCTCTGGCCACAGGTCGGCTCCTGCTAAATGGTACCACAGGTACCCAGGGCACTGTGACCAGAGAAGGCCTCTAAGGGCTGCAGCCCTTATTGTGCCACCCTTAGAGGTCCTGTACCCTTACACACACACACTGCCTTTACAGGTTGCGTGTTTTGGTGCAGAACAAAGTGAAGAGTGGACATGGCACACATCTCTGTGTGCCATGCCTACAACCCACTGCCCTGGCATAGATCAGTCACCCCTCTAGCTGGGTGCACTATACCAGTGGTGAGGGTACAGGTGCATGAGCCCTGTACCCCTACAGTGTCTAAGTCCATTCTTAGACATTGTAAGTGCAGTGCTGCCATTAAGAGTATATGGTGCTGGGAGTTTGTCATTACGAACTCCACAGCACCATAATGGCTACACTGAAAACTGAGAAGTTTGGTATCAAACTTCTCAGCACATTAAACCCACACTGATGCCAGTGTGGGATTTTATGAAAAATGCACACAGAGGGCATCTTAGAGATGCCCCCTGAAAACTAACCTACCACTAGTGTCCAGGCTGAGTGGCTCCTTTCAGCTGCCACCACCAGACATGTTTCTGGACCCCCGGGGTCGAGAGCCTGCTGCTCTCTGGGGCCTGAAACAATGCACATTCTGGGACGAGGTGCCAAGCCTCCTCCCCCAGGATGGGCAGGGTTCACGAAGGGGAAGCTTCAAAGGCTTGCTGCCTTTGTGAGCTTCCCCAGGCCACTTGCTGCTTTCAGCAACTGGTCCCCACTGGTTCTGACCCCCACTTGGGGTGGGAGAACCGGCGGGAAAAACAAGTGAGGAAGAGAGGTGTGCCCACCTCTGCCAAATCCACCCCTCAGGTGGGGGAGGCGAGGTGAAGCACAACTCCCAGTCCCCGCCATCTTGCAGATGGGGGGACTCAGCCATCCAGGGACAGGCTCATGCCCCCCTCCCACTGGAGGGTGCCATAATAGGGGGTGTACCCACCCCAGGGAAGGGACCCATTGGTCCCTGCCTTTTACCTACCTGTAACGCCCCTAAATCTAGTATTTAGGGGCACCCCTGAACCTTGCTTCCTCAGACAAGAAGAAACTAAAAGAAGAAAGACCAAACAGCCGTGCCGCAGCTAACAAGAGGAAGACGCCCACTGACTTGGCCCCAGCCCTACTGGCCTGTCTCCACCTCGAACGTGCTCCTGCAAAATCCCGGTGTGTCCTGCAGCCAGCAACCTCGAAAACCCCGGAGGACCTGCCTGCCTGTCTCCCGTCAACACCGGATTTGTTCATCTGCAACCTCTGGCTCCGGCCGGACACCGCGGATCAGCCCCACTCTGCACCCGCCGTCCACAGCCCGAGCTTGAGTGGGCAAACACCACGAGGAGGTCCCCCCAGCGATCCTGACCCGAGATCCAGCGACTTCTGACCTGCCTCAAGCCTCCAGCCGACACCTGCAGCCTAAATCCAGAAGATCCCCAACCGTGACCAGGAGCTGGTAAGAAGATCCGAACCCAAAAGGCACCCCTGCACCCGACGCCCCACGGCCTTGGGTGCCCAAACCGACGGTGCCTAACCAACCCCTAACTTACCTCTCGAAGTGGTGGTCGCACCCAAAAGACCTTCATCCCCAAGCCTGCAGTGCCTTTGCAAACCAGAGGTTCCCCATTGAAAACAACAGGGCGCCCGACGTCGAAACAGCACCCTGCACCCGGCCGCCCTAGTGCCGCTGAGGGTGCACCTTTGGTGCGACTTTGTTTCCCCACTTGCCCTGAGCTAAAGTCCAGGAGCTTTGCTCCCACACCCAAGTGGCCTGCTCGTCAGCAGCCACCAACCGGAGGCCCCCTATCCCCATTGGATAACATAGGGCCTCAGCACTCTGCACCTGGCCGCCCTAGTGCCGCTGAGGGTGTAACTAGAGTGCATCCTTGACCCTGGGGGACCCCTGAGTCTACCCCCAGAACCTCAACTCCCACTACCAAATACTTACCTCAAAACCGATAACACTATTTTCCTCCATAGGATAATATTGACTGTTTTTCTGTGAAAAGTTTCTAAGTGTGGAGTTTGAAAACCTAAAGAAATTCTTTAAAATTGTACTGTTTAACAAAAATAATTTTACTTACCTGTTTACAGGATATGTCCCAGAGTAGTATCCAGGTATACTACTCTGAGTAAGAAAAGTAATCCAAAAGTAACTTACCTGTAATCTTACTGAAAATCCCATTCAAAGTATATGTACTGTATTCTGAAAAGCATTGCATTATCAGTAACACTACTGTAATCAAATCAAAGTACATTTACAATTGCAATCCAAACTGTGTTACAATCTGTATATTTACTGCAAAGTACTTATCACTTACCTGTGCCAGGCTTGGTTGGTTCTAGGAAATAAAATACCTAAAAGAATATTTTTGATACAAAACAATTGGTCTGAAGTTCAGTCTTTGAGTGTGTGAATTCATTTGCTGACTGAGTGTGTACAACAAATGCTTAACACTGTCCTCTGATACTGCCTTACTGCTCGACTACACTACCACAAATAAAGAGTGAGGTGCTATCTAACTTTACCTCTGCCTACCTTTGGGGTTCCACTGGACTCTGTGCACTCTATACCTCACTTTGGTATAGTATATACAGAGCCAGCTTCCTACAGTAGTGAATCTGTGTACAGCCCCTTATGCAATACTGGTAGTGCTAGCGCACATGTAGGGCCAGCATTATCTTCAGAGGGTGTTCCCATATTTGCATTGGGCTTGGCCCATGCTAAAGAGGGAATCCCTGTGCCCCTGGACTAGCGCTTTGTTATAGACACATGCAAAAAGAACAATTGATGGACAGAATGCTGGACAATGTCAAACATTCACCCCCAATACAGAGATCTGGGCCTAAATCCATCCATCACTTTTTTTGCTCACCATGACCTTCCAGTTTGGACCCAGCCATATGCAAATCAGTCTTGACCCTGCTCCCCATGAGAAAAGTCCAGCCCGAACTGTCAGGCCAGGTCCTCCCTGGACAGAAAACAAGCATCCTGGGACAGGTTTCGGGGTATCACCCCTCATCAGCCAGGCTGATGAATTTAACCCAGATCTCTTGACTGGGGGTGAATGTTTGATTTGTTCCACATTCCATCCATCATTTGTGTGCTTTTTGCTTTCTCGCCTTAAGTGCGCTTGGTTTGCCCAGACGTGGGTCCCAAGCTCACTGTGCCAATGAATTCAAGCTAGCCTGGCTGATGAGTGGTGATACCTCGAGACCGGTCCCAGGATGCTTGTTTCTGGCCCAGGGAGGACCTGGCTTGGCAGTTTGGGCTGGACTGTTCCCATGAGGAGCAGGGTCAAGACTGATTTGCATAAGGCTGGGTCTAAACTGGGATGGCATGGTGAGCAAAATAACGATGGATTTAACTGAGATCTCTTGACTGGGGGTGAATGTTTGATTTGTTCCACATTCCACCCATCAGTTGTGCGTCTTTCGCTTTCTCGCCCTAAGTGAGCCAGGTATGCCCAGACGTGTGTCCATGGCTCACTGTGCCACTGGATTCAAGCTAGCCTGGCTGATGAGGGGTGATACCCTGAAACTGGTCCCAGGATGTTTGTTTCTGGTTCAGAGAGGACCTGGCTTGGCAGTTCGGACAGGACAGTTCCCATGAGGAGCAGCGTCAATACTGATTTGCATATGGCTGGGTGTAAAATGGGGTGGCATGGTGAGCAAAAGAACAATGGATTTAACCCAGATCTCTTGACTGAGGGTAAATGTTTGATTTGTTCCACATTCCATCCATCAGTTGTCTGGACATAGGTGTAGAGGCAAACAGGCCCCTTAGAAGGCACATTGACTGCGTGCCACAAAAAGGTGGCACACTGTCAGTGCGCCTCCTTAAGCCAGCCCTCTGGAGGGGCAAAGTAGCCCCATGAACCACCAGACCTCTCCCTGCAGACAGGTGTAGACACTCACTGCACCTGCCTGCAAGGGAATCTCTCTCTTCCCTTCAAAATGCAGGTGACATTCAACAATAATTATCATCATTTCATCCACCTTCTGCCCAACCTTCCACAAAAGCTACTCCTGCGACGTTCATGGACATGGTTGTTGATGGTAAACCAAGTCCAGTCAAACACTACACTTAACATACTATATCATCTCTATTCTTTACAAACTCTTTTCACTGTTGCCTTGCGTTCTCAGTCTCATTGTCATGAACTCCTGCCAAGCTTATCTGTAGGCCACTACTGTGAATGGTGCTAAGGATCGTTCAAGTAAATCCAAAAATCCTATACTTCCAACAGTTACGGATCCTTCAGCATCTCGTGCACAGAAGCCAATTCTTGGAACCCCTGTTACGACGAACCAGAAAATCCATCAGCAGTTTAATTCACCCTGCCAGATAAATGTTGAGCTCTAAAAGTCACATTCAGTTAGAGCACTGGAACACAATCTGCTTATCCCCTCTTGTTGGCCAACCTCTCATCCCACACCATTAAAGCCATCACAATTGGAAACACTGTTCTTCTACAGCTTTCACTAATCACACTCCTAATTTGTGTTCAACCCATTCCAACCAGCTGCTTCTGATTGTACCTCACACTGCCACCCACAAATCTCTTCATGCAGCCACAAACAATGCCTGTAAGAGCATCAAGAAATTGCTAATTGATATTCTAATCCTTTCTCATTACCATTGAAATTTGTATTCTAAGTTATAGTTTTGTAATGCCGCAATGGCCACTGCTAATCTTCTGCAATAAATTCTTCCTATTACAACCATCTTAAAAACAAAATTAAAGTATTCTAAAACTTGTTACATCTTCCACAATTCACATATAATGTTTCACTTCATAAAATAATTCCTTCAACTACTGAACAACTATTTTGGCAGTTTAGATTCCATTGGCACTGAATCAAGCTCTGTACCCAGGAGCGCAAGTTTGGTCGACGGGCTGACATCTTTTCAGCTACAAAAAGTACTCCCACCTCCTCTGACATGAAGTCTGACAGCAATTTTCACCACTCCCAACCTTCTCTACAAAAACAATCATCTATACATTGAACGACTGTATCCAGGCTGGAGTCTTCCCCTGTTGTCCAATTCAGAAATGTAAAAACCCTCAAACTGTGCTCATGACACAGAACATCCCACCAGTGTTTCTTTGTACAAATGCATCCTCCAAATTGTTTACTCAGCGTTCAAAATTGTTCAAGCGTATGGGGAGGAGTTGAACTGCCAACTTCACATCACTTTTCGCCATTTCAGCCAACCTTTTCACACATTCTCATCAATTCAATAGCTTTGTCTATATCTGAATACTGCACAAAACAGTATTTCACACTAAGAAATTCATTAATTTACCCCCCATCCGGCCACGACAAATTGTGTATCAACTTGTATTTGTCCACAGTAATATCATTAAGCCAACACAAGATACATCAAAATAAAGACAAACCATTCTACCCTCTTTCCAATTTCCTTTTTTTCTGCAGTCACGCTCATCTTAGTCACAAATTTCAAATTCTCTGCCCACCGACTCTCACTGGGGACATTATAAGGTATTCTAAACCCCAATGAAAACCAATCTCTGAATTGGCCGCATCCCCCCCTATGTAGTTAGTGCATATGAGCCCTTCTACAAAGCTTGCTGTTACTCTGATTCCACTGTCTGACATGCCACCGCCCTTTGATCCATTTAGACACTGAATAATCAACTTCTTACCTCCATATTTGGACATTCTTGAACTTGCATTGGTGCCTAATACATAAACCCTTGTTATAGGCCCAGTACGCCGCACTGGCTGTTGTCACTGCACCTATTTTTGTAAACCTGCCCAAACATTCCTGGGGAGCGCCCTTGAAAAAGGGTACAAAAAATGGGCACTGGCAAACCAATAGCCATGTGCCTTGCATTCAGCTGTCTCATGTAGACCACCCATTTCAACCATAATTCCAAACCCACCCCAGGTGTCTAGTTCTAAAAAGAATGGAAGGCAGGCCCTCGGCAAGGGCAACACCAGGTGCCTCTCTACCCTTTCTAGGGACCACCCCTCTTCACTGCATAAGAACAAAGTGGAGACCAGACCCTGTGCTGGGGTAGGAAAAGAACAATAACACCAGGGGGAGCTGTGAAAAAGAACAAGAAAACAATGAGTACACAGATAAAGGGCTGCCTCTCTATCTCACCCTTCAATCCCATCTGTATGCATAGAATTATACCTAGATTCGGTGTGACTGTTGTTGTTATCCTGTTTCAACAGATATAACTTCCCAATGTGGATTATAAATTCCTAACACACATGTTAGGTGTACAAGCAAGAGAGGTGGCAGCGCACATTTCAGCAAAGTGTATCTGAATAATATTCACTAGCGTCAATGAGTGGCGTTGGTGATCCTTCTTCAGGTCAGCAGAGGTAAGGCTCAAGACAATGTAACTAACCTTAAAGAGGTGAAAACTGTCAGGCAAAATTCTGGGACAAGAATGTAGAACCATAGGCAGCAGCAACAAAGCAGAATGAGTCAGGCTAAATATTCATAATACCATCAAGAAACAATTTCTGTATCGGGCAGTGGTCTAGCAGAGTTCTTTCATGGTGAGCAAAGCTGTGAATAGGCTGTTCTTCAGTCAGCATGAGGCTTTCATATGCTTGTATTGACACTGCCCTCCATTGCCTGGATGAATTCTATACACCTTTATAACCCACTGTGAGAAACTGCCACTGCCTTCAGCCTCAACTCCAGAACCGTCACTCGTGGCTCGTTATAAACACCCATTCACAAGCTTAACTCACACAAACACCTAGAAGCGACTCAGTTCACTGTAAGCACTATACAAAAGTAATATGCTGCACGAAAACTAAAACTGCAGAAAAAAAACACTCTTGAAGAATGCAAGGTTATATAAAACGTAAAATGTAAACAGGAACTACATCACTGACGTGGAATACCTTAATGATTTTTACAGTCATTGTTCAAAAATTGATCAGTGTTTCTTACGATAAAGTTAAAGATTTGAATATATGGGCCCCATTTCACTGTTGGTTTTTAATTACTGGTGGGTCTGTGATCCCGAGGAATCTGCCCACTTAAAGCCCCGAGTACTACTGTAGTACTCATTTGTGTGCAGTTTATGAATCGGGGCCTATCTCTTTATAAAACAATTTAAATATCTCCGTTTACTTCACAGGCCATATTTTTCTTTTGCTGGAACCTTTGAGGGTGTCCCTAAAATTTTGGTCACCCACATATAATGGGCATTTATAATCTTTTCCAGTAACAGTTTTCATATAATTGCTCTTCTCAGAAACTGAGATTGCAGAGTCTTTTTTCTCTGTTTCTCAATCACATCCAACCCATTACTTAGCAACCACATTGAGTGCATTATGACTTTAGGCACAGTTGCTTCAGCTTTGATGCTACTACTAAATCGTCCACCCCTCGCTTCTTGCCCTGACCATGCTCTCCTCTCCTATGAATGTCACCTCTTCTCCACACTGCTCTGACTCACTTCCCATGCACTTCTTCCATGTTACCCACCATATTATCTGAAATCATTTCCCATCATACTCACGCACACTCAAAACATCGCTGTTCAGGAAATCCCTCTGCTGTCTCCCAGACCATCTACACTCTCTCCCTCTAAATCCCCTCACACTCCATTTACTCTGGTCTGTCATGCCTGCTCCATTCACCCAACTGTTGCTGCCACTCATGTCATTACATTTTATCACCTTTTAAATTTGACTCCCTCTTGAAGTATCTCTTCCAGAGTGACACTGTGTTCTAACTCCAACTCTGGAGCATTCTATGGTCATGATTCAGGCACAGTGCAAAGGGTGATCCAGCTGGGGCTGGAGATTGTGGAGAATGGGTCAGTGCAAACTAGAGAGATTGTGAACACTAGACCGCTAAGTTGCTTATATTTATACAGTTGCTTCCTTTTAATATGGGGCATGACGGGTAGAGACAGTATTAAGGCCATTCTGACCTCGAGACGGGCAAAATGTCGTTATTTGTTTTGGCATCCATTTACTTATCCTGCACTCTTGTTTTTTCCCTTCTTGGTTCCCTGGCATTAGGTTTTCCTGTAGTCCCTTTCTCCTATGCGAATTTTGTTGTGCTCAATGCCTTTGGATACTCATCTCTGTCTCACCTCCTCAGCGCCTGGCTGGTCTGGTTTGCGATGGTGTCCTTGAGGGCTCAGTCTGGTACCCTGGTCTGTAGAGGACTTAACACAGCAACATTTGCAGTTAAAATGATTGCATCACTCATAAGTTCCAATATTTCACACCCGGATATTGACTTGTGGTCTCCAGGTTACCCTACAGCCGGTTCTGTGAAATACCACTCCTCCAACATCAAGGTTGCCCTGATTGTTCCCAGCTTGTAACAAATTCATTCTGAGTGAGATCCAGTCCAGTGTTTTTCCTTCACTCCCTGTCCCTGTGTTGTCTTCCCTAGCCCTGATTCCTAGAGCAGATATGTTATTCACCATTCTCATTGGCATAGGTGTTCAGGAAGGCCAGGGACTTTCAGTGGATCTGCTCACTAGGAACCTGAAATCTACGTTCCACATATAATCAACTTCAATGCACCCTAAAAGTAATTTTAGGACCGCAGAGACCATGCAGTCGAGGCGGAGAACTTTGCACATAAAAAGATAGGACAGGCCTATGATTCATAAAGGTAAATTTACACTTTTGTGTGTTTACTATTTTTTTTTACATGCTCAAACCATGAGTTTAATTTTACTAATAGTTATTTTACGACTGTGGAGACTACGCAGTCGATCGGAGAACTCTGTTCTTATAGGATAGGCCTATCCTTTTATTTTATTTGCAGAGTTCTCCTCTTCGACTGCGGAGTCTCCACAGTTGTAAAATTACTATTAGTAAAATTAAATTTGTATTTTGTGAATACCCAACAAATAGTAAACTTACACAAAAGTGTAAGTTTACCTTTGTAAATCCGGCTCTCATCTGTAGATCTATTTAATGGAATTGAAAGTGTTGAGCATATTTGGTGAATTTCCATTTAGAGTTCTCAATTTAAAGAGTCCTTCTCTTTCACTTTAGAGAACACGTAAACTGCCCCTCGTTCCCCTCGCCCTGTAGGAGCCACAAAGCAGACCTTGTTTAACTGCGTCACACGGCCTGCGCCGCATCAACATAGTTACTGACTTCCGCCTTCGTTTTCAATTCTCGTCATATATCGCTAGCAGCTCTTTAGCTGAACCCAAGAAATGCAAAATGCTTCACGAAACAAAACTTGCACCTCATTGTTATGGCAGGATTACAGCTTCTCCATTTCAGCTCTGATTGAAGCCGGTTCCATTTGTTCCAAAGGTGTAATGAGACGCCGGCAAAACTGTTTCTGCCCCAATGGAAATGTAATCTTTCTATTGAGCAGTGTGTGCTAGCTGAAACAGAAATAGGCATTTTGCATTTGAATCAAAGCGATCACTGTTCGGAATGAGAACCTGGGGCGTGCGCTGTGCAAGCGGCGGGCCTGCAGCGCTAGTGACCTTTCTCTGTTTTGATAGTGTGATAGCAAACCGCTTGTAAGCTATCATTTGCACTGTGGTAGAAGGTATTAATGGGAGGTCCTTTCCGTCAATCGAACTAAGACAGTGTGAAGGTTGAATGTGCAAGAAATAGCACTCAGTTTGGTGCATGCATGGACTATGTTTTCCTTTGTATGGTAAAAAAAAGTTGGGGAGGAAGTCATATGTGGCCTTCTACAACTTTTTAGGCCATGCTTACAGACTTGTCAAATGACCTATTGAGTACAATAACAGTACTTGTAGTGGCTTTGGGTCATCCTATTGCTTATCATTGGATGGATTTCTTGTCATTCGCATTTGCTTGCTTCTTATTCAACGGCTTTCCATTCTCTCTTTTTATTTATCCCCTGCCCCCTCCTGAACCATAGCTTTTTTTACCATCCTTTTGATTGGAGGACTTGTATCCTTCCTGTGTATATTTAGGGAACCACTTTCATTCGTTTAGCTTCAGCACTCATCTGTCTTCTTGCTCTCCCTATCTCCCCTGCATACTGCTCACACCTTCGCACCCTGCCCCCCACAGTCTGAGCGTTGCCCTCTCACCCCAGCTTGTTTGTTGTCTCCCACCACACAACTTTGTGTAGCTCAGCTTCTTTTTTCTTTACACCCCCCTCGCACCTGCACTGCTCTGTTGCTCTCCTCCGCACCCTGTCCTGTCTTTTTAAATTTACTTTTTTGCTTTATTTTTAAGGAAAACATGAAGCTACAATTTAGTATCAGGCCACTCCAGTCCCTAAATGCATTTTTGTGCAACTTTTACATTATTTATTAATTTACCTCCACAAGATGGGTTTCCACCATCTTGGGTCAGTAAATTTTAAAAAAGGCATAATAGGAGGCATGTCATGACGTATGCATGCATATGTGTGTTATCACCATGCTGTGGCCAGATTTACTTTTTTACTCATGCTGTTTAGCATCAATAACAAGCATTTTTTCTCTTTTTGCCAGAGTTATTCAGCATCAGTAATTAGCACTGGCAAATACAAAACGTCAGCTATCACCTTTGAAAGGCCAGACCTATTGGTTTTGCCAATGCTTGTTAAGATTTGGCTTGACAAACACATTAGAGTGATGCATGACAAATCTATTGTCAAAAAATAAACATACAAGCTTCAGTTAGAAATTCAGGCGGAATGCCGTTTCATTTCTCATTGGGCACTTGTTTGTGATTGGTGAGATATGAAGTTACATCATCTGGATTTCTTCCTCACAGTATTAATCTTGTCTGCTGCTCCATTCCCACATGACAACTTGTGGCCAGTATCTGGTGGAACCCCAACAGCTTCTTCTAATCAAATAGGGGAGAGAGAAGAAGCTAGGATCCATTCAGCTTCCATTTAGTTATCAAGTAATCAGGGGAGAATGGATCACTTGTCCTGTTTTTACCAGGGTCTGGGGTTCTTACTGTCTAAAAAACCCTCATTCACGTATTACTCGTAGTAGCCAGGGCACGAGTCGGGGGTACACGTGGGTACACGGCATCCACCCACTCTTTTCACAGGGTGTACGCCGTCCCCCCTGCTAAGAAGTTGGGCCCCACATAAATAAGTTGAACTTGTCCCAGTGTAATTTAGAAACACCGGGACACCTTCATCAGCTCCTGCACGTTGTCTGCTTTCGATTCCCAGCAGCAATGTGCAGGCAGGGAGGGGGCTTTTTTTCCACCTCCAGCTGGGCAATCATAAAGACAGAAGTTAAGGGGCAATCAGGCCTCCTTTTGATGGAGTGTGGGACTGGAGGCGTCCTGGAATCTCACAAATGCAAATACACCGGGGAGAAAACAAAAGCACACCGCTTGTTATCTCTTCACAGGTACTTAAGAGATGCATGCTTTTTACTTTGTTGTATATAAGTGCATGCACTGTAAGAATGTCAGATGGGTTGGTCTGTCTCAGTATTTACACAAATACCAATTTAAATAGCACTTTTTGGTATTTATTTTCTAGTGCTACTCATCGCAATGCAGAGTGTCAGAGCACTTTACATAACATACACATTATCCTTTCCAAATAAATCATGTAAGTGCGTAAATTAATGGACAAGATGTGTTACATGAGACAGTCAGGGTACAAGGTGTAGGAGTCAAATACACTTCATAGCTCACTGTGGTCTACTAGAAGGATTACAATTTATTAAATGCAAGTAACAAAAGGATCTCTGTGTTCATAGCAGTAATCCACTTACCTAACTACATAAAATTAAAATCTGTGATCTGCATGTTACATGATATGCTTTGCAGGAGACAACTTTAAAAAAAAACATTTTATTGCATTTTCAGTTGGCATTTGTTGTAACATACACATATGAGAGCATCACTTCCAGTGAGGTCACTTCCTTTGATGCCAAGTGGAATGTCACGCGTCGTGACGTCATATGCTTTGATAGCACGCGTCATGATGTCACTTGCATACTGCCTGACTTGGTCAGTCCCCCCACTTCTTTTTTTAGGACTTGTGCCCTGGTAGGAGCGGTATATCTTGGTTGTCCGCTTTTGTTTCTTACATGAAAAGCATCATCATTGGGTCTTATCTGTGCTTTCCTCCACCAGGAGGGAGACCAACTGGTTATTCGCAGTAGTGATCAGGGATGGTGATCAGGAGTGGTGAGGGTGAAAGTGGGGTGAACTTAAAATTGCCTCCTAGCCACTGGTTCAAATTTATTTAGTCATTGGTGGGGCAAGATTAAAAAGAATTGCGGTGCGTGAATAGAAGGGCTACTGATCTATAGCACCTGTGTCAAAAAATGGGTGGTTGAGCGGTCGACATGTTTCAGCCCTATGGGTGCCCAGTCGAGTCGGAGGGCTTTCTTCAGGACCGGATAGGCAAGTCACTGTTGCGTGTCCTGCGTAGGATGTAATTGCACTTACCCTTTCTTCTTAGGGCGTCAAGAAGTGCGCTGTATAGTTATGGGTCAGTTGTACCTACAACTCTTAATTAAAGGCTCGGTGGCTCCCTCGGAGGGCGTGCGGAGCGAGCGTACCTCTACAGTGAGAAGTCTTGCTTGCTGCTCGTGTCATCTCCGTCTGACGTGCTCCGGAGTGATGCATGACAAATCTATTGTCAAAAAATAACCATACAAGCTTCAGTTAGAAATTCAGGCGGAATGCCGTTTCATTTCTCATTGGGCACTTGTTTGTGAGTTTGTGATTGGTGGGATATGAAGTTACATCATCTGGACTTCTTCCTCACAGTATTAATGTTGTCTGCTGCTCCATTCCCACATGACAACTTGCGGCCAGTATCTGGTGGAACCCCAACAGCACCATGCACCATGGAGTTAGGTAAGTTTGGCATAACCAAATGACTGTGGCGTTCATGTGCCTTTATGAAATCACATCCCAGGAGTGGCCCATGCAAGTAAGAGTGGCGGGGCGGTGGGGCAGGGTGTGGAGGGAGTCGACAGACGACGATGAGGGAAAATTAAATTTAAAAAAAAGAAAACCACTTACCGGTGATGCGGCAAGCCCAAGGTAAGTGATTTTCTTTTTTTTAAATTTAATTTCCCTCGTCGTCGTCTGTTAACTCCCTCCCCACCCCGCCCCACTGCTCTCACCTGCACGGGCCGCTCCTGTCACATCCATTGTGGATAAACAGAGTTCCTAGCATGAAAGGGATTAAATGGCAACACACCCTTGAGAGCCACAAACAGAAGGCAGTATAGCTTGCCATCGTAAAGCATTTAGTTATACTAGATGTTAGACCTGACAGCCTTAGGGAGGTCTCCACCCCAAATTTTGCTGAAATTCGTTTTCGTTGGACTTTGGACTCTACGCACTTTACCACTGCTAACCAGAGCTTGTGCTCTTTCCCCTAAACATGGTAAAACTGGTTTAAACCCAACTGGCACATTTAATTTACTTATAAGTCCCTAGTAGAATGGTACTGCACGTAGCCAGGGGCTGTAAATTAAATGCTACTTGTGGGCCTGCAGCATTTATTATGCCAATCACTTAAGTATCCCTTGAAAACATCTCTCAAGCCTGCCATTGCAGTCTATGTGCAGTTTTTAACTGCAAATTTGATTTGACAAAATATCCCCTTTGCCAGGCTTAAACCTTCTTTTAATAAATATCAGTCTCCCCTGAGGCAAGCCCTGGACAGCCGTTAGAGCAGGGTGCAGTGTTTTAAAAAAGTTAGATATGTACGTTTAAGGTTTACATGTCCTGGTAGATAAAAAACTCTTAAATTCATCTTTCACTACTGCAAGGCCCACCATTCCCATAGGAAAACACTTGGTTCCCTTATTGAATTTAAAAAGTGATTACTTTGTTTGGGAACAGGTACAAATGTCATGTTTGGTCTCAAAAGAATTGTAATTTAAAATCCTTTTTAATGGTAAAATCAGATTTTAAGAGACAACTCTAAAAATGGCACTTTTAGAAAGTTGCCATTTTTTTGTCCTAACCATTTGGTGCCTATGTCCTGGGTCACATGACTGTAATTAGCATGGCAGTTGGCCTTTGTGTATTCCTTGAAGACCTGGCTTGGCAGTTCAGACTGGACTATTCCCATGAGGAATAGGGTCAAGACTGATTTGCATGTGGCTGGGTCTGAACTGGGGTGGCGAAGTGAGCTAAAGAACGATGATGGATTCAACCCAGATCTGTGACTGGAGGTGAGTGTCTGAAAAGTTTCAGTCCTCCGTTCATCATCTCCTTGTGTTTGCTTTGTGTATTCCTCCCAGACAGTGAGACAAAGGGGGGGGGGGGCTTGGTGTTGGCAGGATGGGCCATCCTACTAAGATGTGTGGGGGGGCTGTTCCCTTCCCCACTTACATTTCAAAGGATTAGCCTCAGCACTCTGACGTAGAACTTCACACCAGTCTTTTGTCACCCTAGACCACTTGGAGCCTGGGCAGGGAGGAAGGGAATTCAAGAACCATCTCTGATTGGAAAACTCTAGAAGTTTCATCCACTTCAAGGCTGGTACCAGGTATGATATGCTATGGGATTTATAGAGCTCTGGCGACCTGGAGGCATCCCAGCACTAAGAGAGAGAGGAAGCATAGCGAGCCTAAGATTGAACATTGGAAATCCTAAAAAGATTACTGAGGAAAGGGCCAGGTTTTAATGGCTTTGCGGAAATGCAGCTCATTGTCCAAGGGGAGAGAATTCCAGAGCTTAGCAACATTAAATTGAAAGGAGCGCCCTCCCTTTCTGGCTCTTTTAACTTCAGGAACGGTGACCAAATATTGGTTAGACAAGTGAAGGGCCCTATTGGGGACATAGTGAGTGACAAGCTGCTGAAGGATGGGTGGGCCTTTCCCATGAAAAATTCTGTGGGCAATGCACAAGGACTTGAATTCAACTCTTTGTGCTATAGGAAGCCAGCGCACTGCCATCAACCCCCTTCGGGCTGTTTGAGACCTGGGAATACCCAGTAACAGATAAGCAGCCGCATTTTGTACCACTTGCAGTCTCTGGATAGCAGCCTTGGGAGATCCCAGGTAAAGCGAATTCCCGTAGTCCAGGTGGTAAACGTGGTAATACCTCCCTCGCAGTCTGGGGAAGCAGCCACAAAATCTTACATATCATCCGCAGCAGACCAAAGCAGTTTTAATGGCCTGGGCTGCCATAGTCAAGGAATCATCAATCCACATGCCCAGACTTTTTATAGTTGGTTTATTAGTCGGGGGAGACCCAGGCGAGTAGGCCACGCCAGATCGTATTGGACGGGAGATGTATCGCCAAGTATCATTAATTCAGTTTTGGCTCCATTGAGCTTTAGATGGGATGATTCATCCAACTGGCTATTTGTTCCCTTCATGTTTCCAGATTAACTAGGGGCGAGTCGGAACCAGGTGTAAGTGAAAGCACCAGCTGGGTGTGATCCGTATAGGAAACTATGGACATCCCAAAAAGAGCTACAACGTCCGCCAATGGTAAGGTAGATGTTAAATAACGCTGGGCTGAGAGAGGACCCCTGCAGGACCCCACAGGTGAAATGCAAGATATTCAAGGTGCAGCCCTTGCCAAAGACTTGGAATGTTCGCTCATTTAAACAAGCATTTGCAATGCAATAGGTCTCGCAAGTGCGAGATTTTGAGCTATTGGCATTGTAAATGACAATGCCTTTTATTTATGTGTTTAAAAAACCAGCAATAATAAAAGGCATTGTCATTTACAATACCAATAGGTCAAAGTTTCTAAAATGAGACACCTATTGCATTGCAAATGCTTGTTACAAATGTTGTTAATTACACTTGTTGGCTTTGCCAGTTCTGAGAAACATAAAAAAGGATTAACGCGCACAGGTGATAAATGAATGACAGCAGGGTGATTGGGTGTTCTTTTAATATGTAAAATAGTCCATCATGTATTCCGAAGTAAGCTTTTCCTGGACGTCGTAATGACTTAAAAAACAGGGATCAGTGAGGCCTAGCTATGCAGTCACACTGGAAGAAAAAGGCCTCCTCGTTCAAAGATACCACAGGGCCTAAATGAGACATCAACTGCCGAGAATAAGTCACTGCATCTGCCTCAGGGGGAATGTTTCGGTCAAAAGGAAGCTTAACATTAGCCTGACTGGGTGGGGGACACAAGTGTGTCTGGCAGAGAGGATTATCAGGATGGCAGGGCCTAGCTAAACATGCATGCGTTTCTTTAGTAATGCACGTACATCCCGTCATTAAGGTGCATCATATCACGTTACGATCCCAGAACATTTTAAACATACAGAAAAAAATGCAAAGTAAGGGCTTTGGCGAGCGTGGTCAAGTGATTGCCAGTGTGTTTGTCGTGCATTTTACACACAGGGCCTGCTCTAGGGCGGTGCGATCGGTGCCACCGCACTGGACGCTGACTTGAGGTGGGGGCGCCATTTTTGCAAGTATATTCTCATTTTAAAAGCACCTGCTGCCGCGTTCCCGGCCTTCAGCAATTTTTAGGCATCAATTAAAATGTCAAGATAACTCCCCTGATTAATCGTCTTCCTGGAAAGAGACAGGAGGTTTGTGCAGTGAAAGTTTTGACTTATCCTAAGGTAGTGCAGAGGGTTAAAATGCCTGCTGCTAAGAACGTGTACCATGCAGATAAGAAAGTGCATATAATGGAAATAGGTCAGTGGGTTACTGCTTCTGTAAGAGAGCTCCTTTTTTACTTGTTTATAAGTCAAAATTCTAATATAGAACATTGAGCTATTAACTGTCATCAAAGAGCTGCATGCAAACTGCAAGGTATATGTTAGCGCTATATGTTTTTGCCTAGTCTTTCATTATCCTAATCTTGCCAAAAGGGTTCATTTGGGTAGAAAAAAATCTTATTATTAAAGAAAACCCCTAACAAAGATGTTATGTTTTAAATTCAGAATTTGTGCTTTTCAAGAATAAGGACTCTTAAATGTCACTCCTACACTACACCTTGTAGTCCTGTCTCTTGTAACATTTCCTATACACTGATTTACACACATATGATTGTCTCTGTGCAATGCGTGTGTGATGTAAAGTGCTCTGACACCTTACACTGGTATGAATGGTACTATAAAACTAAATGAATCTGCAAGACAGTGGTTATGGAGACTTGAGGGGCACTGTTAAAGGGTGCTAGTGAGGGAATCCATATCAGAGGTGGTCATTGGGGGGGGGGTGGTCAACAAATATTTTCGCACAGTTCACCACCAGTGTTAAAGCCGTTTACACATTTTAATTTGCCAATATAAGTGCGCCATAGAGGCACGTCATCATGTATTGAACGGCGTTATAAAGCGAAGCAAACCCCTTTGCTGTACAGTCCGAGCGCTTCAAAATTTACATAGGATCGTATGAGGCTAAGTAAAAGGGGACACGCTGTAATTTACCTTCAACGCCCCTTGCATGCGCTGCAACGCTAGGCGAGACCTAAAAATGACTAATACCTGCCTCACAAGCTATTCTTGTAGCTTCGGGGGACTGGAGTAGCGTACATTGTCACACTTGTAGGAGTGTGGTGGTTAGTTATTGTGTTGGGAGTGTAATTGGAGGCGCTGGCAGTTGCAATGGGTGGTGCAAGCTGCAGTGGCCTCCTAATGAGGACTTATTTTGTTACAAATTAAGCACTGCTGCCACCCGCAACAACACTTCAAGACTGCACATGCTCCCCTTGGCTTCCTCGTGCACGTGGCCATTAAAGGAAACGTAATGAAACGATATTCCGGTTTCTACGATGACTGTGCGAACTGCGTCCTCTTTAAGCATGTCCCCCTGATTAGTTAAATAAAAAAAACACAGGTCTGTGTCAGACTGAGCGGGCTCCCTGCCCGCGGCGCGTTTGTAGCGAATGTTAGATTTTAAAGGCAGCTCTTCATTACGGAAGCCGTGTAGGACTGGCGTTTTAAAAGCTACTTAACCCCACACATCCCTGGATCTTACGCAAGTATCTGAGCGGTGTTGTTGAAACGGCTGTGCACGAACCCCCCCTCCTCTCCTCCTCCCAGGAGTTTCTGGGTGAGTTGCGTTTGTTTGCACCCCATGCTGGCTCCCCACACACCTTGCAGCTAGCTTTGCCTTCATAGCTTTGCCTTCATAGCTGGGAGTGACTGCACCACAGGGTTCCAATTGTGGGGGATATTGAGTCTGGGTGGAAAGCTTCTATTACTGCCGCCAGTCTCCGGGACTCCTGCTATAAATAGCTGCGTCCGCAGCGCACGGGCGGGCAGTTTACTGTGTGAGGAGAGGCGCTCCTGGAGCGGCCCGTGAACGGTAGAACTAGTGGGGCTTGCCAGCCTAAATCTAACAGGAGCCAAGACGCGTCATGACCTACACTGCAGCAGCCTTAAAAAGACTCTGCCATACACACACTACCACGCACTGGAACTCACACTCTTAAAGAACCCCGCGCCGTCTCACGTGATGCACAGTCACGCATCCTGCGCGCAATCATACTACTACCAAATCTAGCAATAATGACAACAATAATAAAGCTGCGAATTGTATATGGCACCTCATTGTGCGGTACTGGCGTTTCTAAATATAGAACAAACTTTGGCATTTCAGGATGTAAAAGTATTCAATTCATCGTTCTAGGGAGGATTAAACACTGAATTGACTCGTTTATCTATCTATCTCTCTATCTCTCTATCTATCTATCTATCTATCTATCTATCTATCTATCTATCTATCTATCTATCTATCTATCTATCTATCTATCTGTCCGTCCGTCTGTCTGTCTGTCTGTCTGTCTGTCTGTCTGTCTATCTATCTGTCTGTCTATCTGCCTGTCTGTGTATCTATCTGTCTGTCTGTGTATCTATCTGTCTGTCTATCTATCTATCTATCTATCTATCTATCTGCTTCACTTCAATGTGCTACACTCTGCCTACCCATGTGCAAGGGCGGCATTGAGGTGCCATGGGAAGGTGAAACAAGCCAACCCTCTCAAGGTGACAGGGCACACTAACAATAGAGGTGCTCTCGCTGTGAAGAGCGGCCTTCGAGGCTCTGCACTCTTCTGAAAATGTATGTATTTTTTTAATAGGGACAAACATATTGTCCGCCGGCGCTGGGGCTGCGGCCCGGGGCAGGGAGCCCAGGGTTGCGGCCACCCTCACAATATAAAGCCCTGATACCAGCCCTAGCCCCTGCGGCATCTGCGGCCAGAGAGCACCCCGGGGCAGTCACGCTGCAGACAGGGGCATTTACTGGGGAAGAAAGTGACGGCCCCACAAAAGCCCCCTCTGTGGCGCCCTCAACAAAACCTGTCACATCTCAACTTCTGCCTGAAAAGAGGCAGTGCCCCCTTCTGATCTCCGCAGCACTATGCAATGCCTCTGTGAGAAACAGGAGTGTGTGTTGGGGGTTGGAGGGGAGTGGGGGGTACCAGCAGCGTCAACTGCACAATGCTGTATGCAAGCCAGGCAGCTTTAACTAGAGATATTTGCATAGACAGAGAGGCAAATATAACATATATATCCATATAAAAACGTGTGTCCATAAGTAGACAGAGACATATATATGCAGTAGATGTCGATAAGATAGATAGATAGATAGATTAGTGTCTTTTGATACAGTAAGGGAGACCAAGACAGGATTTGTACGACAGAGCTGCCTGTGAGGACTCACCTTTCCAGGTACCTCAGGTACTTGGTAAGTATACGTTTTGTATGGATAAACCAAACCGGAGGGGAAGCGAGCGCACCGTGTGCTTCGCGACAAGAAACAGATGAGAGGAGCCTTGTGCTTTTTAATCAGCATGCATCTGCACCCGGCCCTGTTAACTAAACTTTGAAGTGGTCCTCGGTATTAAAGAAGCGGCCGGTGTGGTGTGCTCACGGGGTGCAATGTACACGGGACGGGGCCCTCGCAAACGTTACCGCCTTCATTATTTTATGGTGCCTTTCTCATCAGTGCCGTGTGTCTCTGAACGTTTAGCACTGAGAGGCCTTCTCAGGCTAGAACGTCACAAACCCCTCCACCAATAAAGTGTTTTCTTTGTAGTTGTCTGGCATAATTAAAGATGTTGTAGGGTCAGACATAAATGTGGAGATCTAAGGGGGAAAAAACCGGAGCACTGCTGTAAAATATGCACAAAGACTTCAAGGGTGTCCAATCCGCCGTAGAGGAAGCGGGGGCACCCTCCGTGCAGAAGGGAGGGAGCGCGCGCCTGGAGGGTGCACTAGTACCTGCAGCCCCACCTGGACGTCCATAGATCTCATGTCTGCGGGGTGGGGGTGATGCGGAGGGACACAAACACAGGGGTGTATATGCCTCTGGCAGTTCCCGACTTGCGTCTGAAATGGTGCAACCGGTGCAGTTCGGTACAGAGGCGCACACATCTCAGACACCTGTCTGAAAGGGGCGCCGTCTACACAGGGATGGACATGTATCAGAAAGCGCCCTCGCATGTCTACAGAGGAGGAGGGACGACATGGCACACGGAGGTGTAATTGTCTCAGACTCCTCATGTCGCCTACCTGGGACAGGTATCGTTGAATACAGACACCCTCGCCTCTCTCCTGTGGGCCGTGTAGCATAGAGGTGAACATGTCATAACATAGACGCGCTTCTCTCTTCTGCCTACAGGGGCCATGTGCGTGCCATGTTGCAGAACAAATGTACACGTCTCACCATGTCAGGCAACCGACAGAGCTGAGAGCAGTACAGTGGTACATATAAGTGTATATTTCTCAGACAGCGCCCTGTTCTGTCTGCAGGAGTGTGTGTGTGACAGCAGAGGTACAAGGGTGAAACATGTCTCACTATACTAAACAGAGCCCCTCTTCACCGGCCACCCGGGACACAGCCTACATTTGTGCAGGTGCAGGGGACCCCCGCTAGGGTGCAGTGCGCCCTCTTAAACAGACCTTGCACTCGTCGCTGCACAATAATGGTGAACCGTCACTGAGCGCAGATGCTCACAGGGAGCAGTTTATGCGTCAGAGCAGTGCAGATAACCCTGTCAGACACCTGCGTCACCAGACGGAGCCTCGACATCCGCTCGGCGCGGCCTGCCTGTGCCTGTCCTAGCAGCCATATGCGCAGTGCACTCCAAAACCGCGCCTGCCTGCAACAGCTGCTGAACGCTAGGTAGTAATACTAATAACAGTAATGTTATTGCTGTTATTGTTAATAATGCTGTTATTATTTCATAAAGCGCTTGAAAGCGCGCATCTGTTATTTCTATGCACTTTAGAAGACTTGTACATAAATAAACCGATCTACCTCCGGCTTCTGGGGTGAATGGCTGCCGCAAAACATGGCGTGCGTGGCCCCCTGCCCTCAGCGAGAGCCCTTGGATAGCCCACTGTCTTCTGGCGCATGCGCCATGCTTACTCCATGTTTGTGAAAATAGATGTGCGTTAGGTGAATGCAGTGACTGTGACGTCTTATTGCAGTAAGCCTGATGCAAATAAGGCGTGATCTAGTTGATACGGTCAGATGCATTTACCGAAAGTTAAACTTGTATGAAACCCAGGATGCAATTAAAAACAAGCGCGGCCGCTAAAGTGAAAGCGACCGCGCTGCAAATAAAAAAAAAAGTGCTCACCGATTAATTGAAGGAGACAGTATAACGCCGCAAGTAAAAGATCCAGTCCTGATGGGCGGTCCCAAAAGGAGACAGGGCGGTAACAAGGAGGGACTAAGAAGCCTCATTATCAATCGGAAGCGTGCGTTTACCATGGACGATGACGCCAGCCAATGAAAAAGATGGGCGGGGCTTCCACCCCACTTCTAAAACATACCCTACTACAATATGCCTCGCAGAGCGAGCAGCGCATGCGCACTGCAACGCTAGGCAAGACCTAAAAAGAACCAACCAAATCCAAGGCTTTCCCTGTAACATCAGCTATATCAACTCTGTGCATAAGTATGGAATGGTCAACAGTGTGGAAGGCCGCACTAAGGTCCAAAAAGACGATGGCGACCGTGTTCCCGGAATCTAATCTCTTTTTAGCCTCTTCCCCCACCGCTAAAAGGGCAGTCTCAGAACTATATCTAGGGCGGAAGCCGGTCTCTGTTTGATGCTAGCAAGAGTAGACCTACAAAAAATCAGAGACATCTGTTAACATGTTTTTCAGCCACCTTACTAAAAGCAGGTAAAAGCAAAATAGGGCAGAAGTTTTCCAGACAGGCAATGTCAAGGTTAGGTTTTTTTCAGGGAGGCTTTAACCATTGCACATTTCCAAGGTTTGGGAACAGACCCAGTTTCCATTGACAGGTTGATCATTTTTTAGCAAGATAGGGAGGATAGTTTCCTGCTCTTGAGCAATGATCCAGGGGGGAGCCGGATTAAGGGGAGATCCTGAATTTATGTTATTGAAAAGAGCGTTGGCTCCTCCATTGAAAGGGGAGGGAATTGGGACAGGAAGGAAGAACAACTATTCCTGCTATCATTGTCGGAAATAGACTTTGTGCTTCTACAGTCCTTTTCAAAAGTTTGGTAAATATCCAAACTTTTAGAATTAAAGAAGGAAGCAAAAGCATTGCATCTTTCAGTTGAAGGTTCAGAAAGATGTGTGCTAGAAAAAGGATCTAGCAACATTTTGGTGATTTGAAACATTTCTCTAGGGGTATTGCTAGCCTTATTACCCCTATTTCGAAATAAGAAGACTGGGCAGAGCAGTTTTGATAGACTCTAACTTTCTCCCTATATATAGCTTTTTTTGGTTCTACATAGTTTTTCCTCCATTCCCATTCTGCCACCTTACAGCTTTTCTTTAAAGTTCTGAGGTGGGGGGAATACCACAGGCAGGGATAAAAATAGGACCCTCATACCCACTCTTCAGTTCACTCCTGGACCTGCGGAAGACACTCAGAAGGACTGCTTTGTACTTCAGAAGGACTGCCGTGCTGCTAAAGGCCTGCTTTGTACTTCAGAGGACTGCCCTGCTGCTCCCAGAAGACTGCCCTGCTGCTTGAAGCCTGCCTTGAACCCTAAGAGGACTGCCTTGATGCTTGAGGACTGCCTTGCTGCTTGAACCCAGGACTACTAGAGAAGCTCCAAGGGCTAGTTGTCGGACTGCATGTTATGAGCTACAGGGGCACAAAAAACTCCAACCACTTGAACCCTGCATGTGGACCCTCCCTGAAATGAGTTGTACCTTCTAAGTGGTGCCCATCCAGTTCTAGACCCTTGGAAGTGGTGCTAAAGTTGCCCAAACAGCCAAAACCTAAAACTTGGGACTTTGAAACTTTTCAGTCTGAGTGCTCTGAGAACCGACAGGAGACTGAAAACTACCTGCTCGCTGATCCGCCCAAGATGCATCGCCAATCGGCCTGACTTCATAGCAGTTTCAGCTACGTTGTTCTCTGCAGCAGCAAATCCTATTCAGTGGCTCCTCGCAGAAGCCTCGTGGAAACCTTGTGGGCTACAGCCTGCAGCTTCGGCCCGCTGGAGATTTCTACTTTTCCAGAAAAGGTACAAAGTCAGAATGTAGAAATCTTCACCGTGACTTCGTCCAGCAGCTCCCTGATGACTATACCTCCTCCTCTGCAAGCTGGCTTGCTCTGCTGAACTTTACCTCCTCAGACATTTCTTCATAATTTCTTCTAAGTCTGAAGGTAAGCTAAGACTGGGCCCAATCCACCTTGTGTATCCGAACTGTGCTCCATCACTGTCGGCATTACTTTTGACTTTGCCCCGGTTTCGCACAACTAGATATCCATGGTTGGCACTTTGATCTTGTAGGTGCTAGTTTTTCCTAAAACATTTTAAAATTCATAACTCCGGTTCTGCTGTTTGGATTTTTGTTGTTTTGGTGTCAAATAACTTATTAAACTTTTCTCTATTTTTCTAAATTGTGTGCTGCATAAATACTTAATACAGTGTCTCTAAGTTAAGCCTGACTGCTTTTGTGGCAAACTACTAGGGGCGTAGGTACAAGTTAATTAGATTACTTTTGTGGTTCACCCTAACAAGAATTGTGGTTGTTGCTTGAGAAGGGTTTTCAACCGCCTCAAACAAAAACCCAATTTCTAACATTGGTGCTCAGTGGTGGGATCCAGTACTTGCATTTGTGCTGTGCCACACAGTGATTTGTGGAGCACTACAAATCCCAAAAATAATTTGATGCCATATTCAACCTCTTTTTAAATTCTCCTTACTTTTTTGATTTGGCTATTTTTCTCTTTTTCCAAATGCAAATTTACCTCACCTCCCTTTGCTACACTGGAAATGGAGCTCATCAAAGTGGATGACGTCAGCAAGGATGAGCCGAAGAGGCTCTGCGAAGAGAGATGGCTGAATGTGGGAAAGATGGCCACAAAGGTGGAACTCCAGTTAGCCCTCCCTGCCTATGAGGAGGTCAAAAGAATGCAGTGTACCCCAGAGGAGACAGACAATGACAAACTTGAGGAGGAGGAAATGGACCTAGAAGAGGTAAGGAGCCGGGCCTGGGCACAGAACCCTGAGCTGCAGCAGCCTGAGGAGGACAACTTGGTTGCAGAAATGGAGCCCCCCACCAAGGAAGGGAGAAGTGTGTCCTCCGACAACCTGCCCCCTGAGGAGTTGGCAGACAGGAAGGCTGCAGATGGTCAAACTCAAAATGGAGGAGAAGAAGCTGGCGCTGGAGGAAAAGAGAATGAGTCTGAAGGAGCTGGAACTGAAAGCCAAGCAAGCAGCAGCGTCCAGCAGCAGTGGTGGCAGGAATCCAGTGTCCAATGGAGAGGTGAGGGTCCAGATACTCCAAGACCTGGTGCCCAGCTATGTGGTGTGGATGATATAGATAAATGGTTTTCTGAATATGAGATAGTTCTGAGGATGCACAGCATCTCAGAAGAGGATTGAGGAGCCAGCCTGTGGAAACACATGCAACCAGTGGGGAGGGATACCCTTCTTACATTAGAGGAGGGGGATCAGATGAGGTACACTCCCATTGAAGCCATTTTACTCACAAAGCTGGGACTGTCCTCTGGGAAGTATCGCATCAGGTTTAGGGACAGTCAGACACTGCCGAACCAATATTGGGTGGATTTCTTGGACTATTCCAGTAAATCACTGAGTCGTTGAGGGAGAGGCAATAAAGTGAGTGATTATAATTGGCTCTATAAGTTTACTTGTGATGGAGCGGGGTTTTGAGAAAATAAAACCTGCTCGAATTGAACCCTCAGTAACATTCATTACCAGTGTGCTGTGAAAAATATTATTAAAGAATGCTAAAATAAGGGGAAATGCTTATGCGCATGCGTAAAACTAATGCGTGTATTAATGCATGGAACTAGGCCATAAACTGCTTTGATAAAAAAACTAATGCTGCTTTTGTGCACGTTAATAATATTTTGCTAGGAATAACATGGGTTGTGCATGGGTTAATGCAATGCTGGGATGGTGTGTAACATGAAACTACATTTCATAAAAATAATAAATGTTTGTATTTGTTTTCTATAGAAAAGGCAAGCATGGGCCTACACTTCTGCATGTCAGTTTGAGGGTTGATATTTGACTGAAAATCATTAAATATCCCAAAAGAAAGATTCGAATGAGAAGAGAGCACAAAGGCATGAAAAATGCGACCTTCATGGAGTGCTAAATGTCTGCCAAGTTGCGGAAAAGAAGAATTAGATTACAAATGGAAGTGAACAGTTTCCTTCACGAGATGGCAGAGGCGAATAATAGAGGTGTAGAGATTTGCAACATTCAAGGAACTGCAGGAAATGTTTACTATGATTGTGTTCAAAGTTGTTTCCTGGGATGAATCTGTCGTAATGCTTAATGTTTAAAACAAAGAGGTGTCTAATAAAATGGTCATGACGAGAGTGGTGTGACAGAACACCCCCATCCTTAGCCAATGGGAGATGATATTGTGCTCATATTGAAACATATGTGGGTTGGACATTTAGGTTTTAGGGTATATTTGAAAGTCCCCGGTGGGTGTGGTTTATGAGTAGGTGTTTCAGCTGGTGTTAGCTAGCGGGAGATCGTCGTTGTCGTCGGTTTGCTGTTTCCAGATAGAGGCCTACCTGTTTCCTGATTCCTGACCTAATCTTTGTCACTCAACTCTTTTTGAGTAGCCTTGCTGCCCCGACTGGTTAGAGGGGTAGATTTCCCTGATTCTTACTTGGGTTAGTATAGATAATCTCCTAAATTTGCATATCCATTTGCAAATGTATTTTGTCTCTGAAACTTTTCTCTCTTCACGTATCCACTCCTTCAAGCATTGTTTATTGAAATGAGTTTGTTTTATACATTGCTAATGTTCTCTCTCTGTGATAATCTATGATTTGCATTTTGTGTAACTGTACTTGATGAGCATTTATTTTATTCTCATAATATTTTACGATAAACAACATAAACTACACACCGAGTCTATTATTATTTAGTAGCATAGATAAGTACATATTATTGTCATCAACTTTTCAACTATAGGTTCATCGCCACATTTATTTGTAAGAAGAAATGCAGGTTCTAAAGTGTATTTAGTGTGTTAGGAATAAACTTGCATCACACTGAACCTCAGCGTGAAGGGATTAGTTGGGTAGTGTAAATGGGCCTATGTTAGTGAAAAATTATCGATCCCTGATCGCTGGATCAGTTTTGGTAGCAGAGGATGGTTAATTATTGATTAGTTTGGCAATAATTATTGATTATTGATTTATTGATTATTAACATGAAAAGTTAGTGTCTTTTATGTTGTTTGGATGTAGGGGTACGGAGTTACCTAAGATCCTAGGATGATGTTATTTTAGCCTAAGTGGCAGAGGAATAGTGTGGAAAGGTATCACACGGCAGAAGTACTTTGTCTGTTGTTGTAATATCGAACAGGGAAAGGCTGTCGATGTTATTTCAGGGACATATTCGATTGAAAGAAGATTGCATGAAATAGTGAAAGGTCCGCTTCCGAAACTCTGGCCTTACATCCCCAAAGGAGTACCAAGATCTCTTTCTGAAAGGAAAGTCCTCTTCCGAAACTTTGGCTAGTATCCCCAGAGGAGTACCAAGACCTCCTTTAACTTGATTGAGAGTAGAGTAGCGCTGGTCGTTTTTTTACTAGAAGTAAAAGAAAACTCTTCGAATGATCGAACTATCTCTTTTGTTAGTGGAGCAGACAAAGTAGCATTGTTTTGTGTTGTTTCTAACAAGAAATGTGAGAAGTTGGCCTGGCATATGCTGTCCACTAATTATAGTGGGCACCTTGCACCAGTCCAAATCGACTCTTATGGTAGGTAGGTTAAAGACAACCTTATTGAAAGCTATCCTAGTGGTAGCTGTGGAGAGCAGCCTTCAGGCTAAGTCTTGAAGGAATGTAAAGCAGCTTGTTTTACCAGTCTATAATCTCTTGAGTGACCAAATGAAAGAGCACCACACCAGGTATATATTCAAAATATATGTATTTATTACTAAACACACCCCTCTAGTCTCTTTATGAGGCTAGAGTTCGAAGTACATAGGTTATAAGATCTTAAATCACAGTAATAGCACAAATACACGTTTGGGCCCTAGGGGCGTACCAAACCATATACCAATAAAGTGGTATGCGAACCACGACTGAACTAGACACTAGGCCTAGAGCCTCTAGAAGTGCTTGGACCACAAGGAACCACCCAAGGTAGTGACACAGGGGACCCACGGGAGACGCGTGCAGTGTAAATACACAACCGCGATACGCCGTTAACTTCTATGGAGAAAGTCGGGATCGGGAAAATAGAGGAAAGGGACACTTAAAAGACGACTAGGACAAAACCCTTTGAGATCTAGGACTTTGAAGAGTCTCTACCCACGGGAGCACCGGAGTACTCGTGTTACCTCACCCAGGGAAGCCGGGTGCATAGGTGCCTTTCGGGGTCGGGTTTCGTCGGCGGTTCTTATGGCGATCTGCTGCAAAGTGCTGCTGGCGACCAGGAGAAAAGTGTCCGGGTGGATCCAAGAGTGGATCGGAGTTCTGAAGAACCTGAAAGCAGAGGGGACAGAGTCTGGGTCACTAGCCAGTGACCAGGGAGGCGATGGACAGATGCCCACCGATGTCGAGTGCTTCAGATTCGATGACGGTCGTCTTGACTCTTCAGCCACGAGGTCCGGGAGGCGTTGTTGGCGACCAGGAGCAGGATTCGGGCTGTTGCTCGATGTCTGTCGAGTGCAGAGGTGTCGGCGACCAGATTGGACCCAACAAGCCTTGGCAACGGCAAGTCTTGAGTAAGATGTAGATCGTCGATGATGCAGACCAGCAAGGTCTGGGGAACTCACCCAGCGAGGGTAAGTGAGGGCAGGCCTGGAGCAACCAGACTGCCAAGTAAAGAAAAGATTGGCCTTCGTTAAGGGCTACTAGCCAACGGGCTAGCGACCGCGAAGGAGCCTCGTGACGCAGCACGTGGAGCTGGCTTACAGGACACTCGTGGAGTGGGGGCCAGTGATCTTCGGTGCAGGTGGTGCTGGAGGCTAGGGCTACTCGGAGCCCAAAGCACGACTTCTTGGGAGACCCAGAAGATGGTGCACTTGCAAATGTGCTCGGTGTCCAGGGGTCACGGTCTCAAGTCACCCACGATAGCCACGGGCCTCAGCTTTGCTGGGGACTCAGGGTAGCCTCGGGGAAGTCTGAGAATCCACCTCTGGTGATGCGATGACTTCGGCGTCCGACGGGAGCTTCAGTGATGCGAACCGGACAGATGCTTCTTTGGTGCCTGCCAAGCAGGGGAGTCACTCCTTGACCCCAAGGGAGATTCTTCAGTCCTCTAATCGTGAGTAGAGCGTCGAAGGTCCAGGATTCTGTTTCAGAGTTTCGTCCAGGTGTAATCTAAAGTCCTAGGGACTGGGTTCCTACCTTTATTCTAAAAATAGGGGATGGACTACTCTGTGGCCCCACCTATGGGTGGGTCAGGGCAGAGGGGTGGCTACACCCCTTTCCCTTTGTCCAGTTTGCGCCAAAGCAGGGGCTGCAAGCCCCTGATCCGGTTTGAACTGGGGTATGCACAGGGACACCAAATGTGCCCCCAGTGCAGGACTTCAAAGCACCCGAAAGTGCTCCCGCCCAGCCCCAATACACATTGTCCTGTCTGGGGAGGTGGTCACACCTCCCTGGGACAGGAAACCTATTGTCCAGGCCTCCCCTGCCGGAGTTTCGTCCAGCAGCAGGAGGCCAGACTCGTGTCTGTGGCAGCAGCATCCATTTTGTGATGCCAGGCTCTGGAAAGAAGTTACCGGACTCGTCAGAGTTAACATGCCTTTCCCTCTAGAAGGGTGGAATGCTACCCCCGCCGCCAGGATTGGCGGGGGGTAGTATTCCAAGATGTTTGACACCAAACACGACATGTTTAGGTGCAGCCATTCCATAGTTAGCATTTTACCGCGAGGATATAATGCGTTTAAGAGTATATGGTCAGGCTGCACTACAAACAGCATCAGAGATGGTCTCCGAACGCTGCAGAGGGGCCCTGCTCATGCAGGGGCACCCTCTCACATAGGAACCATGCACTCTGCCTTTAGGATTGATAAGGCCTGCCTTAGGAGTGACTTATAGGTTTATATGTGTGTATGCATTTAGTGATATAGGTAACCTATACCACTGCAAGGGGTGCATGCACCACCTTACCCAGGCTGCAGTAGCAGACCTGTGGTGCCAGTTTGGATGGCCTATCAGGGGTGGCATAATACATGCTGCAGCCCCTAGCAGGCCTCTGAGGTACCTCTGCCCTTGGTACATAGTATACCATATACTAGGGACTTACAAGGGCACTCCAGATCCCAATCAGTGATGTGCCTAAGGCACATGGAGACCCTTTTAAAGAGGAAACAGCTAGGCTGGGGTTCTGAATAGCAGGGCCCCAGCCAGACTAATGTCGAAAACCAGTGAAGTATCAGCAAAAAGTGGGGGTACCCCTGTGAAGCAGATCCTACTCTCCTACACAACCCCCCCAAACGTAGGGACATTAAACTAACCTTGCCCAGTTAAGTCTTCATGTTCTAAGTGGAAATACCTAGAGAGTCCATCTGCATTCGCATGGTTACTCCCAGGCCTATGTTCCACTGTAAAGTCCATCCCCTGTAGGGAAATGGACCACCTAAGCAGTTTGGGGTTTTCACCCTTCATTTGTTTTAGCCATAAGAGGGGCTTATGGTCTGTCTGAACCAGGAAGTGTGTACCAAACAAGTATGGCCTCAACTTCTTCAGAGCCCAGACCACAGCAAAGGCCTCCCTCTCTATGGCTGACCAACGTTTCTCTCTAGGGGTCAGCCTTCTGCTAATAAAAGCTACTGGCTGATCCTCACCTTCTTCGTTCAATTGTGACAGTACAGCCCCTACCCCCAATTCAGATGCATCAGTTTGAACAATGAACTTCTTGGAGTAATCAGGACTCTGCAGAATTGGAGCAGTGCACATGGCCTGCTTGAGGTCATCAAATGCCTTTTGACAGCTAACTGTCCACTGAACCTTTTTGGGCATTTTCTTAGAAGTTAAGTCATTCAAGGGTGTCACTATTGATCCATACCCCTTGACAAATCTCCTATAGTACCCAGTCAGGCCTAAGAAGGCTCTCACCTGAGTCTGGGTAGTGGGAGCAGTCCAGTCCATGATGGTCTGGATCTTGCTCTGCAAAGGTTGAACCTGGCCTCCACCCACAAGGTGGCCCAGGTACACAACCTGACTCTGCCCTATCTGGCACTTAGTGGCCTTGATAGTCAGGCCTGCCTTTTGCAGGGCCTGTAAAACATTCCTGAGGTGGACCAGGTGATCCTCCCAGGTGGAGCTAAAGACAGCAATATCATCTAGATAAGCTGCACTATAGGCTTCCAGTCCTGTGAGAACTGTGTTCACCAACCTCTGAAAGTGGCAGGTGCATTTTCAGACCAAAGGGCATCACCACAAATTGATAATGCCCACTAGGGGTTGAAAATGCTGTTTTGGGCTTTGCAGCATCAGCTAGTCTGATCTGCCAGTAGCCAGCTGTTAGGTCAAATGTGCTGAGATATTTGGCAGAGGCCAAAGTATCTATGAGCTCATCTGCCCTGGGTATTGGATGGGCATCAGTCCTAGTGACTGCATTGAGGCCTCTGTAGTCTACACAAAACCTCATCTCTCTTTTCCCACCACTGGTGTGAGGTTTAGGTACTAGGACTACTGGACTAGCCCAAGGGCTATCTGAGGGCTCAATCACTCCCAATTCCAACATCTTCTGGACTTCAGTCCTGATACAGTCCCTGACATGGTCAGGTTGCCTATAAATCTTGTTTTTAATAGGCAGACTGTCCCCAGTGTCCACTTCATGAGTGCACCAGGTGGTCTGACTGGGTGTCAGTGAAAACATATGTCTAAACTGATTGAGGACTTGCCTGCAATCAGTTTGTTGCTGGGTAGTGAGGCTGCCTGCCAAGGCTACACCATCAACTGACCCATCGTCAGGGTTCTGTGAGAGCAGGTCAGGGAGTGGGTCACTCTCTTCCTCCTGCCCTTCATCAGTAGCCATGAGCAAGCCCATGTCTGCCCTGTCCACATATGGCTTAAGTCTGTTGACATGGAGAACCCTTTGGGGACTCCTGGGTGTTCCCAGGTCTACTAAGTAAGTGACGTCACCCTTCTGCTCAACAATAGTGTGGAGTCCACTCCATTTGTCTTGGAGAGCTGCTGGGGCCACTGGCTCCAACACCCACACCTTCTGTCCTGGCTGGTAAACAGTCAGAACAGCCTTTGGTCATGCCAGGCCTTCTGCAGTTCCTGGCTAGCCTCAAGGTTTTTGGTTGCCTTTTTCATGTACTCAGCCATCCTGGAGCGGAGACCAAGTACATAGTCCACTATATCTTGCTTTGGGGGCTTGAGAGGTAACTCCCATCCTTCCTTCACCAAGCACAGTGGACCCCTCACAGGGTGGCCAAACAGAAGTTCAAAAGGGCTGTAACCAACCCCCTTCTGAGGCACCTCCCTATATGCGAATAAAAGGCAGGGCAAGAGTATGTCCCATCTACGCCTAAGCTTTTCTGGGAGCCCTTTAATCATGCCCTTCAAGGTTTTGTTGAATCTCTCAACTAAACCATTGCATTGCGGGTGATAGGGTGTGGTGAAATTATAAGTAACTCCACACTCCTTCCACATTGCTTTTAAGTAACCAGACATGAAGTTTGCACCCTGTCTGATACTACCTCCTTAGGAAAGCCCACTCTTGAGAAGATTCCCAGGAGGGCCCTTGCCACCACAGGTGCTGTAGTGGTCCTGAGGGGAATAGCTTCTGGGTACCTGGTGGCATGATCCACTACCACCAGGATAAACCTGTGCCCAGAGGCTGTTTGGGGATCCATGGGACCAACAATGTCAATCCCTACCCTCTCAAAGGGCACCCCCACCACAGGTAGTGGTATCAGGGGGCCTTTGTAGTGCCACCTGCTTTGCCACTGGCTTGGCAGGTTACACAGGAGCGACAAAACTCCTTACTGTCTTCAGACATGTGGGGCCAGTGAAAGTGAGGGACAATTCTGTCCCAAGTCTTGTTCTGGCCCAGGTGTCCTGCTAAGGGAATATCATGGGCTAGGGTCAATAGGAAGCCCCTGAACTTCAAAGGTATTACCAACCTCCTGGTAGCACCAGGCTTGGGGTCTCTACTCTCTGAGTACAGGAGTCCATCATCCCAATACACTGTATGGGGACCACTAGCTTTCCCAGCAGCCTCAGCAGCAGCTTGCTGTCTGAGGGGTTCAAGGGAGGGGCAGCTCTGCTGCTCCTGGCTCAGATCTGCCCTAGAAGGTCCCCCTGTCCCCAAGAACTCAACCTGTTCAGGTTCAAGTTCCTCTGGGACAGTTCCTTCTTCAGGGCTGAGATCATCCCCCTCAAGGGACTGATCTTCCTCCTGAGCCAAGGGGAAGGCACTGCCTTAACCCTACTACTCCTCCTCTTGGAAGGCACTTGGTCCATTCTTCCAGAATCCAAGGCCTGTTCAGTTTTAGACAGTTTAGCTTGTGACCTGGTCACAGCAAACACATCTGCAGGGATCCCCAGCATTTCTGCATGGGTCCTGAGCTCCACTTCTGCCCAAGCAGAAGTCTCTAAGTCATTGCCAAGCAAGCATTCGACTGGTAGGTTTGCACTTACCACAACCTTCTTAAGGCCAGTTACCCCTCCCCAGGAGAAGTTAACAACTGCCAGAGTATGGTCTGTTCTGACATTGCTAGCATTGGTCACTTGGTACATTTCACCAAGTATAACTTGCCCAGGTAGCACAAGGTCTTGTGTCACCATTGTGACACTTGCCCCTGTGTCCCTAAATGCCAAAGCCTCTCGTCCATTGATTAAAGGCTGTTGTCTGTACTTGCCCAGATTACTGGGACTCACAGTGGAGGTCACATCCATGCCTCCATCACAGACTAACACAGCCTGAGTCAGCTCCCTGACTAAGTCAGAGCCCAACTCAGTTCCCAGGGTGAACCCTACTAAACCCTTTGCTGGAGCACTTCCATCAACTGTACTAGGGGGAACAGGTGCCTTAGGGGCATTGGTGGATGCTGGACTGGAGTCTTTGGACTTGGTGCAATCACTGGTCCAGTGGGTCTTTTGCTTACAGACCTTGCACCATGGTTTTCTTTGGCCTTTACCCTTGGTAGACTGGGAATCCCCACCAGAAGAAGATTTTTGGGGGCCTGATGAAGACTTTTGATCTTTACCCTTCTCCCCACCCTTGTCAGAGTTCTTAGCATCTTGCTTCTTGGTTTCCCCACCTTGGTTCTGTACCTTCTGCTTCACCCTGGTTCTGACCCATTTGTCTGCCTTCTTTCCCAATTCTTGGGGAGAGGTCAGATCAGAGTCAACCAGGTACTGATGCAACAGCTGGTTTTGACAGTTATTAAGAATCTGCTCCCTCATTATCAGATTATACAATCCTGAGAAGTCACACACCTTACTGCCCATCAACCAGCCTTCCAGAGCCTTGGCAGAACAATCCACATAGTCTACCCAGTCTTGAGTCTGTGCTTTTTGGGTGTCTCTGAACTTCAACCTGTACTGTTCAGTGGTTAGGCCAAACCCATCAATAAGAGCACTCTTCAAGACCTTGTAATTATCAGCATCCTCCTCTCTAACAGTGAGGAGCTTGTCTCTACCTTTGTCAGCAAAGGAGAGCCACAAGATTGCTGCCCACTGCTCCTGAGGGACCTTCTGTACTTTACAGGCCCTCTCTAAAGCAGTTATCCATTTGTGGATGTCATCCCCACTCTGGTAGGGAGGGACAATCTTGCTCAGGTTCCTATGGTCATAGGACCTTTCCCTATCTCTAGGGACATGGCTGCCACCATGGGACTCTAGTCCCAACTTTCTTCTCTCTTTAAGGAGATCTAGGGATTCTCTATCTAAAGCCAATTGCTTCTTCCTGATCTCCAGTTGAGTTTCCTCATACTGGACCAGTCTCTTTCTTCTCTCATGAGAGGATTCCCTCCTGTGAGAAGAAACAGAGCTCCCTATTGAGGTGCCAGAGTGGTTAGACTCCTGAGAAGGAGACCTAGACTTTCTGAGCACACTCATAATCCTTCCTGGGGGACAAAGGTGTGGTTCTCAAGATCCTCATCTTCATCTTCCCCAGAAGGGATTGGGTTTTCCAGGTCAGGGTCATTGTCACCCTCCTGGTCAGTTTCAGAGGGGGCTGGGGGTAGTAGTACCCCTGGCCCCTTCCTCATCTGCTGGCCCACCCTCTGCTCCTACCCCTTCAGTCTCTCAAGACTTACTAAGATCATAAGCCACCAACAACTCCTGGAGGTGTTGGGTGGTGGGACTTTGGCCTGTCCTTAATTTCCTCACGTTACACAAAGCTCTCAGTTCCAAGAATGGGAGTGTGTCATACTTGGAGGGGGAAGCTCCATGGCTTCCTGCAGGGCATCTCTAGATCCTGCTTTTAAAGACATTACTAGTGTGGTGTGGTGTATGCACTACCTACTCTAGTGTGGCCTACTAAACTCTCTTGAGTTGTAGAAAGGGTTGTGCTATCCCTTAACACACAACTCTAAGTTCAGTAGAACTTACTGATATTCTAAGCTTAAATTATATGTACCTTAGGTACCTTTAGTGGTTTTCAGTTGATCAATTCAATTGAGATTATCTGGTAAAACAATAGCAAGCTGGAATCCCACACGCTGCACACCAATGTGAGAAGTTGGCCTGGCATATGCTGTCCACTAATTATAGTGGGCACCTTGCACCAGTCCAAATCGACTCTTATGGTAGGTAGGTTAAAGACAACCTTATTGAAAGCTATCCTAGTGGTAGCTGTGGAGAGCAGCCTTCAGGCTAAGTCTTGAAGGAATGTAAAGCAGCTTGTTTTACCAGTCTATAATCTCTTGAGTGACCAAATGAAAGAGCACCACACCAGGTATATATTCAAAATATATGTATTTATTACTAAACACACCCCTCTAGTCTCTTTATGAGGCTAGAGTTCGAAGTACATAGGTTATAAGATCTTAAATCACAGTAATAGCACAAATACACGTTTGGGCCCTAGGGGCGTACCAAACCATATACCAATAAAGTGGTATGCGAACCACGACTGAACTAGACACTAGGCCTAGAGCCTCTAGAAGTGCTTGGACCACAAGGAACCACCCAAGGTAGTGACACAGGGGACCCACGGGAGACGCGTGCAGTGTAAATACACAACCGCGATACGCCGTTAACTTCTATGGAGAAAGTCGGGATCGGGAAAATAGAGGAAAGGGACACTTAAAAGAGGACTAGGACAAAACCCTTTGAGATCTAGGACTTTGAAGAGTCTCTACCCACGGGAGCACCGGAGTACTCGTGTTACCTCACCCAGGGAAGCCGGGTTCATAGGTGCCTTTCGGGGTCGGGTTTCGTCGTCGGTTCTTATGGCGATCTGCTGCAAAGTGCTGCTGGCGACCAGGAGAAAAGTGTCCGGGTGGATCCAAGAGTGGATCGGAGTTCTGAAGAACCTGAAAGCAGAGGGGACAGAGTCTGGGTCACTAGCCAGTGACCAGGGAGGCGATGGACAGATGCCCACCGATGTCGAGTGCTTCAGATTCGATGACGGTCGTCTTGACTCTTCAGCCACGAGGTCCGGGAGGCGTTGTTGGCGACCAGGAGCAGGATTCGGGCTGTTGCTCGATGTCTGTCGAGTGCAGAGGTGTCGGCGACCAGATTGGACCCAACAAGCCTTGGCAACGGCAAGTCTCGAGTAAGATGTAGATCGTCGATGATGCAGACCAGCAAGGTCTGGGGAACTCACCCAGCGAGGGTAAGTGAGGGCAGGCCTGGAGCAACCAGACTGCCAAGTAAAGAAAAGATTGGCCTTCGTTAAGGGCTACTAGCCAACGGGCTAGCGACCGCGAAGGAGCCTCGTGACGCCGCACGTGGAGCTGGCTTACAGGACACTCGTGGAGTGGGGGCCAGTGATCTTCGGTGCAGGTGGTGCTGGAGGCTAGGGCTACTCGGAGCCCAAAGCACGACTTCTTGGGAGACCCAGAAGATGGTGCACTTGCAAATGTGCTCGGTGTCCAGGGGTCACGGTCTCAAGTCACCCACGATAGCCACGGGCCTCAGCTTTGCTGGGGACTCAGGGTAGCCTCGGGGAAGTCTGAGAATCCACCTCTGGTGATGCGATGACTTCGGCGTCCGACGGGAGCTTCAGCGATGCGAACCGGACAGATGCTTCTTTGGTGCCTGCCAAGCAGGGGAGTCACTCCTTGACCCCAAGGAGATTCTTCAGTCCTCTAATCGTGAGTAGAGCGTCGAAGGTCCAGGATTCTGTTTCAGAGTTTCGTCCAGGTATAATCTAAAGTCCTAGGGACTGGGTTCCTACCTTTATTCTAAAAATAGGGGATGGACTACTCTGTGGCCCCACCTATGGGTGGGTCAGGGCAGAGGGGTGGCTACACCCCTTTCCTTTGTCCAGTTCGCGCCAAAGCAGGGGCTGCAAGCCCCTGATCCGGTTTGAACTGGGGTATGCACAGGGACACCAAATGTGCCCCCAGTGCAGGACTTCAAAGCACCCGAAAGTGCTCCCGCCCAGCCCCAATACACATTGTCCTGTCTGGGGAGGTGGTCACACCTCCCTGGGACAGGAAACCTATTGTCCAGGCCTCCCCTGCCGGAGTTTCGTCCAGCAGCAGGAGGCCAGACTCGTGTCTGTGGCAGCAGCATCCATTTTGTGATGCCAGGCTCTGGAAAGAAGTTACCGGACTCGTCAGAGTTAACATGCCTTTCCCTCTAGAAGGGTGGAATGCTACCCCCGCCGCCAGGATTGGCGGGGGGTAGTATTCCAAGATGTTTGACACCAAACACGACATGTTTAGGTGCAGCCATTCCATAGTTAGCATTTTACCACGAGGATATAATGCGTTTAAGAGTATATGGTCAGGCTGCACTACAAACAGCATCAGAGATGGTCTCCGAACGCTGCAGAGGGGCCCTGCTCATGCAGGGGCACCCTCTCACATAGGAACCATGCACTCTGCCTTTAGGATTGATAAGGCCTGCCTTAGGAGTGACTTATAGGTTTATATGTGTGTATGCATTTAGTGATATAGGTAACCTATACCACTGCAAGGGGTGCATGCACCACCTTACCCAGGCTGCAGTAGCAGACCTGTGGTGCCAGTTTGGATGGCCTATCAGGGGTGGCATAATACATGCTGCAGCCCCTGGCAGGCCTCTGAGGTACCTATGCCCTTGGTACATAGTATACCATATACTAGGGACTTACAAGGGCACTCCAGATCCCAATCAGTGATGTGCCTAAGGCACATGGAGACCCTTTTAAAGAGGAAACAGCTAGGCTGGGGTTCTGAATAGCAGGGCCCCAGCCAGACTAATGTCGAAAACCAGTGAAGTATCAGCAAAAAGTGGGGGTACCCCTGTGAAGCAGATCCTACTCTCCTACAAGAAATAGTTGAGAAAAACTAGAAAAAACATTGCCGTATTATTTTGTAAAGGGAGGGTCAGTAGCAGGAGTAATACTGACGTCACAAAAAGCCGCGCTGGCATTGGTCAGGCAGCGGGCGTGTAGTGAGCCGTGATTGGCTGGTTGCTGTGAGCCGCGCTAGCATTGGTTAAGATAGTGGTTACATAGTGAGCCGTGATTGGTTGGTTGCTGTGAGTCGCGCTGGTATTGGTTGGGATTTAGCTAATAGAGTGAGAGGATTTACGGAAGTTTTCTCTTTTTTGTTTTGGATTATTTCGCGAGAAAAAGAGTGTTTAAAAATGAAATTGGTAAAAAGAATAAAAGATTTATTTAAAAAGACAAGCCGAGAGAGGGACTTCCTATATCTCCTCCGAGAACGCCTGCTTCTTTTATGATGTTGGAACGTGGGTATCATACGTGTACATGGTTAGAGAACTGGATGAGTTATATGGAAGATGATGGAGTTTTAGCTTTTCCAGAACATGGTACATTTAATGTAAGGATTTTGGAGAACTTGAGAGGACGAATGAATTCATTAAAGCCAAGTCCTAGACCTACGCAGTATGAAGCGCTTGAGGAATGGGAACATGAGGCTTATAAAAGGGAGAGAGACAGGAATGGAATTAAATACAGGAATATAATAACGAGATATTCTGAGGCTAGATGGGCTGATCAAAAGAAAAGATGGAGGAGAGATGTAATTGCAGATGGATTATATCCAGTAATAGTTGCTGAAGATCAAACTGGAGGCAAAAGTAAAGAGAAAAAGAATAATTTAGAGACTTCGGAACTAGATAATGATTCGGATGAGATTGATGATGAGTTGCTGGATGAAATACTATTAAGAGACCTCCACCATATCAGGAAAGTTCAGGGGAAACAATTCCAAATGCACCACTAATTGAAATACAAGTTCCTCAGGTTCCACAAGTTCCACAATCTCCACAAGTTTCACAGGTTACACAAGTTCTGGTAGCTTCACACACTCGAGTGTTGCAGGAGAATGAGATTGACATGTTGAATAAGGCAAGAGAGGAGTTAACTCAGAGAATTAGTCAGATGAGTCTGAATGCAGAAGCATTATCAGTACCAGTAACGATTGGTCCTATAGTTCCATTGTATGGTGAGAGCCAAAATATATTGAGAGTACATGCATTGACAATTCCCGTGAATAATGCCAGGAATGTTAGTGGATCAGAACAAGTTGAGATGAATACTTCATTGGTTGATCTTCCAGTGAGTGAAAATGAGACTGAAACACCAAAGAGAAGTGTACAGATGGATCCTAGAAAAATAGTGCCGAATGTTAGAGGAACAACTCCAGTGTCAGGGAGTTCGGTGGGTCCTTCGCCAGAGGAGTTAGATGACTGGATAAGAGGAATGGAAAAGAATAAGTCACAATCGAGTATAGATGTGGCTAGATTGAGAGTGGATCTGGAAGAAATGATTATTGGTACAATGAGTCCAGAAAGATTGAGTAAGTATCGAGATGAAGAGTTGTTATTTTTGTGTAAGAATATTACATGGAAAGCAAGGAATCTACATGAGAGGTGGGCAGAAGCTGCACAAGAATATGGAGTAGACATAGAAAAGTCTAAAGTTTTGCAAAAAACGTATAGATTGGATTTTTACTGATAAAGATTAGGAGAGTTTGACTACGTCTGGTAAACGATTGCAAATCAAAGAATTAAGGAATACTTTGAAGAAATGGGGTGATTTAGAACGGTGGAAAGGTAGATGGGCGAAAAAGAAGGAAGAAATGCTTGTAAGTAAAAATGCGTCTTTATTTCCATTAAGAGAAACAGGACAGGCTGAAATGGTATGACCAATGAGAGAAGTTCCAGGTGGTGGATATGTTCACGTTCCCTGGTCAAGACAGGATATATTATCCTTTACAAATGATTTTCCTAGGTTTAGAGAAAAACCTGTCAAGTGATACAAACAGGTAGAGAGGTTTGTAAAAGTTTCAAAAGTTTTGTTAAAAGATCTAGATGGTTTGTTCGAGATTGTAGTTCCAGCTGACTTATGGACTGAGTGTAAAATTACTGTTCACTGGCCAAAAGAAGAATATCCTAGAGATGTGAAAACAGGAGCACCTTCAGAAGAAGCGATGAAAAAATATAATCAAGTAATTACTTTCTTGAACAGTAAAATTTCTCCAAAAGAAACAGATTGGGTCAAAATTGACAGGACAACCCAGGAACCTAAAGAATCGGTACATGCTTATTATGAAAGGTTGTTACAGGTGTTCGAACAGTATAGTGGTTTTGAAAGTATAGGTGATAAAGATATGGGACACTTTGTGTATAGGTTTGTTTTTGGATTAAAACCCGAAATTAGTAACATGATTCAGCAACATTTGATTTGTTGGCAGAGTAAAACAGTTGATGAGATTCTGAGATATGCTAAATATTGTAGTGATGATATTGAATCAAGGCATAAAATGTTGAAAGAGAAAATGATGTTGGCACAGGTGAAAGTGGCAGAACAGAAAGATGGAAATAATGGTTCTCAAACAGATTTTCAGATAAAAGGACAAAATCAAAATGGTCAGGTACCAAATGAAGGTAGAGGTAGAGGTAAGATGAGTAGGGAAGAATTGAAAAAGAAATTTCCTTGTCATGCGTGCGGAACGTTTGGACATTGGAGGAATGAGTGTAGATCTTTACTGAAAAATAATGGAATGAATCAAAATTTCAATCCGCAGATGCAGAATGAAGTGGTTGTGAATCAACAACAACAACAACAGCAGCAGGTAGTTACACCACATACACAACAAGTTCAGGTGCCTCAAGCTCCTATGCCAAATAATGTGAATTCTCAAGTACAGAGATACAGTGTGAATTCTGGATTTCACGCAGGTGAACAAGTTGGTAAGAATCAAAATGCACAAGTGGTTTCACAGTATTTATTGCAATGTTCAGAGAGTGACTCAGACTCATCTCAATGACGGTGCCTGAGGGGAGAGGAAGAGTGTGTGCTTGGCGCATCTCTAGAGGTAGATCAATCAGGTCCTTTTGTTGATGGAAAAGTGGAAGGTAATAGTGTTGCATTCCTAGTGGACACTGGTGCTACCCGTTCTACTGTGAGAGCAGCAGAAATCCCAAACCTATCCCTCTTGGGAGAAACTATCCAAGTTGTGGGAGTTTCAAATAAACATATTAAGACTCCAATAACGACCAATAGAAGTTCATATTGGAAGATTCAGAGACATGCATCGGTTTGTGGTATGTGATACAAGTCCGGTGAACCTTTTAGGTAGGGATTTGCTTTGTGAAATGAATTGCACCATCTATTGTACGCCAGATGGTATTGCTTTTCAAACACCAGATGAGGATGTTGCTTTTAAAATGATGTTAGCAAAGCAAGGGACAGAAGTGAATGATTTATATTCATTGCTTACAGAAGAAGATTTACCTGCGGAGTTGAGAAAAGCATTAAGACCTGATGTATGGGATTTTACAGGAAAAGACATTGGTTTGATGAAAGGTGTGGATCCTATTCAGGTTACAGTTATACCAGGTACAATATATCCAGACACACCTCAGTACAAGATGAGTCCTGAGATCACAGCAGGAGTAATTCCTGTAATTGATCAAATGATTGAGGAAGGTATTCTAAAAGAAATACTAAGTAGTCCTTGTAACTCACCTATTATGGGGATTAAGAAACCAAGTGGAAAATATAGAATAGTTCAGGATTTGAGAAAAATTAATAAGATCGTAGTACCTTGCTGTCCAATAGTACCAAATCCAGCAGTGATTCTTTATCAAATTCCTTGTGATGCTGAATGGTACACAGTAATTGATCTGTGTCAAGCATTTTTCTCGATACCTTTACATCCGGATAGCCAATATCTTTTTGCTTTCCGGTTCAGAAACCGTGTTTTGGCATGGTGCCGAGTTCCTCAAGGGTATACAGAGAGTCCTTCGATTTTTAATCAGATTTTGAAAAAATGTCTGGAGTCATTGTTCATGCCAGAAAATTCAGTGTTAGTGCAGTACATTGATGACCTACTGGTGGCATCAAAAACACGAGAAGCCTGTGTGACAGATACAATTGCCTTACTGAATCATTTGGCAGAAGGTGGGCATAAAGTGTCACCAGCAAAATTACAGTTTTGTCAAAAAGAGGTTCAGTATTTGGGACGCAAAATTGAGAAAGGAGTTAGAAAAGTAACGCAAGACCGAATCAATGTGATTTTGCAAATGGGTCCTCCTAAGACTTTTGAATGTTTTTGGGAATGGTTGGATACTGTAGACAATGGATCAGTGGGTTTTCACTGATTGCAAAACCTTTACAAAGGCTGACTCATAAAGATGTGGTTGATCCGATTGATTTGGATGAAGAGTGTATGAAAGCTTTTATTGAATTACGAGATAGTCTTTGTCGAGCACCTGCATTGGGAATGCCAGATTACACAAAAGATTTTGCATTATTCTGTTGTGAGAGCGATGGGTGTGCACTTTCAGTCCTAACACAAAAACATGGAACGGCACGTCGTCCAGTGGCATATTTTTCTGCTACTTTGGATTCAGTGGCTGCCGCATTACCAGGTTGTTTAAAAGCAGTGGCTGCTACTTGTGTGAGTCTAGAGCAGAGCGAAACAATTGTTATGGGACATCCAGTGAAAGTATGTGTGCCACATTCTGTTGAAATCCTATTAACAAGGACTCGGACTCAGCATATGACGTATAGTAGGCTGACTAGGTATGAAAGAGTGATTTTGGGTGCTGAAAATGTGACAGTGACAAGATGTACAACATTGAACCCAGCAACCTTGTTGCCAAGTTCAAGTTGTGAAGAAGTGAAGGATGAAGCAGATCATGATTGTTTGGATGTGACAGAATTGTGCACGAAACCAAGACCTGACATAAAGGATACACCACTAGAAGAATCAGATAGTGTGATGTTCGTGGATGGATCTTGTCTGAGAGATGAAAAAGGTGCATTAAGTGCTGCTTACGCAGTATGTACAGTGTCTATGGTTCTTGAAGCATCCTATCTAAAGGGGATAAATTCTGCTCAAATTTCTGAACTGATTGCTCTAACTAGAGCATGTATAATTGGCAAAAATCTGAGAGTAACCATATTGACTGATAGTCAATATGGTTTTGGGGTGGTGCGTGATTTTGGTCAGTTGTGGATGCAAAGAGGATTTCTGACCTCTTCAGGATCCCCGATCCGGTACAGTAAAAATGTGAAGGATCTATTGAATGCATTACAAATGCCCAAAAACATTGCTGTGGTAAAATGTTCCAATTTTTCTCCAAGCGCATTGACATAAAACAATGTTGCCAGAAACCTCTTTTTCCGTATGATTTAATCACACATTTTTATCTGAAAATTCACATATATAAAAATTGGAAGCACAAAAGTTTTTTGTTTTCAAACAATAACCCAAAACTACTTGCTCATACACCATACCAAATACAAAGTATCCAAAATTGACAACAGAATCTCTCATTTCACACACAATTCACTTCACCTTCAAACACTCTACCATTCTCAACAACTCTCTACCATTCTCAACAAACAAACATACTCACGTACAACTCTCAGTTCACCACTCTACCAAACAACCCAACACACAATTATACAAAAACTGATCTAAACAATTAAGACTTGGTTTAGAAAATGAGGCCAAACATAAATGCATTTCAACATTGTCAACCAAATTTTTCAATTTCTGAAAGTGTAATTTAAGCACTTGGTTTGGCCACCACAAGGTCGACGCGTTTCGAACCCCCAAATTCCGGGGTTCTCCTCAGGACCAGATAGCTGGAAAACAAAAACTGAATCTTAATATTGTGCCAAAATGGCAACTAGGCCCACTCCCCCTGTAAGCCCTCCTCTTCAGGAGTGTGCTTACCTTAGTTTCTATTGCGAGATCAGCCGATCTCTGCTGAACTATGTATAACCCATTCACCAGGATAATCTAAGAGTAAAGAAAAGAAAAATCTACTATCAGCAAACTCAGTCCCAAAGTTTTTCATTAATTAGTCACAGTCTGTAAGTCGTACACTTGAAAAATGAAGTACTCTTACATATTCAGCGAAGGTAGGTGCTATATTCAGGAAATGTTGTAACTCAATTACGTAGGGAAATGGCAGGCTTTAGTCCTAAAGGAAAAAACAGGGGGGGAAATGAACCTCATCAATTGAAAAAACAGGAATTGAGACTGGTGATTTTACAAAGTACAGGGGGGAAAATTACCTGCTTCTGAAGAATTTAACAGGTCATAAAAATCCAACTCCAAGTATTCAATATATCGCAGTCGAATTGTTCTGTAAGGGACAAGAGGTATACCTTTTTAATCCAAAATAGAAACTTTGGCGGAATGCTGCTCTGCACTAAATAGGACCTACAACAAAAGATTTCATCTTGCCGGTCCGAACACAAGTGCCGCTTGAATATTAAGACACCGTCCTCAAATTATGAGGAACGTAACCTAATTGCAATGGTCATTGTTGGCTACATTCTTCTAATGAATTTTTTTTTAAAATGACAGCGCGTTCCTATTTAGCGCAAGCTTATCAGTCTACACTCCTCATGGTGCTCTTACCTCAACGCACGAGACTAAGTTCAAAGCGGAGTGAATCTTGCCGCCGGGGAATTCTCCTGGCGCTAGTTCATGTCGTAGTTCCTCTGACGTGCATAGTAGAGTTTTTAATTGGTCGCGCGGCTTAAAGTCGTGCAAGCGTCCCATTGCCTGCTGGGGAATGAAGTCCAAGCGGTCCCTTTGGTGCCACGCTTCTCGAAGCGCATCATTTGTTCGAGTTGGGATAGGCAAATAAAATGAAATCGAGCCTAAACCCCATCACGTGAAATTCCACAACATCGGACCCATGGAACATAATGACTGCTCGTGGGAAAAAGAATTCATTTCTCAGTCAGCGTGACCTAATGTGGATCATAAAGAATATATTTGGGTTTAATACAACATTGAATCTAGTGGACCAGCCCAATCACGAATAGAAATGCAAGTCCATGTCTCTAGATTATCTTTCCCTAAGAAGGCACAAAGTGAAAAATTAAAAATTAAACACGTGTTCTCACTAAGTTCATCATAACTTATAGATCTCTGAGAGTTCATTCAGTCCCTCTACCGCTGTATTGAATTTAACTATCAGCATTGCCTCACGTCGTGTCAATTTCAATTCTAAATCACCTCCTCTAGAATCCTGTTCTACTTTAGAGATTACTGTCCATTTCAATTCCTTTTCCGTGTGTGCATTCAGTCTCCAATGATTGACTAATGGAGCTGTTTGTACATTTTCCGGATTCTTGATTTGTGTTGTGAAATCCTGTATCGTACTTCCTGATTTGTTTTACCTATATATAGCTTCCTACATGGGCACAAGACTCCATAGATCAAATTTTGGGATTTACAATTCGAGAACGTTTCATGTTTCCAGTGGATTGAATTGTGGGAAAACAATGTCCCCTCAAGCGTTGAATCACAGCACACGCATGTGCCACATTTGTGATGTCCAGAGATTGGTGGCAGGCCAACAAAATCCCGTAATGTATTCGTCCTTGGTTTCGGTAGTGCCGCTCTAACCACTTGATTAGCAATTAGACTATACAGCTGAGGCCATGAGAAAGCTGGGAGACCCAGAATGCTATAGAAAAACAGCTAAAGATCCTACTAGAGAGTTACAAGGTGAACTCTTTAACATCTTAAAGACCGGATACGATCAAGGTTTTTTGGGAAAAAAAGAATATGACTTTTTACAGAATAAACACCCTAGGATTCCTGTGTTCTATGTACTACCAAAAGTGCACAAGAATGAAACTCACCCGCCCGGAAGACCAATACTATCAGGCTGCGATTCCTTATTGGAACCTATTTCAAAATTTGTAGACTATTTTTTAAAACCTTTCATGGAGGATGTTCAGTCATTTCTCCAAGACACTACAGACTTTATTAACAAATTGGGTTCAATGAAATTCATTGAAAAAGAGAACTTTCTAGTTACATTTGATGTGGTGTCACTATACACCCAAATACCTCAGGACGAAGGCATAGCAGTTTTATCTGCCTTCTTAAATAATAGAATACAACCAGTGCGTGTCCCCACAGAATTCATTGTTGAATTGGCAAGCTTTGCGTTGAGAAAAAATTATTTCAATTTTAATGGAGAATTTTATTTTCAAGCAAAAGGAGTAGCTATGGGGTGTCCCTTCGCCCCAGAGCTGGCAGTTCTCTACATGTCGCAGTATGAAGACAAGTTCATCTACAATAACAATCCGTTTGTTCAGTTCATTGGAACTTGGGTACGATTTATAGATGACATTTTTATGGTGTGGACAGGGGAGGAGGAACAACTCCGATCTTTCCACTGCTGGCTCAACAGCAGAACAGCTGACATCAAATTCAGTATGAATCACTCACAACAAAAAATTCCATATCTTGATGTTGAAGTATACGCAGCAGATGGAGGATTAGTGACGATTTTATTTAAAAAAGCAACGGACAGGAATAAAGCTCTCCATTTCACGAGCAATCATCCCAGAAGCTTAAAAGAAAAAATACCGTTTGGCCAATTTTTAAGGATAAGGAGGAACTGTTCTTTCAAAGATGAGTATGTAGTACACGCAAATAATCTGTTAAGAAGGCTTACAGATCGAGGTTACCCCAAAAAACTCCTCAAGAAAGCAATGAAAAGGGCATGGTGGACTTCACGAGAAGCACTATTAGAGAGAAAAGAAAAGAGACCAGCAGAAAGAATAGTGTGTGTATCAACGTTTTGCCCTAACTCCAACAGGCTAAAAAATGTGATTCATCAAAATTGGCATCTGATAAAGAATTTGAATCAGTCTTTGGCTTCAGCTCCATTATTTGCTTTTAAAAAAGATAAGAGCATTGCTAATCAAGTGGTTAGAGCGGCACTACCGAAACCAAGGACGAATACATTACGGGATTTTGTTGGCCTGCCACCAATCTCTGGACATCACAAATGTGGCACATGCGTGTGCTGTGATTCAACGCTTGAGGGGACATTGTTTTCCCACAATTCAATCCACTGGAAACATGAAACGTTCTCGAATTGTAAATCCAAAAATGTGATCTATGGAGTCTTGTGCCCATGTAGGAAGCTATATATAGGTAAAACAAATCAGGAAGTACGATACAGGATTTCACAACACAAATCAAGAATCCGGAAAAATGTACAAACAGCTCCATTAGTCAATCATTGGAGACTGAATGCACACACGGAAAAGGAATTGAAATGGACAGTAATCTCTAAAGTCGAACAGGATTCTAGAGGAGGTGATTTAGAATTGAAATTGACACGACGTGAGGCAATGCTGATAGTTAAATTCAATACAGCGGTAGAGGGACTGAATTAACTCTCAGAGATCTATAAGTCATGATGAACTTAGTGAGAACACGTGATTAATTTTTAATTTTTCACTTTGTGCCTTCTTTGTAGGGAAAGATAATCTAGAGACATGGACTTGCATTTCTATTCGTGATTGGGCTGGTCCACTAGATTCAATGTTGTATTAAACCCAAATATATTCTTTATGATCCACATTAGGTCACGCTGACTGAGAAATGAATTCTTTTTCCCACGAGCAGTCATTATGTTCCATGGGTCCGATGTTGTGGAATTTCACGTGATGGAGTTTAGGCTCGATTTCATTTTATTTGCCTATCCCAACTCGAACAAATGATGCGCTTCGAAGCGTGGCACCAAAGGGACCGCTTGGACTACATTCCCCAGCAGGCAATGGGACGCTTGCACGACTTTAAGCCGCGCGACCAATTAAAAACTCTACTATGCACGTCAGAGGAACTACGACATGAACTAGCGCCAGGAGACTTCCCCGGCGGCAAGATTCACTCCGCTTTGAACTTAGTCTCGTGCGTTGAGGTAAGAGCACCATGAGGAGTGTAGACTGATAAGCTTGCGCTAAATAGGAACGCGCTGTCATTTAAAAAAAAATTTCATTAGAAGAATGTAGCCAACAATGACCATTGCAATTAGGTTACGTTCCTCGTAATTTGAGGACGGTGTCTTAATATTCAAGCGGCACTTGTGTTCGGACCGGCAAGATGAAATCTTTTGTTGTAGGACCTATTTAGTGCAGAGCAGCATTCCGCCAAAGTTTCTATTTTGGATTAAAGGTATACCTCTTGTCCCTTACAGAACAATTCGACTGCGATATATTGAATACTTGGAGTTGGATTTTTATGACCTGTTAAATTCTTCAGAAGCAGGTAATTTTCCCCCTGTACTTTGTAAAATCACCAGTCTCAATTCCTGTTTTTTCAATTGATGAGGTTCATTTCCCCCTGTTTTTCCTTTAGGACTAAAGCCTGCCATTTCCTACATAATTGAGTTACAACATTTCCTGAATATAGCACCTACCTTCGCTGAATATGTAAGAGCACTTCATTTTTCAGAGTAGTGCGACTTACAGACTGTGACTAATTAATGAAAAACTTTGGGACTGAGTTTGCTGATAGTAGTTTTTCTTTTCTTTACTCTTAGATTATCCTGGTGAATGGGTTATACATAGTTCAGCAGAGATCAGCTGATCTCGCAATAGAAACTAAGGTAAGCACACTCCTGAAAGGAGGGCTTACAGAGGTAGTGGGCCTAGTTGCCATTTTGGCACAATATTAAGATTCAGTTTTTGTTTTCCAGCTATCTGGTCCTGAGGAGAACCCCGGAATTTGGGGGTTCAAGCAGCGTCGATCTTGTGGTGGCCAAACCAAGTGCTTAAATTACACTTTCAGAAATTGAAAAATTTGGTTGACAATGTTGAAATGCATTTATGTTTGGCCTCATTTTCTAAACCAAGTCTTAATTGTTTAGATCAGTTTTTGTATAATTGTGTGTTGGGTTGTTTGGTAGAGTGGTGAACTGAGAGTTGTACGTGAGTATGTTTGTTTGTTGAGAATGGTAGAGAGTTGTTGAGAATGGTAGAGAGTTTGAAGGTGAAGTGAATTGTGTTTGAAATGAGAGATTCTGTTGTCAATTTTGGATACTTTGTATTTGGTATGGTGTATGAGCAAGTAGTTTTGGGTTATTGTTTGAAAACAAAAAACTTTTGTGCTTCCAATTTTTATATATGTGAATTTTCAGATAAAAATTTGTGATTAAATCATACGGAAAAAGAGGTGTCTGGCGACATTGTTTTATGTCAATGCGCTTGGAGAAAAATTTAGATTTGTATATCAGTATTGGCAATTGTTTGTTCTCTTGGTTAATTCTGGCTCAGCCTTGCTGATTGGAGCCACAACCCCTTGTTGTTTACTGGTGGTAAAATGTTCAGCACGCAAGTCAGGAAATGACTATGTGACAAATAGAAACAGATACGCAGACCAAGTGGCTCGTTTCTGTGCACAAAATTCAATTTCAATCAACAGAGGGATGGAGAAAAAACATACAAATTGCCACTAGATGTTTTCTTCTTTGGAAACATGGGAAGAAATTAGGCAGCTTCAGGAAGAAGCAAATGAGGAAGAAAAAGAAATTTGGTTAAAATCAGATTGTAAAAAGAGAGCAGAAGATGAAGTGTGGGTGTATGTTGATGGAAGACCAGTAATGCCAGATAGTTTACTGTCTCAGATGGGAAGGATGTACCATGGAATTGCACATGTTGGAAGAGATGCTATGATCAGGCTCTTCAAGCAGTCATGGTACAACCCAAAGTTTAGGGGCATCGCAGAGAGTCTATGCCAGAGGGGTATAGTCTGCCAGCAGCAAATTCCAGGTAGAAAGACAGTTGTTAGTTGGGGTCGAATTGGAAAAGCAGCAGGACCATTTACCAGACTACAGTTAGACTTTATAGAACTTCCTCCTTTTATTGGACTGAAATATGTGTTGGTGGTTGTTTGTTTGTTTGTTTTCTCGCTGGGTAGAAGCTTATCCAACAAGAAGAAATGACAGTCTAACTGTTGCTAAATTGCTTTTAAGAGAGATAATTCCAAGATTTGGATTTCCAGTCTCTTTAGAAACAGATAGAGGGACTCATTTTAATAATGAAATAATTCGGATGATTTGCGCAGCATTACAAATTGAGCAAAAGCTGCATTGTGCCTATCGACCAGAAGCATCTGGAGTGGTCGAACAAATTAATGGCACTATTAAATCCAGACTGTCAAAAGTGTGTGCGTCTACAACACTGAAATGGCCAGACGCATTACCCCTGGTATTAATGAGTCTTAGAAGCATTCCTGATAAAAAGACTGGATTAAGTCCTCACAAAATGTTGATGGGGAGAGCCATTAGACAAGCAATTGTACCAGCAAACAAACTGATGAATATTACTGATGATTTAGTGCTTGATTATTGCAAATGGGTGGCTGATCTGGTGCGTTCTGTATCTCATCAGGTTGGAGAAATTGCAACCACAACACAGCCGGATCAAGCACATGATTTGAGTCCAGGAGAGTGGGTTCTGGTCAAGAAACACGTAAGGAAGTCGTGTTTAGAACCCAGATGGAATGGACCATATCAGATCATATTGGTAACAACGACAGCAGTAAAGTGTGGTGGTTTGCCAAATTGGATTCATGCAAGTCATACAAGAAGAGTCCCAAGTCCACTTGAAAGACAAGAAGAAGAGCAGCAACTGGTAAAGCAAAGAAAAGAACCAGAAGCTGAAGAACATGAAGATATAGAATCTAGTGTTACAGATTCTGAAAAGGCTGAACAAGAGGAAGAACCAAGTACAAGTCGAATAAAGTGGGCACCAGCTACTGGGTCTCAAGAGACTGCTGTTGAGAAAGAAAAGGAGAAAGTGACTGATGAAAATCAAGAGCAAGTACAACAAAGAAAAGAACTGAATAAAAGAACTTGCAAACTTGATAACGAAGGTGAAGAAGCAGTTCAAGTTAAGAAAGCAAGAAAAGGTGATGTGTGGCCAAAAGGAGTGAAAAGACTGAAATACACTATAGAAAAGAAAAGGCCAGATCAAATAAATGAAATATCAAGTCAAACTGGACAAAGTGATTCAGAAGAAGAATTGGTACAAAAAACAAAAAGAATAAGAATTCCGAGTAAGAAATACACAGCTCCAGAATGGACATATGTGGTGTTGAAAGAAATTGAGAACACAAATCAGAAAGAAGAAGAAGCTGGTACTGATCAAAGTGATCAAAGCAAACTGAAACCACCTTAAAAGAGAACTGTGAAAATAAAGGTGCAACAATTTCAATGAACAGTATTCTGAAAATTCCAAAAGAATTGAAGAAGATATAAAAAAAAAAGGGGGTAAAGGAGAGACATAAGGTGTAAGGATACACTACTCTAGATGGTTTTTGGATAAGTTTTTTCAAAAGTTTTTAAAGATTTTAGGTTTTTTCTTAGATTTTTAATTTTTTTATATAGTTTCTAAAATGGCACAGGTAACAGAGACTGGATATCAAAATCATAGTTTTAAACGTAGATGTATTAATGCTTGCTTATGTAGTGTTTTATTATTAACGTTGATGTGGTTAACACTGGTTGTTATTGTCCCTGTTCTAATGGTGACTAATCACAAAAATAATACTAATGATGTGGGAAGTGGGAGAATTGATTCTAATACTAAAGAAGATTTAAATACTAATATAGAAAAGATAGAAGATGATAGTTTTTATCATCATGATAAATCAATTAATGATTTTTCGTTAAATGTTTTTACTAAATTGTTGTATGAATATGTTAACACAATAAATGTGAGAGATTGTTATGTGTGCATGCAATTACCATTGTCTGTCTCAGAGGGGATGACTTATCATCACCTACCTTTAACATATGTTGTGTCTTGTAGTGTCTTAACCAGTTTGTTTTATGAGAGGGAAGGATTAGAGTATTATTACTCTAATTTTGATTTAATATTTTCTGAAATTCCTACTAGAAGAGATTTAAAAATTGTTTATGGTCCTGTTTATGCAGCTTACATGGGAGATTTTTTCATTAGTAACAAACCGATAGATACAATAGATGCACATAGAAATAACTTAACCTGTAAACTACGACATGAAGAAATAGAATTTATGAATATGGTAGAAGATAGAAGACGAGACTTCAAAAAGAAAGCTGCTGAGCAAAAGTCTCATGTATCCCCATGGGCTTTCAGAGAGGGTGATTATAAAAAGGGTGAGACTTACGCTGCCATGACTCAAGATTTTCAACATAGAGGAAAGCTTTGTAAGTTTAGAGAAAAGACTGAACTTAATAGTTACTTTATTGGTTCTAGTGAATGTGAGCATACTTTCTTGATAAAAGGAAATTGGGGACTGAAAGGAGGGACTGATCCTGCTTTTCCGGGAATTTATTATGTGTGTGGTAAGAATGCTTATTATAGGTTACCTACAGGTTGGTATGGATGTTGTTATTTAGGCTTAGTATTTCCAAAGGTTTATCACGTAGATAAGAATAATAGAGATAATGAAATGAAACAAGGACTAATACGTAATAAGAGAGGAGCGAGTTATTCTGAAATAATTGGGGATATTTTTGGAGCACTGATACCTTCAGTTGGAATTATTCTGAATTCACATAAAATTAGAAAATTGTCCACAGTGATTGATCGTTTATCAACAGATACTGCTGGTGGGTTCTTGATGATTGATACTGAAATGGTTGCAATTAGATCATTGGTTTTGCAAAATCGACTTGCCCTTGATATATTAAGGGCAAAAGATGGTGGAGTCTGTAGCATGTTGAAAATACAACAATGCTGTACTTATTTCCCTGACAAAAGTAAAAATCTTGAGGAGTATATTAAAAATATTACAGAACTTCAAGAAGATTTGACTGAACTGAAAGTTGACGGTGCGTGGGAGAAACTTGGTAAGAGTTTTTCCTCAGTAGGAAATTGTTTTTCTACATTAGAGAGTAGTTTGTTAGGAAAAATATTAATACCTGTTACTTCAGTAATTATAGTAATATTAATGATTATTATGATTTACAAATGTTGCAAATGCAAGTGTAGAAAGAAAGAGACATCAGATCTTAAGCGTAGAGCTAGAAAGAGAAAGAGAGAAGAGATAGAATTAGAGGATATGAGAGGAAATTACTATGAGATCATGAAAGACTTAGATGGAAGAATGATAAAACGAGAAAGAAGTACAGTATTTTAAATAAGTAGTAACTTGTATGTGATGGGTATTTTGATGATGGCTCAAAAACGCCATCAAAGGGGGGATTGATGGAGCGGGGTTTTGAGAAAATAAAACCTGCTCGGATTGAACCCTTAGTAACATTCATTAACAGTGTGCTGTGAAAAATATTATTAAAGAATGCTAAAATAAGGAGAAATGCTTATGCGCATGCGTAAAACTAATGCATGTATTAATGCATGGAACTAGGCCATAAACTGCTTTGATAAAAAAACTACTGCTGCTTTTGTGCACGTTAATAATATTTTGCTAGGAATAACATGGGTTGTGCATGGGTTAGTGTAATGCTGGGATGGTGTGTAAAATGAAATTACATTTCATGAAAATAAAAAATATTTGTATTTGTTTTCTATAGAAAAGGCAAGCATGGGCCTACACTTCTGCATGTCAGTTTGAGGGTTAATATTTGACTGAAAATCAATAAATATCCCAAAAGAAAGATTCGAATGAGAAGAGAGCACAAAGGCATGAAAAATGCGACCTTCATGGAGTGCTGAATTTCTGCCAAGTTGCGGAAAAGAAGAATTAGATTACAAATGGAAGTGAACAGTTTCCTTCACGAGATGGCAGAGGTGAAGAATAGAGGCGTAGAGATTTGCAACATTCAAGGAACTGCAGGAAATGTTTACTATGATTGTGTTCAAAGTTGTTTCCTGGGATGAATCTGTCGTAATGCTTAATGTTTAAAAGAAAGAGGTGTCTAATAAAATGGTCATGACGAGAGTGGTGTGACAGAACACCCCCATCCTTAGCCAATGGGAGAAGGATTTTGTGCTCAAATTGAAACATATGTAGGTTGGACATTTAGGTTTTAGGGTATAATTGAAAGTCCCCGGTCGGTGTGGTTTATGAGTAGGTGTTTCAGCTGGTGTTAGCTAACGGGAGATCGTAGCTGTTGTCGGTTTGCTGTTTCCAGATAGAGGCCTACCTGTTTCCTGATTCCTGACCTAATCTTTGTCACTCAACTATATTTGAGTGGCCTTGCTGCCCCGACTGGCCAGAGGGGTAGGTTTCCCTGATTCTTACTTGGGTTAGTATAGATAATCTCCTAAATTTGCATATTCATTTGCAAATGTATTTTGTCTCTGAAACTTTTCTCTCTTCGCCTAGCCACTCCTTCAAAGCATTGTTTATTGTAATGAGTTTGTTTTATACATTGCTAATGTTCTCTCTCTGTGATAATCTATGATTTGCATTTTGTGTAACTGTACTTGATGAGCATTTATTTTATTCTCATATTATTTTACGATAAACAACATAAACTACACACTGAGTCTGTTATTATTTAGTAGCATAGATAAGTACATATTATTGTCATCAACTTTTCAACTATAGGTTCATCGCCACATTTATTTGTAAGGAGAAAGGCAGGTTCTAAAGTGTATTTAGTGTGTTAGGAATAAACTTGCATCACACTGAACCCCAGCGTGAAGGGATTAGTTGGGTAGTGTAAATGGGCCTATGTTAGTGAAAAATTATCGATCCCTGATCGCTGGATCACTTGCTTTACATATCTGTGCCAACCCCGTATTGACAGTCAGCTCACTGAACCCAGGGAGATTGCAAAGGAGGCCAACCTCTGGGTCAGCACCAAAGTGTCCAAAAAGGCATCTGGGGTACGTCTCACAAGGGTGGTCATGGTCCACACCAGAAGAAAGAGGGGGGAGATAAAAATAAAAATAAGGAGTTCTCTCAAGGCCACCAAAATAGTTCATAGGGGAAGGAGACCCAGCCCCAGTCTGACCAGAAAACAATTGGTTTGTTGATACAAAAACAGGAAAGGTTGTCCCCAAGTGCTTTGAGTGGCATGTGAAGGAGGATGCCAAGTCTCACTGTGCCACTGGAATCAAGCTATCCTGGCTGAAGAGGGGTGAAACCCCGAAACCGGTCCTAGGATGCTTGTTTCCGGTCCAGGGAGGACCTGGCTTGGCAGTTCGGGCTGGACTGTTCCCATGAGGCACAGGGTCAGGACTGATTTGCATATGGCCAGGTCTAAACTGGGGTGGCATGGTGAGCAAAAGAATGATGGATTTAACCCAGATCTCTTGACTGGGGTGAATGTTTTGATTTGTGCTGCATTCCGTCCATCAATTGTGTGTCTTTTGCTTTCTCGCCCTAAGTGCGCCAGGTATGCCCAGACGTGGGTCCTGGGCTCACTGTGCCACTGGAATCAAGCTATCCTGGCTGAAGAAGGGTGAAACCCCGAAACCAGTCCTAGGATGCTTGTTTCCGGTCCAGGGAGGACCTGGCTTGGCAGTTCGAGCTGGACTGTTCCCATGAGGCACAGGGTCAAGACTGATTTGCATATGGCCAGGTCTAAACTGGGGTGGCATGGTGAGCAAAAGAATGATGGATTTAACCCAGATCTCTTGACTGGGGGTGAATGTTTTGATTTGTTCTGCATTCCGTCCATCAATTGTGTGTCCTAAGTCTCCCAAGAGGGCACATCCCCCCACTGATGGGCAGACCTACTAGTTGACCAGTGTAGCTCTTGGGGAGGAGATTGGCCTACTTAGTATAGGAGGAGCACAGATGTTACCCTAGTGTCCGTGTGTGACAAAGAAATGGCGCACAAGACCCACACACTTTCCAATACTTCCAAGTACAGGCAGTGGGTCACCATCAATGAGCAGAGGGTGGAGGCTCTGAGGGACATAGTAGTCAATATGACTACTGTAAAGAGAGACAACTGTCTGAATCTCAACACAGACAAAAGAGAAGTGCTGATCTTCAGGAACAACACCTCCCATTGAACAATTCCTGGTGGCCCTGAACTAGGACCTTCCCCCACACTGACAGACCACACCCGCAACATTGGCATCATCCTAGACAGCAAACTCACCATGAAAAACCAGATCAATGAAGTATTGCCCACCTGCTTCCTCATGCTCCGCATGCTCCGGAAAATCTTTAAATGGCTTCCCGGCAACACCAGACGAACCGTCACTCAAGCCGTTGTCACCAGCTGGCTAGACTACGGCAACACACTGTAAGTAGGAATCACCAATCACCTCCTGAAGAGACTGAAGACCATACAGAACTCAGTAGCCAGACTCATCCTCTAACTCTGCAATAAGACCCACATCACCCCCACCTCAAGAAGTTCCACTGGCTAACTATTCAGGTGAGATGCCAATTCAAGATGCTGACCCACATCTACAAAGTCCTCCACGATCAAGGACTGGCATACATCAGATGCCGCATGAACTTCCACCAACCCTCCAGACACATTTTTGCTCCGCCTTCCTCTCCCATGCTCACATCCCCCGCATTTCCAGAAGCAACAGTGGAGGACGCTCATTCTCCTACCTCGCTGCCAAATCCTGGAACGGCCCTCCCCTTCACCTCCAGACCTCACCCTCTCCTCTAGAGTTCAGGAAGGGAGTCAAGACCTGGCTGTTCAACTCATCCACCTGCAGTGGTAGCCCTCAGTGCCTGGATATCCTCTTTGGTGATTAGCCGCGTTTTGTTTGATTGATTGATAAAGTCTTGTCCAGAGTCTTCAGAGCAGGTAATCCCCATTACATTCCACCAGATTGTAGTAGCAGTCAACAGCGAGAGTCACTAAACAGCGGCTCTGGTTCCCTTTGAGTGGGGGCATCTCAGATTCTCTAAAAGTAGCTGTGAACCTTACCATGCCTGTGGATTGTATGTTAGGCAATGACCTGGAGCACACGGCCTGGAAGGAAATGAAGCTCCAATCACACCTGGAGATGTTAGGGTTTCCTGAGTGGGTGTGCCTGACCACAAGATCCATGGCAACCCAAGAGGGGGGTCGAGGAGACCTGGAGCCTGGAAAATGGCATGGGGAGATGCCAAAAAGAGAAAGGGCATGGGAATACAGCCCCTGAACCTCCAACGGTCCAGTAGGAAGGGGCCGCTGAGGGCGCTTCCCTGGAGCCTACCTGGTAATATACTTTAGCCCTGGGAGACCTGCCTGAGCTTGCTGGTTGGCAAGTTGAGGGTGGGCCAAAAAAAGAGGAGTTCTCTAGAGCTCAGAAAGAGTGCTCAACTCTAGAGGGCAGGAGGCGCCAAGCTGAGGCCCAGGCAATTGGTTACACCTCTGGAGATCACCTGATCTATTTGGAGAATGCCCACCTATATAGTGAGCCTAAGGTTTCTGAGCCTGGGGAAACTTGTGTGTTGTTGGTCCCCCTGGGCCACAGAGCTTCCTACTGCATCTGCCCCATGATATACCTCTGCAAGGACATCTGGGGCAGGTCAAGACCTTTTCCAGGCCTGTCATCAACTTTTAGACAGCCTCAGATGCATTCTGTAGGTCATGTCCCCCCTGCCAGGCCAGTGGGAAGTCAGGGAAAAAGCTAAAGGCTCCCCTTATTACCTTGCCTGTCATTGGCACCCCCTTTGAAAGGGTGACCATTAACATTGTTGGGCCCCTGGACCCCAAAACTACCTTGGGCAACAGGTTTATCCTATTTTTGGTGGCTCATGCCATTAGATACCCCCGGTGCCATACCTCAGAGACATGTGACTCCAGCTGCAGTGGTTAGGGCCGTGATGGGGATTTTTACCTGGGTGAGGTTCCCCAAAGTAGTGCTGTCTGAAAGGGGCACCAACTTCATGTCTCCATACATGAAGTCCATGTGGAATGCCTGTGGGGCAACCTATATGTTCTCCACACCCTATCACCTTCTGACAAATGATCTTGTTGAAAGGTTCAACAAGACCCTGAAATGCTTGATTATGAGCCTACCTGAGCCTATGAGACAGACATGGGATGTTCTCTTACCATGCCTGTGTTTTGCTTACCAGGAGGTGCTCATTTGAACTCCTCTATGGCCACCCTGTTAAGAAACTCTCAGTTTGGTAACGAAGGGTGTGAGAAAACTCCCAAGAAACTTCACCAACTCCACCAAGATGTTGTCAGCTACATGCTGGCCCTGAGAAAAAGGATGCAGTGCTTCTGAAAGAAGTCTTCTGCAAATCTGGAGGCCAGCCAGGAGGTGATGAAGCTCTGGCATGACCAGAAGGCCACTCTGTTCGAGTTTCAGCCTGGCCAAAAGGTATGGGTGATGTCCAGTGGAGCCTAGGGCCCCCTCAAAGGCCACTGGTCAAGGCCTTAAGAGGTGAAGGAGTCAACTACTTGGTGGACCTCAAGGCCCCCAGGAACCCCTTACGGATGAGCCATGTGAATCGCCTCAAACCCCATTATGAGAGGTCTGAAGTTACCACGCTCCTAGTAACAGATGATGGGGTGGAAGAGAAGAGTGAACCTCTCCCCAACCTCCTATCTTCCAAGGAGCAGGAATGGGGTCAGTGGAGGGTGTCAGCCTCTCCCCTATCCAAACCCCAGAGCAGCAAAGGGTCTGTTATCAGCTATTGGGGCAGTTTGCCTCTCTGTTCTCCCTCACCCCTGGGCTTACACATTTTTGCACCCATGATACTGACACAGGAGACAGCATGCATATGAAAAATAAAATGTACAGGTTATCCTACAAGGTGAGGGCTAGCATTAGAAAGGAAGTCTCCAAGATGCTTGAATTAGGGTTGATTGAGCACTCCAATAGTCCGTGGTCCAGCCCAGTAGTGCTGGTACCCAAAGTCACCTGATGAGCTCATTGACAGGCTGGGAGCTGCCAAGTTCCTGAGTACTTTTGATCTGACATCAGGGTACTGACAGATTGCCCTGAGTGAGGGGGGTAAAGAGAGGTGACCATTCTTTACCCCAGAGGTCCACTTCCAGTTTAGGATGACTCTTTGGTTTGAATAATGCCCATGCCACCTTCCAGAGGTTGGTTAACAGGTTCTTGGCCATAATGGAAGCCTTTAGTGTGGCCTACTTGGATGACATAGGTTTCTTCAGCTCCAGCTGGGACTATCACCTTTTTCACCTCCAGGAAGTACTTCGGACTCTGCAACAGGCAGGCCTATCAAGGCCAGCAAGTGCCAGCTAAGACAGGGTTCTGTGGACGGGGGCAAGCCTGTCCAAGCCATGATAGATACTATCCTGGCATGGGAACCCCCCAAAATTCAGACAGAAGTGAGGGCCTTCCTGGGTCTCAAAGGATGTTATAGGAGGTTTATCAAGGGGCATGGCACCATTCTAGCCAACCTGTCTGAGCTGAATGCAAAGGCGCAGCCCAAGAAGGTCATCTGAACAGAGGCCTGCCAGAAAGCATTTGACAGCCTCAAGGAGGCTATGTGTTCAGCACCTATACTCAAGGCCCCTGACTTCTCCAAGGAGTTCCTCGTTCAGACTGATGCTAGGTCAGACTGATGCTTCACAGCTGAATGAGGTGGGCCTACACCAACCTGTAGCCTTCATCAGTAGTCAGTTACTTCCCAGGGAACTGAGGTGGAGTGCTATTGAGAGAGAAACCTTTGCTGTGGTCTGGGTACTGAAGAAACTGAGACCATACCTATTTGGGACTCACTTCCGAATTCAGACAGATCACAGGCACCTCAGATGGCTTATGCAGATGACAGGCGAAAATCCCAAACAGTTGAGGAGGTACATCTCCCTACACGGAATAGGCTTTGCGGTGGAACACTGCCCTGGGTCAGACCACTCCAATGTGTTTTTCTTTTTTTTCTTTTTAAATCTGTTTTTATTGAGTTTATTTCACATTACAGTACAGAAATGACAGACGTTTGGGTCGCAGTCCCCCAATGCCACCGTTAATCAAAAACAGAACTTACATTTCTCCACTGCAATGCAGGACATGCAAGAACAACAGAGAGAGTCCTCCCATGTGGAAAGGCCTCAGTATGCAATCATTTAGGCAATGGTGAAATGGGTATAGACACAGTGTGAACACTTGGTAGCATCTTAGCGATGGTATCCCATGTCAGTTCTTTCAGCACTTTCACCTCGGCCTATCCAACAGATGACGTTTTTTTAGGAACCAGTTGAACAATAACAACAACAGTGACCGGTACATAAGTGACAACCTGTTTCACGTCCCTCCCGTACATGCGTCCCTAGCTATTACTTGGCGACTTGTTATGTACCCCTACTCGCTGCCAACTCCATTCCCACATGTGCGCCTCGGTAATGTGTTTGCGTTCATGGAATACCGCGGCTTGGTATCAGGGGTGTACGTGGTGTATGGCGTCCCCTATCTGGTCGGGACTCTCCTGTGCAGTGCAGCCCCTGGGAGTCCCCTCCTCTGTGTGTTGTAGTGTCTGAAGCATGCCCCCCCACTGAGCCGCCATGGGCTCCTTGCGCAGCCCTAGTGTTTCCTCCCGTTGTATGGCAATCCCCTCTGCTTTAGCCCAGGCCAGCAATGAATAGATCCATGCGCGTATGTGTGGCGGGTCCACTGCTTTCCATCGCTTAGTTAGGAGGCGCTTAGCGACCACAATCCCCAGGTCAAGAAATCGAGATGTGGCTTTCAAGGCTGGAGTCCTGCAGAAGTGGTGTAGAAGGTATACAGTCCAGTCAAAGGGTATATCACGACCTGTGCAGGTGTGTAACAGTCTGCCTACCTCACGCCAGTATGCTAGCAATTTAGAACAACTCCATAACATGTGTATCAACCCAGCCCCAAGCTCAGCACATCGTGGGCATACCGCATCTGTGCGATGAAAATACCTATTGATTGTCTCAGGAGTGAGATATGCCCTGTGGACGATAAACAACTGTATCTGGCGAAATCGTACATTGCGCGGTATGTGTACCGGGCTGCCAAGCATCCGCGCCCACTCTTTGTCCGCCATTTGTCTCCCCAAGTCCAGTTCCCACTTACGCCGAAGTGGCGCTAGACTGAGCGCCGTATGGTGTCGGAGCGACGCCGCAAACCAGCGCACCAGGTGGCGCCCCCGCCCCATAACGTGTAAATACTGGATAGTAAGATGCTGAGTGGGCTCAGCAGTTATGTCTCCCCATTTAGATGTTAGTGTCTCTACCAATGAGCGGTGTGTAAGGAATCGCCCCCGCGGGAGCCCCTCTTCTTCCACTAGTGTCATATATGGGATAAGGACCCCATCTCGATACAGGTCACCCAGCTTCTGTATGTCAGCTTCCTGCCAGTCTGCAATCGCCAGGGATGTGAGAACCGCTGTCCCACAAGGAGAGCCCTCTAATGGTATAGCCGGTGCATAAGGCACAAGGGTCCTAGTGATATATAAACATCTGCGATAGCATTTGTACGCTACTGCTAGTAGTAGCGGCTTTGGCGCTGCGGCTCTAGTAGCAGGATGGAAAAGCCTGATTATTTGCTCAAGTGTGTAAGGTGGCAGCGAGGTCGCTGTGTCCTCCCGGTTCCTGTCCGCAAGCCATCGGGCTATCCACTGCATCTGGGCGGCTAAATAGTAGTGCTCAAGGCAGGGCGCAGCCAGGCCTCCCTGGTCAGTAGGAAGGTACAGTTTTCCTAGCGTTATCCTGTGTCGGGAGCTCCCCACAAAAATCCCTCAGCATTCTGGCAAAGGAAGCGAAGAAAGCAGCTGGGACATAAAGGGGCAGATTAGTGAAATAATACAGGAGCCGGGGAAGAATCACCATTTTGGTCAATGCTACTCTACCAGTGACCGTCAGTGGGAGCGTACTCCAAAATCTCATCTGCGACCGGATCGCGGTTAAGGCCCTCCCCAGATTACCGTCAAATAAATCTCTCTGCTGGCGATATATCTGGATCCCTAGATAGCGGAAGGTACACTCTTTCCATTGCACCTCCGCACCGTTGAGGATATAATGTGGGTTATGACCCCCTCGCCGAACGCGTAGATGCATGACTTTCCAGCGTTCACTCGCAATCCCGAGACCGCGGCAAAGTCCAGCAACAGGCGTGCCAACTGATCAGGTATGTTGTCAACGTCTTTCACGTAGACTAGTAGGTCATCTGCGTAGAGCGACACTTGGTGTACCGCGTCTCCAAGAGGGATACCCATTCCCAGCGTCTCAAGCATTACTGCCGCTAAAGGCTCTATGGCGAGCGCGAACAGGAGCGGGGATAGGGGGCACCCTTGTCTTGTACCCCTGCGCACTGGTATAGCGTCTGATATGTGTGGCCCCAACCGCACGCGGACCGCCGGACTTTTGTAAAGGAGGTCAACCATCTGGAGAAACCCCAGGCCCAGATCATACCGCATCAACACCGCCGACAGATAGCCCCAGTCTAGGCAATCGAAAGCCTTTTCCAAGTCCAACAGAAGACACCCGGCTCTGGGCCACCTCTGCAGTGCATCCGTTTCTACCCTGAAAAATCGCCGGAGATTCAGGGAGGTGCTCCGCGCGGGCACAAAGCCATTTTGGTCAACGTGAACCAGTTCCGGAACGACCGGCGCTAGTCGGACCGCTAACAACTTAGCAAGTATTTTATAGTCGGTGTTGAGGAGGGCTAAGGGCCGATACGAACCCAGTGCCGTGGGATCCCTATCCGGTTTCAGGAGAGATACTAGACATGCCTCTTGTAATGAGGGAGGCAACTTCTGTTCCTCTAGTGCTGTGGTGTACAGCGCATGTAGGCGATGCACAAGGGTCTCCCGGTAGGCCTTGTAGTATTCAGCAGGCAGGCCATCCGGCCCGGCGTCTTCCCAGATGCCATAGATCCGATCGCTTCACCGATCTCCTCCAGGGTGAGCGGGCTATTGAGCGCCTCCTGATGTTCGACCGAAGCGGTAGGTAACTGGGCGGAGTCGAGGAAGTGCTCCAGCCCCTGACCAGAGCAGCGCCCTCCAGACTGGTATAGTTGGGCGTAGTGGTCTGTGAAAGCCTTATGGATCTCCCGCTGCGTATACACAAGAGTCCCCTCCAACGTACGTATAGCTCCAATCGGAGCATGGGCGCATTCCTGCCTCAGCAGCCAGGCAAGCAAACGGCCCGATCTATCAGCCGAGGCGTGTGTGCGGGCTGTATGGGCTGTATAGTTGTGGCATCTCAGCCTCTCCAGCAATTCTGCATGTTGGTCTCGCAACCCTCGCAACCGGCCCGAATCATTACCCCTCCCTTCATCGCGCTCATATTGCAGGAGCTGGGACTCTATCTTTGTTAACGATATTGACAATTGTTTTCGTATGTTCCACGTGGCCCCCAAGCAGTGGCCTCTAATCGCTGTTTTGAAAGCGTCCCACTCCACTAGCGCATTACTCGCCGTGCCTTCATTAAATTCAAAATATGTTAGAATGGCCGTCCCTAGTGAGGAACGGAAGTCCAGGTCTTCTAATGCGGCCGTTTGAAGGCGCCATGTAGGTATGGGAGGGCGGTCGGCTTCCCAACTCAGTTGAAGCCATAGAGGGTTGTGATCGGAGTGTGTCCGACCTAGGTACTCCATTTTTGTGACCAACGGGAGCAGGGATTGGGATCCCACCACTCTATCTATTCGCACATGCAAGTCATGCACCGCCGAATAGAAGGAATAAATGCGCTCAGTGGGGTTGAGCACTCGCCACATGTCTAATAATGTCCAGTGTGTGAGCCAATCCGCGAGAGCGCGAGCATTAGACACAGCAGAGGTGCTGCGGAGAGGGGGAAAGGACCTGTCTGCATCAACATCAAGTACCGAATTAAAGTCCCCCCCTAGAAGCCAGGGCAATCCTGCATAGGGGGACAATACCTGCGTCAACCGCTCCTGAAATGAGGACTGGTCCACATTTGGGGCATATAGTGAACCCAGTAAGATTACCTGACCATTGAGTCGCCCCTTGACTAAGGAATATCTACCCTCCTGATCATTTACCACCCCTTCACAGATAAACGGGATGCCCGCCCTAACCCATATTAACGTGCCCCGCGCGTGTGCTGAATACACTGTTCCATGTACCTGTCCCCGCCAGCATCTACACAGTTTGTCCAGTTCTACCTGCGTCATGTGCGTTTCCTGTAAGAGGGCGATGCCCACCTGGTGACGCTGGAGGTAAGCAAAGACTGAATAGCGGCGCGCGGGCGTATGCATGCCACGTATATTCCATGTCATTATGTTAGTGCACGTCATTGTTAGCATGGGAAAGCATTTGGAGTGACGGGAGGAGTTGTCGTGAAATTGTGCCTGTTACGGGGGTGGGTAGATGTGTACCGGCCTGTCTTAACATAACCAAAGATTCAACGTCAAACCTCATAACAGTGGGGGCGAACTCTGCAGAGAGAGCCGTCCAAACGTCCTTAACAATGTAGGATGTTAGACTATTCCAGCAAGCTGTCTGGAGGGGTCGTGGGAGCAGACGGTGTTATGTCGTAGCGAACCCCTCCCTGTCTCTGCTGTAAGCGGTGCCATCAAAATAAGTCTCCGATTCATTGTAGGGGCGCAGTGTGTGGCTTGAAAGAGCAACATTTCCCCTATCTCTATATGTCGTGACGGCGCGTGGGGTATGACGTGTCAAAGCGGCCACAGCCATCTGGGTGTTATGTGTTGTATCTTGCACATTGTCTGCAATAGCTGTGCCGCCCCGTGTTAACTGTGTCGAGTGAAGGGCATACATAACCAGCACAATTTAAGACAATACTTGCGTGAACTGCTTATGATATAGTCCAGCATGGCAGTGTCCCATCAGATTATATCGTCCGCGGTCTGCGGAGTGACCACTGGTTGATCCAGATCTTCAGAGTCCACTGTTGCAGGGGACGATGAGCCGCTGTCCGCTGTCAAGTCCGGAGAGCCCGCTGTGAGTCCATCCCTGCCGCGCGCCGGTCCGAGTGTCGCAACCGCCTCTAGGGCTTCTTGTCTTTCCTGTCTGATCTTCTCCGGGCTTGGCGCCGCCGGCCCCAGGTTCGCTCTCCTGCGTGTCGCCCGCTTTCCTCGTCGCCGTGGTCTGCCACCTGCCAGGCCGCCAGCATCTGGGACCGATGGGCGCGGTCCCTTCCACAGTCCGGACTCCTCTAGCCAGTCCCATGCATCCGCCGGAGAATCAAAGAAGCGGGTCCCTCCTTCGTCACCACTCGTAGTCGAGCCGGGAATAGTAGAGAGTAGGGCAGACCCAGATCTCGAAGTTGACGCTTCACTGCCATATAGTTGCCTCTGCGCCGCTGCACTAACGCTCGTATAGTCAGGGAACAACATGACCTGGCTGCCTCCTACTTTGAGGTGTTCCAACTTGCGTGTTTCACGTAGTACTGTATCCCTGTCTCTGTAATTGAGTAGTTTAAAAAGGAACGGGCGTGGCCTAGCCCCCGGTCGGGGCCTCTGCGTCGGTACTCGGTGCGCACGCTCCACCGTAAACTGCGACGACAGTGCTCCTTGGGGTAGAATGTTAACCAGTTCTCCACATACTGTTCTGGGTTTCGCCCTTATTCTCCCTCCGGAAGACCCACCACGCGAACATTGTTGCGGCGGGAGCGTCCCTCCGTGTCCTCAACTCTATCTTCCAGTGCATGTATTCGGTCTAGCATATCTTGCAGTGCAGCCGCGTGGCTATGGGTGACTGGCTGTAGTTCCTGTAGGGTCAGGCCGTGAAGGGTAACCTTCTCAGTCAATTTCCGGTGGTCTGCGTGCAGCAGCGTGAAGTCCGCAGTGACTTTATCAATTCTCGTCTCCAGGGAGGCTCTGGTGTATTCCAAGGCAGATCCGATCTTTTCCACCGCTGCCAAGACTGTGTCCATCTTAGCGGCTAGAGCCGCAGTCGACGACTCGGTGCCCTCCCCTTCTTTGTGGCGGGGAGAATCCGCGCTGCCCGCCCGCGGAGGCCCCTGCTGTATCTTGGCTTGTATACGGCCCATCACTAGTTGCTGCGCAGTTGACATTCGCAGCTGACCAGAAGGCAAAGGGGCTGCTCAGGCTACCTGTCGCCGCGTGCGCCTCAATGTCTATTCAGCAATGAGGTGGATGGAGAGCACCCGGTGCCTGCGTCGGCCTCAGCAGGCGTGCGTCAACTCCCGCCACAACACTGCTAGAACGTCCCCAGGAAATCAGGCCGCGCGGTAGGCCCAAGCGCCGCACAATGGCAGGTCTTCTCACCTCCTCCCAGCGTCCCGCTCCAACAGTAGGTCTCGCAAGCCCTCGCGACCACAGGCCGCCGTGCCGACGCAGGGAGAGGGGGGGGGCGGCGGCAGAGCAGACCAGTTCCCAGCGACCGGCCCCCGCCACCGCTCACACCAGCAGCGGCCGCCGATCGCTGCCACAGCCCCACTACAGGTCTCCAGATAGACGACTCTGGGGTCCCTCCTGGTGCCGCCGCGGCAGGCCACCGGCCCAGGGAGGCATATGCTGCCGCACCGCAGCTAGATCCAGAGGTAAGTTCCACTTCCTCGGTGCCCCCACCCCGCAGCACCGCGCCCGTCAATGGCCGGGCAGTCAGGTCCACACGTTTAGGCCAGGCAGCGCGCACTCACCGGCTGGGTCTCAGCAGGGGGGGGAAAGGACAGCCGCCGCAGGCTTCTCCTGTTCACAGCGCCAGGTCCGAGCAGGTCGGCCACACTCACAGTTCTCGCCGGCAGTTTCAGTCCAGGCCTCCGGGCATGAAACAGGCCCAAAGCACTCACCGCAGGGCAAGTTCACCGACGAGAGGCGCAGGCGCCCAGCGCGGGGCACAGATTACTACCCCAGTGTTCTGCTTTTTTGGGGGGGGGTCAGAGCACAGCGCCGCCAGCAGGATTCACTCTCCGGCTGTAGGGTATCGTGGCCTCCCAGGCGGGTTATCAGGGCCGTCGCGCCGGTGCAGCCAGGCCCTCGCGTAGCCGCCCCCTCCTCTCTCAGGGGTCTCCACTTCGGTCGAACACTCCGCAGCTTGACTCGGCGCGAAGGGGCCGGCCACACCTCTTCAGCGCAGCGCCGTCTCACTTGCAGACGCCACAGTCGCTTAGGCCGCCGTCTAGTAACACCACAAAGAGGTGGGTGCCTCCTCACCTCATCGAGCTGCCCTGCACTCGGAGCCAACAGCCTCAGATCGGGCGGATGGGCGCACCCCGCAGCTCAGCTCAGTGCCAAGGTCAGCCTCTTCGCGGGTCTCTGCTCCCCAGATGCGGTCCGCCTCTTCGCGGGTCTCTGCTCCCTCGCTGCCCACACACCTCCGATACCCGGCAGGCAGCCAGGCGTGTCCACCGCCCCGGGTCCGCCGCAAGCGGGAGTCGCAGCAGCGACCCAGGCAAACTGACGCGGCTCGCACCGCGCCGTCTCAACTCGGCCTTTCCGTGCTCGGGCCGCTCACCACGTTGCTGTCGCCACTCGGTTGCGCGGCGACGAAATGGCACTTATCGGGTCTGCTTCAGATCAGCAGCACCCCAGCGATACAGCCCCGCCGTTTTCCAGGGCAGATGGCACCAATTGAAGGAGAAATTCCGGATAACAAGGGGATGATGGCCGGAGCGCTAAAGTCCTGCGTCCGCCATGATGGCTGGCTAGCCACGCCCCCCCGTCAGACCACTCCAATGTTGATGGTCTATCCTGGTTCTTGCGCCTTAATGATAAAATCGTCCATGAGAGTGAGTAGTTTTCCCCACTTTCAACTGGGGCGGGGAGGGGGACATGTTAGACCTGTCAGCATTAAGGTGGCCTTCCACCAAGATTTTTGCCAGCTCCCCTCCTGTTTGCTGAAATCCATTTTTGCTGGCCTTAACTCTGAGCACATTACAACAGCTAACCAGTGCTAAAGTGCTTGTTTCCTCTCTCCTAAACATGGTAAAATAGGCTTCCACCCAATTTGGCACATTTAATTTACTTGTAAGCCCGTAGTAGAGTGGTACTACATGTACCCTGGGCCTGTAAATTGAATGCTACTAGTGGGCTTGCAGCACTTATTGTGCCAGCCATTTAAGTAGCCCTTCAAAACATATCTCAGGCCTGCCATTGCAGCCTGTGTGCAGTTTTAAACTACCAATTCGACTTGGCAAAATAAACCTTTTGCTAGACATAAACCTTAATTATCAATACATGTAAATCACCCCTAAGGTAGGCCCTAAACAGTCCTAAGGGCAGGGTGAAGTATATTTAAAAAGTTGGACACGTCCTGGTAGTGAAAAACTCTTGAATCATTTTTCACTACTGCAAGGCCTACCTTCCCCATAGGATAACATTGGGTTACCTTATTACAATTCTTAAGTGATAGTGACTTTTGTTTGGGAACAGGTAGAAATCTCATGTTTGGTCTCAGTAGAATTGTAATTTAAAATCCTCTTAAATGGTAAAGTCGGATTTTCAGTAACAATTCTGAAAATGCCACTTTTAGAAAGTTGAAAATGCAAAGCGGAGGGGTGCACTCCAAGTTTACTCGTTCTTCCAATCTTAACCATGATTTCCATGTAAGTGCGTGCAACATCGGTAAAGTGCCCTGCCCAGTGGCACTGAAAAAGTTAAACACCTTCATTGATGGGGCATCGTCATGCCCCAGACCAACTGCACTGCTTTGTAACGCCGTTTTGGCAGAACTTTTTGTTTTAGCTTCCGTAGTAATCCTTTTCAACCCTTATAATCCAACCTTTTTAAACCATTTTAGTGCTCAACTTTTATATCAATCCACACGCGGGATGTTTGTGCCATTTTCAAGTTTCTCATGTAAAAGCTGTGCCCATCCGGACCTCTTGCTGAAACACGACAGATGCAGGAGTTCGTCCAAAGCAATGTTTATTTAAAAAACCCAATGCATTTCGGGCAACAAGTGCCCTTCGTCAGGGGACACCGCGAATAAACAATACAACAATAAGACAATGTTCGTTGCTTGTGATAGACATTAATCAACATCTCATCTCATCGCATTAAGTCAATGTAGAATTTCACCTTATAGGCATCTCATTACATTTTCCTTTCTAGGAGTGAACCCCTTCATAATCCATGTGCATCATGTGCCTGTAATCTCACTACAATAATGAAAACATCTACCCCTCCTTTGTAATCAAATTCACTCATTCATTAGTACATTCTCCCTGTTTTCAAAAAATCCCCATGAACCCCTTCTCTCACATCACTGTCCAATGCACTCACGCTATCATTATCCATCCCCATACTCAGCTACCACATCCATGATCAACCCAAATCTCCAATCCACCCTTGCTATGCTCGTCCCTTACCAACACCTTTGCTATGCTCACACTTCCCTACCCATCCCCAAGTCATCACTTGTCCGCATTCGATCCTAATACCCACTTTCGCCCCCGCATTCAATTCTAATATCACCCGCATTCACCCCTACAACACTCATCCACCCAATAGTCCACCTCTCACCACTAACCAATATACGCTTCCATCTCCCAGCCGAAACCAACAATTTCACATACCTGCTCTAAACAACAATCCCGCAATTTCACGTATCTGCTCTGAACATTCACGCTTATCCACTCGCCTTCTCCGTAAGAGTTTCCATTAATTGCTCCCTCAATGCAACCTTTATTTTAACCACTACCTCCCAGGCACAATCTTCCTCATTGGTCCACTAATTAACTTTTTCCCGCCATGAAAACGATAATGAAATTACATCCACGAATGCATAAACTACATTACCCATAGTGCAATATACTTTATACAATTCAACCTCCCCCATTTTTAAAAAACAAATAATGTCCTCACAATCGTCCTAAAATCATACAAATGATTAAAAAAATGTCACGAAAATTGTTATTAGAATCCCTTCAATCTCATATAAACATCACTATTTTATCAAACCCAGGTCTTGCTCCGTACGTGTGGATAAATCCAATAGTCTCTATTTCTCAATTTCTTCATTTTAACCTAGCGGGTGCTACCCCAAGTTGGGCAGTTTGTAATAACTGAAAATGCAAAGCGGAGGGGTGCACTCCAAGTTTACTCGTTCTTCCAATCTTAACCATGATTTCCATGTAAGTGCGTGCACCATCGGTAAAGTGCCCTGCCCAGTGGCACTGAAAAAGTTAAACACCTTCATTGATGGGGCATCGTCATGCCCCAGACCGACTGCACTGCTTTGTAACGCCGTTTTGGCAAAACTTTTTGTTTTAGCTTCCGTAGTAATCCTTTTCAACCCTTATAATCCAACTTTTTTAAACCACGAAGGGCACTTGTTGCCCGAAATGCATTGGGTTTTTTAAATAAACATTGCTTTGGACCCCTCCGCTTTGCATTTTCAGTTATTACAAACTGCCCAACTTGGGGTAGCACCCGCTAGGTTAAAATGAAGAAATTGAGAAACAGAGACTATTGGATTTATCCACACGTACGGAGCAAGACCTGGGTTTGATAAAATAGTGATGTTTATATGAGATTGAAGGGATTCCAATAACAATTTTCGTGACATTTTTTTAATCATTTGTATGATTTTAGGACGATTGTGAGGACATTATTTGTTTTTTTAAAATGGGGGAGGTTGAATTGTATAAAGTATATTGCACTATGGGTAATGTAGTTTATGCAATCGTGGATGTAATTTCATTATCGTGTTCATGGCGGGAAAAAGTTAATTAGTGGACCAATGAGGAAGATTGTGCCTGGGAGGTAGTGGTTAAAATAAAGGTTGCATTGAGGGAGCAATTAATGGAAACTCTTACGGAGAAGGCGAGTGGATAAGCGTGAATGTTCAGAGCAGGTACGTGAAATTGCGGGATTGTTGTTTAGAGCAGGTATGTGAAATTGTTGGTTTCGGCTGGGAGATGGAAGCGTATATTGGTTAGTGGTGAGAGGTGGACTATTGGGTGGATGAGTGTTGTAGGGGTGAATGCGGGTGATATTAGAATTGAATGCGGGGGCGAAAGTGGGTATTAGGATCGAATGCGGACAAGTGATGACTTGGGGATGGGTAGGGAATTGTGAGCATAGCAAAGGGTGTTGGTAAGGGACGAGCATAGCAAGGGTGGATTGGAGATTTGGGTTGATCATGGATGTGGTAGCTGAGTATGGGGATGGATAATGATAGCGTGAGTGCATTGGACAGTGATGTGAGAGAAGGGGTTCATGGGGATTTTTTTGAAAACAGGGAGAATGTACTAATGAATGAGTGAATTTGATTACAAAGGAGGGGTAGATGTTTTCATTATTGTAGTGAGATTACAGGCACATGATGCACATGGATTATGAAGGGGTTCACTCCTAGAAAGGAAAATGTAATGAGATGCCTATAAGGTGAAATTCTACATTGACTTAATGCGATGAGAGGAGATGTTGATTAATGTCTATCACAAGCAACGAACATTGTCTTATTGTTGTATTGTTTATTCGCAGTGTCCCCTGACGAAGGGCACTTGTTGCCCGAAATGCATTGGGTTTTTTAAATAAACATTGCTTTGGACGAACTCCTGCATCTGTCGTGTTTCAGCAAGAGGTCCGGATGGGCACAGCTTTTACATGAGAAACTTGAAAATGGCACAAACATCCCGCGTGTGGATTGATATAAAAGTTGAGCGCTAAAATGGTTTAAAAAGGTTGGATTATAAGGGTTGAAAAGGATTACTACGGAAGCTAAAACAAAAGGTTTTGCCAAAACGGCGTTACAAAGCAGTGCAGTCGGTCTGGGGCATGACGATGCCCCATCAATGAAGGTGTTTAACTTTTAGAAAGTTGGCATTTTCTTGTCCTAACCATTTGGTGCATGCAGCCTGTCTCCTTGCTCACACGACTATGATTAACATGGCCATTGGCCTTTGTGTATTCCTCCCAAGCAGTGAGACAGAGGGGGCTAGGTGTTAGCAGGATGGCAATCCCGCCAAGATGTGTGAGGTGGAGCTGTTCCGTGACCCACTTATTTTTCAAAGGAGCAGCCTCAGCACACTCATAAAGAACTTCACACCAGTTTTTTGTCACCTTAAAACTCTTGGAGCCTGGGCAGGGAGGAAAGAAATTCCAGAGCCGTATTTAGGGATAAACTCAAGAAGTTTCTTCCACTTCAAAGATGGCATCAGGTATAAAAATAGGAACCTCAAACACACTCTTCAGTTTGCTCCTGGACCTGCGGAGGACACTCAGAAGGCCTGCCCTGTACTTCAGAAGGACTGCCTTGTTGCTTAAGGACTGCTTTGTATTTCAGAAGACTGCCCTGTTCCTAAACCCTGCCTGAAGTGAGTTATACCCTCTAAGTGATGCCCACTCAGTCCTAGGCCCTTGGAAGTAGTGGTGCTAAAGGTTCCCAAACAGCCAAAACCCAAAACTTGGGACTTAAAAAATGTTTGTCTAAAAAGTACTCTGAGAACCGACAGGAGACTGGGACCTACCTGCTCGCCGATCCACTCAAGGTGCATCGCCGGTCAGTCTGACTTTGTGGTAGCTCCCACTACTTTCTTCTCAGTAGCACCAAATCCTGTTCAGTTGCTCCTCGCAGAAGGGGTATCCGGCCTCTTGGAATCCTTGTCTGCTACAGCCTGAATCTTTGTCCTGCTAGAGATTTCTGACTTCCAAAACAGTGACGAAGTCCAAACATAGAAATCTTCACCGGGACGTCATCGAGCGGCTCCCTCCTCCTGGCAGCCCTCCAGCAGCCTTGCCCTGCTGAATTTTACATTCTTAGACATTTTTCTTCAAAATGTCTTTTAAGTCCGAATGTAAACTAAAATAGGGCTCAATCTACCTTGTTTGTCAGAACCGCGCTTCATCATGGTCGGCCATAACTTTCTACATTGCCCTGGTCTTGCGCAACTTGATGTCTGCGGTTGGCACTTTGACTTTTTAGGTGCAAGCTTTTACTAAAATCTTTGAAAATTCATAACTCTGATTCTACTGATTGGATTTTTGTTGTTTTGATGTCAAATAATTTATTAGACCTATCTCTATTTTCTAAATTGGTGTGGGATTTGTCTGGTGTTGTGTTTTCAGTTTATTACTTTTTGGGTACTGCATGAATACTTAAAACAATGCCTCTAAATTAAGCCTGACTGCTTTTGTGCCAAGCTGCCAGAGAGTTAAGCACAGGTGGATTTCGTGAGTTTTGTGGTTCACCCTGACAGGGATTGTGGTTGTTGCTTGAGAAGGGTTTTCACCCCCTCAATCAAAAACCCAATTTCTAAAACTAGACTATATACTTAGATCCCTGGAAGAGATATGTAACTTGCGGTCATGAATAATTTCTACTCAACTGCCTCATTTGTCTCCTCTACCTAATCTCAGTATGAGATAGTGTTCTGGGACTAGAGTTGCCAAGATTTCTAAGACGTAATAGCTGTTAGAGCTTTGGAGCTCAAATAAGTGGTGTTGAAGGCCAATTGGAAAACAGTAAGAGACTAGGTAGCTGTTGTGGAGAGTGCATAGAGTGTATCAATTACCTCAGATGCTCTGAAATTGAGATAAGAAGCTTTGGGTAGATAGGAGGTCACCATATCATTACAAGATTGGAAGGATGTGCCAGCCAAATAGGGCAGATCCGTAAACATGACCAATGTTAAGAATGGCTTGGAATACACAAAGATAAGTAATTTTTAGTGAGCTCTATATTTGATGGAGATCCATCTTAAGTGATGTGTGGCAGGTGAGTCGCGGAGCAGGTTATATATCATTCTGGTGGCAAAATACCTGATTTTGAGCATGGGAGGAAAGACACGTTGGAGAAGCCCTGTCAAATAACAAGCAAGAATGTTATATTTAATAAAGTATCCAACAGCATCATCAAAACAGAACACTGCCAACTGCTGCAAAGGCCAACTGATCAAAATGTTTAAGTGGAGTTAGACTTATAACAAAGGAGGCAGCATAGCAACATCGTGCCTCAACAGTGAAATAGACCTAGACAATGTACTATATTTAAATCACATCATAACACATCTCCACCCACAAGAACCAAAACAAAGAATATATATACATAGTCAACGATATGTCCTGTTCATGAATTCCATCCATTTAACCTGAACTTTGTCCATGTTTGACCTATGCTTCCACAACATTCTGGGCGCTAGTGCATTTGATTTTTTTTCCTTCACTTTTGTAATATTTAGTTCCTATTCAGTATCATTGATTTTGCTCAACCGAAACACACTACACACTTCATTACTTTCCAACACAATCATATTCCTCTTTATATGTTTCAACCTTATAGTCTCATAGAATTCTTATTAACACTTCCAGACATGCTTGAGGCACTTGCCCTTCCTTTTCCGACATTCTTCATGCCATACTTTTTGTTACACCGATTCTTACACCTCCTCTGGTATTTGGGAATTATTTACATCACTTCATCCTGTATCACACAGTTCCTCCTCCTGGTGAGAAGATGAAATGAGTGTAAGTATTTTAGCAGCACCAAACACAGTTTAGGTCAAGAAATTAATCAGAAAAGAACCCCCAAAAGAATTGTGAAAAGCAAATTGGAAAAATTGGTAGAGAGGACCAGGAAAAAAAGAATCCATAGAATACGATAGAACAGTCTTAAGTCTACGTGGGGCATGTGACAGCATTTTAGGCACCCATTTATTACAGTGAAAATCTAACTCCTCTACCAGGACCCAGGTGGTACACTGTGGCCAACAAAAGCTTCACATGGCCCGGTAAGTCAGTTTAAGAATCCTGAAGCAACCTGAGTTTTGGCACCAAAGGTTCAGAGTATGACCAACTTGAAAACTATTGGTTGAAGCCCTATGGGCACCGGGGTCCCTTTGCAGTCTTTTCCTGCTATTGCATTGTACGTGTAGGCTTAGTCACATTTTCAAGTTTGAAATTCTAGATTTATCCTAAAACCGGATGCCCCATCTCTATGCTCCCTTTCCCTGCCAACGTCCTTGAGAAGACCATCAACCAACAGCTCATCAAACACTTTGAGGACACCAACCTGCTGGATACCTCCCAGACTGGCTTCCACGCCAACCACAGCACTGAGACCAATTTTATTGCCACCACTGACGACATCAGAACCCTCCTCAACCGCATAGACACAGTGACCTTGATCCTCCTCGATCTCTCAGCAGCGTTCGACACTATCCCACCACACCCTCATCAAAATACTCTGCTACATCTGGATCCAGGCAGATGTCCTCAATGGGATTGCATATTTTCTCACAGGACAAACCCCGAGAGTCTGTCTACCTCCCTTCACGTTGGAACCCAGGAGCATCATTTGCGGCATCCCACAAGTTTCATCCCTCAGCCCCACCCTATGCAACATCTACATGATGCCCCTTGCCGACATCATCAGAGCCCATGGCCTCAACATCATTTACTACACAGACGACACCCAGTTCATCCTTTCATTCTCTAAAGACCCAGCCACCACCAGGACCATCTTCCACAATTACATGACGAGCATCGCCGACTGGATGAAGACCAACTGCCTGAAGCTCAACATGGACAAAACCGAGGTGCTGATCTTTGGAAACACCTCCCCGTGGAGCGATACCTGGTGGCCTGGCAAACTCGGACCTACACCAACAGACCACGCCCGCAACTCCGGCATCATCCTGGACAGCAAACTCTCCATGAAACGCCAGATCAAAGCAGTCTCCTCATCCTGTTTCCACACCCTGTGCATGCTCCAAAATATCTTCAGAAAGCTCCTATCGACACCAGGAAAACCTTCACCAAGCCTTTGTCACCAGCCGGCTTAACTACGGCAATACACTCTACGCGGGAATCCCCGCCTAGCTCCTGAAGAGTCTCCAGACAATTTAGAACTCATCTACCAGACTCATCCTCAACCTTCCCAAATGGACCCACATCACCCTCCACCTCAGGAACCTCCACTGGCTCCCTATCCAGGAAAGATGCCAGTTCAAGATGATGACACACACCTACAAGGCCCTCCACAACCAAAGACCAGCATACATCAACCACTGCCTGAACTACCACTAACCCTTCAGACACCTGCGCTCTGCCTCCCTTGCTCACACTCCCTACAGCCGCTGAAACTACAGTAGAGGACGTTCCTTCTCCTACCTCAATGCTAAATCCAGGAATAGCCTTCCCTCCACCTCCGAATGGCATTCTCTCTCATGGAATTCAGAAAGAGACTCAAGACTTGGCTCTTCGGCTGATTGCAGCAGAAGCACAGTGCCTGGATACCCTAATGGGTGATTAGTCACGCTCTATAAATCCCGACTGATTTATTGATTGATAGAGTGGGGCAATGCTAGGAGCCATGGATGGACAGGGCTCGATGAGGATGTATATATGTTTTCCACAGTTTCACAGGAGCCTCAAATGTCTGTGAAAAGCAATATATGGAACACACTTGGAAATTATATCTGTCATGGTTGTGCCATTGATGGGTAGCCTCTGCACTTTTTCATGGACCTCCAGAGGCCAAACAAGCTTTAAGTCCGAACTTCACCAAAATATGATTATGTCTTCCATGAATGCTTCAAATGCTTGCAAACGTACAGGAGGTCTCCTGGGTGACTAAGGCACAGGTTTAAGTGGGGGCAGGTTCTCTACATTTGTTGCTTAGGGCCACAGCCAAAAGTCCAGTCCCAACTGTGTTGGTCACTTTGTCACAATGGTGGCGAGGAGCCCTGTTGACTACTACCTCAACACATAAGAAATCATTGTGAAGCTGGCTGGCTGCTTCAGAGTAGCAGTGGAGGTAACCTCCTACCCTGCTACTGTGGACTATGATGCTGGACAGAGTTATGAGCTTCTGTGGACTGCTACATGGTCCTCTTCGGCATCTGAAGGATATCCGGGGCGCATTTTCATTTTGGTCAAAAGCATTAAAAATTGGTAGGCTGAAGAAGTGACTGGAGATGTCATTGGAACACACCTATATACGTGCGACTGTAAAGGGAATTTTGAAATGCATCGCATGTGTTTCAACATCTTCTGGAATGTGACTCCTTTAGCATGCAGCTCTGTATCGTAAGAACGCAGCATGGGATCTCGCAGACGGTGAATGTTCTTTCGCACAACACTTGCGCTCCAAGCATCTGTGTTTTGGAAAGCAGTACATGGGAAGCCACGCATGACAGACTCTACGCTATCTCCAGCGGTGAGTCATCATGAATTTTCACTAGTGCAGACTCATTCATTGGTCAAAGCTGGATATTCATCATATTCAGCACAATTATCAGCGGTGAACCTCCATTTTAAAAACAGTGCAAGAATCTGATTGTGGTCTCCATGGCTCTCATTGTGCAACGTAGAGTGTAATCCTGCACTGTTCTCAAGTGAGTTCACCTTCCTGTGGACTCTGCTTATAGGTGTCTCTACTTAACAAGCATCTTTGATCAGCGTGATACTATTCAATTTCTGTTGTGGAAACATAAAAAAAAGGAAGAAGGATATTTTTCTATTACTGTTACTTTGGTGAATATTGTGCTTCATTTGTCTTCCAGGAATGCTGGTACTTCTAAAGAGTTAGTCACCTATGATGATCAATAGCTTTTGGTTCAATTGTAATATGTTTCATACATTTCCATTAACAAATTAATTGTATTCATAATTAGAAACATATGCAATCAAACTTTAATTTTAATATATGCATATATTTTCTGGTGTATTGTATATTCACAAACAAGATGCAAAATGTAATACCACCTCTATTCTTCTTATCACATGGTGATGAGCTCAACTTAAGTTGGAGCAAATGGAAAATGGACTTTGTCAAATATTCTTGTGTTTGTGAGACTAATCTTAGTGCTGAAAGGAAATTGGCACTTTTGACATACAGTTTAGCAGTGGTAGGTCAGAAAGCTTTGGATAATTTGTCAAAACTGTCAGAAGAAGATGCATATGTTGTGAATGAATTTGAAATAGCTGTACTGAAAATAGATTAACACTAGCTACCCGGAATTAGCACTATCTTGGAAAGATTTCACTTTGGGAGAATTTGGTCAAAAAGAAAATTAATCTGTGGAGCAAAATTTGACAGGGTTAAAAAGCTTAGCATCCTTTTGTAAATTTGGTGCCCTTCACATAAGAGACTCATTTGTACTTCATTTTTAAATTAGACAAAATAAGGGAGGAGTTACGGCTCAAAGATGTGCCACCTTTAGCTGATGTTATATTAACTGCTAAACATGTTGAACACATGTTGAGCTGTGGCGAAGAGTTGATATCAGTAAGAAAAAATAATGTGAGTGTTGTAAAGAGTAATGGAGGAAGAGGAACATCCCAGTATAAAGGAAATTGTTTTTGGTGTGTGCAAATAGGACATATGGCTAACTGGAAAGAATGTCCTGCTATTAAAGCAGTTTGTAATAAGTGCTGTAGGCATGGAGACTTTGTCAAGTGTTGCAGAAGTGAAAGAAAACTGATGAACAATATGAAAGAGGTGTGCAATGAGGTGATTGATTCAGAGTTGGTCAATACATCCAATACTGTTAAAATCAATAACGGCTATGTTGAATTAATGTTTGATTCCTACTCCAAATTAAGCATTATTTCTTTGCAGGTGTACATTAAATTTTATGAAGTAAATGTGTTACTCAAGAAAATGTATGTTTATCCAGGGGGCTATGGTGGTCATCCGATAAACATGTAGGGGTCTTTTCATGCTGTCATAGAATACAAGAGAAAATGTAAAAAAGGAAAAAGATTTTTGTGGCTGTGAAAGTCGACGTAATTTTTTGTTGGCCACATCAGCAGGATCTTGGTATCTGATTGGATCATAATACTGTACCTCAAGTATGTGTTCACCATGTCGAAGAAAAATGTGATTTTCAGAAGAAATGTCCAATTGTTTTTAGTTCTGTATTAGGCTGCCTTCGGAATTATGTTTATAGATAATACTAAGAGAAGGCACCAAACCTGTTGTGGCTAAAGTGAGAAGAATGCCTATTAATATTCAGGGGGCTATATAAGAGGAATTGAAGAGGCTTTCTGATGAAAGAGTTATTGTCCCCATGGAGGCAATAGAGTAATTGACACCAGTAGTTGTGGCTCGCAACTCCAATGGAGAAATCAGACTGTGCATTGATCTAAGATGTCTTAACAAGGAAGTTATTGTGGACAAATTTCCTTTGCCTTATTTGGTGGAAATGCTGTCCACAGAAAAATATGCCAAAAATGTCACCACTCTTAATCTGCCATCAGCACTTCTCCAGGTCAGGCTGCAAGAGAGTTCACAAGAGCCCCTTGCATTTATAGCACCTATGGGTGCCATTTGGGCTAGTTTCAGCTGCCTAACATTCCTTCATGGAAAACCAGGTTGGTGAGCTGGAAGCTTTTAGGTGTTTTGGGAAAACTTGGGAAAAACGCAATCTCAAAGTCTGTAAGGTCTTGGAAGTTTTAGAACCTATTGGTTCGACACTTAAAAAAAATATAGGCAAGTTTAGAAAAACTATGTATTTATGCCATTCTATCTCACAGAATGGGGTTAACCTAAAAAAGGCTTGGTGGATACCATTTGCACATTGAAAAGACCTGACAGCAAAGTAGAGTGACAGAATTGTATAGCCGTTTTATCCCAAATGTGAGTCTTAAGTTAGCAGTATTGAGGAGTTCAAGTAGAAGGAGTAGAATTCACATGATCGGCCGAGTGTGAGAAATAATTTGTTCAATTGAAGAAAGAGTTGCAGACTGTCTGAGATTTGTAAGCTGTGTCCCAGGAAGAGAAACTATTGTTGTCACAGATTTTTTTTTAAAACATAAGTTTTATTGTTCACAAGCAAACAACCAAACAAACATGGTAGAATGAAACATTTTCTATAATACGCTTACGGCTCCGCCATCTTTAAAGAGCTCAATGAAATACAGACATCGGCGGCGAGGGTCTGTTCCTCTCCCACCTGAGTACTATAAGCCCAGTGATATGTCAAGGGTGGTCACAGTCAGTGGGGCTAGCTAGTGATCAAAGGGATGATAGCCAAAGCAAATGATATAGGAACAACAAACATAAAACATAACTCTATAGGAACCACAAAACAAGTATGCTTACAACTGAAGCGGTGGCAGGAAAGGTAATGCCTATAACAGCAGAGAGTGTAGTGGATGATAATCCTGGGGAGCAGGTGGTATGGGGGTCACAGTCGGAAACACCAGGGAGGGCGTATGTTGGGGGCTAATCTCTACCTGTAGCAAGGCCTTGGCTCGTCTGTACTATCGACTTCGCTTGCTGGGGGAGAATGGATTCTGCCCATTGATCCATCAAGGAGCAATCCTGCACTCTTGTTCGCCAGGCGTAACCTTGATCTGCAGCCCTGAGACTGCTGTGCACCTCCCTCTGAAGGGCTATCTCCTCACACTCAGCCCACTTTAACCCCTTCGGTGCTCATGACGGAATGGTTCCGTCATGAGCACCAGTGCTCCTGTGCTCATGACGGAACCATTCCGTCATGAGAACAGGAGCACTAAATCCCTCTGCTGCAGACAGCAGAGGGATTTCCCTTTTTTTTTATTGGCCTCGGGAGGTTGGGGAAGAGCTTCCCCAACCTCCCGAGGCCAATTTGCATTTTCATTACAATGCCGATCGCGCGCATGGCGCGCTGACGTCTTTGCAATGAAAATTAAACTGAAACTTGTTTCAGTTTCATTGTTTAGGTGCTCGTGGGGCTATCTCAGCCCCCCTAGCACCGAAAAAGATGGGAGAGGTATCGTTGGAAAGGGGAGAACCTGGTGAGAGCCATACAAGTCACCCCATCCTGGATTTCCCTGGGTATCTAGTTTTCAAAAATGTATAGGTTTGCTAGGTTTCCCTAGGTGCCGGCAGAGCTAGGGTTCAAAATCTACAGCTAGGCACTTTGCAAAAAAAGGGTCCGTTTTCACTGTGAAAATGTGGTGTGTCCACATTGCGTTTTGGGCCGATTCCTGTCGCGGGCACTAGGCCTACCCACACAAGTGAGGTACCATTTTTCTCGGAAGACTTTGGGGAACGCAAGGTGGGGGGAATTTTGTGGATGCACGCAGATTCCAGAACTTTCCACCACAGAAATGTGAGGAAAATTTGTTTTTTTTAACAAATGTTTAGGTTCGCAAGGGATTCTGGGTAATAGAACCTGGTGAGAGCCAGTCAAGTCACCCCATCCTGGATTTCCCTGGGTGTCTAGTTTTCAAAAATGTATAGGTTTGCTAGGTTTCCCTAGGTGCCGGCAGAGCTAGGGTTCAAAACCTACAGCTAGGCACTTTACAAAAAAAGGGTCAGATTTCACTGTAAAAATAAAGTGTGTCCACGTTGCGTTTTGAGCCGTTTCCTGTCGCGAGCACTAGGCCTACCCACACAAGTGAGGTACCATTTTTAACGGGAGACTTAGGGTAACACAGAATTGTAGAGCAACTGTTATTACCTATTGACTTTCAATGCATTTCTGCCTTCCAAATGAAAGACAATGTGTAAAAAATAAGTCATTTTGAAAAATGACCTATAATTCTCATGCTATTATGGGTGCTCACAATTTCAGAAATGTGCAAATATCTACTGTTTCTAAACTCTATATTTTGTTACAATTTCAGAAATACATAGGTGTCTTTCATACCGATTCTTCCATGTATATATTTTCCCAAATTAATTGCTATATACCCGGTACATAATAACAAACCATTGCAAGACGCTGCTCAGTTATTGTCTCTGGGTTCATCGGGTTCTTGGTGAACATACAAGTCCTATATATCCCCACAACCAGAAAGGTCCAGCGGATGTAACGGTATATTGCTTTCAAACAGCTGTCATAATTAGAAGAAGTTACAGGTGAAAAAGTTGACTCAAATGGCTGTTATTTCAACTAATTTTCAATTTTTCCTATGTTCTTCGGTTAGTTTCTATAAAGAAACCTTGAAGGACCTACACAAATGACCCCTTGCTGAATTTAGAATTTTGCCTACTTTTCTAAAATGTATAGCTTTCCAGGATCCATTATTGCTTTCAAACCCATTTCTACCATTAACTGGAAAGAGGTTGAAAGCACAAAAAATAGCAAAAATAGGCTATGTCCCAGAAAAATGACAAAACTGTGTAAAAAAAGTTTGGTTTTCTGACAAAAGTCTGCTTGTCCCTGAAAGCTGGGAAGATGGTGATTTCAGCACCACAACCCCTTTTTTGATACAATTTGCAGGGAAAAAACCAGTCGCTTTCATCCGTAGCCCTTTTCTCCCATACAAACCAAAATTTAGCTGTATTTTGGCTAATTTCTGGGTCCCCTCCAAGGGAATCCACAAACCCTGGGTACCTTTAGAATCCCCATGATGTTGGAAAAAAAGGACGCAAATTTGGCGTGGATACCTTATGTGGTCAAACAGTTACAGGGGCCTAAGCGCGAACTACCCCAAATAGCCAAAAAAAGGCTTAGCACAGGGGGGAAAAGGCCTAGCAGCGAAGGGGTTAATAATCCAGCACGCCAGCGTAGCAAACTGGGTCCCCGGTTGCCATTCCAGGTGAGAGCAATCTGCAGATGAGCCAATACTAGGGCCAGATCAAGGAATCGGGACGTAATTTCTCTCCCTTTGGGTCTGAGGAAGAGTCCTAATAGGCAGTAGGAAGGTGTTGGTGGGATGTGACTGTCCGTAGCAAGGCCAATGTATATGACAAACGTTTTCAGTACTGTAGGAGCATTGAACAGCCCCACACCCTTTGATAGAAGTTGGTGCCCAGCCGGTTACATTGTGAGCCGCCGGGAACATGAGGTTGATGCATTTTGTTGTGAGGTACACTCTGTGCAAAAAATAATACTGGATACGTTTAAATTGGGCATTTCTGGAAGTGCATGGGGTGTACTCTAAGATTGCAACTCAATCCATGTCAGTTATTGGCAGACCCAAATCTGTTACCCAGTGGTCCCGTACATCCCCCAGGGTCCCCTTAGCCTGCCCCAGGACTGCGTTATAGTGTAAAGTGATGGCTTTAACCTGGCGGGCCATAGTGTATACAGTTTGCATAGATGTCTGGAAGGGCGGCTTCGCAGTTCCTGTGTACCAGTATGCTTGTATTGTGGCCCTCACAATTCCATAGAGGAGAAAGTGATGAGGGGGTATCTCAGAGTTGTCAACCAAATCCTGGAAAGGTCGTAGAACACCATTGTCATAAAGGTCACCTAGGGTACCAATGCAGGCTCTCTCCTAGTCCTGTAGCCCTCCAGCACCCGCCGGGGTATAAAATCTGCAGGGCCGCCATTGGAAGGCCTTTAGCATAAGGGCGTGGAGAGTGCGTTCTCTGGAGCAGAAGTTTGGGGGACTCGCCCTGTGCCCGACGCAGCAGAAGACGCATAATCTGTGACCATGTACAGTGTGTGTAAATGCTGCCACCTGGACCATGGCGCAGGCCCTAGTGGGCCTCCCTCTACCTGGTTGCCCAGATCAAATGGGCTGCCAGGCAGTACAACTCATAATCAGGCGGTGTGATCCCTCCTCTGTCAAGGGGAGATGGAGCTTAGACAGGGAGATCCGGTGTTGCTGTGACCCCCAGGGTACGGTCAGTAGTAAGTTATCCATTTCTCGAAAAATGCAACAGGGCACCCGGATGAGAAGGGTTGTAAAAAAGTAAAGAAGCAGCAGTAACATCACCATCTTGGCCAGCACGGCTCGTCCCATGATCGGCAAGGACAGGGTGTGCCAAAAGGCAACGGTGAGGCGTTGCAAGGCCATCACCGCTTGTATGTTACATTCCAGTAGCTGAGTTTCTGATCGATAGATCTGCACCCCCAAGTAGCAAAAAGTGCGGGGTTCCCAGAGTAACCTGTCCCTTCATGTACGGCAGCCGAGCAGCCGACTTGAGTGCGTGAACGGAGTATAAAAGAGATTTTTCCCAGTTCATACCCAGGCCTAAGAAAGCGCTGAACTCAGTGAGCGCCTGGATGGTGCCCTCTCTGTCTGCGTGTTCCCCATGGAGGTAAAGTAATAAATTGTCAGAATACAATGAAATATATATGGCAGTATTGTCAACCGGTATTCTCTGTTATGCTTGGCTTCACCGAAGCATGGGTGCGAGGGGCTCGACCGCCATGGCAAAGAGCACCAGCAACAAGGGGCACCATTTCCTCGCACCGTTTGACTTTACAAGTGTCCGAGATACAACCCTCAGTTTTCATGTGGGCGACTGGGTGGGTTTAAAGGAGTTTGGTCCACATGATAGAGTCCCTGCCCAGTTCCAACCAAGCTATGACAATGTACAATTAATCCCACCAGAGAGAGTCAAAGGGCCAGATGTACGACGCGCAAAATAGCGCCTTGCAAACTGCGAGTTTTTTGCGACTCGCAATTTGCGAGGCGCTATTTTGGATGTACAACATTGCGATTCCCAATGGGGTCGCAAATTGAGAGGCTCATGAATAATAATGAGCCTCTCGCAATTTGCGACCCCATGAGGAATGGCAGACCCCCCAGGTATGGTGGCCTGCTGGGCTCAGCAGACCACCATGTCTGGGACTGCTTTTAAATAAAGCAGTTTTTTTTTTTAAATGCAGCCCATTTTCCTTAAAGGAAAACGGGATGCATTTAAAAAAGAAAAAGAGGAAACGTTTTCGTTTCATTTTTTAAGGGCAGGTAGTGGTCCCTGGGACCACTGCCGGCCCTTAAAAAATATTTCCCCTGCATTTGCAAAGAGTAAGGGGTCCCCTTGGGACCCCTTCCGTTTTGCGAGTGCATTACCACCCTCTTGAAGAGGGTGCTAATTTGCGAGTGTTTTGCGACCGCAATTGCGGTTGCAAAACATTCATACATGGGCTTGCGCTCGCTATTAGGAAGGGAACGCCCCTTCCTAATAGCGAGTCGCAAAATCTATTTAGCGAGTCGCAAATAAATTGTGACTCGCTAAATAGGCTTTGTACATGGCCCATTCTGTTTTTGCATGTGCAAACGGGTTCGCAAACCCGTTTGCGCATGCAAAAATGGTCGTACATCTGGCCCAAAGTCTTTCGCCATATCCACCACCACCAAGGCTCTGGGACAGGTTGGGCGGGGGGAACGTAGGACTTGTATCAATTGCCGCACATTAGTGGCTGTACTGCAGAACGGGACAAACCCAGATTGATCCGGATGTACCAAATCTTGGAGGTAAGGTAACACTCTAGTGACCAGAATCTTACTGAAGACTTTATAATCAAAGCTGAGGATTGAGAGAGCCCTATAAGATGATTTGTGATCCTCCTCTTTTCCCTGTTTTAAAAGCAGTACTAGTAAGGCCTCGTGCATGGTGGGAGGCACAACATCCAGGGCCCGTGCTGAGTTATAAAGCTTAATCAACCTCTGGGCCACAATGTCACAGTACGTCGAGTAGAACTCAGCGACAAGCCGTTGGTTCCAGGGGTTTTACCCCAGGCAATGGACCTAATAGCCCCTGTACCTCTTGTATCTGCATGTTGACCCCTATTGCCATCGCCACATCACAAGTTACCCTTGCCGTCCAAGTATTCAAGACATAGTTGTGGAATGCCTGGGAACCGATGCCTGGGATGGGTGCATAGAGGTGTGTATAATAGTCCTGAAATTCTGCGTTGATGTCCTCCTGGGTGTGCACCCAGGTGCCTGGAGCAGTGACCATTAACAAGATCTGTTTACGACCATGGGTGGGGATTTCGAGCCAAGCAAGGATGTGGCCGGTCTTGTCCTGTTCACTATGGAATCTGAAGATAAATTGGCGATAATTGTAACCCCTGCACCTTTCCAACAATTCCAGTAGCTTTTCCTTCTCTGCTGGCAACTGTTGGAGCTTAACAGGACCGTGCAATGCCTCCCTATCCAGCCTATCCAGCAGTCGCTCCTGCAAGGTAATCTCCTGTAATAGCTGTCTCTGGATCCCCCTTGTCACAGTAATACAATGGCCCCTAATAACTAACTTAAATGCTTACCACTCAGCTAGGTCGGAGGAGTCACTCCCCTCATTATTAGCGAAGTAGTCTTGGATAGTGGTTGACAAGATGTTCCGGAACACTGGGTCCTCCAGTGCATCAGTACTCATCTTCCAGGAAGGGATTGGGGGTCTAGGGGTCTCCCAGCAGAGTGCCAGCAGGACAAGATTGTATCTGCAAATGTTTTGACAAGGTATTCTGCATGTAATACTCTACTGCATTCCAAACCTCCACAGAGTAACACATTTAAGCATACAAATAGGTCGAGCATGCCAGTATAATGGGAGTATTCCTTATGCAGTGGGCCATTGACTCTCCACACATCAACCAGGCCCCACTCCTTTTTCCAGGCCCGAAAGGCACTGGCCACAACGTGCGACGGTGAGGTCAGAAGAGACGGGAGCTGTCTATCTAGGGACGTATCTTCTGCGCAGTAAAGTCCCCCCTCAACCACCAAGGGGTAATGCAGCAGCACAGTGAGGTGCGGGATTAAAGAATTGAGAAAGATCGGCTGATCAGTGTTAGTAGCATAAACGTTGATTAACGCCACATCTTACCCATTCAGTTTACCGCCTAATGCAATGTAGCATCCCTCCGGGTCAATGATGTCCAACTGAGGCAAGAAAGGCACCCCTGATAGGATCTAAATAAGCATGCCTCGGGCAAAAGCGGAATATGATATGAAATAGACCCGCCCCCTCTATGTCTTTTGGCAGGTCACCCCCTCTGCTTCGGTGAGATGTGTTTCTTGTAAGAGGGCAATTTGTACCTTTCGCCTCCTAATGCAGGCCTGGATAGTTGTCACAGATAACAGTGGAAAAGGACTAGGGGAGGTTTTACTGCAGAAGGATCAGGGCAATGAATACATTATTTCATGTGCTTCCAGACCATTGAAAGGAGCAGAACTGAACTACTCAGTACATTATTAGTGAGTTGGGCTGTTAAATAGTTCCCTTGTTTTCTTATGGGGTTGTGCTTTCATCTTCAAATCAGATCACAAACCACTTAGAGAAATCTTGACTAAGGGTCTTGACTGAGTATCTTCTCACATAAGAAGATGGGTGATGGAGTTCCAAAAGCATCCTTTTATTGTTTGAGTATATACCAGGTTCATCTAATAGTGTTGCTGACTGCTTATGTAGATTTTGTGTAAGGAAGAATGAGTCAGAGGAGAAGCAAGAACAGGAGGAAGATTGGCCAATTCAAAGTCTATGTACTATCACTTAAGATGCTATCGGAGCAGAAGAGTGGAAGAAAGGTCTAAAACAGGATGAAATCCTAAAACATTGTAGGTCATATTTATCCAAGTGAGACTAGCATTAACTCTTCTTTATGTCTATTTTGGGAGATCAAGGAGGAGTTAGTGGAGGGTAATGGTATACTTTTCTGGGGTACTAAACTAGAAGTCCCCAATGGTCTAAGGAACAGAGTAGTTGACCTTTCTCATGAGGGACACTTTGGTGTGGTAAAAGCTAAGGAGGCAATACATGCTGATTTCTGGAGGCCATTTGACCTGGAGGTTGAAAGGCATTTCAGAGCTTGAAGTGAGTGTGTTGCCGGTTATAAAATCTACAAAATTCGAGTGCCGCCTATGGTCTGTAGGTAACTACCAATTGGTCCATGTGAGGAGATTGCTGTAAATATTGTAGGTCCCCTTAAAGGATTATGTTAGAATTGGGGGTCTCTAGTTGGCACAGGTGACAAATAGGGACCCTCGCCTCTAGTCAGGGTAAAGGGGTACACTCCTAAAATAACCCCTGCTCACCCCCTTGGTAGCTTGGCACGAGCAGACAGGCTTATCTCAGAGGCAGTGTGTAAAGCATTTGTGAACACATACAGTAATCTAGTGACACACTACAGATGGACACCACACAAGGTTTTATATCAAAAATAAGTATTCTTTATATAGTTTTAACACAAGACCATAAACGACAAAAATCCACAATACTGTACTTAAAATGGTAGTTTTAGCTTAGTTCAGTTCAGTTTTTAAGATGCGACACTTTAAGTCAATGTACCTTACGATGCGGGACGCTTCCACAACAAGCAATGTTGCAGCGATGGAAATGCGACAAAGTTCTGGTGCAAAGAAATAAAGACGTCAAGTTCTTCCTGATGCGGCACGCTTCTCCGAGGTTGCGAGAAGTCTCGACTCGATGCGTCAGCTACAGCGGCGACACCCTTGTTCCGTGATGCGACGGCAGCGGCTTTGGCGGCGACCCTCTTCTCCGACGTTGCGAGACGCTTCCGCTCGATGCGACAACTGCAGCGGCGACACCCTTGTTTCGTGATGCGACGGCAGCAGCTCCGACGGCGGCACGCTTCTCCGTGGATGCGAGGCGCTTCTCTTGATGCGGTGCAATGCGACAGCTACAGCAGCGACACCCTCCTTCGGAGTTGCGACGGCAGCGGCTGCGACGGCGACACGCTTCTTCCTCGATGCGAGACTCTTCTCTTGATGCGGTGCAATGCGACAGCTACAGCGGCGACACCCTCCTTCGGAGTTGCGACGGCAGCAGCAGCGACACGCTTCCTCTTCGTTGCGGGACGCTTCTCTCGATGCGGTGCAATACGACAGCTACAGCGGCGACACCCTCCCTCGGAGTTGCGACGGCAGCAGCAGCGACGGCGACACGCTTCTTCCTCTTGAGTCGCGCTTCCAGCTCCTTGCGACACGCAGTCCCTTCAGAAGGCCCAAAACAGCAGCAGGCACTTCCAAAGGATTCTTGGGGAGCTGGTGGTTGAAGTCTGTTGTCCCTGAGACTTCAGCAGGAGGCAAGCTCTTTTCTCAAGCCCTTGGAGATACTTTACAAGTTGAATAAAAGTGCACACAAAGTCCTTTCTCCTTCCTTTGGCAGTCAGGCAACCACTGCAGGCAGATCCCTCTAGCTTAGGGATAGTCTTCTCCTCAGTTCCTTCTTGGTTCCGCTCCTCAGCAAAGGTTTCTTCTTCTTGTTTCCCAAAGTGATCTAATTTCCTAGGGGTCTGGGTCCCCTTTTATACACAGTTTTCCTTTGTTCTCTGAAGGCAGAGAGGCCTCTGCCTAGTCAAAACCAGTTCTGGTCAGTCCTGGAGCACTTTGTTTTTCTGACTCCTTCTTTCCTTTCAGAATGTGGGGCAGGGTGCTCAGCCGCCCGGCAGGAGGTGGAGCCAGCATTGTGGAAGGCAGGCACAGCCCTATTCAGACCCAGGTGCAACTCCTCCCTCCACTCTGGATGCAGATCTTTCTATTCAGCCCTGTGCTGACTCACCCTGTCTCCTGTAGCCACCCCCAGCCCCTGTCACTCAATCTCCAGACAAGGAATACACAACCTAGCAGAGGCAGGCTTGGAAGTTTAGGCAAGAAAATACCCACTTTCTAAAAGTGGTATTTTCAAACACAGAATGTTAAAACCAACTTCACTAAAAGATGTATTTTATCATCCTGAGTTCAGGCATACTAAATTCGTTTTTCTACCATGTTCCCTGGGTCAGTTCTGATTATAAGGTGTAATAGTCAGTCTGCCCATTCTGGCCTATGGGGAGCAGGTAGCCTTGCAATAGTGAAAAACGAAAATGGCTGTAATTCACTATTAGGACATGCCACACACACCAGGGCATGTCCTACCTTATACTTACAATGCACCCTGCCCTAGGGCCTACTTTAGGGGTGACCAACATGCAGTAAAGGGAAGGTTTAGGGACTGGTAAGTGGGTGTACTCACCAAGTCGACATAGCAGCCCTAGGCTGCACACAGGCTCTGTAATGGCAGGCCTGAGGCACATTTTACAAGCCTCTTCTGTGGGTGGCACAACCAGTGCTGCAAGCCCACCAGCGGTATTGGATTTACAAGCCCTGGGCACACTCAGTGCACTGTACTAGGGACTGACAAGTAAACCAATCATCCAATCATGGAGTCACTAATACATAACATAATTTATCCTAGGGAGCACTTGCACTGTGGCACTGGATAGCAGTGGCACAGTGCCCAAAGCATCTAACACCAGCAAAAATGGATCGGTAACATAGGAGGCATCATAAAAAATGGAAGGGAGACCCACGCCAAGGATGCCAGGTCTAACACGTGTCCCCTCCAGCTGAAATGTGGGGAGAACTACCCTACCTCAGGGAGCTCTCTTCACTAAGGCGGAAAAATCTGGACAGACCATCAGCATTGGCGTGTTCTGTACCAGGGCGGTGTTCCACCGTGAAATCCATCCCCTGTAGGGAAATGGACCACCTCAACAGCTTTGGATTCTCACCCCTCATCTGCATCAACCATCTGAGGGGCCTGTGGTCTGTCTGAACCCGGAAGTGAGTCCCAAACAGGTATGGTCTCAGCTTCTTCAGTGCCCAGACCACAGCAAATGCCTCACGCTCAATAGCACTCCACCTCTGTTCCCGTGGTAGTAACCTCCTACTGATGAAGGCTACGGGTTGATCTAGGCCCTCCTCATTCATCTGTGACAGAACAGCCCCCACACCATGCTCTGAAGCATCTGTTTGTACTACAAACTCTTTGGAGAAGTTGGGTGCCAGGAGCACGGGCGCCGTGCACATGGTAGTTTTCAGGGCCTCAAAAGCTTTCTGACAGGTGTCAGTCCAAATCACTTTCCTGGGCTGCTTCTTGGAAGTCAGCTCTGTCAGGGGTGCAACGATGCTGCCATACCCCTTGACAAACCTCCTGTAGTAACCCGTGAGTCCTAAGAAGGCTCTCACCTCTGTCTGGGTTTTGGGGGTTCCCAATTCAGGATGGTTTCAATTTTGGGTTGTAGGGCGCCACCTGGCCGCTCCCCACTTGGTGTCCCAAGTACACCACGGAACCCTGCCCGATCTGGCACTTACTCGCCTTGATCGTGAGGCCTGCCCTCCGCAGTGCCATCAACACTTCCCAGAGGTGGCGCAGATGTTCTTCCCAACTGGCGCTGAACACCGCAATGTCATCCAGGTAGGCGGCACTGAACGAGTCCAGCCCAGCCAACACCTGGTTGACCAACCTCTGGAAGGTGGCAGGGGCATTCTTCATCCCAAAGGGCATCACCCGGAACTGGTAGTGCCCATCTGGTGTGGAGAATGCTGACCTCTCTCTTGCCCCATCAGTCAAGGCGATCTGCCAGTACCCAGACGTTAAGTCAAACGTGCTGAGGTACCGTGCAGCCCCTAGCCGATCTATGAGCTCATCAGCTCTGGGGATGGGGTGCGCGTCAGTCCTGGTGACTGAATTGAGTCCTCGGTAGTCCACACAGAACCGGAGTTCTGGTGTGGCACCCGGTGCGGCAGCCTTTGGGACCAAGACCACTGGGCTGGCCCAAGGACTGTTAGAGGACTCAATCACCCCTAACGCAAGCATTTTGGAGACCTCCTCCTTGATGCAAGCTCTCACCCTGTCAGTCACCCTGTAAGATTTGTGCTTCACAGGTGTACTGTCCCCAGTGTCCACATCATGGATGCACCAATCTGTGATACCGGGAACCAGGGAGAACAGATCAGAAAACTGTCCCAGCAACTGGCGGCAGTCATTCTGTTGCTCAGGGGTCAGGGTGGAAGAGAGGTTGACACCATCCACTGACCCATCTTGCTCTGTTGCTGACAGGAGGTCAGGAAGAGGCTCGGTCTCCTCCTCCATCCCAGCATCTGTCGCTAAGAGCATGCCCACTTGGGACCTCTCCAAGTGGGGCTTCAGGCGGTTGACATGCAGGACCCTCAAGGGGTTCCTGGGAGACCGCAAGTCCACCAAGTAGGTAACCGGACGTTTGCGCTCTACAACCTCAAAGGGTCCGGTCCACTTATCCTGGAGCGTGCAGGGCTCCACTGGGGCCAAGACCCATACTTTCTGGCCAGGCTGAAGCTCTACCAGAGTGGCATTCTGGTCGTACCACCGCTTCATCTCCTCCTGGCTGGCTTCCAGATTCGCCTCAGCGAGTTGCCTGAAACGCCTAGTTTGGTTCCTAAAGGCCAGCATGTAACTGTATACATCCTGGGGAGGTTTCCTGGGAGATTGCTCCCAGCCTTCTTTGACCAAACTTAGAGGTCCTCTCACGGGGTGTCCATAGAGAAGCTCAAAGGGGCTGAACCCTAGAGATTTCTGTGGCACCTCACGGTAAGCAAAGAGCAGGCATGGTAAGAGGACGTCCCACTTACGCGTCATAGGTTCCTCAAGACCCATAATCATGCCTTTGAGGGTTCGGTTGAACCTTTCAACCAACCCATTTCCTTGGGGGTGGTAAGGAGTGGTAAACTTGTAGGTTACCCCACACTCCTGCCACAGGGACTTCATATACTTGGAAATGAAGTTGGTCCCCCGGTCAGACACTACCTCGCTAGGGAATCCCACTTGGGAGAAAATTCCCATCAGTGCTCGTCCCACCACGGGGGCCGTCACTGTCCTCAGAGGTATGGCTTCCGGGTACCGGGTGGCATGGTCCACCAAGACCAGGATGAACCTGTTGCCCATGGCTGTCTTGGGGTCCAGTGGCCCCACAATGTCAATACCCACCCGTTCAAAGGGGGTGCTGACTACAGGGAATGGCTGGAGGAGCCTTGCGCTTCCTCCCACTCTTTCCACTTGCCTGGCAAGTCTAACACGTTCTGCAGTGAGTGTCTGAACTCCTGCGCATTTGGGGCCAATAAAAGTGGGTGACAAGCCTCTCAAAGGTCTTGTCCTGCCCCAAATGTCCTGCCAATGGAACATCATGAGCCAGCCCCAGTAGGAAGGCTCTGAAGCACTGGGGTACCACCAGCACACGGGCTGACCCAGGCTCAGCAACCTTAGGCTCAGTATACAGGAGATCATTCTCCCAATAGACCCAATGTGACCCAGACTGATCACCTGTTGCCTGGTCTGCAGCCTGTTGCCGCAGACCCACCAGAGAAGGGCATTCTTTCTGCTCCTTGCAGAATTCTTCCCTGGAGGGTCCTCCTTCTTGCTGCCAATGGGTCAGCTCAGGCAGGTCCCCCAGTTCAGCTACCTGTTCCCCTGTAGGCTCCAGGGCATCCCCCTCAGGGTCTGCCTCCTCCTGGACCGTGGGAACTTCGGGGCCGGTTTCCCGCGCCCCCTGCCTCTTCTCGTGACGGCAGGTACCTGGGCCTCCCTCTCAGGCTCCAGGTCCTCTTGAGCACCTTTACTTGCTGCCATGGACCGGGTGGTCACACACGCCCAGTCAGGCAAACCCAACATCTCCAAATGAGCACTTCGCTCCACCTTCGCCCAAGGTGAGCTCTCCAAGTCGTTCCCTAACAAACAGTCAACAGGCATGGCGGGCCTCACAGCTACCTGAAGAGTACCAGAGACCCCCCACTCAAAGGGAACCTGAGCCACTTTGCAGTGACTCTCTGTGTTGTCAGCGGCAACAACTGGATAGAATGCATCGGGGACAACCTGCTCTTGAGACACCAGGTGACACTTGACAGCTGTCACACTGGCTCCTGTATCTCTAAGAGCCTCCACCCTATGGCCATTGATGGTCACCCACTGCCTGTATTTCTTAGTGTTATCAGGCAGCTGGGTCTTGGGGACCATCTCACAGTCTCCTAATGAGACAAGGGACATCTGTGCGGGGCCCCACCCCTCTGGGGCATCCATCTCCTCCCCCAGGGCTACACTAGCCATCTGCCGGGGGGCTGCACCAGGGGGTGCGGTTTTTCCAAACTGGCGGCACTTGGGATCACTCGCTATGTGACCAAGGTCCCCACATTTGTAGCATCTCAGGGGTCCCCTTTGAACAGGTGGACCTGTCGGGGCCCCTGAGGGTTTCTGGGGGGGAGGCTGGGAACCTTTCCCTTGGTTCCCTTGGGGACTACTTTGGGGCCTTCTTTGGAACTCCCTCTGTTTACCCTTGTCCCCCCACTCTTCTGCTGGGGACCCTGCCCACCCTTGGCTGAGTCTCCCACGTGACCCTTGTGGACCCTGGTACTGACCCAGCGGTCCGCCTCCTCAGCAAGCTTCCTAGGGATAGTCAGCTTGCTATCTATCAGGTGCTGGCGTAGCTCTGGAAAACAGTTACTTGACAAGTGCTCCCATGCAATCAAATCAAGGAGCCCCTGAAAATCATCAACTTTGCTACCCTTCACCCAACCATCCAATGCTCTGCAGAAAAAAGTGACATATTCAACCCAGGTACTGTTCTCTATCTTCGTGCAACCCCTGAACCTCTGCCTATACAATTCAGGAGTTAAACCATACCTAGACATTAAAGCATCCTTCATGTGGCGATATGAATTATGGACATCAGAAGGCAGATCTAGCAGTGTGTCCCGCCCCTCACTATGGAACCGTCCCCACAACCCCGCTCCCCAATCCTTCTCAGGGACCCGGTGGGAAGACATGGCTACCTCATAGGCCTTGAACCACTGCCCAATGTCATCATTTTTAAAAACTCTCTGACCACATCTTTAGGAATATATACTCTAGATTCCACAGGCATTGACAGTGTGCTGCCACCAGAGGGAGTAATTTCTAAGCTCCTAGCTTTCAAATCCAACTCCCTCAAACTTCTATCATGCTCAAGCTGCATCTTCTTTTCTTCTAGGGCCAGTTTCCTAATTTCCAATTGCCCACTCATTTTGGCCAGCTCCAACTCATGCATCCTATTTCTCTCCCTGTCCTCCAGCTCTTCTGGGGACAGGCCTTTGGCAGAAACACTGCTACCTATTAGGGAAGGTGCTTTCCTTTCCCCTGGACCCAATGGCCCTTCCAGCTGAACATCTGCATTATTCTCCCCTTCCTCAATCTCCGGGGTTTTCCTTGCTTCTACCCAGGCCCTCAGCGCCTTGTAGAACTCATCCCTCTTGGTGAGCCCGGTAATTACAACATTAAACTTTTTGCAGAAGTGCTTCAGGTGCTTCACTTTGTAGCATTCCAGTTTCTCCTCTTCCCACTCAAAATCAACAGATGCTATGGATGCTGTGTCTTCCATGATGGTTAAACTTGGCAAAAATGGAACGTCCTAGAAAAACAAATCTACCAACAGTATGTGGTCGCGTTTTGGTCTGCACTCACTAGTAGTGTTCACCAATCACTGTACATGAGTCACAAATGCAAGTCCAGAATCCTCACCGCTGACCACCAATGTTAGAATTGGGGGTCTCTAGTTGGCACAGGTAGGTACTTGTGACAAATAGGGACCCTCGCCTCTAGTCAGGGTAAAGGGGTACACTCCTAAAATAACCCCTGCTCACCCCCTTGGTAGCTTGGCACGAGCAGACAGGCTTATCTCAGAGGCAGTGTGTAAAGCATTTGTGAACACATACAGTAATCTAGTGACACACTACAGATGGACACCACACAAGGTTTTATATCAAAAATAAGTATTCTTTATATAGTTTTAACACAAGACCATAAACGACAAAAATCCACAATACTGTACTTAAAATGGTAGTTTTAGCTTAGTTCAGTTCAGTTTTTAAGATGCGACACTTTAAGTCAATGTACCTTACGATGCGGGACGCTTCCACAACAAGCAATGTTGCAGCGATGGAAATGCGACAAAGTTCTGGTGCAAAGAAATAAAGACGTCAAGTTCTTCCTGATGCGGCACGCTTCTCCGAGGTTGCGAGAAGTCTCGACTCGATGCGTCAGCTACAGCGGCGACACCCTTGTTCCGTGATGCGACGGAAGCGGCTTTGGCGGCGACCCTCTTCTCCGACGTTGCGAGACGCTTCCGCTCGATGCGACAACTGCAGTGGCGACACCCTTGTTTCGTGATGCGACGGCAGCAGCTCCGACGGCGGCACGCTTCTCCGTGGATGCGAGGCGCTTCTCTTGATGCGGTGCAATGCGACAGCTACAGCGGCGACACCCTCCTTCGGAGTTGCGACGGCAGCGGCTGCGACGGCGACACGCTTCTTCCTCGATGCGAGACTCTTCTCTTGATGCGGTGCAATGCGACAGCTACAGCGGCGACACCCTCCTTCGGAGTTGCGACGGCAGCAGCAGCGACGGCGACACGCTTCCTCTTCGTTGCGGGACGCTTCTCTCGATGCGGTGCAATACGACAGCTACAGCGGCGACACCCTCCCTCGGAGTTGCGACGGCAGCAGCAGCGACGGCGACACGCTTCTTCCTCTTGAGTCGCGCTTCCAGCTCCTTGCGACACGCAGTCCCTTCAGAAGGCCCAAAACAGCAGCAGGCACTTCCAAAGGATTCTTGGGGAGCTGGTGGTTGAAGTCTGTTGTCCCTGAGACTTCAGCAGGAGGCAAGCTCTTTTCTCAAGCCCTTGGAGATACTTTACAAGTTGAATAAAAGTGCACACAAAGTCCTTTCTCCTTCCTTTGGCAGTCAGGCAACCACTGCAGGCAGATCCCTCTAGCTTAGGGATAGTCTTCTCCTCAGTTCCTTCTTGGTTCCGCTCCTCAGCAAAGGTTTCTTCTTCTTGTTTCCCAAAGTGATCTAATTTCCTAGGGGTCTGGGTCCCCTTTTTATACACAGTTTTCCTTTGTTCTCTGAAGGCAGAGAGGCCTCTGCCTAGTCAAAACCAGTTCTGGTCAGTCCTGGAGCACTTTGTTTTTCTGACTCCTTCTTTCCTTTCAGAATGTGGGGCAGGGTGCTCAGCCGCCCGGCAGGAGGTGGAGCCAGCATTGTGGAAGGCAGGCACAGCCCTATTCAGACCCAGGTGCAACTCCTCCCTCCACTCTGGATGCAGATCTTTCTATTCAGCCCTGTGCTGACTCACCCTGTCTCCTGTAGCCACCCCCAGCCCCTGTCACTCAATCTCCAGACAAGGAATACACAACCTAGCAGAGGCAGGCTTGGAAGTTTAGGCAAGAAAATACCCACTTTCTAAAAGTGGTATTTTCAAACACAGAATGTTAAAACCAACTTCACTAAAAGATGTATTTTATCATTCTGAGTTCAGGCATACTAAATTCGTTTTTCTACCATGTTCCCTGGGTCAGTTCTGATTATAAGGTGTAATAGTCAGTCTGCCCATTCTGGCCTATGGGGAGCAGGTAGCCTTGCAATAGTGAAAAACAAAAATGGCTGTAATTCACTATTAGGACATGCCACACACACCAGGGCATGTCCTACCTTATACTTACAATGCACCCTGCCCTAGGGCCTACTTTAGGGGTGACCAACATACAGTAAAGGGAAGGTTTAGGGACTGGTAAGTGGGTGTACTCACCAAGTCGACATAGCAGCCCTAGGCTGCACACAGGCTCTGCAATGGCAGGCCTGAGGCACATTTTACAAGCCACTTCTGTGGGTGGCACAACCAGTGCTGCAAGCCCACCAGCGGTACTGGATTTACAAGCCCTGGGCACACTCAGTGCACTGTACTAGGGACTGACAAGTAAACCAATCATCCAATCATGGAGTCACTAATACATAACATAATTTATCCTAGGGAGCACTTGCACTGTGGCACTGGATAGCAGTGGCACAGTGCCCAAAGCATCTAACACCAGCAAAAATGGATCGGTAACATAGGAGGCATCATAAAAAATGGAAGGGAGACCCACGCCAAGGATGCCAGGTCTAACAGATTAGATTTAACTTCTTGTTTCATAGTAGTCATGGATATGTTTTCGAGGTGACCTGAGATGATGTGTGCCCATGATATTTCTTCTGGCTCAGTCTTTAGATTCCTGGAGGAAGGTTTCCGACAAGAGGGATTTACTAAATTTATACTCTCAGATAATGGTGTTCAATTTTGTTCTAAGGAAGTGAAAAGAGTTCTTTGGGTCCTTTAGCATCATCCACAAAAACTGTTCTCTTTACCAGCGCATGATCAATGGTTTGGTAGGACCTCTATTGGCAAGGATGAATAGATTAGATTGGAAGAGTGTTCTTCAAGAATGGATAGTGGTGTATACACTTGCTCCCCCTTCCACTACAGTGAAAAACTACGTTTGAACTTCTCCGGGGCAGTAGACCACATTCTAAAATGCTTCCTGGTTGGATGAGTTAGAGAAAAGGAAGGGTCAATGTTTCTGTGTATAATGATTGGAGCACAAAGAAGAACATAAAGACATTGAGATAAAGGAAAGATTTGATAAAAGGAATTGGGTATGAAGGTTGGTGATTGGGACAAGATTTGTGCCCCTGTCGGAGCATAAGAGTGGTCAAAGTTTAATGAACCCAGATTAGTTGGGAAGGTTTAAAAAATGCAATCAAAACCAGTGACGGTTGTATCTAGGACATGAGCAGAGTAGTTGTTCTCAATGATGCCAGATGAACATTGTTCTGCTCAAGTACCAAGTAACATTTCTCAAAGCACTGAAACTTTTACAGCTAAAAATTCTCTTAAAAATGTTTCAGTTTCAAAACAAAAAATAACTAAAGTCAGCATAGGATAAGTTTATGACCTAAGAAATCTCCAGTAGTCCAATCTCAAGAAGCGAGGTGGGAGGCAAGATGGCGGTCGTCTGAGACCGTAGTGCATGCAGCCCCAACGGAGAGCCTGATTTTATGCGGGAATTAAGATGGGACGCAATGATGACCCTAGAAAGTTGTTGTAAGGAGGTATTCATCACCCCCAAATATTGTGGACAGTACCTGCGCTTAATAGGGACACTGATTGGATTGGCCGTATTGCGGCGCTTCTCTACAACGATTGCCAAAGTTTATGTCAGAGGCAGTGACCCTTACCGGGATTCCACGCTTGCCGAGGTTGAAGCTGAGGTGGAGGCGATGGGGCCCAAGGTGGTGGGAGCAACCGCCAAGACAAGGGCGGCACGAGTAAATTTGCGGGGCCAGTCTGAAGCGGGAGATCCCAGCGAAGAAGCGGCGGCACTAGCGCTAAACTCGCCGAAGGGGTGTCGCGGACAGCCAGCTAACTCATGCCTGGAAAGAAGAGGAAGAGGCGGGGCTGCAGCGAAGACTCGACCGGCCCATCAGTGGTTGATCTAATGCGAGGCCCCACGGGGAAAACAGTTCCGGGTCACGGCGAGCTGTGTCAGAAGGATGTGGCCGGGCAGAGTAAGGAGCGCGGCTTGGAGAAGGGGAGAAATGAAGAAGGATCTCCCGATTTGAATAGGGTTTTACAGGGAATGGAATCGGAAGAGCCCAAAGGTAGGCTTGGAGATAACCCTCAAAGGACTGTGACTGAGAATGAGGGGGGGGAAACATCGGGCATACTTTGGACGTTGGTTCTAAGGTAATAATTATTGAAGAGAATCCAGGTGAAGCTATTGCGGGAGCTGGAGGGCAGGACTCCCCTCAGGTTAATACAGTAATAACTTCCCCCCAGGACTCCCAGGCGGATGAGCTATTAGGGGCAGGCTGTATAAACAACGGGAATGTGGAGAAGGACCTTGGGGATGGAAAAGAGCAAGAGCCTAGTGATTACTTTTTTTCACTGTCAGATGGGGGTGATTGGTCGGAGGATCTTTCAGATATCTCCTCAGACCTGACTAATAGCGACTTGGATGAGGCTGATGGTAGCAAAGTTAAGACTGTCCTGAAAAGGAAAAAAAGAAAGACGGGAGCTAAGGACCTTACATGGGACTATACCCCTACTAATCAACTAGCGGGCCAACTGTCTAGTGGACAACTTGTTTCAGACCAGGGGGGACCCACCCCTCCGACGCTTGAAGCAATTTTTCAAGCTATATCATTGCATCGCGATGAGACGAGACTGGACGGACGTAAGGCCCAAGCAGCAATGCGAAAAATGCAGGGAGTGATTCGTAAAATGACTAAAACCTGTAGTGTATTCGGGGAAAGACTGACTGATTTGGAATCTAGGGTTGTGGCAACTGAAGCGGATCTTTCTACAAATCAGACACTTATAAAGTCCCATGAGGCCCAACTAATAGATGTGCAATGGAAGCTAGAAGCGCAGGAGAATTACCAGAGGAGGAACAATCTGAGGGTGCTTGGGGTTCCGGAGGAGATTGAAGGGGCTGATATCCGCTCATTTGTTGTGAAATTATTTAGAGATACACTCCCAGAACTTACAGACTGGAATTGGGATCGAGAGGTCCAACGTGCTCATCGTGTTCCATTTGTGCAGAAGCAGCCTGTGAAGGCAGGAACATTGCCACGAGCCATTTTGGTCTATTTGGGCAATTTTCTGTTACGCCAAGCCATCTCTGAGAAAGCTCGGCCAGAAGCCAAAAGAACCTGGAATGAGGTTTCCTATTTTGTCCGACCTGATTTTTGCCACTCCACTGTCGAAAGGCGGTGGAGGTTGCGGCAATTGATAAAACCATTTCAAGATAGAAACGCACAAGTCTACTTGAACAAACCAGCAAGACTCAAAGTGATCTGGGGGGGTAACACGATTCTTTTTTTCAGAAATTAAAGCAAAAGAATACCTTGATAGTTTGAAGGGTTAGGAAACAGATACATGGATAAATCGGATTGGTTCAAGGAATACTAAAAACTGGTAAACATTGGAACTGTTTATGGAATATTATTGGGGTGTCAAAGAAGGGGTGATGTGGAGGTAGGATTTGGGGGTCACGGTGTTTGGATGGGAAAATCGCACTTGTTCAAAATTTAAGGGCCAATATGGGGCTCTTGGGGCTGCATGACGCACCCATTATGCGCAGACCTAGGTCTGAGTGCCTCTCGTGGGGGTGCTGGGGGAGGGGATGGGTATGGGTATGGAGGAGGGGAGGGGGTGGTGGAGAGGGGAGGTTGGTTGGAGGTTGGGGGGCCTGGGGAGAAAAACATATCCAGAATTGATGAGACAAATTGTATAGTATTAAAAACAGGAAAAAGTATGCAGGTCACTTTCTTAAAGATGATAAAGAAAAGAAAGAGAGGTAGGGGATTATGTGGAGATCTGAAAATTGAATTTAGATGGGGAGGATAAATATATGTTCCTTGAATGTAGCAGGGCTGAACGATAGAGCAAAAAGGGCGAGTTTATCGGAATTAGTGAGAACAAACTATATAGATGTAGTGTGCTTACAAGAAACCCATATCCCTTGGGGGAAAAAAGAGCTGTTGAGTATTAGAGGATATAATCTACTAGCATGCACTTCCCAAACTTCGAATACTCGGGGAGTGGCTATATTAGCTAAGACTAATTTGGGACGGGTTAAACGAAAGGCAGTGGATAAATTGGGGAGGTGGGTCATAGTGGAATTAGAAGCAGGCTTTACCTTATGTTCAATTTATGGGTCAAACCAGGACGATCCTCAGATATTTGAAGATTTGGAGTTGGAACTTGCATCATGGCCCAGCCTATTAATCATGTGTGGAGATTTTAATATTTCACTTGTCTCAAATCAAGGACAGTATCAAGGGGGGTATCATGGTCGAAAGCCCAGAGTTTACAGAGCATTAGCCTCCCTCATAAATAGCCATGGTTTAGTGGATGTCTGGGCAGTGAATAATCCAAATAACGCTGGTTATACATATTATTCCTGTCCGCACAGGAAGTATGTTCGGATTGATTATTTTTTTGGCACAAAGGATATATTAACGTTAGCAAATATTAAGAAACTTCCAAAGGTGATTTCAGATCACAACCCTTTAATCTTGGAGATGGAAAATGTAAATTTTAGGAGATCCCAGTGGAAATGGACGTTTGATAGGAAACTCCTCGTAAATAATGATTATATCAAACATATTAGGAAGTGGTCACAGGAATTTTTTGATTTGAATAGATATAGTGCTGGTAGGGGGATTGTGTGGGATACCTTTAAAGCTGGTCTTAGAGGGGAAACTATCAGCTTTGTTGCAAGGGCTAGGGCCATGCGGAGGATTAGGAACCAACAACTAATGCGGGAGTTAGCGGAGGCGGAAGAGAAGCACATCTTATTAATAGAACAGGGGCTGGAAGGGGCTCAAATTCAGTACCAAATAATAATTTTGAAAGCAGAAATTAATAGCTGGTTAACACAAAAATCTGCAGAGGAATACCAATCCCAGCGGAATAGTTCTTATGAAAATGGTGAGCTAGTTGGGAGGAGGTTAGCTCTTCGCACTAGACAGAAGAATTCATTGAATACAATATCCTCTATTAAAAAGAGCGGGCATACATATACAGATCCAGATGATATTATCGGTGTATTTAAGGATTATTATCAAACTTTATATTGAGAGGATAAGTATAATGGAAAGGATCCAGCTGAAGTATTACAGGATATAGCTCAGTTAGTGGGTAACCCTGAATTAGGTGAAAGGTTGGATATCTTAACAAAGGAAGATCTAGAAAAGGAAATTTCACTAGAGGAAGCCAAGGTAGCATTGCAAGGAATGGCATTAGGGAAAGCTGCCGGTCCTGATAAGATCCCGCTAGAGCTCTATAAGATACTGGGAGAAGCAATAGTTTCTCTTTTATTGGATTTGTTTAGGGGTGTTCAATATAGTGGGGAACCCCCTGAATCATGGAAAGAGACCGATATTATAATTTTTCTTAAGAAAGGGAAACCAGCAGACAACCCGTCATCGTACCGACCGATTTCTCTGATTAATTCAGATACAAAAATGTATTCCAAGATATTGGCTAATCGGTTGGGGAGGGTCATAGCTTGTTTGGTCTCCCCTTGGCAACATGGGTTTATTCCTGGGAGAGAAACAACAGATCACACACGGAGGCTATTGCATTATTTGATATCATGATGGAAACCGGGGGCCAGATGGCTATGATCCTCCTCGATGCCGAAAAGGCATTCGATCGGGTGTCATGGAAATTTTTATGGGGGGTACTGGAGCTGAACGGGTTTGGACATCAATTTATAAGGGCAATTAAAGCTATGTATAGTGAACCAAAAGCCCGGTTACAAATTATGGGGAAGGAATCTAGAAATATTGCAGTAACCAGAGGGACTAGGCAAGGCTGTCCTTGTTCCCCTATTTTGTTCGCCATGTACACAAACCCTCTCCTGGTGAAATTTTTACATTCTGAAAAGATTAAGCCAGTGGTAAATAGGGGATATGAGACAAAAGTTCTGGCGTATGCCGATGACGTTGCTATATTAACTACGGATCCAGCAGAGGCAATTGAGGAAATTATCCAGATAGCTGAGAGATTTGGGAGTCTGTCAGGTTATGCTTTGAACGAAGGGAAGACTATTGTTATTTGCACAGAAAATATGGATTTTAGCGATCCTAGACGAGCAGATTCGGCAGTCTATTTGGGGGTTCGAGTTAGTGCAAAAGTGGATGATATTATTAAACTTAATTTTGATCCTTTGGTTAATTCAATAGCTACGGAACTAAAGAGAGTTAATGGGCAACATCTTTCGATTATAGGAAGAGGGAATTACTTGAAAATGACAATGTTGCCTAAGATACTCTATTTGTTCCGTTCAATACCCCTTATGGTGGATGACCATGTTTTAAAAACTTTAGATTCTATTTTTTCTAATTTTATTTGGCAATACGGGAAAGTGAGGAGAGCATTAAAATATCTAACCCTACCACAAAATAGAGGAGGGCTTATGATACCCAATATTACGTTTTACTATTGGGCGGCCCTTCTTCATCAGTTGACCCCCTTGTTCATAGTTAATGGAACTAGAAATAATGAATTGGAGGAAGATCCGGAGGTGCCTACAGTATATGAACTTGCGTTAGGAAAGGAGATATGGGGTTTGCTATTGAGACAAATGGAGCCGAGTTATTTCAAAAAGTTTGTTTTAAAGTAATACATAGTGCATGGCGAATCTGGAAGCAAGTTTCAAAATTTATGTCGATTCCTAAAATCTGCAGATATACTCCCCTTTGGCGATCTTCGCTATTTCCTCATCAAGTATATGACGATATGGGGAAAAGATGGGAAGAACTGGGGGTAGGCACAATCAGTGATTTTTATGGTGGGGTTCAAGGATCGCAATTTTTACAGCTTCAGCGTGATTTTGGAATCCCAGCAAATCATTATTTTAAATTTGTACAGATCAGGAGTATTTTAACTATATATAGGCCAACGATGAATTTAGAAAGGATACCATTGCTAGAAGCTATCATTAGGAGATCAAATAAAATTAGGAACACTTACAGCTTACTACTTGGAAAACAACCAGATGATTTGGAAAAACATGAGACTTCCTGGGCATCCAAATTGGATAATCCTGAGGTGGATATATACATGAGTTTATCCCTATCAGCTAAGTTATTTATATCCACAAATTTAAAGGCACAACTATATAAAACTATTTTTAATTTATATTTTACACCCTCTAAGCTATTTTTATGGGGAAAAAGGCAGGATGATAAATGCCCTAGGTGCGGGGTAGGTCCTGCAACCCTGATACATATGTTTTGTGACTGTGTCAAACTAGGTGTATTAAAAAGGGGTTGCTTGATTTTTGGGAGAAATTGTTTGGTCTTAGATTTGAACTGACTCCCACACTGCTGATGTTAGGATGTGATAGCTCTCTGGCCCTCAATTCCGCGCAGGGATATTGTTTATTCCTGGGGACAGCAGTATTCAGAATAATGCTGGCTGCTAGGTGGAAAGATGCAGAACCCCCAACGTTTCAGATGTGGCTTGCCAGACTGCTCGGAATTTATAACCAAGAGAAGGCCTTGTATGCTTGCAGGGGCAGACAGGCTAGAACTCGGGGAGGAAAATCTGGGCACTCATTTCTGAATGGAATAAAGAAATGAGGGAGCCGTAATAGGAAGAGGGACCCCCAAGGGGTGTAATAATGTGAGGTTGATAGGGTAAGCATGAAAAGTACTGCACAGGATTTTACACTCTGGTTTTAACTGTTAGAAGTTTACAAAATATGTTTTTGTGATTTTTATTCGATATGTATTATATGCTATGCACTTTATGAACCGTTTAGATTCTGGCTTTAATCATTAGATTGTATAGTAAGATTAATATTGATCTGGTACTAAAGGCTGATTCCGCGTTGGGCCCTTATTTTGTTTAACCTGCTAAGTATAGGAAAGAAAAAAAAAATGTTTTTGTATATGAACTGTCTAAATGAATTTTATCCCCGATTAATGTATATATATCTACTAAATGACCTGTGTAATATGTACTATGATTAACTAATAGGTATTATTATTTTTTTCCTTGTAATGTGATGCTTCTGGATATGAAATAATAATTAAAAAAATAAAAAAAAGAAAGAAAAAAAGAAATTTCCAGTAAATTTAAAAGACTCTGTGAAATAGTCTCTTATTCTGTTTAAGGGTAGTTTATCTCTAGTAGTATGTTTCGGCTTTTGTATCATAGATTGTACAAGGGTTTCCTGGAAATTTGATTTTTTTCTAATGTTTTCCTTATTCAGGGTTTTATATTTTATTGCATTATTTTAATTTGAATAAAGGGAATATAATATGTGTGGTGTATTTTTCCTTCTCTGACTCCTTACTTTTATGTGTACTTATGCAAACTCATGACTTCACTATGGCAAGTTTCCATATAAAGGTGCCATATGTGACAGTTGGAGCAAGAAGATGAGTGGCAGAGGTTAAAATAAAGAGTACTCTTACGTGCTGCAATGTGTGCTGGCCAATTTCACACAAACACAGAAACAGTGCACAGCAAACTACTAAAAGAGTCAACTAATTAGAATATTCTGTGGAGTTAGAACCATAACAAAAGGAACCTGCATAAGCTCATTCTGCTTGACAAGTGATATTGACATAGTCAGTCAGTCAAAATTACTTTATTCGGTCATTGCGACCATAAAAGTGCAAGTGCAAATGATAGAAAAATTCATTAGTACCAATGTATCGATAGTACAGTGTATAAGCAAGATTTGGCAGTCATTTTAGAACATCATCTTATTATAGATATTTAAAACAGTATTTTACTAAATAGAAGAGGAGGCACAGGAGTAAAAGGATCTAGGTGCTGTTGGAATAAGAACGAGTATATGGTTACATGAAAGTGCAGATTTCAACAGTGCAAGAGTACGATAAAGCAAGCATGACAATCATTCGTTCAGAACTTAGCAGCATATTGACCATCAAAGTGCGCCATCTTACTGAGAGCTAAAAACAATTAGAACGAGAGATAAAAAGCGTAAAATGTGATTTAAAACAAGTTAAAAGGACCATTAACAATTCTAGGGAGGATGCTTTATCGCTTCTTTAGTGCATGGCGCCTGAATATCCACATTTTCCCTAGAAATGTTGCCACTGCACAGACCATCAGAGGCCTGGAGTCTGTTTTTAGAATACAAAATGCTTTTTGATGGCGCCGAGTTCCCATCAGCCTACATGCAGGGGCTAGCCATTTGGATCTCGGGGAAATGAACAGTGGACATGCGAAGAGGATGTGTTTCATTGTCTCCACTATCCCGGGGCAGCCTAGGCAATACTGTGCACCTCAGCAGATCCCTGCCATGCCGCTGTGAAAGAATTCACAGGGAGGCAGCCGAATCTAAATTGAATGTAAAGCTTCCTATCTTCTGGGGTCGAAATTACCTCCATATACTGTTCGTTTGCACCTAGCCACTTAAACTCCATAAACTCTAATGTTAGGCGTGCAGCCGCTGAGTGAGAAACAATTGTCTGTGCCACCCAATTTCAATAGTGGGTCTTAACAACTTCTCTGCTAGGCAGTAGATAAGGATCGGAGACATCCCACATGGATCCCAGGCCTGTGGCAGAAAGCAGTGTCTGGGCTTTGGTGAACCACCCTATTTTTTTTAAAGCGATCAAGTTTGTAGACTTCTGCAAAGGCTACAGCATAGTGACTGAGCTCAGGTGTTTGTTTGAGTCACAACCAGAAAAGAAGGGGCCAAAGTCTTGCTTTGTCCGCTATGGTTGTTCTACCCATATCTAATCTTAGAGGGATGAGCGGGGTACTCTGTGGAAGAGAGCAAAGAGATCTTAAGAACTTATTTTCTGTATATGAAAGGCCCTCTAGATTGTCAAATCCCCAGATTTCTGCCCCTTAGAGTGCAGAGCCTACCACCTTCTGGTAATATATCTTTGGAGCGGAGCTGCTATCGGTCTGGTTTGGGAGGCCCTATGCTCCTTGATCAGTGCCCCAGAGGTTTTCTTCTGCTGTAAATTCCTCTTGTTAATGTGGTACTTCCATGCCATTGACTCAGAGAGGGTCACACCCAGATAGTCAAAGGTGGCCACTCTCTCCAGAGGAATCCCCTCCAACGTCAGTTTACCTTTAAAAAATTTGTGGGGTTCATCGTCAAAAGCTTGGTTTTCAAGGTGTTAACCTCCAGGCCTCTCTGATTACAGAAGACCACGAAGCAATCAAGAAGGAGTTGAAGACCACTAGGGTTCTTGGAGACTACTAATGTGTCGTCCGCAAATAGTAAGGTTGTTACTTTACCACCTCCCAATGAAGGGGCATCTGCGGGGACTTCCTCCACATTTCACCACCCCATTAATGAAAAGTGAGAACAGGGTGGGGGCCAAGACACATCCTTGGCGGACCCCCCTATCTACTTTGATTGGATCAGTCAACTGCCCTTGGTCCCCCCAGTGAACCCTTGCGTAGGTGTCCTCGTGCAGCCGAACCACCAGCGCAAGAAGCTCTAATGGAAACCCCAAATCCTGCAATACCTGCCATAATTTGGACCTGGGAATGAGGTTGAAGGCCGACCATAGATCGATAAATGCAATATAAAGACTGGCTTGTTTGATAGTCACTGTTTTCCAGGCCAATAAGGTGAATCTAAAAACTTGGTCGATGGTGCTGACTTTCCTCCTAAACCCGGCTTGGAATGGGGTTAGGATGTTGTTTTCCTCCATCCATTCTGTGATCTTAGTCAGAAGAGCACGGGAGAAGACCTTCTGAACACCATCGATTAAGCTAATCGGCCTGTAGTTGGAAGGCAGTGAGCGGTCGCCCTTTTTGAAAACCGGGATTACTTCTGCTCCCTTCCATGACGGAGGTATTGGTGCCCCAGCGGCGATTCCGTTTGCAAGTTCCCAGATGTAGTTGGTCCAGTTGACAATATCGTTGAGGAAGACGTCTCCACGTATGCCATCGGGACCCAAGGCTTTGTTCCTAGCTGTGGAATTTATACTTTGGTTGATTTTAGCTATGGAAAATAGCTCTCTGGACCGGGTGCCGGTATATTCATATGTGGGACCTTCATTATCTGGCTCTGCAGATCCAGTGTATACAGCAGAGAAATAGTCGCCTCAAGGCGGCAATGGAAATGTTGTTGTTAGGTGGCTTAGGTCTATCGGCATCTCCCCTCGTGACCAGCAACCAGAATTGCTGTGAATCTTTCTTTTGGCAGGCATCATGGATCTGTATCCATCGGTTTTCTGACCATTCCCTTTTTGCTTCCCTCTGGGTTATCTTGTAGGTCTTCGTAGGCACTCTTATATCTGCGACTTTGTTGGATCTAATCGTGACAACCAAGACTGCCCGTGATTTCTTACAATCTTGGTTAAACCAGGAGGATTGAACGCAGGCAATCGGCTACTTATGTTGGAACTGACTTGGCATTATAAAAAAGGAGGCTAGCTGCTCGAAGAGAGATGTATGGATGTCTGTGATCTGGCATTATAAACAAGCATTGGCATAGCCAATAGGTCTCGCCTTTGGGACCTTATAAGTGTTTAGCCATGCAACAGTTGATGTTGTTGCACCAAGGATATTGTGCTGGATAACTAAACACTTATAAGATCCCAAAGGCGAGACCTATTGGCTATGCCAATGCTTGTTACATTTGAAATATGTGCACGTGCTTGAGGCAAAATCATTATCTTTTATTCTTATGTAAGTAGAAAAGACAGTGCAACACGAGTTAACTATTTTTAAATTCGTACTCATGGGTGAGATTTCGGTGTGTTTATGGGTCTACCACTCGTTTCAATGACTTGTAAAGGGAATGTTACCACACTGGGGGCATATTTACTAGGAAACTGTGGGAGCACGGCCTTAAGCAAGAAGGCTAATTCCACACTCTGACATTTTCCAAACGCAGGGATGTGCCGTATTCACAAGAATACGGCGCACCCCGGCCTTTTCCTTAGCGCTGGCGCTAAATGTAGTTGCCTAGCGCCAATGCAGGCACTCTTACATCATTGTGCAAGGGTGCCTGCATTGCAGGGAAAGATTGTTTATGTGCAGGAAGGTGTCCCCTCCTGCACAAAAACAATCTGGTGATTTGCTGTTTTTACTTTTGCTGTTTCTACGTGTGCTGCACAACGCAGCACACGTGAAACAGAAATAACAGGAGAAATAAAACATTTCTCCTTGTTTCGCCAGTTTAAGACCATTTTTTCCCTAGTCTTACTTTTGGCGCTGCCCACCACAACACACAATGCCCACCCCTTTCAGGCTAAGTGTAGTGTGAAAGGGGACCTTATTTACAACGCGGCGTTAGGCCACATTAAGTGGCTTGAAGCTGCCTTGTAAATAAGGTGAAGCCCGTATCGCCACAGGAACGTCGTAAAAAGTGACGTTCCTGTGGCATAGGGGCTTGTACATATGCCCCTAGGGGCTTGTAATTATGCCCCGTGGTTTCTTGAGTGTGCTTTGTCCATGTGCGCCCTGGTGCATACCTAATTCTGTGATACAACTGAAGCAAAATGTGCTTGACCAGTGGCCCTATCGCAAGCATACCCCTCGGCCCCAGCACCACTGCACCTGCTGCACCACTGAACTACGCGCCTGTTTGCCCAACTATGTCTTGCACGAGCAGCAGAAGAGGTCCCCATGGATTCGCCACTTCTTTGCCACGGCTGCCAATCTTTTGCAACCCCTGTGTCTGATTCATGGCCTAGTACCACCCTCCCCCGAACACAGCTGTCACGTGCTCCCCCCACCCCCTAAGGACAAGTCACTGCGCAGGGGGCACGTGGCTTGCGACTCTGTCTCCTCTGAAATATGTAAAAGGTTAATTAAAAATGTAAAAGTGAGCAGGTGTCTGCGGCGAGCGCGGCCACAGCTGGGGTTGGAAGAGAGAGAGCCCGGGCGAGGCTCAAGGTGTGGAAATGTCCGCACAGTTCACGTTATCGGCCGCTCACGGGCGTGCACACGCACGCTTCAGTGCACAAGTGCGCATCACACGTGGGCAACATGATATGTATTACACAGCAACGGGCCACATCTAAAGAATGTCACAAAACACCAGGATTGTGTGTGCGCGCACACGTGTACACACGCACACACATGTGTGCACCACACATCCATAGGAGGGCCTCCAACACGCTGCGCATCACACAGCAGTGTCTACACACTAACGTGCATCACTGCGCACGACTGTAACGGTACACACATGGGGTGTCACACACCGACACCACTACTGCGCATGCGCACCGAGAGGAACGGGGACACTATGCCGGGAGTAATAACATTCATGTGAAAACACATTACATCATTCATAAAGGTATGTAATACGCATGAACGCAATATTTCAATATAGGCTATAATTTACAATACAACTATACGTACATTACATGGCTAAATATATTAGAAATCGGCATTGATTGGACACTGACGCTTAATTCTCTAGCGCCGATGTTCACTTCCGAGTTTTCCATGTTTACAGCGGAATAAATGTCTTTTTAAACATAGCTCTCACAAGAGAATATCAATTTTAAAAGATGTCATACATTTTTAGGTAAATCATTTCATTTGGTTGAACCGCAAACAAAATGAATGAGTTTGTTTAGCAAGATCACATAAATAATAAATGATATATATATTTTCTAGATCATATGATTTTCTAGAGGAATATATTTATTTTACGGAAAAGAAATCTAACGAAATTTGAAATAGTCGTTGTGAAGTTCTGGTCGATAAAATAGATAAGTGTGGTAGAGCATTTAATATTAATAATAATAGCGCCTACACGTGTCTGTTGACGCCGCCTGTCCCTCAGGCCTGTAATTCGATATATTTGACAGAATCCTGTACATGCCGCTGGACTTCTAAAACCCTCAGACTACGAACAGGCAGGGGCGTGCAAAAGAATTATACAAATGAAGACGTCGAACAGTGCCAAGAATCCAATACTGAGTGATGCATAGTCGGCGAATTTACGCTGTTTCGCAAAATAATCGCCGTTGTAGTTATAAAGTACTCCCGTCTCCGGGGGTCCGTCCATAGGTGACAGGAGCGGGGGTGGGTACCTTCAAAGTACACCCGGGGCACTGGAGATAACCCGCTCTCAAGTGAGATTTTCAAAAACATCTATTTTATTATCTGTACAACTGAGAGACAGGCACGCGAGTGCGAAGTAGAAAGAGTGGGAGCTTATTACTAGGGGTGTATGCTCCACTGCTTGAGGGAAAATAAAAAGGGAACTTGTAACTCAGGTTCTAATAACTGAAACCTCGTGGATAAAGCGCCTGCTTCTGCCGTCCTTCTATGTGTTGGCGCTGTAAGGAGAACGACAGTCCTGCACGAGTTAATGCCACTTATTTTATCACGCGGAAAAGATGAGTTACCGAGTCGGCGCCGTCGGTGATTTGGTTCCAGTAGATCTCTGCAGCACAAGAAGATATCACGCTGCCTAAAAATAAACAAGCAATGAGTGAAGCAAGTTGGCACTCAGCGATGGGAGGGAAGTGGTGGGGGGGACAGGGCAACAACGAAGGAGCAAGCAAGGACAACAAAGCAACCAACGACAACGGGGCAAAGAACAAAAAGAAAACAAGAAGCGCGAGCAACAAGCATTGGCCGCGCGGCCGTGAAACTGACACGGCCGCGCGGCCGTAGTGAAAGTGATCGTGGGTTTTGTAAGTGCAAACAGTGGCTTTTGCTGGCGACCAGCTTGCGTTCACGCGAGCGTCCAGATGGCGAGGGAAGCCATATGGCGCCTGATCGCGTGTGCACGCTCGCGTGAACGCAGGCTAGTCCGCAGCAAAAGCCACTGTTTGCACTTCCAAAACCCGCTTACTAAAAGTCTCGCCAGAGCAGCGCATGCGCGCTGGCTCAGGCGAGACCTAAAAAGGAGGCTAGCTGCTCGAAGAGAGATGTATGGATGTCTGTGATCTTTGTAAGCTCCTCCCGTTTCTCACACAGGTTATGAAGTTTCCCAATGTTTCCTAATAGTAATCGCTTCATGTCGTCACACTTAGAGGTGTCCATTGCTACACGTGCCCATTTCAGGCGCCTATTATCGTTTGTGGGACAGATCACCTTGGTTGTGAGTTTGCTGTCTGGGTGGCTGTTATATTTGGTCCAGGGTGATGACATGGTAAACTCAAGCGGGTTGTGGTCACTATCTGTGGTCGTCCCGACTGCCATATCCAGCACACCGGGCCACAGACTTAGATCTATCAATATATAATCGATGTGGCTCATGTTCACGGTTCTGTTGAAAGTGTTTGCCCCCGTCTTGTCGGATTTGGTGCATCCGTTAGCTGCCCTTAGCCCGTACTCAAGTGTTATGGCTTGGAGCTGCAGAGCTGGTCGCATCCATTTTATGATTGGCGGTAGGTCAAGCGGGGGGACAGAACACAACTCATCTATCCGGTCGGTGCTGGTTAGATCTTCGGAACCGAGTGGTTCGAAGGTGACATTGAAGTCTCCTGCTATAATTAGTGGTGATGGGGACTCTCTTTTCTCGAGACAATCTTCCAGCGCTTGAAGTGTTGGGGAGCTGCAGCCCGTCTTGGTGCCACGATATTGACCTAGAGAACATACTACATTAAAGAACTCATTGTAAGAACTTGTTAGTAAGCTATATAACAGTATCAATCTTATCATCCATAGGGTTTGGACGACACACTTGGTCACAGCGAAGGGGGTTGACAGGGGAAAAGATAAATAATGTGAGAGTGAGGTGCAGCATGTTAGTGATTGGACAGGGAGTGAATGAGCAAAAGAAAATGATAAGATAGGGGTTGATTTTAAACAGTGGCCTGGTGCTTTCAAATCTAAGCTAAAATTGCTGAGGACCATTAGAGGTTTATTGAAGGACTGGAAGGAACCAAATGTAGAGTTTTGCTTCTAACTTATCAATCAATCAATCAGCATGGCGCATTTAGGTGCTGTGCCATATTGTTGGTGGAAATTCTGCACCCATGATGGCAGAGGGCGGTACTGAGAATGTTTGAAAGTTGGCCAGAGAATATTCAGTTGTCGATCAAACAATTATCTGCCAAACTGGCAATCCTCCTCTGCTTGGTATTCTGCAGAAGAGTTTCAGATGTCAAAGTGCTGGACCTTGCAGGTAGAGTATACTCCCCTGAAGAAGTGTCTTTTTCCATTACCACATGTACAAAGACTTTTTCAAGAATCATAGAGTACCCTGCATTCTCAAACAATAAAAAATTGTGAGTTGTTAAATGCTTGAAGGCATACAAGCAATGCACTAGCCTTAGTCGCTCTGATTTCAATGGGCAGTTACTGATTGCTTTATTCAAACCTTACAAATCAGTCTCTTCAGCAACTCTAGCTAGATGGTTCAGTAAGGGGGATGGCTAAAGCTGGTATTGATGTTCAGCTCTTTGGAGCACATTCGGCTAAAGGTGCTATGGCTTCCACAGCCTATGGTTTAGAATCCACTTTGGGGAACATATTAAAAGTTGCTGATTGGTCTTCAGCTTCAACGTTTAAATAGCTCTAATATAAATCGATTGCTAATGTTCTATCAGTGGTGGTGAATCAGCTTTGAACAAGCATCATTTGAGCCTCTAATCCTGACAAAGAATAAAAAGGTTTCTAGCTTTCCTAATAAGAATATTCAGTCCTAATAAGGACATGAGGAGAGGATTATCCCACCCGATTTCAGATACAGTTTGAAGCATTATGTGTATTGATATTGATGGAGCAAGGTAACTGAGAATAATTTTGAACCCCCTAAATATTACTATTAACGTTATTAATTGATTTGAAAATTAATCAACATTTTACGGTTTTCTTATTATACATTTTTACTAAAAAGGCAATTTATGTGCAAACTAACTTACTTACAACTGTAAATGTGAAATAATAGTAATATCATCAATTGCGTACTAATTAGAGTGATATTGCATGATTTGTGCTATGTAGTAAATTGTATTGTGGCAAAGAATGCGGTTGGTAAGTAAACCTAGCTTTATATGTCGCTTTTGCTAGGTAAACACCTAATTGGAGTACGTAGAATGACGGGTGGGAAACGAAAAGGCTTATTTTCTTTATTCTTAAACTGTTATTGTGTTTGTTTTCATAATAGTTCGCTCAGGCCTGCTAGGCCGCGCTGTAAAAATGGCTGCCGAGATAGATGAGCTTAAACGCGCAGACGCAAAATGGCTTCCAAGCGGAAGAAAAGCTGTAGAAAGCAACCACGTGGTCTCCTATTGAGCACGGAATGAAAAGGGGATCAAGGTCACCCTGACCTATCAGCGAGATGGGTGCCAAAAAGGGACTCAGCGAGAATGCATGGGAACTGAAGATGCAGCCGTGAATTAACAATGAACTGTTTTAATAAAGATACACGAAGAAGTTACAAGTAAAGAACTGTCAATCGGATTGGTAATGTCCTGAAACCGTGTGAAAGGACGAAATTATAAACATTTGTTGGAACTGGTTTGAACAAGGGGGCAATGGGGAGATGTTTGCCACCCTCCAATGGACCAATTAGCGTGAATCTTGCCCCAAAGATTGAAACATTTCTGTTTAGTAAGCTAGTAATAGGGTATAAGAGGACCTACTCTTAAGTAGGAGGAGCGCTATTCATACATAATTTTTGAGCACTGGACGCTGATGCTGGAGAACCGCTGCTATTTTTTCTACAGGCCATTTTCTTTAAATAATTAAATCTTCTTGTTTTAAATCTGACTGGGAGCGTTGCGGGAAACCTGTATAGGTGTCCTGTAGAGGAGGCCTGTTTAGCGGGACAGTCAGTCAGTTTTTGGGAGTTTCTATGCTGTGATCCGCAATCTATCTGCTGTGACGAACTTTATCTTTTCATCAAAAAGGGTATGCATAATTCCTTTAAAGTTTCTTCTTTATAATGATGATAAATGTATTAATTGATTAATAAAATTCAGATTTCCTATGCATCTTTAAATCTCTAGATAAACTTTATTATAAATTAAACTATGAGTCTGTGGTTCTTTAGCTCAATGTTAAATGCAAATATTAATAGGTTAAATCACCATCAACTGATTCCTACTAGTTGGTCCATCGACCAATGAGCGGAATACTTTGATGTTTTAGAAGTTGACAGGATTTAGTCTAATTATGTATGATGTTTGAGAAAATATCTTGTCGACTTTAAAAAGGTATCCCGTTCACTTCCAGCAGTCTTTAACTTTTTCTCCTAGGTAAAGGTGGATGAGATCCAGGGAATATTTGAGTGAGTGAATGTATATGAGGTGTTATGGGCCCCACCGTCATATTGGTATAGTTGTTGTGTTTCCAACCTGGATATTATGTCCACAGGAGAGGAAGTTATATTAGTCGCGCTGGATCAATATGCTTTTTCAATATGTGGATTATGCATTTGGTGTCAATATTTCTATTTCATTGTGCGGCTTTATTCTGCAATATAACGTTGTTGTTTAACCTGCCCCTACTTTTCAAAAATATGATGTGAAGATAGTACCATATTTGTTATTTGTCTTGCAAGCATGGATCAAAAGCAAGAGTGTTTTTGAGTTCATGGTAAAGGAGTCTCCAGGAGGGACATGGCGTTTTACGATGTCAAGACGGACTGAAGTTTGGCGGTTGGACTTATAATTATTGGACATTACTGAGAGATGATCCTGCCTCGCAAAAAAAAAAAAGACAGCAAGATGGTGTCTCCCAGTTTTGAGGACTTGTAAGGACAGTTATCAGCAGATGAAAGGGGCTATGAAGGTTCATGGGATTTGCAGTTCCTTGTTAAAGTCATGTGCTAACTCTATTGGCTGCTGTTTTTATGTCAGTGAAGAAAACGAAGCATAGTCCTTGCTTCCATGTCCTTAATAAAATTGAAAATTCTTGTTGAGAAAGCTGGCAAATGTTTTCATTTACCTTGGAAATACCATGACTTCACCCTAGAATTGATGTTTATTCAGTGCTTTAAATGAGGACAAAGATAAGTAACCCAGTAGTCTACTAGTTAAAAAAAACACTCTGTGCATGAAACATTGGGTTTCAAATATGGTCAGACACGTAAAAAAACATACATACCAACAGAACCAATTGAAACGGGAGACTACGGATTTTTAAAGCCATAAGGTGCGGTATTTTAGCTGTCTCTCCTCTAAAATCGCATCTTTTACAATGTTAGAAAACGGAGAAAATAATATCTCACTATTTTTTTCACTGTCTCCTTCTTTCCTGTTTTGAAATATTGCCATGTATGAAACAGCGTCATCTTTAGCTTAAGAAATCGGAAATTTCCCATCTAAAATATTGGCATGCATGAGACCCCACTCGCCAAACCGCTGCCTGAATAAATATTTCGAAATGTCAGAGCGGAAAATGAATAATATTTTCATTAAAACTGAAGATTAGCTCGCAGCTACTCTCAACTATTTGCCTTTCGTTTTCTATGGTGATGTGCTAGCCGTCCAATACGGCTGCGCGTTTGCTGCATTTTGTCCTTCCGGGCCGCCGTACGTCACTGTCACATCTGCGGCTCTTCGCCGGAGGAAGTAGCCGGACCAGGGAGGCGGTTGTTGGATTCATCACTGCAGAAACAGGTTTGTGTCGGCCGTAGAGCGCATTGGAGATTCTGGGTCGGCGGGACTATTCAGGGGGAACCCAGAGCGGAGTCTTCCACAAAGAGAAGGCGCGGTGTGTAGCTCCCTCCCCAAACCAGCCTGCCTGGCGCTGCCCGGGTGTGGCCTGCATGAATCATTGGCTGCCTTCTGCCTCTCTGGGAAGTACAACCGGACAAGAGTAGTGGTGGCGGGGGCTGCTATAAGTTGTTCTCCCTGGTGATGTAGGAAGTAACAGACCAGCAGGGAGACCATTGGAACGTGTGTCATGGGTTAGCAGGAGGGTTACGCTGACATAGCAGGGTGTGATTTGCTGCACTAGGGATGTAGTAGTGCCAGGAGGGATTGGTAGAGACCGGTGCACTGATACAGCAAGAATGACTGACTTTGAGGGGTGATGAAGGAGGCGGCACAGGAAATAGAGCAGCGGAAATGGAGTGGCGGATGCATCTTGAACGGATTGGAGGCGTGTATTGTTTGGAGCAGAGTGGAAAGTTGGGCGTGTCTTGTCTCCTCAGTCCCGCCCTCAGTCCAGTGCTAGTCAGAATGCAAAGCACTTAGTATCTGGGAATAACAAGCATTTGCAATGCAATATGTCTCACAATAGCGAGATTTTAAGCCATTGGCAAACATTATTTGTGTTTAAAAAATCTGCAATGATAAAAGGCATTGTCATTTACAATACCAATAGGTGAAAGTTTCTAAAATGCGAGACCTATTGGATTGCAAATGCTTGTTGTTTACTAGCCCCCCCATGCTGCGCTTTCACGTTAATGGAGGCCACGCCCCTTTCTTTAGACTCTTCTAAAGAAAGGTTAGCGGATGCTATTAAAGTGAGAGCGCGGTATGGGGCGCTTTTACCCAAAAAAGCATTTGTTTGTCAAGTTTACAAACAAATGCTTTTTTTGGTAAAAGCGCCCCGTGAAAGCGCGTATGGCGTGCTGAATGTTGCAGGAAAGCGTTGTAGTGCCTGCAGTAGGACAAACCATGAAAGAAAATTGTGCTTACAGAGTAAATAAGGCATACCGTATAACAACAGAAGTAAAAGGGCCAGTCCTCATGGGAGGTTACAAATGAAGACAAGGCGGTACTAAGGAGGGACTAACAAGCCTAATAATGAATCAGAAGCCAGCATTTACGTAGGACAATTACACAAGCCAATGACAAATTTGGGCAGAGAGTGGGCGGGGCTTCAAGTACATACTCCAATACAGAATGGCTCGCAGAGCAGCGCATGCGCTGCCCGGGCTTGACCTAAAAAAGACTCGCACTCCCATCTTGATCTGGACTGTTGCTTGTGTGTGGCATCTTCTCTATTTATGTCTCTCTACAAACAGTAGTAGGTGACAAAGATAACTGACCAGCTGCTGAATCTCTGTAATTCAAAAGCCCCTTCGAGGCTAATGCTCAATTATAATATTGAAGACCGGTTCAGAGATTCCTTTTACAAGCAAGCCAATTAGACATAGTGATGAAGCATACTTTTTAAGTAAATTCATGTTTTTAATGTTTGGTCATATGTAGAGCTGAGGCCAACAAAATGCGTTTCGTGGCTTTAGAAATTATAATGTCGCGTCACCAGGGCTTAAAAAAGTTATAGATATCAACTTGGATAATTTAAAATCCAGTTGAACGTGTTAGCCCTAAGAGTACTTGTAGGCAATACTAGAGGGTTCAGAAAACCTATTTTAGGTGTGGACAGTCAAGTGGTCCTAACGTTGTCTAGTAAATAACGCAATGTTTTGGAAAAGGAACTGCATGATAACTGATAGCAACTTCCGGTGTGAGGGCCAAGTGGTCGTCACGAGTTAATATTATTAAGTTTGCGCTCAAAATCTCATTAATTTATTCTAGTGTTTTTAATAGGGATAGATAATTTGAAGTTGATTAATACACAGAAGATGTGAGATGGTATTGGGAGCGGTGGACATGTGTACCTGTTAGTGGGATGGATGGATCGAAAAGAGGGAAGAGTCTAGAAAGCATGTTTGGGAGTCCGTAGCAAACAGAAAGGGTCAGAGAGTGGAGGTAAAGGAAAAGGTGGAAGTTTTTTGTGTGTATGTATGTATATATACTTGTATTTTATACATGAATATACATAGACAGTTAATTTTATTTCTTTTCTATTTCTAGATATATGCATAACTTTAGAAACAGAAGCATAATCCCATATACATATCCACATTGCTATAGACAATTTCATCTACATAACCAGGCAAAAATATATATTCATATTAGAATTTATTTATTTATTTATAATTGAGTATATTGGTATGTCCTTAATAGAAAGAATGACTATTCATTGGTACAGGTACCTACCATTAGTCATACTTACACTCTCTTTCATACATGTATTATTATACAAAGAGGCATAAAACCTATATACAGATACTCATGTACATATGTGTTATTCACATACTTTGTCATACACATGTAAAGCATAAACATACATTTATGGTTGTATACATAACTTTTTTTGTTTATGCACATTTAGCTCATATTTTTATACATGTATATAGCGATATTTACCTAGACGCATGTGGCCATCCAATAATAACACATACGTGAACTCCTCTAAAAAAAAAAAAAAAGAAAAAAATATATATATATATATATATATATATGTGTACACATGAGTGTGTGTGTATACATATATATCTATATACATACATACATACTCTCCTGGGTTTGTGGTTTGCTGGTGTGCACACCAGCAAACCTCAAACCCAGGAGTGTATGGAATAGTTGGCAAGCACCACATTGGAAAATTGAAGGAGGAATGGAAAGAATGCAGTACCATATGTTCGACGTTGGGAGTCACCAGGGCTACCATTTGTCGGGGGGTAATGCTCTGCGGTAAGCTCATCCATTCTTGAACATTGAGGCTACTCAGAGGCGGGCACTGCTGAAGGCTAATTGCTGAGAAGTGAGAGCGAGAGACTTGGCTATCAGCTGACCGTGCTTGTTTGTAATTTACAGTGTTCTAGCAGCCTGTTGCGGATAATTTTAGGCAAGCATGTAAGAAGTACCTTGGGAGCTAAAGAATGTGTACATTTTTGAGACTGCACAAAGAACTAATAGCGCTCTTGAATTCAGTTGGACAGTACTCTAAATGGAGCCATAAGTTGGAAGATTAAATGTAATTTGAGTGACAGTCTCAAATGTTATGGGCATCGGAATACTGAATGGAAGCTATTGAGTATTTCTTACCACTGCATTTCAAATCTGCAAGAACTGCTGTTGAGCTTTTAAATGGCTTTATTTTCTTTCGAACATGTGAATGCAAATAGGGGATACAAAAGAATTAACCACTTGATTTATTGCTCAAAAGAGAAAGTATCTTGTTTATGTCTACTTGATTACACACATTTAGAAAGCATTTAATCTATGGAAGAAATGAGGCTCTTTAAGGTTGGCAAAGGCTGAGTGAACAGCTGAAACGCGTTCCTGTGGCAAGCGCTGTCTCCAAATAAATGAAAAATTCTCATGTTCTGAGTGCAGTCTTTCTCTTTACTGGGGAGAAATTTCAGTGACCCGGACGAAGGCCTCTGGCCGAAACGCGTAGGTCGTTTTGTTTGCCTCTGATGGACTCTGCACTTTGCACGTGTGAAATGGAGAAATAATGGAGAAATAACAGAAAGAAAAATAAAATAAAGATCGCCTTACAACTACGACTTGCCGTGGATTTGCTGGTGTGAGTGCTGCCTTTCTGTGCCCCTGGGGAATCCTGGTGAGACGAATCGAGGGGAGACACAGGAAATCCATATATATATATATATATATATATATATATATATATATATATATATATATATATATATTATATATATATTTATATCCATTCGAAATTGCTCTCACAATGAACATGCCACACACGACGTGTATTTTCTCTCGTTTATTCAGCAGGCAGCAGCCAAACAAATCGTGCCTTCCCAGCGTAATGTCTTTAAAGCCTTGTGCCAAACGCATTTCTGGAACTGTTTTCCCTTGATCACTGGCTGGCTTAGGGAGAAAGGAACAGCTGCATTTCATCTTGCACTCGCAATTTAAATTCATAGTCCCGCCCCAAGGGGCGTGTGCATCCAGTGCATCATGGTTCATGTAGTTTTGGTAAGTATCTAATCCGTAGTGGATGCGGCTGCAACTTGATCTTCCAAAATTAATTTTCCTTTGGGTCGCTTGTTCTCGGCAAAACTGCTTGGCTGCTCAACTTGTGCCTAACCAAATGAGACACGCCGTTCCCTGTGGTGCTCTGCTCTCAAAGCAACCGGATCTGCCCAGTCTGCAGTGGGGCGTCTTCGTGGCCAGAGCGGGCCACTACATATCTATTCGAAATTGCTCTCACAATGAAGATGCCACACACGACGTGTATTTTCTCTCGTTTATTCAGCAGGCAGCAGCCAAACAAATCGTGCCTTCCCAGCGTAATGTCTTTAAAGCCTTGTGCCAAACGCGTTTCTGGAACTGTTTTCCCTTGATCACTGGCTGGCTTAGGGAGAAAGGAACAGCTGCATTTCATCTTGCACTCACAATTTAAATTCATAGTCCCGCCCCAAGGGGCGTGTGCATCCAGTGCATCATGGTTCATGTAGTTTTGGTAAGTATCTAATCCGTAGTGGATGTGGCTGCAACTTGATCTTCCAAAATTAATTTTCTTTTGGGTCGCTTGTTCTCGGCAAAACTGCTTGGCTGCTCAGCTTGTGCCTAACCAAATGAGTTGCCGTTCCCTGTGGTGCTCTGCTCTCAAAGCAACCGGATCTGCCCAGTCTGCAGAGGGGCGTCTTCGTGGCCAGAGCGGGCCACTACATATCCATTCGAAATTGCTCTCACAATGAAGATGCCACACACGACGTGTATTTTCTCTCGTTTATTCAGCAGGCAGCAGCCAAACAAATCGTGCCTTCCCAGCGTAATGTCTTTAAAGCCTTGTGCCAAACGCGTTTCTGGAACTGTTCTCCCTTGATCACTGGCTGGCTTAGGGAGAAAGGAACAGCTGCATTTCATCTTGCACTCGCAATTTAAATTCATAGTCCCGCCCCAAGGGGCGTGTGCATCCAGTGCATCATGGTTCATGTAGTTTTGGTAAGTATCTAATCCGTAGTGGATGCGGCTGCAACTTGATCTTCCAAAATTAATTTTCCTTTGGGTCGCTTGTTCTCGGCAAAACTGCTTGGCTGCTCAACTTGTGCCTAACCAAATGAGACACGCCGTTCCCTGTGCTGCTCTGCTCTCAAAGCAACCGGATCTGCCCAGTCTGCAGAGGGGCGTCTTCGTGGCCAGAGCGTGCCACTACATATCCATTCGAAATTGCTCTCACAATGAAGATGCCACACACGACGTGTATTTTCTCTCGTTTATTCAGCAGGCAGCAGCCAAACAAATCGTGCCTTCCCAGCGTAATGTCTTTAAAGCCTTGTGCCAAACGCGTTTCTGGAACTGTTTTCCCTTGATCACTGGCTGGCTTAGGGAGAAAGGAACAGCTGCATTTCATCTTGCACTCGCAATTTAAATTCATAGTCCCGCCCCAAGGGGCGTGTGCATCCAGTGCATCATGGTTCATGTAGTTTTGGTAAGTATCTAATCCGTAGTGGATGCGGCTGCAACTTGATCTTCCAAAATTAATTTTCCTTTGGGTCGCTTGTTCTCGGCAAAACTGCTTGGCTGCTCAACTTGTGCCTAACCAAATGAGACACGCCGTTCCCTGTGGTGCTCTGCTCTCAAAGCAACCGGATCTGCCCAGTCTGCAGAGGGGCGTCTTCGTGGCCAGAGCGGGCCACTACATATCCATTCGAAATTGCTCTCACAATGAAGATGCCACACACGACGTGTATTTTCTCTCGTTTATTCAGCAGGCAGCAGCCAAACAAATCGTGCCTTCCCAGCGTAATGTCTTTAAAGCCTTGTGCCAAACGCGTTTCTGGAACTGTTTTCCCTTGATCACTGGCTGGCACGTCGTGTGTGGCATCTTCATTGTGAGAGCAATTTCAAATGGATAAATTATATATATATTATATATATATTTCATATAGACATATGTACATACACTTCCCTACACAAGGGCTAATTCATTAATGATGCATACACAAGCAAATTCTTTTTTTTCATTTGTTTTGATATCGTGTTCATAATATTGCTGTATGTTGTTGTGTTTGTAAGTATTGTAATCATGCAGGGAAGAGCCAGCTTTTGATGGTTCTCAGTGTATCTTATTTTTTGAGGTAAGAAATTCCATAGTTTAGCTGCTTGCACAGAGAAAGATGTTCAACCCATGTTTTTTTCCTGTAAGCTGGAATTTTGAGACTGTGTGCCAGTGTAGAGTATAGGATTCTTTGTTGGATGTATTTTGTGATTTTCATCCTGATGAAAAGTGGTTCTTTGCCATGTATTGCCTTGTGGGTGATACAAAGGATCCTGAAGGAGGATCTTCTGGCAAATGGTAATCATTGGAGGGCTTTTGGGGTTGGGAGATATGGGCTTGTGAAGTTACATGTATTAGTAGTCTGACAACAGAGTTCTGAATTCTCTGTAATCTTCTGATGGTTGATAAAGGTAATGCCGGTAGTTGGTGGAGGTTCGTACCCTTTAATCTTGATATAGTGGAGAATAATATCCAATGATTGAGTTCAATAGTTATTGAAACTTTTTTATTTTCTTAGTTGCACATAATAGTGTTGAACAAAAGAGACAAAACAGCCGACACCTGTTTCACCCGATGGCCGGTTGGCCGAGGGCTTTTTCAAGGCTGATAAGTAGAAATGCCCACAAGTATCAGAGATACATATATAGGGAGTGCATAGTATAAAAATTAAAGTGAACCCAAATCAGTGAGTGTATGCAGGATGTCAAATGGCGTGAAATGAGTCCATAAGGGGAATAGGAGGTAAAGATTGGAGAGTGAGGATGGAAAAGAGTGAACAAAAGAAAAAAAGAGGAAGAGAAAGGAAGAAGAGAAGGGAGGGAGAAATAGGACAAAAAGAGGGAGATGGGAAAAAATATAGGCAAAATGAACATTCTGATTGGAAATGAAAATCAAACATTTGAAATAGCATGAGATACCATTATCAATTAGCATAAATACATAATCATCAGGTCATATCAACGATCAAAGGCCAATGGAGAGAGTGAGAGTAGCAACCCTGAGCAGATACATGTCAAAATGACGGACATAACTCGTATGTCATCGTGTGAGATACTTATGTACATCAAATGCAAATATTTAAAATACGAGATACATGTCATCGTGTGAGACACAAGCGTACATCAAATACAAGTGCTTATTATATGAGATACATGGCAACCTTCATAGAGCGTGAATACATCACTATAATAATGTGCATTTCGATATAGAACCGAGTAGTAAAAGCTTACCAGGAGTCTTTTAAGGATGTTCTGAAAACTGTAATATAAAAAGTGTACGTCAGGAGTACTGATTCAAGCTGTCCTATATAACTAAAGTGATCTGTTATGTCAGGCATGTGTGTGGCAAGTGTCAACGAGAAGCGATCATAGCGCATATGAAGAAGTATTTAAATAAGGAAGGATGAAGCTGGCGCTATCAAATATGGGAGCTGTCGAAAAGCCGCCAACACACAACGGTATTGGAAAAAGTCTAATATATTCCGGAGGCGGAACATATAGAAGGGCTCCGGACCAACAAGTGCTTATAAGGTCGGGGGTCAAGACAATTGAGAGAAATGTGTGAACCCGGAAGGCGTGCCAATGAATATATCATAATGGTGACAGTACCTGGGTTAGAATACGAATGTCTCCACAAAAGTGCAAGTGCCCAGCGTGGGGCTCAGGGGACTCATGGTAGATGGGCAAACCATTAACCGGAAAGAAGGCCAGGTGTCCGAGTAACACATGGCATTAGATCTAAACCCAAAGGCAACCAGAAATTACAAAACAAGAGGATTCCGGTCCAACAGGCAGGGCCTGGAAACAAAAGAAAAACTGGAAACATGCAAGAATGGTGATTCAGTACTCACCAATCATTTCGTAAACTGACGTGGTCTCTGCGGTCCAGGAAAGAAGGAAAAGGTCACCTCGAGGGCGAGTCAGGCTGGTACTTAAGGCCTCCAGGCTGACATGAGAAACGTGATGTGTCATTCGACTTCAGGCAGTCGAGGTAATGATAGAAAGACTATTAACCCCCAGTTACCAGGCGGCAGGGTAAAAGTATAATCGGATGACGACGGGGACGAGGTGATAATTATGCAGTTCATGAGGAATAAAAAGTGGTGAAAAGGGAGAAAGAATTCCGAGAAAGGAATAGGTTCAAAATGGAAGGACATAGAAGAGTTCCTATTTGTCAAGTAGGATTGGGTGGTGTCATCTGGTTGATAAAGGTGAGCTGTGATATAGGCCATTTGCGTAATTTAGTTTTGGATAGCACAAGAGAGAATATTGCTTGGACCTTGTGGGGGAGTCCTTGGTTTGGGGAGATGTTGCAGCATTTTCATGGCAAGGAAGCTTGATCTTGATAGTTTATCTACTCTGGTATTTATGGAGAGCTTGGAGTTCATGGAAATTCCAAGGCTTCTTACCCTCTTTTTAGATTTTCCTTACTGGTCCTTCACCAACAGGTGAGATTCAGAGAGGGTCATACCTTTTCCAGTCTCAACAGGTGTGTTTTTCAGTTTTGGCGGTGGTACATTTGAGGTGGCTCCATGTCACTAGTGTCAGCGGCCCAAAGGCAGCTGAAGATTTTGCAGTTTCCATTGTCCTTGGGCATTCCAATTTAAGAAGCATCTGTATTTCGCCTGTGTAGTAATAGCAGGTCAACTCAAACCCTTTGATCAGTTCTGATAATGATTTTATGTAGATGTTGAAGAGGAGGGGTGAGATGAGTCTTGAGTGACTCCTGCTTTTATGCTTTAGGATTTGGATGAGAAAGGAGGAATATGGATCCCTTTTGTTCTATTGTGTGGGTAAGTTGAGACCCAAGCAAAAGTGGTACTCTCTGTGCCGCCTTTCTCGAGTCTTTGGATTAGTGTGTCATGGTTGACTGTGTTGAAGTCATCTGAAATGTCTAAGAGAAGTAGCTCCGCAATCTCATTTTATTCTACTGTGTTTTTAGGTTTGACACAGAAGGCTATTCGAGCTGAGTAAGTGCCTCTTCCTCGACCGTATCCCGTTTGGAAGTCGAAAAGTAGGGAGTTTTCTTCAATGAATTGTGACATCTGGGTGAAGGCTGCACTTTCTATAAGTTTGTCTAGGAATGGTCCATTTGCTATAGGTCTGTAATTGTCAGGTTCTCGAACCTCCACGTTTGTTTTCTTTAATAATGGGCATATGTGTGTCTTTTTTTTAGAAACTTCAGGAAAATTTCCTGTTGTTAAGGAGTTGTAGTTGTTGATTATTTTGACTGGAATCACCACTGTGGTTGTTAGCAGAATGTTTTTGAAGATTTGTGGGGGATACAGGTCAGAGGGGTAACCAACAGGCCTGTTCACTTTGACAAGATCCAGATAATTCAGTTGATGAAAGTTCTTTGAAGGAGTGCAGAAGCTGTGTTAACCTTCCCCTGGGTTAGCACTGTTGTGTTTTATTTTATTTTTTTAGGTTTTTTTAGTGTCAAGTATGAATCCAGCATGTCTGCTTTTGTTGTGTAATAAGTTGCCAGTTTGTGACAAAATACTTGCGAAGTGTGATAGGTTCCTTTGGTGCATTTGGGATCTTGAAGTTCAGTGAGAACTTAAAAAAAGGAAATTATTGGGGCATTTAACATTCTGGATTCTGCTTGAGTAGTATGTTTTTTTCACTTTTTGGATTGTTGGCTTGGACAATGTGTTATGTCTCTATAGGTGTATTTTGTCTTGAGGGTTGTTAGTTTTGAGCCAGGTTCATTGCAGCTTAGCAATTTGTTGTTTTATCTTTTTAAAATCTGTATTCATCCAAGGGGCTTGTTTTCATTTTTGTTTTGATGTTTTTGTGGGATTCATTTATGAAAAGCTTTATGGAGCCATCTATTGTTTTTGAACTGAGTTTACTGTGACCAGGTCTGTGTTGGATGTAAGCTGGTATTGTAGGTCCTTTAAACTCAGCTTATTCCAAGGTGGATGATATGTAGTTGCAGGTAAACTGAGTTTCACTAGGGTGAATTGTACTCTCTTAGGGTGGTCTGACCACATGATCGGAGTAACCCTTTGGAATGTGACTAGGTCTGGAATTACATTTAAGTTGTTTCCTCCAGCGTGTGTGGGTTTGAGAATGAGCAGGTTGAGCTTGTCTAGGCTAGTGAGTTTAGTGAGAATGTTTGTTATTTGTGATGGGATTAGATGCAAATTTGATGTGTGTTGGTATATTTGGATGGATTGGAGTTTTGGAATATTACAGAGAGAGCTTTTTTGGGTTTGTTTTTGTTGGGTGATATTGCATGATATTGGTATAGTGACTTGAGATGAACAGTTTGAGTGTGAAGGATAGTGGTGTTGTGGAGGTTAAAGTAGTGGTGGTAGGATTGGGTGTTTGAACAGGAGTCTCTGGGAGGTGGGAAAGGGGAGAGGCATGGGTTAGCATATTTAGTTTTTGAGTGAGTAGGGGGAAGAGGTAGGTTTATTGTTGGATAGGAGTGTTGATCGAGTATTGTTCTGGGCTTGGGTGGTGAGAAGAGGGGCTGTGTAGGGGGTGGGTATAAAAGAGGACTGAAAGGGCTGGCATGGGCATGGAGCCCTTATACACCAGCCCTAGCAGACATCCAGGCCTGATTCCGCTCCAAGATGTCCGCTAAGTTAGATACCCACAGTTGGGCACCCAGTCGACCTCACTGGCACCCTACGCGCATGCGCGCACATGCGCGCTGCACACATGCTAAGTCACTGCCATTCAATCATGCTGCCCGGCACGTACCGGGCTATGCATCTTCAATACAAAAGCTCAGTCCCTCGCGGCTTTCTACACCAGCCGGGACTACGGGGGACCCTCACAGGTTTGAATCGGGACACTCACCAAGACCAAGTAAGACAGTGCGCGCTCCAGCATTTTTAGTCTTTTGAGCTCATACGGACTCCCATGCTTACTATGCCGTCCTTGACTTCTAGATTGGGACATTGGAAGAGAACCCCCCCCCCCCCGAGCCTCGATAATCTGCCCAATACCCTAAAATAGTGTAACTATGACCGCTTAACTACATGCATGTTCCTACCTATTCTACCTGTAAATTATGCCTTTTAACAGCGCACTATGTCATGCACTCGCATGCTATTTTTACAAGTATAATAATCCTGTTTGCATAGTGCGACTTGGACCACTCGGTACAGTTCCCAAGTGGCTCCCACTCACAACACTGTGCCACAGCAAGCACAGCCTACGGGCTCCACAGGGCGCGATTATTACCCATAATAGGCCACCAGGCCTAGACACTCATTACATTGTAGCCAGTTGACCCCTCGCAACCACTCTGTAACCACCTGCGCGCTTGCACTTTTCATGGCTACATAGGAAGCCAGTGCCCATTTGTTAACAGGTACAGCATGCTACGAGTCAATGCATGTCTCTGCAAGCATGTGCCGCACTCCAGTACATCAATCACAGTGGTAGTCACCAAGACAATGACTAAAGCACTTTTTAGGTCTCGCGCCTAGCGTTGCAGTGCGCAGCACTGCTCGCGCAGCGAGAGACCTCATGTAGGGGGTTTAGAAACTGACCTAGGAATCGCACACGCTCGTGCGTGTGCTTTTCGTTTTTCCCCCGGCTATTGGGCTTTGCGTGCGTCTTTATAAGAAAGACAGCACGCAATTGGGCAAAGGCGGGCGCATGTCCCGCCTTTGCTCCGCCCACGTCCCATTGGTGTCTGTTACGCGCAGCAGCGGCATCTGTTTTGCATTATCGTGCCCGATAATGCAAAACAGATGTCTGGACGTACGAGCCCATTCTGGACAGGGGCTTTGTTAATGGAGGCGCGTGTTTATTTTTTGCATCGCGCTTTCACTCAAACTGAAAGCGCGATGCAAAAAATAAACTCAGACCCGCTTTTACCTCCTGTTCCGCTTGTTCCAGAAGCCAGCATGTCGAGCTCCCACTGGTATGGTGTGCATGGCGGGGGGAATTTGCTGTCTGTGAGTTGACTGAAGTTCACTAAAGTGCATACAGCGTTCAGACACTCTTGTCCGTCCGACGTCTTCAGAACTATTAAACTTGTCCTGCGAAGCATTGTTCCGGGTTCTCAATCCAAGCAGCAGTGCGGAGGGGGGAAAAACCCACAAACAACGTCAAGCGGACTTTGAGCATTGCTGGGGCCCCAGGCTCGTGAATTAACGCTGATGCACAGAAGAGACATCTCACACACGTGCTGGAGTTGGGCCGTCACTCGCCCCCACAGCTGCAGCAGCCCATCCCTGCTCCATCCCGTGCCCAGCTGACACGGCTGTCCAGGGCCTCGGGCTAAACTGACACGATCCCCGCTGACAATACCGTGACACCGGCCTGCGAGCCCCCGGCAGCCGCACAACACTGATGCTGCCTGACAGCCCAGGAAAACAAGAGGCGACCTTGACTTTAACCGCCAGTGAGCGCCGCGATAGCGAGGCGGGGGGAGGGGGCCTCAAAAACTTTCATTATTTGCCTTCATCGCACCTGTGCCTCACGTCCGAGGGCTGGGAGCCCGGGTCTGCTTAGAATGCAGCTCCGCTGGTAGAGACCACACATCTTCCTTAGGCCGCCCGTGTCTGGCTGCTAATGAGACCAGAGTGCGCGCAAAAGGCCGGCGTATGCCAGGGAAGGACAGCGGACAGTGCAGCGGACCAATTACCGTGACTAGCAAGCAGTACTTCACACACTGCAATGAAATGATGAGCTGCCGACCTTGGAACTGGGGAACCAGGTTCGAGTCTCGGCGCCCGGCTCAACATCCTGTGATTCTGGTTTTTCCTTGACGACGCTGCAGCGGCTTGTTTATCATGAATTTACTGGAAACATGTTAACTTAAAACGGAAGCGGTCCTTTAGGCCAGATCTGAAAAGAAATCACCTAGCAGAAGAACCCATCCTTCGGTCCCATCAAACTTTTAAAAACCAGCATGAGAAGCAGACTGAACCCCAAACTGAAGTTATTTGAAGTTTAAGAAGCGTATGTTTACAAACTATACTTTGCATATTCTCAAACAAATGCTTTGTGTACTACACTGGGGACTTCAGCCCGTTTAATTTACATAAATTCAAATGCTACAGGTCGTTTTGGCGTGAGTAAAGGGAAGGACTCTCGGATATGATTTGAACAGCAATTGTTTTTATGTTTGGAAAAAAGCAGTGGAATAATGAACCACGTTATTTTTTTTGCCTGCCTTTTCCGGTCTAGTTATTCAGACACCTTTGTCATGAGCAGTAGAAGTAACGAAAGGTCGTTTGGTGCACTTAAGGATAAATATTGAACCATGCCAGGTTTTAATGGAGAGAAATCAAGTCCAAATGCCCCCATTTGTATTGCTGGTGATATTCGACACAGGTCTGAGTGTTAATTAGCTTAGATGGAGAGTACCCATCTGCCATAGCGTGGGGCGAATGCGCATCAAACTAAAGCTACCAAAAAAATTACAATCAATTATTTAGAGTATATTTCGTTCGAGCCTCTCCTGCGTTGTCAAAACACGTCTCTTGCCAGTTATTTATTGTGAACACGTGAATTGCATTTTTGAGAAGATTTTGCTTTTGGATGACTAGAATGTATTTTTTTACTTGTTCTGTCCAAAATGTGAGTTTCACTTTCGATGTTTTAACCCTGTAATTCGTTTAAAAGTGGCATGGCTGTGTACGAGCGACTCTTCCTCCTGAAAGTGAAACGTGAGAGCTTGGTTTTGCCCAGCTCATGGTTATTGTGCGAGTGCTTCATCTGCAGCATCAGACAAACAAGCATTGGCATAGCCGATAGGTCTCGCCTTTGGGAACTTATAAGTGTTTAGCCATGCAACAGTTGATGTTGTTGCACCAAGGATATTGTGCTGCATAACTAAATACTTATAAGGTCCCAAAGGCGAGACCTATTGGCTATGCCAATGCTTGTTAAGATTGCATTTTATGTTGCTACAAACTATATGTCTTGTCCTTTTCTCTCCCTTAACAGGTTATTTTTCAAGTGTCAGTGAGTACGCCGACACTTATACCACACACCTTAGCGCGTGTGTAGGTACCTCACAGGTTTCACGTGGCATTTTCCACCTTTGCCACTCACTATTCCCACTCACCTGGTCCTGAAGAAAGCCCTTGCACTTTTTAAACGGGCTGAAACATGTAGACCGCATCACATAGCCAACTAACGGTAATAATCTCCAGATAGTTGCACCACATTTATTCCTTTTAACCATATCCTGAGCCGCCAACATTAAAGTCTAAAGGCAAGGATTCTCAGAGGTATTTTTAACTTAACTAATTTCACTTCACATCACACATCTGCACAACACCAGCTCCGCTGTAATCAGGCGTTGTAGCACAACCGGGGGGCACTCGGCCGCCCGGTTAGGACCCCAATGATGAAGCATGACACCAACTAGGTTGGTGTGTGAGGGGTCTTTTAAGAACACCTAATGGGTCCATGCTCTTACCACACATAGTGATTGCAATACATTGTAATACATACACATAGTGAGTCTGTCCACATTGTTTAAGTCTAGTATCCTTTTGGGGACCAGGACGTACCCCCTGTTCTATCCCTCGCTCTCCCCTTGTTTTTCCAGCAATATTTAGAGTTGGCAGAGGGTAGTGGAATAATTTATTGAGAAGTGTGAGAGGGTTTGTGAGGCCAGAGTTGTGTGGTTTGGGTAGAAAAGAGTGGGGCTTTATGTGACTGGAGGGGTTCAAGGGTATGTAGGAGTGCTTGTATAGCTGAATATTGTTTGGTCAGTGAAGGTTGGTTGAACAGATCATGTTTTCTGGGAGAGGTAGGTGTGTGTTTGTTGTTTGGTACATCAGACGTGTGTGCCAAAGCAACTGCAACCATCCGTTCCCAAAATACAAAACAAAGAAATGGCATTTTCTCCTAGCATAATGTTGTTTTTCCATTGCGCTTAGTGTAGTCTTGCAACCATGCCAATGAGGACGAAGGTGTAAATTTCTTTTACCCACAACACCCGGGTTCCACCTCACTCGCATCCAACACCATTCCAATAGGGTGATCGGGCTCTGGAGACAGTTATGATAGTTGCTCAGATTTTGGCCATCCTATTCACTTTCTTTCTTCCTTTCACCAGAGAGTGGAGTGGCCAGTGCCCACCATTCTTGGACAATGATATGTTTTGGGTCACTTGTTTGTTTCCTTTCCGGCCGCAACCTTGGTGCCCTTCCTGGTCAGCACTTTCAATGGTGCACATTCAAATGGAATTGTGTGTCCCTGAATGTCTATCACAGGTCCCTTTCTGGGACCATGACCAGAACCTTTGTGTCAGTGGTTGATAGCCAAGTCCCCTTCTCATTGTTGTGCATATGGAAATTGCTTTCATTAGCCGTGGTGGTTGTCTAGGTGCACTGTAATGGGAAAGTGTCTCGAATCACCCACCTAAACAGTCTGCAGCACATTTGGTGGCACTGTGGCGTGTGTTTCTATATATCCTAAGTTAGTTGTAGGCGGACTGCTCAGTGTTCTCTTGCTATTCACCTTTGTGTATCACCTTTTTGATGGTTCATCCTTTTTTGTGTTTTTCTGCCATCAGTGAGCGATTTTTGTATGTTGGACATTGAAATAATGTAGATACAGCTGAAACTCTGTTCTCTGTAAGGAGGGTCCATTTATCTGTCTTGATCTCCTTTGGTAGGGTACAAGTGGCAAATATTTTCTCAAGCTTAGGTGCCACCCAGTCGGATGATGTGGCATTAAGCACTTGCGTTACAGCATATGTGGCATTTGCATCAGGCACCAGCAGGGGGTTAACATCAGGTACCATCAAGTAGAGTGCAGGAATCGGTATTTAACATTTTCTGTGCTTGTGCACATTTCTCCTGGTTTGTTATCCTAGGTACTTGGCATTATGATGCAATTTCCATATCCACGCTGGACGGCCTGCGGTCTCTTTATGTTAGTCTTCCACAAAGTGCCTTCATATATTCTGTTTCATGGCTCAAATTGACACTTGTAGAGAGCCATCTGGTATTGCCTCTTATATGATCCAGGGACATGGCTGTGGAACGTGCATCTCCTGTGGTTTGATGTGCAAGTTCATCCATTTTCCTAGCTTTTCTGCATCCAAACACCGTCAAGGTGCCAGAGTGTCTTGACATGTAGTCTGAAGGATTGTTGTTGGAAGGTTTGTTGTCCCATGGGTGGTTTTGAACAGCAGTGTTGTAGACTTGAAGTAGTACTTCTCAATCCACAGTGATGGGTCTCCGATACAATAGTAATTGTCATTTGTATGTATATTGTACTTACTGCCCCCGAGGGGACGTTAAAGCACTTTACAGCGAGTAGCCCGCTACTCCAGAACCCAAGATTCACCTTAAATCATTAGTAGAATAGTAATATGTGCTTTCTTTTTCCTTGTGGAGTAGCTGTAGCTAATATCTTGCGAGCCGTGATCACTCTGAAGTCTTTTCCTTAGCGATAGAGGTGAAAATGTTGATATCAACATTTGATGGCCATTGCTGCTTTTTCAAGTTGGCAGAGTATCTGTCCTCTGTGTCAGTCAGAGGAGCTATCTAGCACTTGCTTTAGACGCAGTTCTGTCCCCAGCAATCACGGGCTGGCATCAACTACAAGTTTGGTATCTTTCATAGGATCAAAGTACTTCATTATGGCATTGTGCAGCAATTTAATCTTTATGGCCTGGAAGGCCTTCACAAATCTATCATTACAAGTCTACTCTGTCTTGCCTTTTGTGAGCTCTCTCAGGGACTCTATTAGAGTTTGAGATTAATCTCCCACAGTTCATGGCCATGTCAAGGAAGCTACAGACCAAAGTGATGTGCGGTGGCAGTCCAGGTGATTTAATGTCTATCGTCTTCAAAATTGCACTTGCTCCCGTAGCAGAACATATGTATCTAAAACATTCAATGAGATCTTTTAGGAACTCACATTTTTGTATGTCAACTCACTCTTAAATATCCTAAGTAGCACTGCCCATAGCCTTGAATGATGCTCTTGAATTGATGTGGTATAGCTCAAGATGCTGTCGCTTATATTCACACACTTTTCAGCCCTACTGATGCCTCTCAGATTGTGTTCTGTAACAACTGTGCTGCCAAGGATAACCCCAAACTCCGTTTCTTGCATTGTTTCAAACCCACATAGGTGGAGAATGTTGTGCTGTAGTGACTTGGCTCTTCAAGTGGCAGTTGTTGTGTGTGGTGGACTCCAGCATTGAGGTTTAATTGGGAGAACTACTGAGCCTGTTTCAAGTGAGCTAGTGGGCATAAGGTTGCATTACCTCTTGCTTGGGAAGGTGTAATGCAAATCTTCACAGCCCATGATTTCTTCACTTGTTGGCGACCGTCATGGGTGACACCCAGATGTAGGCTGGCTAGGTTTTCAAACACACTGTAATTTTATTTTATTGATTAGTATATTTTAATAGACAGCACCGACCTAGCCACTAGGGTAACTGAGTGGTTTATATACAACCAGGAAAGAATACATGAGACATACTGACAAGCTAGTTCCAGCAACCATTTTAGGGGATTTTACTGAATTAATTTTGCACATGGTTTACTTAGTAGGATCGTTACTTTCACCTCGTCAACTTATCACAGCCTGCTAGACATCAACCGCTTTCCTCGTCACTGTTCTGTTTTTAAGGCTTCTATAAATGTGATATATACTGTACAATATTAGCTGAAGCTGCAAACCAAAATTGTATGTCAGTCTTGTTGTTCTGCAAGAGCTGCAAAATCTTCCCTAATTTCACCAGTTATTTCACACCACTTCAAGCAGATCTGTGTTATTTCATCTAAGTACATTTAGGAAAAATCTTGTTTTTCTGAAAATGAATAATTGAAAACTATGTCAAAGAAAAAATCGGATTTTGTTATACCTTTCAATAAATTGGGCCTGCCATTAAAAAGCATTTGCTACTCTAAAATTCATCATTAAATAGTATACATTTTCAATATACAAATTACTCTTATTTTCCATTAATGATGTACATTTTTCTAAAGTTTTTATAGAGAAAACTTACTCTGACCGCAATCCTTCCTTTTACCCTTACTCAAATTTTGGGCCAGATATACTATGATTTTTATTGGTCTCAAACTCTCCTGTTCGGTAAATCGGAGGATTTGCTAACATTAAATGCTTTTTTTAAATTTACTAAAAACATTTTATGTTCAGAAAACTTTTTTGGTTTCTCAAAGGGGACTTGTTTTGGCATCCCTTCCAAAACTAAATCAGTATCCTATGTGTCAGTGGTTTACAACCATAATCCCAGTCGCATACCAGTGATAAGTTGCAGACTCCCAAGTTGAAGTAGAAGCTCATTTGCAAAAGGCAAGTAGTTCTTATGAATTGTTATTTTGCGAACCCACCTATTAGTATTTAGGTCGGTTTGCAAAATAATTTAGCGTTTACGAAAAGTCGATAGGCAAATCGAGACCACATTCTTAATACGTATGGCCATATGTTTCTTCTCATTTGTCTGACACTAACCTAGCTCTGACACGAAGTTTCGCAATCCTCTTAAGCTGATGCTTGGATAACCACAACTTTGAACTAAATAATTAGTCACATTTCGAACCTGCTATTGGCCCTTGGTTCTTACCTTGACCTTTATCTTTACTCAACCCTACCGTAACCTTAACTTTCACCATAAACTACCCTGACTGTAAACATTACTCTGTGCTCTTCCTTATTCTAATTTAAAGGAAATAAGTCTCTAATTTAGGGCCTGATTAGTATCGGGCGTACCGCTGCCGACAGGCCGTTGGTGGCGGTCCCCCGACAGACAGCCTTCTGTCCGACCGCCGCATTTCAATGCAGGTGGTTGGACTGCCGCAGTGTGGGGGAAAGATCACCGCCTCCGACAGGATCTAGGATCCCGTTGTGTCAGCGGTCGGAATAGTATCCCTAACATTGCGGCGGTGCCTGCTCTGGCACCACCACAGGGATTACAATGTCCTTTTCCGACTGCCTTTTCATCGTGGTCCGACTGCCATGAAAAGGCGGATGGAAACGGACTTTGGGGGCCCCAAACAGGGCCCCCGTGGGCCACTGCTAAGCAGCCGCGGGGGCACATGTAATGCCCCCCCCACACATCAATTCACCGTGTTCCAGGCACTGCAACTTGTGCTGCGGCCCTTATCCTGGGCTGCAGTACATGCCATAGTATAAACAAGCATTGGTAATGCATCGGTTTAGTCTATATGATGAATAAAGTACTGTTTTTATCAATTATCATCTAGGAGAAGGAAAGAGCTCCCTGACAAATAAAATGGGAGTGGAGAGGATGTGGCGCAGCGGCCACAGCTGCTGACTCGCGAGATGGGGATCCCGGTTTGAGTCTCGGCGGCGCAACATCATGTGATTCTGTGCAAATCACTTAATCTCCCCGGGTGATAAATTGTTATATAAATATGCTGCAAAGAATAAAAAGCAAAAAGAGGCAAAACTTTATGAAAAAATTGTTCTACCAAAGCAGATGTTAACAGTATTTCGGCGATGGGGAAACTGATAAGGGAAGCAGATGAGGAAAAAGCATTGGTAAATATGCTACTGCCAATAGAAATGGAGGAAAAGTAAGTAGCACGCACAGGAACCAATGAGAAGCCAGGAAAGAGAGGAGGCGGGATGGAAGTTCCTTTAAAGTTTATATTAAAAACAATAGACAGCGGTAAAATTGTAATTGGTTGGTCGGATGCCGCCTGCCTCTCAGGCAGTCCCCGGACCGCTGTGATGGCCTTAGTTTTTCAGCAAGAATATTTTTTTTATGGAAAAATTTGAAATAAATTGGATGAAACAGGATTCAATTTTAGCAACGTGAAAGGTTGCCATAACTCGTAAAAGAACTTGCTGTGTGTCATTAATTTGTAGTTTAAGAGACTGGCAGTAAATCTGAGAAAATGAGAATTCTTTTTTTCATATGTTTTGTAATATAATCATATGTTTACTAAATGCATAAAATGAAAGAAAGAACAGGAAAAGTAAAAAAGGTGAGATGGCATGGGGAAAAGGTAGAGCATCAAACCGATAATGTCTGACGGCAATACTTCTATTATGTTTGCTATTAAATGTTACCCGTTTTAGCAAACTGCCGTTTTGCCGACTGCTGCTGTCTGTTCTCATACGTTTCGATCTCTCTTGTCAAGCAAATTTATACTGATCTGGAATCTATCTACTATAAGATTGGAAAATAACAGATTTATCCATTCACCCATAATTCGTTCAAATTCAACTGGAATTCCTAAAATAAAGGCAAGAGTAATTAGCCTTACCTTATTGTCACCTATCCAGGACTTACTGAGAAGCAAGATTACCCTAGCGCTGTAGTCCTGTAGACTCGGTCACACGAAAAACATATGTTGATTGTCACCCTTCTTATCAGTGATCAGATCTGATCACAGTGAACATATCCTCCACCTGTTGGCTTATTTAACATCACATATTGAAGAGTGTACTAAAGCTCAGAATGAGAAAAACACTTTTGATGCTTTCTTAAGCACCTTATTTAAAATAATGGTGAGGCCTTCCCGCATTTGTTTGATGATAACAGGGCAGCCCCAGTCCTCTCAATGATTGTCTAGCAGCCTTTTATGTCAGAAACCACAAGAGGAACCCTGGAATCATCAGGGATATAGGGTCCCTATAGAGAAGGGAGAACAATAGTATGCCAAATCCAATCATAAATCGAAAATATCTTTTAGTACAGTATGGAACAGTATTAATGAAAGAATGCCAGTGAGGTAAAAAAGAAAACGTGCTTTGTGGTCCAGCAAGCGTGATACACATGTGCTAATAAATCATTGTGTATGTGTATCACAATTATTTCACCCAAGTATGCCCCGAATATCATGAGGTAATTAAATTAAAATGGGTCCTTAGATAAAAGTTGATGGCTATATGATCCCTTTTAAAATTAAAGTATTATCATCAGGACTTGAATAGACTGCTACTCAGGAGGTTTGTCAAGGCCCACATTGAGAACACATTTTTTTACCTCCCTGGCACTCATTCATGAATACGGTTTGCTATAATGTAATTATTTTTGATTCATTATTAAATTTGGCATACTTTTATTATGTATTATCTCTTCTCTAAAAGGACCATAGTTCCTTAAACTTTAGCGCCCTATTACAGCACAGCACCACATGACTGTTCTGAAGTATGGTGTGCATTGTGATTTCTAGCTCCACACATTCATATACTTTTTTCTACCTATTTTAAGACAAAAAGTGCTTTTGTCATCAAAATGATTAGAATGATAAAAACACCTTTTCATGCCTGAGGAATCATTGTCAAAATTCTGTCCAGGTCATGTCTCTGGAAAAAAAATCCTGTTGTCTCTTGCAAGTTGGTTAAATGTTGAAAATCGTAATAGTAAATGACTCCTACTTTCTCTTGATGTCACTGTACCCTTATGAGTTTGTACAAAGCCTTATCTGTATAGTCCATTTTAGTCTTTACCCATACCTGCCAACCACTCTTGAAAATCTGAAAAAGATTTTTAGGAAGGTAGGTTACGGAGCATCCTCAAAGAAGGAGATCTTCTGTAGCACTGGCTCTTTGATTTATTGTAAGATATAGTTTTAATAATTTTAGCAGTACTTTTAACCTCAGTTTACGCTCATTTGCTCAAAACATTCATCCATGTCCTGTATAATGTTCATGCTGTATCTGTTATTGCTCTCTTATTTTATTTGTGCAGTCAGGTTGTAGGCCAAGATCTCCGTTTCTTTGTGGTTAACTGAATAGTTTGATTGATGGCTTTGCATTCTCATATCTTCAGATAACTCCTAAATGGTGGTGTTTATGCCTGAAGTATACATCAGCATGTTGGTGGCAAAGAGAGCAAATTTCTTCTCCCACTTGCCTAATTTAACTGGAATCTGGAACTATATATTGTTCATTGCTTATCATAGTCTTCAGTGACTTTATGAAAAGGGTAAAAGGATGAGGGCCTGTGGGCACCCTTGCCTTTGCTTAGAGATCTTGAAAGGGTGGTTTGTTTCTGCATTTATCGCAAGGCCTTGAGGACTCTCTGTTTAGCACTTTGCACTTTATCTGACCGACAACTGCTTCCCCAGAGCCAGTTATTTCCTATGCCCTGGTACTCCTTCTGGGATTCTACATATAGGGATTTCAAGTCTCACATCTAGGGTCTGGGTTTGTGCCTAGAGGTTAGTTTACACTCTCTATAAATTGTTTTGTGCCAGAGTCTGCATGTGACAACACTTTAATTATGTTTTGAATTACACTTTGCTTTTTATTCGACCAGCTGCTGCTGGGAGTGTGCAGAGAGATGTTTGTTTGATTTTTGCCAATTACTTATTGATTTTGTTGAGAGACTTACAGTTGGGCTGTATATGTTAAATGACATAGCGGGCTCAGTTTAAAAGGTTGATTTCAACCGTTGTCATGCCTGAAGAACAAACGGCAGTAGGTAGGATCCTTTGTTTGATTAACTGCGATTTCACCGAGATTTTACCATTGTTAAGTTGGAAGATTATTTAATGCCTAACAAATTAGGTGGTAAAGTTGTAATTTATGTATTCTTCGTATGATATGCTGACATAATTGTACAGGGGATTACAAAGCATGGTTATTACAGATGGAAGTTCTACAAAGACTTCAGGAGACACACAAAACATGTTACCTCCTCATAAGCAGAAGTCAATAGACTCTTTCTTTTCTAAATTATCTTCTATTTCCCCTGTTTAAAACATAGTAAATATTGTTGTGACGCCAACCATTACAACTGTAAGAAATATTACCCAGTCTAATCTATGGACTGGCGGGGGAGAATTGACCAACCGCCTTGCGAGTATGTACAAATAAATAAAATCTTAAAACATCTGAACACAGCGCAAACTAAAACAGTGTAGTGTTAGAGTAGAAAGGATAGCTTGGTAGCAGTCGAAGACAATCTTAAATCCTGACACAATATCTGAACTTTTCAGCAAGGAGCATATTTTTTTGCTGATTTCTAACACACTTAGATAACCTGTTGGGATCTGTTAATAATCATTTTGTGAAAACGCATACTTTTATGTATGAGATTTCAGATTTTAAATTTGATTTGTCGCACTAAATTATGCCTTCCAATGACACACAAACCTTAGAATTCTATATTGTGGTGGAGTAAGAGAAAATGAAAGAAAAATAAGGTATTGTTAGTAACTGAAAAATTAAAGAATATATACCTATTGCATTTCGAAATATCAGTGGATCCAGTGGCAGAGGTTAATCGAGCCTCATATGGGTCAGATAATGATTATTTCCTAATAAAAAGAAATTTAAAAAAAATTGGAAAACAGAATAGACTTTGAGTGGAAAAATTGAGGCCCTCTAAACTCGTTCAAAAAGAATTCAGCCAAGAGTATAACTATTTTTCTAAAAGCTATTCAAATCCTATTGTCTTTCAAAAAAGGCTAGCAGGAACACTGAGACCTTGATGGTCAAACATACTGGTCATGATGCAACATTAAGTATCGATCAGTATTGACAAAATGATAAATGTGAAATGTATACAAACAGTGATTATTTTTTTCAAACATTGTCGCTCCGTACATCCACAATAAATTGAAAAAATTGCCTCATGGACAACTGCATTTATGTCAGATTTTGATTGTGTAATAGAAGACAAATTGCCTATGAAAACTACTCAAGGACAAAAAGTCTTGCTGTTTATTTTCTCCTCTGGACAAGTAGGCACACGCCCTGCAGCACAAACCCTGTGGCTGCCAGTTTAAAGCCTGCTGCTAAGTCAAGATATGTATCTCAGTGTATAAGATGCTTAAACTTGCTTATAGAAATCATTAATGCAAAGCCTTTACTGTTAGGGTGAGGGCAGCACTCTTTGAAAATAGTGAGCTGTAATACCAACTTATGCTTGTGTATGCCAGAGTGGCACACCTAAATAGCTTTGAGAATTGGACCCATGTTACTATGGACTCTAACCTTCCAAAGTTCATCTTCTTTTATAATGTAACTGTCCAGTCATTCATGTAAAACTAAATATATGTTGGTAATTATGGCAACCAAGAGAGTTGAGGGTCAGTGAGATGAATTGATGTACCAAAGAGTTATACAGTGCATAACACAGAGTCTGAATTTTCAAGGATTTTGCACAAATTGAGCCAAGTGTGTTCTGAGTCCATTAAAATCAGGAAAGTGGCATAATCATAACCTTTCTAGAATCCAAACCTTGAATAATATGAGTTCTGGTGTAATCGTATAAGCAATTATCAGACTTGTGGTATAATGAGACCACTATCATAATTTGACACTACGCTGCATGGCATAAATGGGTCACGTGACTTTATGACTGCTGCTAAAAAAAACAAGTGACCATGAAGGCTAGAGTGAAAAAAGAGACCATGCTAGAGAAGTGGTCCAGGTGAAGACGAGCCATTGTAAATGTCCCCATGGTTAAATAGCACTTAATCCATTTGGTTAATCAGTTATGTAAGGGCTTCAAATGTCTGAAGATTAGACAGAAAAGGTACAGAATCACACTGAAAGAGAAACGTGGGCACAAAAGGAAATGCAATCACAAGACCTATCGCCAGGGAAGACGTTTACTAAACCGCAGAAGAACCTAGCATGCAGTGTGGAAATTACGGACCTATTTCCCTTGGGTGAAGATCCCTTAAATCGAGAAAGAATAACAAATCTTCTCCAAAGGATACAACCATTACAATTACTAGCAAGAAACAAAATAAAATTAGTATCTTTTCCAGAAAGAACGAAAACCACGACAGCTGTCGTAGAATTTTGGTCTCCAATAATTCCGGGTATTATACTAAAAGAAAGCGAGACTCTACACAAATGTGGATTCGATGTGGCTCCAGTAAAAAGCACAAATGGAAAATCAGAAGAAATCAGCACGTACACAAAAGTCAAAATGGCATCAATAATCCTTTAAATCTCTACAAAGAAAATATATCAGTCTCAATTACGAACAGTGTAAGGAGAAGCTGTACCAAAAATACTCCAAAGAAGGAAAATATAGCCACTGTAAATACATGGGCATGGATCGCAGAGAATCTTAACAGCAAAAAACAGGGACATGAAAACAAGCGCCCTTTTTAGCAATTGTTTGGCCATCTCTTCCTGGAACATTGCAGGAAAAACCCAGTAAAAACTGGCAATAATTACGCAAGATAGTCCAGGGATAGTGGTTTTACAAGAAACCTGGGCAACCACAACCTTTGACCACCTTGACTATTTTGTATATGACATTCCAGCAGAACCGGTTGCCTATGGGCACGCAAAAGGAGGGATAGCAATTCCTCTATCTGAAGAATATTATTGGGATCAAGAAATCATCCCAATGAGCTTAAAGAATATTCAATGCATTAAGATCAAATTTGGGACTGGCCTGAGCGAAAGCTCGAACAAACTACTCCTTTTTAATGTCTATATTCCTCCGGGAGCTAAAATGGACGCATTAGCGTTAGACATTTTTGAGGGTCTCGAAAAGGTGGGAGAAGATCATGATTTCCCGTCAATTTTTCTAACAGGTGACTTTAACGGGCAAATATCTAACGACCTACTGGAAAAATGGGAGTCCGGAGAAAAGGAAGAAGCTCTGGCAATACCTATCCCACAATTTCCTATAGGAAACAAAGCTGATAAGAGAGGGAAAATTTTATTATCGACACTCCCGATCATGAATGGAGTAATATTAAATTGCAACACAGAGGGAGACATTCCGGCTTCCTATACAAGAAAGGGTAGCCGTAATGCCTCAATTCTCGACTACATGATTTGTAGTCTAGATCTATTTGGCTCAGCCCTACAATTAAACATCAAGTTTGAGACAGGAAGTGATCATGCAATATTACGCTTAACAACAGATTTATGCCTGAAACCAACATCTCCGGTGCATATCATGGATTTACAAAGTACAGTACTGGTAAACCCAGTCCAGGGGCAGCTATCATGGAATCCTAGAACATTCGATAAAATCATGCAATTAATTGAGAAGTCAAGCCCATTAAAAACTATTCACTCAATGAATCCAATAAAAAACTTTGAGGCTGTGGTCAATAAACTGGTACAACTGTTGCAGGAAAATTCAAATCAACGAACGACAAAAATGCAAAAAAACAAAAGACGGAACCCAGATGTAAAGGCAACAGAATTAAATAAACTAATAAGGGCACAATTTTTGCAATTCTCTGAAATAAGAAAACATGAAATCAATAAATTAAAAAATCGTCGCAGAAGAGATAAAGATAAAATACAAAAAATGACACAGGACAAAAAATGGGTGGACCTTCAGATAGCAGCAAAACAAAAGGACAAACGTTCCTACTGGAACATAATAGCGTTAGAAACGGGTACAAAAAAATCATTACAAGCAAATCCAGTACCGCCATCAGAATGGGAAATATATATAACCAACTTATACAAAATAAATGATAAGACTGAAAGTGAGACTCTAACACAATGTAAGGGAGGAAAGGAAAAAGTACATATAATGAGGCCCCATCTTCTCTCCAAATTGAATATTATATAAAAAAGGCAAGAACGTCGGCTGCAATGGGTCCTGATCAAATTCCTATTAAGGTCCTAAAAAACAACCCTAAAGAATGGAGCATGATTCTAGCACGCCTTTTCTGCTACATATTTGGAACAGGGGAAATTCCAAAATCCTGGAAGGGGAGCATCGTAATTCCAATCGACAAGAAGGGCTCCAGGCTGCTCCCCTGTAATTATCGGCAGATAGCTCTCTTGGACGCTACTGGGAAGATATTTGCGGCAGCTGTTTTAGACCATCTCAAAGAGTGGGCATTTTCAACTGGTTCTATTCCGGTTAACCAAGCCGGGTTTAGATCAAAACACTCGGTTATAGATAATATCGCAGTACTGCAAACAATAATGGAAAAATACGTCATCAATAAGTCACAGGTAGTGTATGCAGTCTTTGTCGATTTTTCGACTGCATTTGACAGGGTAGACAGAGATAAGCTTTGGAAAAAACTCCAAAAAATGGGAATCCCAGATAATCTCCTCCATCTAATAATATCATTGTACTCTGGGACATGGTGTCAAGTCCAAATGGGGAGGGAGAAGGGTCTCACCCGCCCAATACCTACACCTAACGGCCTGCGGCAAGGGTGCCTCCTAGCTCCCTTACTGTTCTCTCTATACCTCAGTGATCTGCCGGAAAGACTCAATCAGGTTAATAATTTTCCACCTAAAATTGCAGCTTTTAAAATTCATTCTATGATGTATGCAGATGATGTTGTAATTTTGGATCTGACTCCATTCGGTCTTCAAAGAAATCTGCAGGCTCTCACTAAATATACAGAAGAAAACTATTTAATACCTAACGTCACTAAAACAAAAATCGTCCCGTTCACAGGAAGGAAGAGTTATGTCAAATACAACTGGTCTTTAGGGGGAAAACCGCTGGAAATATTAAAAGAATATATATATTTTGGGAGAATTCTTTCTCAATCTTTGCACAATCTGCCCCACTTGCAAAACATGGGCCGAAAAGCCGATGTCCATTTAGGGGCTCTCCAATGACTTTATTCCTCCACTGGGCAAAGACACTTCTCTTCTCTTCTCTTCTACAAGTATATAGCTCAAAGATTCCCTCGGTATTATCATATGCAATAGAATACATTCCAATAAATCAATGGAAACAACTCGACCTGAAAGAAGGGAAAGTCCTCCGGAAACTGACCAAGACGTCACAAGCTGTGCCGGTACAAGCTCTTCGGCTCGAATTATCATTAGTCAGCTCTTTTGCAAGAGGGATTACTAACATAATAAGATGGGCATACAATTTGGTTCACGCGGATCAAGGAACTCTACGATCCTTGCTAAAAATTGAGACATTTGAGCAAGAATCGCCGAAGTATGTATTTTGTAGAAACGTATCTATCGCTTTTAAACTATCAAATGTTACTCTTGGCATGTTGAAATCTTGGACACCAGCACATTTGAAACTTTTTTAAAACATCTAACACCAAGGTTAAGTATGGATCTTGATATCCAACATTGCTCCGAACTACCAATGTACAAACAATATGCGGAAACTATTGTATTTAAGAAAACGCAACAGTATATCTTTTTTAACTTAAATCACGGAGTCAGGCGAAGTATTATATTACTCCGTCTTGGGATACTGCCTCTGAAATCATTTACTTCTAAGTGGTATCCAAAAGAAAAAGGGTCTAATCTCTGTGATTTATGTAAAGGCGGGGTGCAAGATCTAGAACACGGATTATTTGTTTGCCCAAACGAGACTGTCGTAGAAGCTAGAAAGAGATTTTTAAAACCAATCAGAACAAAGTGCAAAATTAACTGTGTTCAGAATTTGATTTCTCTCTGCAAGGCACCACCTAACGAATTTGTGTGTATTAATATGTACAATTTTTTTAAAATCATTTTTAAATTTGTATTAGAACGATAATTTTATTACCAAAATGTAATTTTAATCGTTAAATATTTGTTGTTCTCAGATGAGAACTAAATCAAATAAATTTAAACTTGTAACTTGTTAAATTTAAACTTATTTGGTAGCTATAAACCATGCTTTAAAACTGTGGTGGCTCTACGCTTGCCTTAAAAGCCTAATGCTGACTCTTCCTACCTTTGGATTATAGCTTGTGTCTCAACTTTCTTTCATCCTGACGCTCTGTCTCAATACTAATAATTTTCTCAATCACTTCTGACAAGGTTTCCATGCACTTCATTCCATGGAAAATGCTGTGACTCATGTAGCTCACCTCTTCTCACCACATCCACCTTGTGTCCTTCCCTAAACTACTTGACGCAGCCTACAACACTGTTGATCACCCTACTTTACTTTGTCACTTAAGGATCTTGTGCTTAACTTTGTTTTTTTGTCAAAATCTTTTTTATTGAGTTTACACAAAGATACAAACTTTGTAGCTCAACCGAGCTCATATAATCAAACCGGAACATGCCAAGATCATTAGATAGCTAAAGATACTGTACAGCTTGCTCACAAGAACCCCGCATGCCTGAAGAATTTAATCAAGAGCAGAAAGCCCCATCAATGCAAAATCCCCTTACAACAAATCACATGTTGCATGTTATTTCTGCATCCAATTTTAGGAGCTAACAAATTAGGCCTAACATAAAACACAAACCTATTAAAAGGATAAAAGAAAAACAAACATTTCCAAGGTGTCCTGAGTGCACAGTCAGTGTGGAGGAGGGGGGTGCGGAATGCTCACCTCCCACGTCCAGCGTGAGAAGGCCCGGGGGAGATCAAGATCCATGAACCCAGATGGGGCTCTATCCATTATGTCAGGAGGAGGTGGAGGGCTCGCAGCCTATGCTCACAGGCAAACAATGGTAGCCCCTCCGACAAATAACCCACCAAGGGACTCCAAATGTAGTCAAACCTTTTTCAGGAATCTTCGATGACATTCGTCATCCGTTCAAGGGCTAAGGCTCGCCATAGACTGGCGTGCCATTGAGTAAGAGAGGGGGCTTCGGGTTTTTTCCAGGCAGCTGCTATGGCCATCTTAGCCGCCCCTAGGCATAGCTACATAATTGAGCGGTCTCCGTGGGTTTGGTGTTTAAGGCCGGGGTCTTGGAATCCCAAGAGTACGTGTTCTAGAGAGTCAGAGATCGGGTAGCCCAGGATTTGTTTAATTTGAGAAAGGATCTCCTTCCAGAAGGGTTGAATAGTGGGGCAGTCCCACCAAATGTGACAAAATTCTCCCAAGAACCCGCAGCCCTGCCAGCATCTATCAGACGTGTTTGGGAAAATAGCGTGTAATTTCTGGGGGTGGAGATACCATTCGTACATAGTTTTGTAGTAAGCTTCTCTTAAGAACATGGAGCGATTGTACTTGGTGATATCTTTATAGAGGGACCCCTATTGCTTCTCCGTAGTAGGAACCTGTAAAATGTCATCCCAAAATCTTCTATGTCGTGGAGTCTGGTGTGGGCCAAGGGAGAGCAAGAGGGCATAAAGAAAGGAGACGCAGCCCTTAGCTGTGAAACCGAATTGGACAAATCTTTCCACCGGGAGCAATTCCCTGGTCGCCGCCTGTCGCATCTGGGGTTGCTGTACCTAGTGTTTTAGCTGGACATAATGGTATTCCTCCGTAGATGGGAGCTTTAAGTGGGTTACACAGTCTGCGAATGTCCGGACCTCTCCTGTACGGAAGAGGTCTGATATCATGAGGCATCCCCCTTCCCTCCATTTGTTAAAGGGCCCTTCCTCGAGAGCTGGGGGAAAAGTGGGGTTGAAGTGAATAGGGGTGTAAGGGACGGGAAAGTAGTCAACGGCAATGCTTTAGTTACACTGTCCCATATCTTCAGTGTGGTAGCTGTGGGAATACTCAGGTAGGTGTTAGTCGGTCTATCTGCCTTCCGTCTCCAGGGCAAATCCCAGATAGTTCTTCCCGCCACCTGTCTATCCATATGCTGCCACAGTTTATCTGAGGCCTTAAGGGACCATTCTCCTAGGACTCGAAGTTGCGCGGCTCTATAGTACAAAAGGTAATCCGGGAGAGCAAGACCCCCCTCCAAGCGTGGTCGTGTCAAAGGACGCTGGGACCGACAGCCCTCTGGCCTTGCCAGATGAATTTTGTTGTCATAGTCTGTAACTCCTTGAATAAGTCCTTATCTAGAGCGATCGGGAGGCCCTGGAAGAGATAGAGAAGGACGTTCAATTTAATGGCATTAATTCGTCTTATCCACATTAGGTATGCCGAGTTCCATCTTTTGAGATCAGCTTTGAGTTGTCGCAGCGGGGGGGGGAAGTTAGCCTTGTAAAGGTCTGCCAATTTGGGGGTGATATTGATGGCAAGGTATGCAAGTTCCTCGCGTGCACACCTAAAGGGGGAAACACCCTCGATGTCCCTCTGCATGTCTGGAGGCATTGTCAAATTCAATAAAAAGGATTTAGAGAGGTTAACCTTGGCCTCCAACACTCGTTTGAAGTGTGCAAGTTCGAGCTGTATCGCCGTAAGAGAATCGGCGGGGTTAGTGATAGGCAGTAGCACATCGTCCGTGAAGAGCGAGATTTTATGCTCGTCCGAGCCAAAATTGATGCCACTGATACCCGGGTTGGATCTTATCTTCACCGCAAACGGTTCAAGGGCAAAGAGCATTGGGGGCAAGGGGCAGCCCTGTCTGGTGCCCCGGGTGAGATCAAAGAAATCAGAAGCCACCTCGTTTACCAAAACTCAGGATTTCGGGGATCCATAGTTAGCTTTCACCATTCCCAGGAAGGCCTCACAGAACCCAAAGCAGCGCAGGGTGTGTAATAAGGAGGACCAATCGACACGGTCGAAGGCCTTCTCTGCATCCAGAGAAAGCAGGGCAGCGGGTATACGTTTCTTCTGGACTTTATCCATTAGGTGGAACACTCTACGAAGGTTGTCATGGATCTGGCGCCCTTTGATGAACCATATTGGTCGGGGTGGATGAGAGTGGGCAAGACCTCCTCTAATCTATTAGCAGGACTTTGGAATATAGTTTAGCATCTAAATTTAGCAGGGCATTAGGCCTATATGAAGCGAATGCTTGGGGGTCCTTCCCGGCCTTTGGGATTACTGTGATTAAGGCTTCCCCCATGGAAGAAGATACAGTGTGGATCGCTGCTATGTCGTTAAAAAGGTCAGTGAGGTGGGGAGTTAGCTCGGGTGCAAACGTTCGGTAGAACTGAGCAGTAAGGACCATCGGGGCCCGGGGCTTTACGCAGCTTGAGCCCGTCTATTGCACCTTGAACCTCCTCTTGTGTTAAGGGGCGACCAAGCTCGTAATTGGCAGCTGAAGTGACCTGTGGGAGCTCCACCGAGTCTAGGTATTGGGTCTGGTATTGTTCCAGTGGGGGATCAGCTGTATAGAGGGCCCGGTAGAGGTCACAGAATGCCCCTGCTTTTCCTGCCTCGCTTAGTTGTAGGGCACCCTCCCCATCAAAAATCTGTTTGATATATTCCTTTTCCTATTTTGCCCTAAGCTCTCGCGCTAGCAGTGAGCCTATTTTCTCCTTACCCTCATATCCTCGTGCCTGGAGCCTCAAGATTGTTTTCTCTGCTCTGTTAGTGTAAATGGCTTGGAGCTTCCCTTTTATAGCTGTAACTTTCTGCAGAGAAAGGATGGATGGGGAGTCTGTCGTGTGGTTGTGGCCTCCTGGTCTGCCTTGCTACGTTGACTTAGGCGTGGCTGCCATGCGGCCTTTTTGCACACGTTACTTTGTACCGTTGTTTTTCCGGCCTCTGCTTCTGCCTGGCTATTTTAGCATTGTCTGCGTTCCTATCTTTCACCTTTTCTCCTGTTCCCTTTTGGGCTACGTCTGCACACCATGTACAAGGTCGAAAAACAACGTCCCTTGTTCCTGATCTGGCCAGCCCCTCGCACTTAGACATAACACTATATACAGCTGCCCTGGAGAATGTCGTGTGCTTTTAATATTGTGATTTTCACTGTTGGACACACTTGGAGACAAACCTTTCCAGAGAGAAGAGCTGTGCTTGTCTGATGATGTAAACATTGCATCTAGATATTGAGGTATGGGGGTTCGCCTGACAAAGCCTAGAGGTCTTCTGTTTCTATAATAAAATAGCAACTAGCACGGGGAGGGTGGTATTGTCATTTAGCCATATATCCACTGCTTTATGAAATGCTTTCCCCGTTTGTATTCTATGGAGTTGTAACTATGCTGCTTATATTATCCTTATGCATTATGCTGATAGTACTGGCACGTGTACTGTATCTTAGAGCACATTAGTTGAAATAAACATTTTAAACTATACAGTGTCTCTTCTTACGCACGTTGTGGACAGGTATGAGTGAGTTATGAAAGGGTGTTCTTGCTCCTGCGAGTCATGAGAGAGAGATACTGTGTTTTGGGTTGTCTAATCATTGGTAGCATTTTTGCTAATGAGACGCTAAAGCTAGTCGGATTGGGGTGTTAGGTGCTAAGGTGTATGGTTGGCTCACAACTATATTCCACGGTCCTATTATCCTGTGCATAGCTCTGTGTATGTGCAGAATCCCTACAACATGGCGCAACCAACGAGTGGGCTGCTTATCTGCGAGACGCTTGAGTAGTTCTTGTGCTTGTCCACAACCCCCTTCACAGGCGCTTCCGGAAGCGCGTGTGACGGTGATACCTCCTATATTGACGTTTTTATAGGTTCTTTCAAGCTTGAAGTTGTTAAAAGGTTTCTTAAATAATACCCTATATTGTGCTGCAACATATTAGGTTGTCAAAAACTTCTAGCCTAAAATGGCTATTCAAATTGCGGCACATAGCCGCGCAGCGCTCCGAGCTCACTTGACAGTGTATGGAGTGCCTGACGCGGGTGTGGATCTGATCTTTGTGGTACAAGCAGATCCAGCTTACCACTTTGAGGTATTTTACTCATGGATCACTTTTCCTGCGGTGGATGGGGCTGATAATTTGTTCCATGAATATACGGCCACCGTTGTTCCTAATCACTATAGACCGTATAGGAATCTTGAAGTACCGCTCACGGCTTGGCAACACCGTGTTTGGTTTGATGGCGCCCTCCCCCACCCGGTTACTGCGGTTCGTTTAGGCCCCTTATCAATTGAAGGGGCCACTTGGCCTGTCTTGGCCGGGTATACCCCACATCCGCGTTATATGCCGGTGGCAGTCGGTGAACTGCGTAATTTGCATTCGTCTTTGATACAAGTGCATAGAGCTTTAGTACAGTATGTTACAGGCAACATCCAGGGAGTCCCGCCTGGAGTTGCAGCCCATCCAGCTGGAGCAGGCGGTATAACCATAAGTCCTGTTATGGTTAATTCGGTGATGGGCAAGCGCCCACAAAATAAGGATGATTTTCCTTATTGGCTTGCAGAGAAATTTGACCAGCTGGAGGCAGTTTTTCCAAATACATATACCGTGGAAAAACACAGGATTTTGACGATTAGTTTACCAAAAGACTTAGTCCTCGAGTTGGCAGAATGCAACAACTGGGGTAGGGTATTCGCCGCAGTATATGCGAAGTGTTTCGGCACTCCTTCCATGACGGTTCTCCCCTCTGTGATTAAACGAGTGCAGGATGAACATGGCCCTGAAGCGGCTGTGGAATTAGGGATGAGGCTGGTGGGAGTGTTTGACGTAGTAGCTGAATTGATCCTTGCGAATGTCAAGGGCGATGCAGTTCAATCAATCAATCAAAAGTTCTTTATTCGGCAACTATTACAGTTAACCATAGAAGCACAGTGCATATATCAAAAATATTAAACCATCATTCCAGCTTGAAGTTACGTAAAATTAATTGAATCACATCACAATTGATTTTCGGGACCTAAAAACACTTTTAAAAAAAGCAATAACTGATACAATAATAAAATAGTCCTCTAGCTGTTGAAGAGTCGTAAATGCAGGATAACATTGTCTAAAACCAAGTTTTTAAGCACAGGGATGATCCATCTCCTTCTTGGTATGGAATAAAATTTACAGAAAAATAATATATGTATCATCGATTGGGCCAAAACCTCATCACATGGGCAATTGCATAAAACTCTCGACCAGTCATTCTGTACGGGGAAACTAAACAATCGATATAAAATATTCAACCTAAAACGTGTCAGGAGAAACCTTTCATAATCATCAGTGATCAGAGAAATATATGGCTGCATCGTGAGGGTAACTAAAACCGGAAAATATGCTTGCACTGTTGGTTTCTTTAATTCAATTGAAGTCCTCACTTCGCCCAAATAATGCATACAACTTACTTTTAAATCTTTCCTAGATACATTTTGCATAGTGTGTGGATCTTTAAAATATTCAGGATGGCCCAGTTTAATCATAAACTTTTTGACATAAATTAACCATCTTATATTTTTGACCCCATCCACTACCAAGGCATCCTTCAATATTTCCCTATTCAACTCTGTCATCTGCAGTCCATACTCTGTGCCACAAGAGGACAGGCTGTATCTTAATTATATCCTCTAAATACGGTACCCCAAGTTCTTGGTGGCATATGTAAGTTGAAGTGCTATCTGGTACTGCCAAGAGGTACCTCAGAAGCATATTTTCTGCAAGCTGTAAGGCGTTGACCCCTACAAAGCCCCAAATTCCGGCTCCGTACGTGGCAATAGAAACACATTTTGCCCTATATATTGGTAAGATTTCTCCAGGTGCGCGTCTTCCTAATTTTTTACAACAATTTAGCAGGGCCATAATCGATTTGACCAATAGCAACCTTCTTGCTTTAATCGCCGGTGACCACATCCCTAGATGATCAAATAAAATCCCCAAGTAGGAGAAAGTCTTAGTACGCTCTATGGCCTTTGAGTTTATAAAAATGGTCATACTTTTCTTTTTTTGTCCTCTCCCACAGTTCATTGTGAAAGTTTTAGAGCAATTTACCGCGAGACCCAAGCTCGCCATGAAGTTAACAAAAGCATTTACCACCCTTTGGAGACCCAGCGGTGTGCGGGCCATTAGGGCCGCATCGTCCGCATACAGGAGTGCCGGAATAGGGCGATTTGCAACTACGGGTAAATCCTTGCACTCCTGTATTAATACTGATTCCAGATTATTTATGTATAGTGAAAAAAGGAACGGGGCAAGAATGCACCCTTGTCTTACTCCTCTTTTAACACTAAAGTGCTCAGTGCATTCACCACCTCTCCCAAATCTGACCCTAGCCCTTGCCCCGGAGTAAAGCTGCCTCAAAAAGTGATTATTAAAACGTTTACACCCATCTCCTCTAAAACCAACCAGAGCTTCTCATGAATGACACAATCGAACGCCGCTGTTAATTCGACAAAAGTTACATAAAACCTCTCCTTTTTGCTTTTGTGTACTTTTCTAAAATAATATGTAGGTTTAATCCCTGTTCTATTGTGCCCATTCCTTTGCGAAACCCATATTGTAAATCGCTTAAAATTGAGTGTTCCTCTGCCCACACTTGCAACCTATCTAACAAGACTCGACCCACAATTTTAATTGTAGAGTCCAGTAATGAAATTGGGCGATAACACGCTGGGTTTACCCTGTCCCCTTTTTAAAAAATGGGCACTATAATTGAATCATACCAGGTCGATAAAAAGCCTTGAGAACAGCAAGCGTTATAAACCTGTGTTAACAATGGGCCCCAAAGAGATAAATTAAACTTAAAAAGGTCCACTGGGATGCCGTCGGGTCCTGCCGCCTTCCCTCCTGAGCTTAAGTTAATCGCCGAACTGACCTCCTTAAGAGTAAAATCTATTGATAAATCTGATGTAATCAAAGATTTCAAAGTATCCTCAACACTTACTGGAATTCCCTGATCATCTGGCAATGGAATATTATACAAATTGGAATAATGTAATATCCATTCGGGTTCAGTGATGGCAATCTCTATGGTTGCCTTATCGTTTTCTGCCAAAAAGGTGCATTAACCGCATTCCAAAAAGCTGCGGGATCCCGATTAACCGAGGCATCGCGCAACGCTTGCCAGGCTTCCTCTCTAAGCGCCAACTTTCTATCTCTCAATGCCTTCTTGTATTCACATCTTGCGTCTCTAATATTGTCACGATTTCTTTCCCCAGCATGAAGGGCTCTTTTAAGTTTAGAATAGGCCTTTGTACAGCTATTATCAAACCAGCCTGTTTTTTGTTTCGATTTCTTACTTGGGTTCATATGAAGTGTTTCCTTGATAAAACTTGAAATGACTAAAAAATTATCTAAAATATCCTGGTGAGATGATTTGTCATCCAGACAAGTTAAAAACATATCTTTACAATTCAATACCACCTTACTAGTAAAAGTCTCAGGATCCACATTATCCCATTTCAGTTGGTAACCATTTTGTCTACTCAAAGAAATATTATCCACAAAATGGGTAGAGTCTTTCCTAATACCAGCACTCTTAGTATTCACCTTCACACCAAAACTAATGGGAAAGTGGTCACTAAGAGCCATATCATGTACAATAAAATCTTTTAAACGGGTGGCAAATCTACTCGAAGCCAGTACATAATCAATAGTGGAAAAGGTCCCTCGGCCATTAAAGGTGGGCTGAAAAGGGACCATGGGCACACATAAATCATTAACGAACCCAAAATCAAATGTAAACAAGATATCATTCAGGAGATCACCATAAGGTGTATGTGGGAAATGTGCGACACTGGGACCCTTATCATACGATATGCCACATACCCCGTTGTTCATGTACTGGCATATAGGGGAATTAAAGTCCCCACCCCAGATGAAACAGGTCTCCTTTGAAATACATGATTGTAATTTGTGTAAATCACTACTCACTTTTCCCATTAATCCCTCAATTTGCTCAGATGATGCATTATTATAAAAATTCAATAAAATAATACTAAAAGCTTGATCTATATGAAGACTAATGATCTGATAAAACTGATCTGTGACATTAAAAACAATTTGTCTTAAACTCAAAAAATTTGAAATATAAATACAGAGGCCACCTTTCGCTCTTCCATGTAATGACGGTACTGCAGGCGTGTGAAAGGTTTTATACCCACAAATATGTGTTGACCGTTCCACCCAAGTTTCTTGTAAGCTCAAAATATCATACTTACTCACAAAATCATACCATAATATATTAGACACCTTTGTTTTTAAACCCGCCACATTCCAAAACAAAGTTTTACAAATATCTTTTACTCCCAAACCTTTGCTATTTCCCCCATGATCCACTTGCTTCTTAGATTTTTCCGCAGGTTGTGCTATAGAAGGGGGGGCTGGGTCAATCAGGGGGTCTAAATCTAAGTCATTTACAAACTTTATAATTGTAGGCATAGTTATGTTAGATGGAGAAGTATGGTCGATACTAACTGGTTTTAACTTCTCACACAGGTTAGGGGTGGCCTTTACTATTTCAATTATATCGTACGATGTGGGAACACCCTTTTGTTGTCAATCCACTGATTCCAGGTTGGCGAGTGCCTCAAATCGATTAAAAGTTAAAAGGTTAAACCCACGATTATGATGCCGAATTTGAGATCCCATATCACTTAGGTCAGCGCAGGGTATGGGCTGGTAAAAGTATCCCAATGGGACCAAATTAACACCTTGTCCCTGTGAACATTGATTACCTACTCTAGTCAGAATCAATCTAACTAGCTGTGGCGTTTTAAAGGTCCGCACTAGACAGTCCCCTATCTGGTTCTTTGGCCCATTTCCTACCCAACTCACTCTTCTAATCATCTTGAATTCATTAAATAGTCTCTCAGTAAGACCCGTCCTTGCTCCTAACCACTGCAGGGCCTTATTCCTCTCCCTTTCCCACGCCTCATCCACCCTATTCTGAAGTTTGGGAACATTAATTAAAACCACCACATATGGTGTCGCTGCCGGTGGTAAACTCAGACGTGTTATAAATCTATCAGTCTCAAATATGTTCGTATTACTGTCTGCCTTTGGGCTATTAGATACTGGATGATGTTCAATCCTATTAGGGGCTGTCGAGGCAACCGTGGGCGAGGCTACTGAAGGTACCATAGGGATGTTTTGTACGATCATCTGTGAAACAGATGTTGTATCCTCGGGAGGGCCAGAGTTATTTCCAATGTCACAAAGTCCCCTGCATTTGGAAAGATATTCCCGATTTACCAATTGAACAGAAGACTGATGATCGAGAGGCTGGGGTTTAACTAAGCTTTTAGTTAAAATCTCTTCTATTAGGCCAATCCTATGTGTTAAACCGCCTAGGCTTTCCCTCAAAAATGTATCTAATTCGTCCAGTTTTGTTTTTAAATTAATGACCTCATTCTGGGTACACAAGTTATTAGTAGGTTTTGGTTTACCCCTTCTAGCTGTGTTGTTTATCACTAACGAAGGTTTATCCCTTTTAGACTTTTTCGGCACTTTAAGTGCTAACTCACTATCCGTTAAACTCTTATCCCCTATAGTGGGAAATGAACTATCCGGGTTTCTAGCCCGCTTTATCCCAGGTTGAATATCCAAATCTTCATCGCTAACTGCTATATTATCCTGTATATTTACTATGCTACCATTTGCTCTTGATAAACTGCTAGATAGCGTTAAGGGTAAAGTTGAAACGGGCCCTTCTTTCGATATATTGGGCGTTGGGGTTCCCCCCTCCCTCCCCGGAATACCTGGATTAAGAGCTTCCTCTACTGTTACAATCTGACGTTCAATTGCGCCCATGGCTCCCGTGAGGTAACTAAGCAGACTTTCACGTGGGTGCATCCCTAAGTCCTTTTGCTTTTGCTTTATTACGGTGGCACTTAATGTTTTTCTCTTCCCCATCGTTTTCCAAGATATCACTGTGCTCTCATAAATCTCCTTGGTAAGGAAAACAAGCAAAGCTAAACTATTACACTTTTAAGGAACCCCGCTCTACCCCACTAAACATTTGCACAATATGTTATTTAGTTCCTTCGTTTCTATGGGCGGTGGATATTCTCCCTTTAAAAGCTTGGGGAGGAAGAAATCTATGTCCAAAGTACCTTTTAGTGTGGGCTTTAGAGCCGTGGCCCAGTCCGGTCTCTGGCAGTCTATGATGGGCTAAGACGGGCCCGTCTTGGCCCAGTCTTGGCCCGGGCCGAGCCCGCGCGCGTCCGGCGTCGCGTGACCGCTGCGCTGCTTTTCAAGCCCCTCCAGGGGCTCTGGCTAAAGTGCTCCGTGCGTCAGAGCCAAGGGCTGGTCAACAAAGTCAATTTCCCTCCAAAGCGGTCTCCCACCTCGCGGGACCGCCGCGCTGCTGTTCAAGCCCCTCCAGGGGCTCTGGCTAAAGTGCTCCGTGCGTCAGGGCCAAGGGCTGGTCAACAAAGTCAATTTCCCTCCAAAGCGGTCTCCCACCTCGCGGGACCGCCGCGCTGCTTTTCAAGCCCTCCAGGGGCTCTGGCTAAAGTGCTCCGTGCGTCAGGGCCAAGGGCTGGTCAACAAAGTCAATTTCCTCCAAAGCGGTCTCCCACCTCGCGGGACCGCCGCGCTGCTGTTCAAGCCCCTCCAGGGGCTCTGGCTAAAGTGCTCCGTGCGTCAGGGCCAAGGGCTGGTCAACAAAGTCAATTTCCCTCCAAAGCGGTCTCCCACCTCGCGGGACCGCCGTGCTGCTTTTCAAGCCCCTCCAGGGGCTCTGGCTAAAGTGCTCCGTGCGTCCGGGCCAAGGGCTGGTCAACAAAGTCAATTTCCCTCCAAAGCGGTCTCCCACCTCGCGGGACCGCCGCGCTGCTTTTCAAGCCCCTCCAGGGGCTCTGGCTAAAGTGCTCCGTGCGTCCGGGCCAAGGGCTGGTCAACAAAGTCAATTTCCCTCCAAAGCGGTCTCCCACCTCGCGGGACCGCCGCGCTGCTTTTCAAGCCCCTCCAGGGGCTCTGGCTAAAGTGCTCCGTGCGTCCGGGCCAAGGGCTGGTCAACAAAGTCAATTTCCCTCCAAAGCGGTCTCCCACCTCGCGGGACCGCCGCGCTGCTTTTCAAGCCCCTCCAGGGGCTCTAGCTAAAGTGCTCCGTGCGTCCGGGCCAAGGGCTGGTCAACAAAGTCAATTTCCCTCCAAAGCGGTCTCCCACCTCGCGGGACCGCCGCGCTGCTTTTCAAGCCCCTCCAGGGGCTCTAGCTAAAGTGCTCCGTGCGTCAGGGCCAAGGGCTGGTCAACAAAGTCAATTTCCCTCCAAAGCGGTCTCCAAGGGCGATGCAGTTAACTTTCAAGTAGCTAATGCTTTGGCTTTGGTCCCAGATTTGGACAAGCCGCGCGAATTACCGAAAATTATTGCACAGGCTTACAAAACAATTGGCCGCAATAGCCTGGGAGTTAAGCCTTTTTCTAAATCGCCAACACAATCGCAACAACAACCAAAAACTCAGTCTGAGAAAGATGAGAAACCAGTTTTTACTAAAAAGAGCTGGAGGTTGAAAAAACAGGGTAAGCAACAGAAGAAGCCGGGGTCGCGAGGCGCATCCCCGGTTTCCGTCTCTTCTGAACGCACATATGATTTGCGTGATAGGGCGAGAATTAAATCTCCAGAGAGATTTCAAGTCCCTGATTCGCGTTCTCCTCGTTCTTCACAGGCACCAACACCTACGCAGGCTGGTGAAGGAGATCGCCAGGATAGAGGAAGGGGTCGAGAGGCTCCACAGGGACGAGACCAACCTCGAAAACAGGTCAGAGGGAAAACAGAAGACTTTCAACGTTCTCGCCCACAGTTTCAGAAGAAAAAGGTTGCCGCTGTAACAGCGAGATATGCCACAGACGGTGAGAACGAGACTCCTGAATTGGACGTGGGCCGTGACACTCCTAGACAGCGCCGCGGAAGTTACCATAGTGCGGGAGGCACTACGTCCTCATGTGGAGGCGACAGCAACTGACACATTCATTACTGTCTAGACATCAGACACCAGAGTGGCACCCCCTGACAGACTATATAATATTGTCATTCAAATTGAAGGTGACATACAGCGTGTTATTAAAGGGATTTTTTGGGAGAATCTGACCTCTTCTTACGACATTTTGTTGGCGGAGGCGGATTGGCCGCCCCCATTCGTACTTGCTGCGCGTAAAGGGGAGGATGTCATCCTTCCGAGCTTTTCTCGCCATGTCCCCAAGGACAAAGCGGAGGATCTTGCAGCTGAATGGGCTGTGTCTCTGGCTCCAGCGTTATACCGCAATCACGTGGGCTGGGATGAAGATTCACCACCCCATGAAATTCCTTTGCGGTCGCTGCCACAGCCACAACCCCAATATCCCATTAAACGGGAAGCAAAAGGCCCCGTTTCTGAAATTCTGACTCAGTTGGAATATCAGGGAGTAATTGAAACATGCGTATCACCAATTGAATAATCCCCTTTTCGCGGTTTCTAAACCCGATGGATCGTACCGCTTAGTTTTGGATTACTGACATTTGAACTCACATTGTCGGACCTTTGCGGTGCAAAACACATAGTTCTGCGCTAGTAGACAGTCTTGTTCGTAAAAAATATAAAACTACACTTGACCTCTCCAATGGATTCTACACGCACAACTTGGCCCCGGAGAGTAGCCAATGGAGCGCTTTTACCTCCGGTGGTAAATTATTCATATTCCGGCGTTTACCTATGGGCTACAAGAACAGTCCAGGCGTATTCGCTGCCAGTGTTGTCTCTTTGTTAGACGGCATAGACCCAGATGCATGTTCGTACGTCGATGATATCTATCTAACAGACGACGAGTTATACCCGCATCTTTCCCGAGTGGACCGCATTATTCTTGAATTCGCGGTTTTAGGTTATAAGTTTAACTTTGCCAAATCACACATTGCTGAATTTACCGTGTTGTTTCTGGGCTATGAGCTCAACAATGAAGGTAAGGGCTTAGCCCCCCATTTTCTGGAGAAATGTGCACTTTTGTGCCCTCCGACCACTCTGAAGAAACTTCAGTCTTTACTTGGTTTTCTGAATTTCGGGCGTACTTGCATTCCCGAATATGCCCAGCGTATCAAGCCACTGTATGCCTTGATACAACCTAGCTTTTCGAAGTCCTGCTGGCTTCCGGAGCATTCTTCCATTCTGCAGTCATTGCAGACAGACCTACTTGAATCTAAATTCTTGTTGACTCGTGATAACCACACAAACCTGGTGATTAGAATCATTCCAGGGACAGTGGGTTTCACGTACTTGACCTTTAACGAAGGTGACAGTGCCGATTGCATACAAGTCACATCTTTACACTTCTGCAGAAATGCGCTTTTCCTCTGTGGAGAAAGTTTTGACTGCAGTGCAGATGGCGATTCTGAAGGAACGCGCACTGGCACAGGGAAAACGCATTTTGGTGGTAACACCATATCCTGCCCTAGAGGCAGTGACGAAAGCAAGTGTTCCGAACTCTAAAGCTTTGCACCCCCATTGGATACAATGGGCAACATCTTTGACGTCTCCGGATGTCACTTTTATCTTTGATTCTTCTCTTCAGACTCAGGAGTTTTTGCAGTATGAATTCGTTCATCCTCCTCCTCTGTCTTTGCTACCGCTTGAGGAATACGAATGTATTATATATACCGATGGTTCGGCACAGCCAGCCACGGGTTCCAAGCATGCTTATTCAGCAGCATGTGCTATTGTTGCAGGTTCCTTTGTGAACGGAAAGTTCAAATCAACTGTAGTGCATACTCAGGCACTAGGAGACAGTACTGCACAATTGGCCGAGCTGCGCGCATTGGTGCTAGCACTTGAGTTCGCTAATCCAGATGTGACCACTCTTATTGTATGTGATTCTTACTACTGTGTTCAGTCTTACAATGACAATCTATTCTTTTGGTCACAAAATGACTATAGAGGGACGCGCATTTGCTTATTGCTCCAGCCGTGAGGGGAACGGCCAACGACAGCTTCTCTTGTTTTCACCGCCGTGAGGGGAACGGCCACCGCGAGACCACAACCCCCAGCAGCACAAGCGGCGGCGCCAGCCGTGACGCCGCTTTTCGCGCCAGGAGGCGCCGGGAGGCGTTAAAGGCCCAGCGGGCCGCCCGCAGCGCGGGACGCGCATTTGCTTATTGCTCCAGCCGTGAGGGGAAACGGCCAACGACAGCTTCTCTTGTTTTCACCGCCGTGAGGGGAACGGCCACCGCGAGACCACAACCCCCAGCAGCACAAGCGGCGGCGCCAGCCGTGACGCCGCTTTTCGCGCCAGGAGGTGCCGGGAGGCGTTAAAGGCCCAGCGGGCCGCCCGCAGCGCGGGACGCGCGCGGGCCGCGCCCGGGCCCGTCCGCACCCGTCAGAGACCGGAGGAGGCCGGGCTGGGCCACCCCCCTAGACACTACACCCCTGGGATACTGTTTTTGGAGGTACTGTTGATATCCAGGGGGTATGGCTAAGCGTATGCCGAAAAAAGGGGGGGGGGCTTAACGGGGACTCTGGACGCCTTTTTAACACGGGCAGAATCATTACTGACTCATGAAATACAGCTCACCGAGAGGAGACGTTCTTTGGGCTCGGTGACTGCCTGCAAACGATCCTCGCTAGGGGGGATTAGTGTTGCGATTTCCCCGGCACCTGCCCCGCAATCACCTGTAAATGTGTGTAATACTTCAGAGGGGGGAGGCAGAGAGAGGAGCTTATTGTGTGTTGACGGGGGTGTGTTAGATAGGGGGAGCAAAGGTTTGGGTGCTCGGATTGGAGTTCCCGACCTAGGGACTTTGGGTGATGGGGATCTGTATTTTGCCCAGGTCCCGGTCCCGGTACCGTTGATTGTGGCCGATATCCAAAGTGTAGTAGATGGAAGTGATGATGAGGGCGGCACCAGAATTACCAGATCTAAGGGGGGTCAAAGGGCAGGGCCAATAGATATTCCAATAACTAGCCCAGAACCCGCGATGAAACATCACAGGGGTGGTGCCCTATCAAAACAAAAATCTAAACAGAAGCCTAGGCTCAAGAAGACACAATCCAAGTCAAGCTCACATGATATTAATAATGCTTCACAGGGCCCCTCTGTATGTCAGGGAGTAGCTCCAACCCAATTGAACTGCCTGATATCATCCTTGGGGGACTGTGATAATGATCCCTGGAAAAGAATTGAGTCCCTGTTCTCTGTTCTACTTGAGCCCATACTTAGCAAGTTAATTAGCCTAGAGGAGAAACTGTTAGGGTTGGAGAAAGTGTGTAGCAGTCACATTAAACTAACACAGGAAAAAGGGTGCATGTGTGGCCAAGAAATCCCAACACAGATATCCCGGCCATTACAAGCGGAACATCAACGAGGTATGCAGGCAGAAGGGGGAAGGGGTAATCCGGTACCAGGGATCATCACGCCGATAGAGGCAGAGGCAGAGGCAGAGGCACGTGTTGTGCTCCTAGGAGAACCTGTAAGTGATCACTATGCTCAAGGCGGGGGGAGTCAGATACCCAATAGTCATGGTAACATAGTAGTTTCTAATACGTGGGATGGAAGCAGCAGGGACATGACTGGAAAGGGTAGTAGGGCACTCGAGGGTGGTGTGGATAGGGAAGCGGCCTGTTCGAGGGATACTAGTGATAACAGATTGTTGTCAAGTCAACATACCTCGAATAGAGGTGCCCAGAATCAGAGTGATGACCTGCCAACAATAAATCTCCCACCAGACTGTTGTCCATACGTAGTTGTTCTTGCAGGTGTACCCGCCCAAATAAACACGAATGAGGAGTCTACCCCACAATTAATTAATAAGGTAGCCCATTGGTTATCCAAATTTGTGAAATTTAACACACGTGATCTTCAGTATATTTTAATGGCAAGAAGGGTGAACTGGATAGGTAGTATGAGGAAATGTTTTTCTGGAGACTGTGTGATTGTCACCTTTAGATATCCGTGGTTGGTTCAGTCAATCCTTTCTCAGGCAGTTAATTTTTTTAATATGGAGACTAGTATAAAACCCTTGACTCTGGGCTTTTTTTATAGACCAGGCAGACCAGGTACAAGAGGTATGGTCAATCAGGTTGGGGAGAACCAGGATCAATTTAACATCAGGAGGATTAGGGACAGACCGGTTCATCTAAATAATGTTTTTGCCCCCTGGGTGATCTGAATGAAATTGATTGACTACCTGAATGTAGGGGTGGGGGGACCTTTGTCTCGTCGGGGTCAGTGGTCGTCCAGAAAGGGAAGTCTGTGTGGGCTGGTGAGGTGGAGGCAGTCCCGTCATTGGAGTGTAGGGAATCAACCTCCAGTGAGGAGAGTAGGGAGATTGGAGAGGGCAGCATAGCTCACCCTGGGGTAGATAGTGGGGTGCATTACTCTGATGGGAGTAAGATTGATGGCTCTTTAAAAATCATATCCTGGAATATAGCTGGTATAGCAAATAAACTTGAGGATATGCATTGGCTTGCCTTGGTAAGGGACTTTAACATAATTTGTCTCCAAGAAACCTGGGCGACGGAGAATACGTGTTTTATAGAGGGATACAAAACCTTCTTTTGTCCAGCAATTAAACCCCGAGTCGGAAGAGCAAAGGGGGATTGACTGTGTTTGTGGATTTGAACATTCAGGGAAGGTGGAAGGATTTGGCTTGTGATTCACATAATGTACAAGGGGTTAGACTCATAGCTAAGGGATGTAGGGTAACTATTTTGAATTTTTATAATGCCATACAATGCACACCACAGGGCCTAAATAGTATACATGAATTAGATGGTTGGCTGGACCGTCTCACCAGGAGTGGGCATGGCGCAACGCACATGATAGTAGCAGGCGATTTTAATTGTCATCCATGCCCGGATTTAAGGTTGGCTCATGGTGTGTGGTCGTCATGTGCATTAAGTAAGGGTATGCACATGGAACACACCCGGATGGGGAGGGAGCTGACGTGCCTTTTACACACACACGGGTTATCACACACGTTGGATATGGCCGATATTGTGGAAGGCTCCCTGTTGGACCCCACTTTTAAGGGAAGAGGGTGTCATTCAGTTATTGATTATATTTTGATTTCACAGGCAATGAAAAGATCTGTTAGGAAATTTAATATTTTACACAGTGTATTTAGCGATCATAACCCAGTAATTTTAATAGTTGATGTATACAGTCAGAGTGTGGTCAGACAGACAGAGGATCAATTATTATCCACGATCGATCAAGGCAGGCGATTAAGATGGGTCCAGATAAATGAGGCAGGGTTCAATGCGGCTCTATTTGGTCAAGGAGCTAAAGACATCATGAATTGCTTGGACCCAGAGGTGGAAGGGGCCGACTTGATCAAGGCTTTCACAAATATCGCTGTCCTTGTCACTAAATTGCTGAAGACACACCCACGTAGGCATAGGGGGATTCCCCAAGATGGTTTAGCCACCATTGTTCTCTTACCCTTAGGAACTTGAAGGATGCTCTCAAGCAGTCCCCTAGGGATAGAGAGAGGGTGTTGGCGTGTCGCGCAAGTTATAAGTCAGCGTTAAAACAACGTAGAGGTCAATTGCAGCGGATAGCGTGGGAGGAACTCCTTGAAGCCGCAGAGCAGAAAGACTCAGAACGGTTTTGGAGGGTTATAAATAGTCCCTGTTTTGCGGACCCAAATAAACCAGGGCTAAGTGGTAATATACTCCCGGAACAATGGCAGGAATATTTTCAGGGCCTATATAACCACTCGTCTGGCCAGGCAGAAGCATGGTTGTCAACTATACCCACAAGGGCTACCTCTGTCATTTTTTCGTTGGAGGAAGTCACTGTTGGTATTGAAGGGCTGATGCGAAATAAGGCCCCAGGCCCAGATGGGATTCCACCCGACCTTTTCAGATCGAATGTACAGGTCTGGGCACCTTTATTAACAAGGGTCTTAAATGCGGCAATAAGTGTTTCAATGCCCACATCTTGGTCTTCGGCAATTATAGTACCGATCTTTAAGAAGGGTAATCGGGATAGCCCGCACTGTTACCGACCAATATCTTTGATAGATGTATCAGCCAAGGTCTTGGGGCGGGTAATTTTAAATAGACTAATGGAGTGGGCTGAGTCTGCTAATATAATCACTGATGTTCAATACGGATTCCGCCCAGGGAAATCAACTGTGGACCAGTGTCTTAATCTTTATCTTATTTCTGCTAAATATACGCTGTTAAAAGGGGAGGTTTTTTATTTGGCTTTTATGGATTTATCGGCGGCTTTTGACCGCGTGAACCGGAACAAGTTGTGGCTAGTAATGGCTAACCAGGGGGTGGATTTAGAACTAATAAATATACTCCAATCACTGCATAATCACACCACGGCTGCAGTAAGGTATACCCAGGAGGGAAAAGTAACGGATCGGTTTGGATGTTCAAGCGGTGTTAGACAGGGATGCATTCTGGCTCCCTTCTTATTTACTTTATACATTAATGGCCTGGATGCGGCACTGCGGGATATTAGGGCAGATGTACCACGAATAGGAGAAAGAACTGTGCCGGTTTTATTATATGCAGACGACGCTGTGTTATTGGCACGCACCCCTCATGGTCTACAACTTTTAATTAATGGTTTTGTAGAGTTTATGGAAAAACTCGAGATGGCCCCCAATCTCACCAAATCATATGTAATGGAGATGGGGAAAAAGCCAGCCAAATCATTTAAATACACCATTGGCTCGCATGTCTTAGGTAAAGTCCCAGTTTTTGCTTATTTAGGCATATTATTTGATGGGAAGCTTAACTTTAAACAGTTACTAGAAGAGAAATCTCTGTCTTTAATTAGATCCACAGGTTCAATTGCGAACTTTGCAAGCAGGCTTGGGCTGTGGACCCCGGACATGATTTTGAAATTGTACAACTCAATCTGCTGTGCCAAGGTGTTGTATGGTAGTGAGGTTTGGGGCTTTGTGAAAATCAATAGCCTACAAACGGAAGAAAACAAATATATGAGGCGCCTATTAAGGGTTCCCCATAGCACCCCAGCATTTATTGCACATGAAGAACTGGGAGCTAGTTACATCTCAGATTTAGTGGCTGTTAGACCCATAATTCACTGGTTAAAGGTCTGGTTAAATGAAGAGATAGGCCTGACAAGGCTTGTTGTCCAGGATTGCCTGTCCCTGGCTAACGTAATGAAGATCCCATGGTTAAAATATGTGCGGGATTGCCTACAAAAAATGGGACGGCAGGCACTGTTCGATGACCCAGATATAATAAGACAGAAGGACAAGGCAGCTGTCAAAGAGTTGTTTTTCAAGTTTAGTATGGCGCAACGTGAGAGTAACGAGTTGGTTAAACCCACAGTAAGAGAACACGTTTTAATTAAAACCTCCTTGAAAATAGAACCATATTTAACTATTATGACAAATGCCCACGATAGATTTTTAATCACACGTTTTAGATTTAATTTTATTCACCATATTTTAGCGGTTCCAGCAGGCTTTATAATAAAGCCTGGGGAGAGAGGGCCCTGCGGCTGCGACAATGTGTCTCCGCAGGATACCCTCCACTTCCTTTTTAATTGTTCATTTTATGACCTCCCTAGAAAAAGGTTCTTGAAGTCTTTATTACAGATTACTGGTATGAGACAGGCACGCGTGGCATTGCTCTTTTTAAAACTTTCCGCAGATGTTTTAACCTTGTCCTGTGTGGTAAACTTTTTAAGAATGGCCCTTAAATCTAGATCTACAAGAGTGGCTAATGATATTGAGACATGATTTGTTAGTATGTTTTTAGATATCATGAAATATTGGGTTGTTTTAAATTTTTTTGGTTGTATCTATATGTAAATGCTTATAGGATCCCCCCACCCCCTGTAGAGTAAATTGAGCATACACTCTTATTCCCTAGCTCTTTTAGTTATTTACTCTTTGGAAACACCCTATATTTGTTTTACATTAGCAAACGTTTTATATTCCGCTTTTCGGACTAGGAGAAGATCCTCAAATAGGGGTGTTGTTTTATGTGATTATTTTTACCAATCATCATCAATTGTTAGTACTGTTTTTAATTAAATTGCTGCTAGTTAGCTAACATGTTAAATTGAATCTGTAAAAGAAAAATGAATTGTTTACGTGATGGTGATATAATCACACTTTGATTAGTGTAAATATTCCTCTTATGATATATAGCAGCTAGTCTTAGAAATGCGGATGCACTTAAACTATGCTATTTCTAATAGGCAAATATACAAAATGAAAGTTTTTAAATGTTTTAAAATATCTCCAGATCAATTTGTATTATGATAATTATTTGTACTTTTATGCATTTTCCAAATGCGAATAAAGTTATTTGATTGATTGATTGATTGATTGACTATAGAGATGCAAAAGGCAGCACAATCAAGCATAAAATGCTTTGGGTTCGAGTGGCAGATCTACAACAACGTCTGCCTCTCACACAGGTGGTACACACTCTTGGCCACCAGCGTGTGGGCGCACACGCTGTAGGTAACGGTTTGGCAGATGAAGCTGCCAAATCAGCAGTAGCCACGTGCTCAGTCGCAGCAGTTACCAGATCCATGTCTAAAATAGATACTGATATACTACCAGCTATTGCTGCGACAAAGGAAGGTGCTAATTACCCTAGGGGTTTCCCTTCCAAATACTCTTATCAAATAGGTCCCGAACAGGCTCCTTACGTAAGAATTCCAGACGTTGGTGATCGGCTGATTCCCAACGCGGACCGCAGACTTTCCTTGATAACTGCCGCACACGAAGGCATGGCTTCGGCTCATGCTGGCGTGTCTGCGACGGTTTCCATCTTGCAACAGCATTACTGGTGGCGTGGTTTATACAAACAAACCCGTACCTATGTGCTTTCTTGTGACGTTTGTCAGCAGATTAAGCCTTCCACGGTTACACGGCCACCACAGACCCCGCTCTGCATTTCTAACAGACCTTTTGGTTGTGTTTACCTGGATCACTGCGGTCCATTCTCATCAGACACTGCATATAAATATATCTTAGTTGCAGTGGATTCGTGCACACGTTTCATCTGGGTTTGGCCACAACGAAGTGCTGACGCTCGAAATGTCATAAGGGATTTGCTTGTCTTTGTGGGAATTTTCGCCTGTGGCACCTTCCATTCTGACCAAGGTCCAGCGTTTGCCTCTAAGGCTTACAAGGACGCTATGGGTTCACTGGGGGTGCGGGTGAAATTTTCGTCTCCGTATCGGCTTGAGGGCAATTCGATTGTTGAACGAATGAACTGTGACTTAAAGCAATCCTTGACAGCTAGAGTCTTAGGTACTGGCAGGAACTGGCTGGCCCACTTGTATACCGTACAACGTGCACTTAATAATCTCCCTAGAAGACCTCTGGGTGGGCGGACCCCATACGAAATGCTTTTTGGCATAAGAATGTTTGTGCCCGACCTTGATGGTCTAGACATGGCGGCGCAATCCGCCATGTTTGATGTAGATAATCATTCTACTATGTTACAGGACTTACAAGAAGCCCGAGACAAACTTGCAATCGCACATTTACCTTCAGCCACAGACGCTGCAGATTCCGGTTGCCGGCTGGCTTCCGAAGATTGGAGATCTGGTCCGAGAGAAGGTGGAGAACAAAAAAGAATTTGGCCCCTCTTATCGTGCACCGGTTCCAGTCCTTGGCTTGAAGGGAACTCGTACAGTCATCTTACCACCGCTTCCTGGTCGCAAAGAGAACAGATACATCTCAGTGGAAAATGTCAAGCTACAACATCTGGCTGATCCTGAATAGTGTTACACCAGCGGTCTCTTGCCCTGTCATTTGCCGGACAAATGTTCGTGGCCCTCCTGCCCGAACGGTCACTGATGTTGCTCTCGAGATGGTAGATTTGCCTGATCACCTGCACGACTACCCGGATTCCCCCTGCAATGAGGAGACTGAGTATACCTATCCCGCAACCGAGTCCGTGGCTCATCTACCAACAACGCCACTGAGCCCAACACGTTATTCCTTTGACTCGGATTCCACTTCATCACTTGTCCCATCCAAATTCAGTGTTTTTGTATCCTGGTTCAGAGACAATTTTTTAATCCCTCCATGGACATACATCTGGTTGGTACTTTTCCAGATTTTTTTATTCATGTCCATTGGCTTTGTCACCGTGTTTTTTCTGCTCATCAATGGACACTATTTGCCAGAACGCTCTGCAGTGAACTCTGTTGCTGGAACTTTGGCTCCACATTCTTCCTCTCACATCATGAAGCGAGACTACACTTTAGTGAACATTTCAGCTTTTCCAGTCGCTGATGGCATCGTTTGGGATGCGGTAAACTTCCAAATTCATGGACCAACCGAAATTATTAATGTACCAAATGTCCTTCGTGTTTCAATGGGTGATGTCGTAAAAAGTAATATCCATTCTGACGATTGGGATGTGCATGCTGTTGAAGCATTGTTTACTGATTTGAAATATTATGCTGCTTTTCATGCTGAAGATCTGTACATGAATTCTGCAAGTTATGCTGATTTGTATTGTTACCAGCATTGGGGCAACCACTTTCTCCATAAACCCAGTACCCTTCGGGGTCTTTTTAATTACACCCAATGGGAACATTGTCCGACCCCTTTGCCAGGTAGCTCCCAAACTCTTAAAAATAAGTTTACTTATTTTACAGATTTTAATAGATCAAACCCTGGGTCCTATTTCTTTAAATTAAACACTTCCTCCACTCAGAAAATCATGTTGACCCACACCAAATTGCTATATTCCGGTTCCTTTTTAAGCGCCTTAGCTGTGGGTGGGTATGAGCATTGGCGTGACACCATTGATTTGAAATCTATTTGGGGCTCCAAAGCATGGCAGGTGCAGGGCACAGAAGCCTTGCACCGTGCTTTCCTCATCCCGGCCCAAATTCTGTTTTTAAATCAGACCATATATCAAACGACATGTTGGGGTTTGGCTACGTCCAAACAATTGAATGCCCCATCCTTTCCTGTCTTGTCTTCCACTCCCAACGAAAGCTTGTACTTTAATATGTCCCTTACTGAATTGCAGGTTTTGTTTCAGAACAATTCGGTTAGTGTCTCTACGTTTGTTCACTCACCCTGGTTGGCTTGGCCCATTTCATCTAATGCCTGCCAACTGCGTTTTCATGACACGGATCCTGGCTACAAACAGGATAGGCCAGATACAAGGTTTTCTGACTCTCGTACTGTTACAACCTATTCTGTTGGTAAATTGTGTAAACAGTGGTTGCAGCACTCTTCCTTAGATTCTGTTAAACACCATTTATCGCTCCTATCAGGCAATATTGATCTGTCCGACTTTGTTCTAGGGCCTCGTGGTCCTCGACCGAAGAGATTCATTTATGAGACTTACAATGAACTCTGGAAGCTTTCGCAAATTGAAGCTGCTTCCCGTCTTCGGGAAATAGATCAAGCAAATTTAGAAAAAGTGCTTGCTGTTGTTGACAATAGTATTAATACCCTGTCTTCCCGCATTTACACATTAGAGAATATTATTTCCTCTGTTGTTGATATTGTACAACATGATGTTTCTGTGTTATATCATGGTCAAAATCAATTGCGTTCAGTGATGCAGTTTGCATGGACTTTGCAAACACTTAAAATGGGGAAAGTTCCTTGGCAATTTTTGAACACCTCTGCCTTGTTCTTACCTTTTAATTTAACTGAAAAGCAGCGGTTCAAGTCCATGAAAGATGCAACATACACTCTGTTACATATCGAAAAAATAGAGCCCTTACCGTTCTCTGTCGCAGAATTGAATTCTGCTGTGTGGCTAGTACACGGGGTTATCGCTCTGCCTTTTTCATTGTTTGAATTTAGTTTGTGCATGAAACATTATCCTGTAGGCCGTTTCCAGCCTTTGGGCAGTGCCTTTCTGCATGAACTTTGGTCCCTGCCTTTCATGTTTAAATGCCTTAGAGAAGGAAGGGAAGTTTTCCTCACGGGGGAGTCATGCGATTCAACTGTGGGTCATTCCCTTGTTTGCAAACACATTCAATTGCACGGGGCTTGTAACGTTTCAGCTCCGAATCTTGCTTGTGTGTTGAAGGGCATTCCTGCTCCTGCTTTTTCTCCTACTTTCACTGTGCTTGCAAATGGTAGTTATCTACTTTTGAATAACCAAGACTGCTGTGGCATGCTGGCCGGCATACCCTATATTGTTACAGTTTCACACAGGGTTGTCTGCTGCAAAAATGTGCTTTTTCCTCCCCCGCACGACATCTTAGATAGTTCCGTTTGGCCTTCCATTCCTACTCTGAGGGCGGATTTCAATAAATTGAGCAGAATAAAGGCACTATTATTGAACCAGGAGGTTGCGCTCACGTCCGCCCGGGAGACATTCATTCTCCAGGTGGCGAGTACCCACAGTGAAATACAGGCCCTTTTGAACACTAACCTCCCACAACATTTCGGTGAACTGATTCACCGTGTTTTTAATGCATCACGCACTGAAGGTCTGGTGCACTTTTTTAAAGTTGTGGGCTCTGGCCTTGTGACCTCTTTTCAGACTATTTTTGGTGTAATCCCAGCTTTTATTCATTCCATTTTTTCCAGCGTCTTTGGTGGCTTTCCATTGATTTTTGCCTTTGCGGCTGGTATACTGCTTTTGGTCTGTTTGCTACGCAATGGCTGCACCTCCTTGGGCCCTTCTCGACCCAGGTTGTCTCCAGATGCTCCGTGAGCGCATTCTCGCTGGTTTCGGCATCCTGCTGTTGCGACGCTCAGTGTGTCCTATAGACTGTCTTTTCGCTTTGCATATTTCACTTGCGTGCAACCTGTGATGTCTTGCATCAGATGTCCTTTCTCGTGGTCCTTGGATTATTGCCTCTCCAATACATGTGTCTCGACTGGATTTTGTCCTGCTGGTGGGTCCCTTAGAGGCCCATGAACGGGACTGTTCCGGTGCAGGCTACATGGCGCGTGCGGCTGCACTGGGGATTTTGGCACAATGGGATATCTGGGCGGCTGCTCAGAATCTCCTACAACAAAGTTATATTGAGTACCACGCAAGTTGTCCCGCAATGCTGTTCACTGCTTCCTCTTGCGAGGAACAGAACTGCAGTTTTGATTTACTGGACTGGATGGCGTCGCTTTTTTCCGACGATTCCAATGATGTCCTCTTGGAAGGTGTGGCGTATTTCTGCACTCACGCACTACTGGATTGACAGGGCCTTCGCTTTCTTCGGCCTGCCTCGCTGGATATGTTTTTTACCTCAGCACTTATTTTTTCATCTCCCGTCCGTTGTCCTTCATGGGGACCGCTCCACAACGGACGTTTCTGTTCTGCTCCGTCTATTTGAACTCTGTCCTCCTCCTTTGACTTGGTCGCTGGACTGCCCAGGGGAGGGTGTCGTGTGGTTTGTGGCCTCCTGGTCTGCCTTGCTACGTTGACTTAGGCCTGGCTGCCATGCGGCCTTTTTGCACACGTTACTTTGTACCGTTGTTTTTCCGGCCTCTGCTTCTGCCTGGCTATTTTAGCACTGTCTGCGTTTCTATCTTTCACCTTTTCTCCTGTTCCCTTTTGGGCTACGTCTGCACACCATGTACAAGGTCGAAAAACAACGTCCCTTGTTCCTGATCTGGCCAGCCCCTTGCACTTAGACATAACACTATGTACAGCTGCCCTGGAGAATTTTGTGTGCTTTTAATATTGTGATTTTCACTGTTGGACACACTTGGAGACAAACCTTTCCAGAGAGAAGAGCTGTGCTTGTCTGATGATGTAAACATTGCATCTAGATATTGAGGTATGGGGGTTCGCCTGACAAAGCCTAGAGGTCTTCTGTTTCTATAATAAAATAGCAACTAGCACGGGGAGGGTGGTATTGTCATTTAGCCATATATCCACTGCTTTATGAAATGCTTTCCCCGTTTGTATTCTATGGAGTTGTAACTATGCTGCTTATATTATCCTTATGCATTATGCTGATAGTACTGGCACGTGTACTGTATCTTAGAGCACGTTAGTTGAAATAAACATTTTAAACTATAAAGTGTCTCTTCTTACGCACATTGTGGACAGGTATGAGTGAGTTATGAAAGGGTGTTCTTGCTCCTGCGAGTCCTGAGAGAGAGATACTGTGTTTTGGGTTGTCTAATCATTGGTAGCATTTTTGCTAATGAGACGCTAAAGCTAGTCGGATTGGGGTGTTAGGTGCTAAGGTGTATGGTTGGCTCACCACTATATTCCACGGTCCTATTATCCTGTGCATAGCTCTGTGTATGTGCAGAATCCCTACAACAAGTCCTTGTGTACCCTCTCTGCCTCGTGTAAGTCCTTCTCTAACGTCAATCTTTCCTTAGTCTGGAGTTTTTTCAGGGAGGTAGTGAGTGCGATGCATTGCCCCCGTATAACTGCCTTGAAGGCGTCCCAATTATTTACGTAGGATGTATCAGCAGGGACATTAGTGGTGAAAAACTCTTTAATCGACTTTCGCAGATCGTCCCGGTGAAGCTTATCTCGGCATAGAATATTGGGAAAATACCATCTAGCCAGTTTCGAGCGTGGCGCCGGCCAGTTTAGTAGACTCGTTAACGGGGCATGGTCCGAAAGGCTTATGGGGTGGAAGTGGGCACTCGTGAACGCCTGTAGGAGGGATTGACTAGCAAAGACATGATCAATCCTGGAATATGATCTGTGGGAGTGGGAAAAGGAGTAATCGTGTGTTGAGGGATTAAGGGCCCTCCAGACATCCAGCATCCCCATTTGTTGCAAAGAAGATTTCAGTACCTTACCAAAAACCCTCTCCCACCCTCCCACTCCCCCCCGTGGCCCTCTGTGGATGCGTAGTGTCTGCTTTGGGATCCCAGATAAGATTAAAGTCTGCCATTAAGACAATGTCCCCTGAGGCAAAACCCTCCAGTGTCGAGAGAAATGAGAGAAGAGAATCCGACTGCCCAGTGTTGGGAGAATAAACCGTGGCAATAGTGCAGGGCCGACCCATCATCTCCCCCCTGACCATCAGAACCTCCCTTCCTTGTCTGTTTTGGTGTCGTGGAGTTGAAAATGAATAGAAGAGTGAAACATCAAAGCCACCCTGTCCTGCTTTTTCACGTTGGAGGAACGATAAATCAGGGGATAGTTTTTATGTTTAAGCCGGTGGTCTTCCCCTTTCCTAAGATGGGTTTCAGGTAAGGCAACCAATTGTGCCTGCTGGTCCCCAAGGAATTTCCACATACGCTGCCTTTTGTTAGGGGAGTTGAGGCTCCTAACTTTCCAAGACATAAAGTTGACTACCATTACGGTGCAGTGACGTATTGTCCCCGTGAGGACCTAAGCTTCGCATTGCCCACCCGGCCATCTGGACCCCCGTCCCCCCTGCCTCACCACCCCCATCAATCCACTCAAAAAATCCATATGATAGACACCCTGGAAAAAAACATTAACAATAAACTAAAGCAAAAACCGTTGGTTCGGAAGTCCGCAAAGCCACCAAATTGGCTTTGTTTCCTGGCGGCTTCTGGGGCAAGACCATTTCCGCTCCCAGAGCCCCGCGAGTGTTCAATATGGACACTAAACCTGGAGTGCCAATACTCGAAATCCATGGCGAGACAAAGAGAGAGCGCCTGAGAGCAAACTGTTCCTCATGTAGAGAGAAGACGGGGGGGGGGCCCTCCCCATCTCTGGTTCCCAAGAACTGAGATCGCTTAGAAACTAGTTCCTCTGTCGGAGAGGCCCCTTCCCCTATAATAGCACCTCCATCTGTGTAGCAAATGATGTGTGTCCGTCAGCCCGACGTCGAGACAGGAATGCGACCCCATTGTTAACGTTGCACTGACCTGCCGCCCTTCTTTGATGTCTGCCAGGGTCTGGGTGCACCTCGATCCAAAGGTCGCTCAGTTCTCGTATTCCCTGCCGCTGCTTCCTTCGGAGTCGGTTTCCCGAGGCCAAGGAGGACCGCCGCCTCTCCACCTCCGTGAAATGATGCTGTTTATTGCTGAGGGAGAAGGCTATCCCGAAGGAGTAAATCCAGCGATATTTTATCTGGCGCTCTTGTAGGGCCGCTGTAATCAGACGAAATTGTTGACAGCGAGCATGGCCTGGGCCACGTCTTGAAAGAATGCGCACGATGCGCCCTGGAATTTCACAGAGTCTCTGTTTCTAGCTTTTCGAAGGACCAGTTCCTTGTCTCTAAAGGAGCTAAATTTAGCTAGGATATCCCTCGGGCTTTTGTTCTCGCCTTGCTGTACTCTAATACTGTCTCTTCGGGAGCGGTTTTCTAAATCTTCGCACTTTAGCAGGGCGGAGTTCAGTTGAGCGGTGAGGGATTCCGCGCCCTCTTCCAGTGGTTGGAGTCGGCCTTCCAGCTCCTGAACTTTCGCCTCTACGTCCAGGGTGCGTGTGCCAATTGAGTCTACATCCGCCTGGAGCGCAACCATTGTTGTTCCCATCTCTGCTTTGAAGGAGTCAAATGAGGCGCATATGTCCGCTTTAATGTCTTCTCGAAAGCTCCCTCTTGAACTCCCTCAGGGTTGCCAGTAGGTCTTCCCGGGTGAGCGCCATCTTCTCGGCCGCTGGGTTCCCCTCCTCCTCACCCACACCAGGCCTGGATGAGCCAAAGTTGCTGGAGACCTTGTTGGGTTATGCTTTTTTCGGTGGCATAGAGGCAAGTCTCACGGTCTATGCCGCACCGTCCACCGTGTGTGCTATGGGGTCGGGCGGGGAGATTGCGGGCGCTAGGAGGCCACTCACCACCAACTCAGAAAAGTAGTGCCGAAAAGAATCTTCGGTAACTCCAGTGCGGGTCCAGGTGACGATTCCTCCGGGGGCCCCCACTCAGATTCCAGGGCGCATAATTCAGTTGGTGGGGCTCACTCACCGCCGCAGCATGCCGTCTTCATGGTTCTCAAACTGCCGGGGTCAGGCGCCATGTTAGGGTCAGGCACTGGCCCTCGCTTTGTCCAGCAAGTCTATGGGAAGACCGACATCACACCACTAGTTTCTCCGTTGGCTCTCGCCCTCCATTTCTCCTCAGGAGTTTCCCACCTGTGTTTGCAGTGCTGCGGGCTGGGTTGCCCTCTCTCTCCGCCCGCGTAACACTGGGCGCGCTGCAAGTCCTCACTGTGACCCGGGGTCGGTGGTAGCTCCATAGCGGTGAAACCGGAGGCCCCTCCCTGGGCAGCAACCTCTTGGGGCGAGCCCCCGCCGCACTCACAGTCAGTAGGGAGGCCGCTCGACTCGGCGCCTAGCAGCCGCTGGGCGCCGCTGCCATCTTGGCCTCGCAACGCGGCCTCATCGCCTCAGTCCAGTAGTGAAAGCAGCTCCCCTCTGCGAGCTAGAGCGCTCCCAGTCGTTTCCTCTTATGCTCGCGTGCTGGGCACCAGCATCCCAGTGTGTTTTTACCGGGTGCCGCGCGGCGTAACGGGCATGCTCACGGGGCTCATCGCGGAGCCGGTCGGAGTCACGTCCTTGCGGCCATGATGGCTGGCCACGCCCCCCATGCTTAACTTTTTTACTCCTAGTTCTATGTCCTTGTTCAGTCCTTCTCTGTTGCCTGACAATCTGATAAATGACAACTCGCCCTTCTAACTGTTGGTGTCCCCCAAGGATCTGGCAGGGTCCTTTTCTTTTCTGTCTGTATTTCGCCTCCCTTGGTGACATCATCTGCAATTGCTGGTACCTTATCACCTAAATACCCAAACAGACTTTTCATTCCTAGCTTCTCCCTCCTCTACAATCACAACTGTATTACTGCTATTTGTCATTGGATGGCTGTACTTTCCCTCGTGCTGAACTCCGCTAAATAGTTGATCCTCTACTTCCCCATCTCTTCTACTGTTACCTGTGTTGCTAGCTCTATCTACTTCCCACCTGACACACTGATGTATTTCACTTTCACCAAAAACGTAGGGTTCTTTTCACTCCATCCATGGGGTTGGAATCTTTTGTCACTACTACTGCCACTTCAGCAAGTATCAAATCCTAAATATATGTGAAACCTGTCCTCCCATCCCCTTTCACAAAGCAAGGCACTTATCCATTCATTGGTTATCAGCAAGCTAGATTATTGAATTTGCCTTCTTGTTGGCCTTCCCCATCACCTAGTCCTAAACGTAGTGATTTGGGTACTATTCAGTACACTTAGAAACTCCCATACCTGATACTAGTGTCAACAGGTTGGCTAGTTTTCCGATAAGAACAGGGTTGTAAGCATGCATCAAACTATAGTCTTCAAAGCCATTCATGGACATCCACAGTCTACCTTTCTGACACCTTATCCTGCCTGATACATGCCTTTCCGCAATGTAAGATCAAAACCTTTCAAATTCACATGAACCACCCTTAGCATTTCCCAGATACTGGTCCATCTACCTTTTAGGGCCCACCCACTGCACCTCCCATCGACTGACCATAAAGGCCAGCCCAACACTAAAGTAGGTTAAAGTTTGCAACACTAAAAACTCATCTTTTGAGGTTTGATGTTGCTGGAGGTTTACTAAACACATATACTGACCTAATAGTGTAAACCTGTTAATTTTGTATAAACACCTCAATTGGGAAGTTATCTGCCCTCTGTTCTAGTCTAACTTACTCAATACCTACCATCTACAGCCACATTGGTTCTTGTAACATTACTCAACCCCTTTATTGTCCTATCTATCGAAAGATAACTTTTCTTAATGTACAGCACTTCTGTTTGAAATGTCCTATCCTGCTCCAGTTTTAAATAAACAAATTAAAGTGTGACCAATGCAGCCCAGACTGTTCCGAAACTAGAAAACTCTCCTGACTCAGATGCTGGCTTGTTCGAACCTTGCATTTTGGTTGTTGATAAATAGATGATCAAGAACAACTTAAAATGGAATGTCCTCAACACGCATATCCTGATATACAGCAGATAACCACACGATCAACCTACACTATGTTGGCCAGTGGAGCTTTGCCCTCCATTTATTCAAATCACAGCTGCGATGAACCTGTAGTTCAAGGCAGTGGTCAAGTATTTCAACTACCTTCTCGGGTATATGTTTCCTTTTCTAGGGTACCTTATTTTAGTACAAGCCACAAAGCCTCTAGTGCACTAACCAACTGGGACTCTGCATACACGAGTCACGTCTTCAAACTGCAGTGGTTTCAGAACATGGCTGAAACACTCCTTATAAATTTCTGTCCATTGTAACATAATCCCTCTGGTCTTGGGGGCACTCTGGTGGCTTTACATTGCCTTCCTGAGCTCTAAAGCAGACCTGTCCTCTTAAAGCATACCACTAGATTGAACCTCCTTAAAGTTACAGGTTGACTCTCTGATGTCCAGGCAGCAAAACAGTAGAACATTTTACTAGTTTGCATTCGGAAAAATGCAAGACTACTTTTCCTTCTAGAGAACTCTGACCCGGCAGATCACGTTGTATTGGACAGAAGGTTAATTCTGAGCTCATAAGCCTGTAGCTGGACATATGGTGGCTGTACTTGGGTATATGAAGTTCAGACTAACGTTTGAGTTCTCTGCATGGGCATATCGTGGCAGTGACTAATCATATGAGTCGATGTGTGTTCTATGTTGGTTATACTTGGCATACAATATGATGAGGTCGTCCATTAGCAATGTGTGCATGTACTTGTAGCACATGGGCTTCTGAGCTTGTGTCTGGTCATATGATGCTTTACCAGGGCCAGAACGTAGCTTACCCACTCACACCCTAGCCGTGGGACCAGTGTGCAGGAGACGCACCCAAGCTCAAAAGTGCACGCCAAACCCCATCGCCTCAAACATCCGCTTAAGGTATTGCTAGTCGAGTGTGTCGAACGCCTTGGCAATGTCAATGGAGACACCAGCCACTTCCTCCTCTCTACCCTCCACCTCATGCAGGACGTGCATTAGACTCCGTAAATTCATGGTGGTACTGAGGCCGGGTTTGAATCTGCATTGGTCCTCGTGAATTAACTGCGAGATCACCAGATGTAACCGAAGGGACAGTGAATTGTAAAGCACTTGAGGTATCCGTATTGATTATTGTAAGCCGTCTATAGGCGAACAGGTCAGAGCGATCCAAACCAGGCTTCATGCATCATAGAGATGCAGCCTTCACGCAATAACAGAAGAAGCACAACAGAGTCCTTGGCCTCCAAGTACACCTCCAGTAAGCGTTGAATAAGAATGAGGGTAAAAACCTGATAAAATAAGGTGGGGAAACCATCGTGCCAGGTGCTTTCCTCTTTGGCAATTGCCCAAGTGCCTCCGGATCTCCTCCAAAGTGAGATCTGCCTTCAGACACTGGACAGCAGTTTCCCCCAGTTCCGTCCATCATCCCCTTTTGTATCGCTTTGGTCGCCCTAAGTTGGCGGGGGTATGCCCAGACGTGGGTCCCTTGCTCACTTTGCCACTGGATTCAAGCAAGCCTGGCTGATGACGGCTGAAATGCCAGAAACCGGTCCTAGGATGCTTGTTTCCGGTCCAGGGAAGACATGGCTTGGCAGTTCGGGCTGGACTGTTCCCATGAGGCACAGGGTCAGACTGATTTGCATATGGCCATGTCTGAACTGGGGTGGTGGAGTGAGCTAAAGAATGATGATGAATTAAACCCAGATCAGTTGACTGGGGGTGAGTGTTTGATTGGCTCAAACGTTCCGTCCATCATCCCCTTTTGTATCGCTTTGGTCGCCCTAAGTTGGCGGGGGTATGCCCAGACGTGGGTCCCTTGCTCACTTTGCCACTGGATTCAAGCAAGCCTGGCTGATGACGGCTGAAATGCCAGAAACCGGTCCTAGGATGCTTGTTTCCGGTCCAGGGAAGACATGGCTTGGCAGTTCGGGCTGGACTGTTCCCATGAGGCACAGGGTCAGACTGATTTGCATATGGCCATGTCTGAACTGGGGTGGTGGAGTGAGCTAAAGAATGATGATGGATTAAACCCAGATCAGTTGACTGGGGGTGAGTGTTTGATTGGCTCAAACGTTCCGTCCATCATCCCCTTTTGTATCGCTTTGGTCGCCCTAAGTTGGCGGGGGTATGCCCAGACGTGGGTCCCTTGCTCACTTTGCCACTGGATTCAAGCAAGCCTGGCTGATGACGGCTGAAATGCCAGAAACCGGTCCTAGGATGCTTGTTTCCGGTCCAGGGAAGACATGGCTTGGCAGTTCGGGCTGGACTGTTCCCATGAGGCACAGGGTCAGACTGATTTGCATATGGCCATGTCTGAACTGGGGTGGTGGAGTGAGCTAAAGAATGATGATGGATTAAACCCAGATCAGTTGACTGGGGGTGAGTGTTTGATTGGCTCAAACGTTCCGTCCATCATCCCCTTTTGTATCGCTTTGGTCGCCCTAAGTTGGCGGGGGTATGCCCAGACGTGGGTCCCTTGCTCACTTTGCCACTGGATTCAAGCAAGCCTGGCTGATGACGGCTGAAATGCCAGAAACCGGTCCTAGGATGCTTGTTTCCGGTCCAGGGAAGACATGGCTTGGCAGTTCGGGCTGGACTGTTCCCATGAGGCACAGGGTCAGACTGATTTGCATATGGCCATGTCTGAACTGGGGTGGTGGAGTGAGCTAAAGAATGATGATGGATTAAACCCAGATCAGTTGACTGGGGGTGAGTGTTTGATTGGCTCAAACGTTCCGTCCATCATCCCCTTTTGTATCGCTTTGGTCGCCCTAAGTTGGCGGGGGTATGCCCAGACGTGGGTCCCTTGCTCACTTTGCCACTGGATTCAAGCAAGCCTGGCTGATGACGGCTGAAATGCCAGAAACCGGTCCTAGGATGCTTGTTTCCGGTCCAGGGAAGACATGGCTTGGCAGTTCGGGCTGGACTGTTCCCATGAGGCACAGGGTCAGACTGATTTGCATATGGCCATGTCTGAACTGGGGTGGTGGAGTGAGCTAAAGAATGATGATGGATTAAACCCAGATCAGTTGACTGGGGGTGAGTGTTTGATTGGCTCAAACGTTCCGTCCATCATCCCCTTTTGTATCGCTTTGGTCGCCCTAAGTTGGCGGGGTATGCCCAGACGTGGGTCCCTTGCTCACTTTGCCACTGGATTCAAGCAAGCCTGGCTGATGACGGCTGAAATGCCAGAAACCGGTCCTAGGATGCTTGTTTCCGGTCCAGGGAAGACATGGCTTGGCAGTTCGGGCTGGACTGTTCCCATGAGGCACAGGGTCAGACTGATTTGCATATGGCCATGTCTGAACTGGGGTGGTGGAGTGAGCTAAAGAATGATGATGGATTAAACCCAGATCAGTTGACTGGGGGTGAGTGTTTGATTGGCTCAAACGTTCCGTCCATCATCCCCTTTTGTATCGCTTTGGTCGCCCTAAGTTGGCGGGGGTATGCCAAGACGTGGGTCCCTTGCTCACTTTGCCACTGGATTCAAGCAAGCCTGGCTGATGACGGCTGAAATGCCAGAAACCGGTCCTAGGATGCTTGTTTCCGGTCCAGGGAAGACATGGCTTGGCAGTTCGGGCTGGACTGTTCCCATGAGGCACAGGGTCAGACTGATTTGCATATGGCCATGTCTGAACTGGGGTGGTGGAGTGAGCTAAAGAATGATGATGGATTAAACCCAGATCAGTTGACTGGGGGTGAGTGTTTGATTGGCTCAAACGTTCCGTCCATCATCCCCTTTTGTATCGCTTTGGTCGCCCTAAGTTGGCGGGGGTATGCCCAGACGTGGGTCCCTTGCTCACTTTGCCACTGGATTCAAGCAAGCCTGGCTGATGACGGCTGAAATGCCAGAAACCGGTCCTAGGATGCTTGTTTCCGGTCCAGGGAAGACATGGCTTGGCAGTTCGGGCTGGACTGTTCCCATGAGGCACAGGGTCAGACTGATTTGCATATGGCCATGTCTGAACTGGGGTGGTGGAGTGAGCTAAAGAATGATGATGGATTAAACCCAGATCAGTTGACTGGGGATGAGTGTTTGATTGGCTCAAACGTTCCGTCCATCATCCCCTTTTGTATCGCTTTGGTCGCCCTAAGTTGGCGGGGGTATGCCCAGACGTGGGTCCCTTGCTCACTTTGCCACTGGATTCAAGCAAGCCTGGCTGATGACGGCTGAAATGCCAGAAACCGGTCCTAGGATGCTTGTTTCCGGTCCAGGGAAGACATGGCTTGGCAGTTCGGGCTGGACTGTTCCCATGAGGCACAGGGTCAGACTGATTTGCATATGGCCATGTCTGAACTGGGGTGGTGGAGTGAGCTAAAGAATGATGATGGATTAAACCCAGATCAGTTGACTGGGGGTGAGTGTTTGATTGGCTCAAACGTTCCGTCCATCATCCCCTTTTGTATCGCTTTGGTCGCCCTAAGTTGGCGGGGGTATGCCCAGACGTGGGTTCCTTGCTCACTTTGCCACTGGATTCAAGCAAGCCTGGCTGATGACGGCTGAAATGCCAGAAACCGGTCCTAGGATGCTTGTTTCCGGTCCAGGGAAGACATGGCTTGGCAGTTCGGGCTGGACTGTTCCCATGAGGCACAGGGTCAGACTGATTTGCATATGGCCATGTCTGAACTGGGGTGGTGGAGTGAGCTAAAGAATGATGATGGATTAAACCCAGATCAGTTGACTGGGGGTGAGTGTTTGATTGGCTCAAACGTTCCGTCCATCATCCCCTTTTGTATCGCTGTAGCAGCAAGGAGGCCAGAAAGGTGGCTATGCGCTCCAGGTCGGGCGGGTGTGGATTCCGATACACCTGCTCCAGATGAAAATTGAGGACATCCATTGTATCTCCTTGCTTGTAAACTTCCTGCCCTGGAAGGGACTTAAGATGGAGTATGGGAGAGTGGGGACACTCCTGCCTAAGGAGCCAGGCCAACAACTGGCCAAAGCTGTCCCCCTCCCTATGGAGAAGCTGGCAATATGATTTTAAGGTGTACTTTTCCAACGTGTCCCTCAAATCAGCAACCTGCCGTTGAACCCGCAACACCCCCTGCCGTCCCCCCATTTCATCCATAGGAAGCTGCTGTATATGCGCCAACTTATCCTCCTGGGCGAGTTCAGCTTCCAGAAGACGCCAAACCCCACAGGTGAGGCCAACACCGGAACACAGCCTTCATTGCCTTCGGTTCAGTGGACTAACGACGCGCCGAGGACCAGTTAATCTCAAAGAAATCCGCCAGCTTCTCCCTGCCTTCTACATCTTGTAGGATCTCAGGAGGGAGCCTCCAAGTTAAAGGCGTCCGAGCACTGCGCCCCCATTTGATCACACAGCAGACAAGTGCGTGATCAGACAAGTAGTGAGACAAATGTTCCATTGCAAGGACCCTAGGATCCTGTGATGCAGACAGCAAAGTACGATCTAGTCTATTGTGTTCGGGAGTAACCAGTATATTCCCTTGAGGCGGGATTAGTAGCCCTCCAGATATCGCAGAGGCCCAAGTGAGCAGTGACCTCCTGAAGTGAAGAAATCATCCTAGGTATAGTATTATGATGTGGAGGATACCTATCGAGATCCCCATCTAGAATGCAGTTAAAGTCGCCTGCCCAGAGGACTCCACAGTCCGGCACCGGCTAGAGGACATCCCGAACCTTCAGGTAAAAGCTCCCTTCGTCACTGTTAGGCCCATACGTATTGACAATGGCAACATCCACCACGTCAAGTCTGCCCTGTATCATCCGGGTACGACCCTCTATGTCCGCCACCATGTACGAGAGGGGAAAAGGGACCAGATGAGGACTTCCCATGAGAAAGTCGAATAATGAGCATAATAGACTTGCCTCCTCCATTTCTTGGCCAACTTAGTAGACTTCGCATTGGAGAGGTGAGTCTCCTGCAAGCAGGCAATATCACCCGTGTCTCTCCTAAGGAAGGAGAGAACCCTATAGCGTTTTATATAAGAGCCCAACCCCTCTGCATTCTAGGAAATGAGCCTACATTTTCCAGACACACTTATCATTGCTTAGCTCATGCTTGGAGACCTTAGCAACCCTCCCCATGACAAGATGGCAACAAGCCCAAAGGGCCACACAAAAAACCACACAAAACAATGTATCCCCCCTACCCTGGACAAGTAGGACGAAACCACAGCATCATATAATAATACCATTTTAAAGTGGGTTTAGAAGTAATTCATTTTTATTATTTCTTTCTGAAAGGACATTAAGTTGGTATCAAGTCTGATATTTTCAAGTAGGCGGTTCCATAGTCTCTTAGCTAATGTCAAGAGGAAGGGCAATTAAGAATTTCGTTTTTTCTGGTTCATATGCTTATTGGATTTCTTTTCCATCTGGTTGTTCACGGCATCTGCTTCACGCAGCTGAGTGATAATGATTTGTGCATGATACAAATCATCTTGAAGGTGATTCTTGCAGGAAGGGCCAACCATTGCAGTTCTTAGAATGTATATGATGTGGATTGACTTTTTGTGCCTGAGATGAGTAGAACCTCAGTATGAAGGTTAGTCTTGAGGGGAGCCAACGTAGTTTTGGGGAGGCTGGCTAGCAATGCATTTCCACTGTTGAGATGAAAATCACTAATACTTGTACTGCTCTCCTGAAATCTGAGGGAGGAAGTGAGGATTTGAGTTTCCTAAGTTGATGTAGAAGAGAGGAAGCAGTTTTTGTACGTTCTGCGATATGTGGGATCATAGTTGGTCTTTGATCAATGATGAAGCCTAGTGACTAGGCAAAGGGGACACGCTCGTACCATGGGTCAAAGAATCTGGATCCATGTCAGATTTTCAGGAAAACTATTGACAATGTAACTACTTTTCATCCGGATTAATTGAACATCAATTTATTCAATGTGGATGTCCTGATAAAATTGCATGACTTAGGATAGATCAATCCTACCAGATCTTCGTTGACCCCCACTGGATTAAGCATTGAGAGGTTTAAAAAATTCCAGATGGAATTATGAGGCTGTTTGTTGGATTTTGATTCAGTGTGTCAATGCTGTTAGCTAATAAATTTAAAGAGTTGAGACGCAGGATTGGGGCCACGTGAGTCTCAGCAGATGGCAGCCTTTGCCATTAACAGGACAAAATTAAAAGTTAAAACCATAAAGTTGTATTCAAATTTGAGTCATTAGAGAGGGTAACAAATAGTTAGTTAGCCATATTCAAATCAGCATCAGTAATGCTGCAAATAATGCCAAGTGCGAAAGGTAATAACATAAGGAGAATCTCCAAAGCAAGTTAATATCCAGAACCCAAATGTAGTTCAGCAAAGGATCAGCAAAAAATCTGCTCAGTTCAAAAGTTAAGAGAGTCTAAATATAAATTAAATAGACGGACTATGCGATGTCTACATAGTTAAAAAGACAAGATAGTTCTGTATAAATTATGCAGACTAACGTGGCTACTGCTAGAAAGTGAGCAAAATATCTGGCACATCGCCCAAAAATTGCACATTTTATAGGTCTCAGAAAGTGAAAGGCACATTCTCGACGTTATGATATTTGACATAATAGGGCTGTACTAATAAAGTAACGTTCACACAGACCAATAGTAAAACAGAAAAATGCGATACATCAAAAATAATGTGACATTTATGCAACAAGTGAAAACTACACAGTGGAGCTGCTTAGTCCACACCTGGTCAGAGGACCTTAAGTTTGTTGCGACTACAGGAATATTCAGCTCATGGCTTTCTTCTTGAGGAACACAAAGTAATACATTTCAAATCAGCTAATAAACAACAAAAATGCAGAAGAGAAACATACACATAGGACACTTGTTCATGTACTTTTAGAAGCCACATTTTTTCTGCCACTGCAAAATGAATGTCAAAACAAGACGGCTTTGGCCTAGCCTCTGACTGAGGCTTCGTTATGCCAACTAAAACACGTTTAAGTAAACTATTATTTTATTTTTATTAAAAAGAGTTTAACAAGTACATGAAATGAAGACAGGTAAGCAATTCATGACTTTTTCAATAAAACAAAACCTATACTGCCCCTAGGGAATGCCTTTTCATCATTGCCCCGCCTCCCCCACCACCAAAGCATCTCCCTGAGCCGTTATAGAAGGGTTCTTTTTGTTCATTCTCCGTAGTGCTAGACACACTTGGTTTTCAAATTAGGATTTCAGAGAAAGCTTGAAATATGTAACATTCTTCTTGACATTCTCAGACACAAATATTCTCATTTGACACTAGCGTCATAGGGTGTCTGTGCCTACCTCCTTTGTTGCTCCAGTGGTAGACAATCTGTCTTCATTCCAAGGTTGTCTTGAACCTAGAGCTTTGTTTGGGTTTTCATTCTGTCCACGTGGTTCGGGACATATCACTGGTTAAAGATGCGGTTGACCTTTTCTTCATTCTCCAGGCTGGATTACTCCTATTCTCTTTACCTAGGCCAATCCAGGAAACTCGTATACAAACTTCAGTTTGAGCAAAATTCAGCATGCTAGATTATTACCCCATCTTCCCAGACCCTGCTCCGTTTCACCTAAATTGAAGGACCTTCAATGGCTTCCAGCAGTGAAAAGGATTCCGTTTAAAACTCTTACTTACATTCACAGAGCTGTCTATCGCACTGGTGCACATAGTCTTCAAGAACTTTTCAAGTTTTACACACCGGCCAGATCTTTGAGATGCGCTAATTCTTTTTTCCATCCTCCCTCCAAAGTTTCTTATGGTGCGACTAAGAGGGTGTTCAGCTGCTGTAACGGGGGCAAAATTATGGAATACCCTTTCTCCTACTTTGTGTGACAGTGGACGGGACGGCACGTGATTTCTAAAAACAAAAACCTTAAAACCTCGTTCTTCATAAGTAATCTTTCCAACGTGTTTTGTGTCTTTCTGTCCAGTTAGCCGATTTCGCCCTTCCTTTCTTCTTATTTGGAGGTTAAAACGCATTGAAGGTCTTATTTAAGTGTAAGCTGTGCTCTATAAATTGAAATTCAAACCAGACTAGTGGGTACTAGTGCCACTGTAACTTACTGTGAGTGTACATGGATAACTGTGGATGTCTGGCCACTGATTACATTTTACTGGTGGTGTTGGCTTTTGAAATATGGTTCCTGTGCCAGTCATTTGATTGTAGTAGCTAGGTATGCGAGATGGTCCATTTGGCGTGTGACCGTGTATCGAAACATATAGGATGGACCAGGGCATATGATGACTATAGCTGCACCTGACATAAAATGTATTGGGGTGTACGAGACTGTCCTAGGGAATATGAAGCAGCACGTGACAGACAATGATGGCATATAAGGTTGAATCTGGGCATGTTATGGCCGAATCTTGGTATCGAATGACTTGTCCTTGGTATATTAGTGCTGTACCTTGGCATGTGAAACTGCGTTTTCCACACCTTGACATATAGTACGTTGGGCTGCACCTGTTTTAACATTTTTGTAAGTGGTCTTACAAGGCTGTTTTTGAGTCTTTGGTCTAAAGTGTTATTAGCCCTCCTAACATTAGGTAAAAGATTGATGAGATTACAACTATGCTGGGCAGCTTCAAGAGACACTGTTTCTGTACACCTGCTTGTGAAGCTTTAGTGCCCTCCCACCATTAAAGGGCATACAACATTTTGGTTTCTTTTTTTTCTTTTTTTTTTTACTGATACACGAGAATGCTTTACATTGTGTTAATTCAGTTTCCAATAGAGAATACAGCCTGTTTTATATAAAACCCTTTAGAGAAGATTTATTTTTGTTACTTGAGGATTGTGAGGAGCGATGTTCAAAGAACTGTAGATTTCACAAGAACAATATTTTCTTGAAATGAGCATATGACTCTTAAAATACCTTAAAGAATTAGTGTTTTAATGGGAACATGCCTTGTTCCCAAGCCTGATGAAAGCCATTTGTGATGCATGGGATGAGATCAGACCTCTTCCACTGTGCACCTGGGCCTGAATTCATCGCATGCAGAGAGAGGAGCTGTAACCTGTGTCTCCCGCTGACTCTTCAGGGACAAGGCAAGGCATCCGCCAAATGCTTTCTTCGGGTATTTTTTTTAATAGATTCTGGAGCTATGTAGCTCTCCATGGGAGATGTATAGATTATGCAAATATTATATCCCCCGTGGGATGTTAACTTTAAATTGCCACCATGTTTTATTCTCCTTATACAGCTGGGCACAAAAGTTAATCCAGCCATGATTGAATCTCTTCCAGCTGAGTTACATAAGGGAGATGAGCTTTTGGGAAAGCTCTTAAACTCTGAGAGTGACCGGAAAATTGTATTTCACCTTTAGAGATTTGATGGCTGCATTGCCAGGTTTATATCTAGCGCACACTTGTCTCCCTAAAGGCAACATGTACTGTGTTCTTATTGCTTGCATATTGTGATTGGTGTTGGCCACATCTGCAGTAACCTTCCGGTGTACTGCCATTGTAATGCATGATGTTGTATATTTATGTCGCTCGCCAGTCGCGTTGCGTTCAAGACTCTTAAATTAAATCATTGGGTGAGTGACAGACTGGAAATAAACATGCTGTGTGCTTTCAGCGGGTAGCCCCGATGGTAGGCTGCTCCATCAGAGTTGTGGTATTTGCCACGTTTATTTTGCACCTACCCCGGTCCGCCGCGGCTCTTGATCAGCAAATTGAGCGGAGGGAAACAAGCCTTATTATACACACTTCTGGGATTGTCAGCGGGATAGTGATGCGGGGGGGGGGGGGTGTTGGGGCGGCGCCCCAAAAAACTAGCATGCCTGAATTAACACGCAGCGGTTAGCCCTGCGGTAGGCCGCTCCATCCAAGTTGTGGTTTTTTATTGTTTTTAACTGATTTTACTGTTTGAATTGCAATATTTTCCTAATTTGCCTTTTTTTTTTTTGCTCCTTTCCCGGTCCGCGGCGGCTCTTGATCAGCCGATTGTGCGGAGGGAAATGAGCCTTATTATACACACCTCCAAGATTGCCAGCAGCGGGCTAGTCTTGGGAGGGGGGAGGGGGAGCGCCCATATAACTCACATGCCTAAACGGATACGCCAAAGTTGTGCCCGTTTGTGCCCATCCGTGACTGCATTGTGCCATGCGCCCGAACCCCTGACAGTTTTGTAAGGGAAAAGGCCCCATATCTAACTTACTCCAAAGAGCAGCTTTTGAGTTGGCGTCATCAAGGTAACTTATCAGTATGTCTGTCTCCTATTGATTTTAATGAACTCTACTATAATAAGTGCAGTAGTTGTCCCTTGTATCATTTCCAGGTCACCTCCCCGGCTCCTACTTTCAGTTCAGTTCATGCCTCTTTTAATAAATCTCTGCTCTCTTCTTCTAGGGAATTGACTGCTCCTAAAATAACAAATTATTTGGGATTTATTGTCAATGCTAGGTCCCTTATGAAGAATAAAGTTGAGTTTGCGGAATTCATCTTCTCCCATGAGCCAGAGGTTGGGACTTCGTGACTGAGACCTGGGCTAGAGAGTCATCCGGCTGTGACTTGGTATATGCCATCCCCCCAGGATATACCATTACTAAACAGGATAGGATAGACTGAGCAGGGGGAGAGCTGGCAGTTATCCACAAAACTATGTATACATGCCTTATGGAACCTTTTAACACCTAGGCCCTCTGTGAAGCACTATACTTCTCTATAAAAAGTATGCCTACCAATTCATTTGCATGGATTTTTGTCTAAGGACCTACTGGACCTAGATATGTTTTTATTCCAGAGTTTGCATACTTAATAGAACCCTACTTGGGTAAACACAATATCAGACTTCTGGGTGATTTTAATTTCCATTTGTAAAGTCATATTTGTAAGTACTTCTGCCCTTTTGGAGACATGATGACATGCTGTGGACTATCACAATTAATAATGTTACCTACACATGTAGCGGGCCATTTATTGGATGACATGTTCTCTAATGACCCTCTTCTTAAGGTCTCTGAGCTCCTACCCCTTACTTGGTCCTACCATTATGCTGTTCCCTTTTCTCTGTCTTGGCCTAGCACACAGGGGACTGCTAATGGCAGAACTAGTAGAACTTTTGAAAGAAACTGGAAAGGGATTAATAAAGAATCCTTATCCCAGGCTCTGAATAATTGAAGTGTTACAGATTTTGAGGATACTGAACTAATGGGCATAGAGTTCTCCTCTTGGCTTACATTAGCCATTAATATTGTTGCCCCCTTTAAGGAAACCTATCTGCGAAGGAGGACGCCTACCTCCCTGTGGTTCTCAGAGAGACTCAAGATTGTTGAGACAGGCCTGTCGTCGCATAGAACGGGCTTGGCGAAAATGGTGCGATCCTCATGAAAGAGTCAGATATAAGGCTATTTTGGCGGAATATAAAGCCGCTATCAAGGAAGAGAAATTTCTCTATTGTTCCAACAAGCTGGCAGCAGTCAAATCATCCAGAGATCAATTTAAATTAGTTAACTCACTGTCCGCATCCAAAGTGCCTAACAGCATAGAGGGTGCACAGGATTTTTGAAATCGAATGGCAAATTTCTTTCACACTAAAATTCTTAATATTTATAAAGAACTTGACTGCTTTAACTTTGAGTCCCCCACTCCCTCCGAACTGGATATCAATGAAAAGGTAAGTCTATCAGAGACTATGATTTCTAGAGAGAGCCCGGCAGCTCTCCTTCCTTGTTTTACCACTCTCACACTTGAATTGGTGGAGCGTTATTTCCTTAGTATGAAATCAGGCTCCCTTTTTAAACCTTGTCCTCCCAAAATTCTGCAGCTAGGAGCCAACATCATGTCCCACATCTTATAGGAACCTTGAATAAGGCTATTACCTCTGGCTGCTACCCTCAACCTTGGAAAAAAGCTGCTGTCAAGCCTCTTCTTGAAAAGAACAATTTGGACCCTCCGATCTAAAAAAAAAAAAAAAACTACAGACCTATCTCCCTGCTACCTATACCCACAAAATGTTGGAAAAACACCTGAATGCCCAGCTGGTGGAGTATCTGGAACAAACTCATTTGTTGGATGGCTCCCAGTTTGAGTTCAGAAGTAACCATGGGACTGAGACTACATTGGTATCAGCAGTCAACAACATTCGAGCCACGGTGAATATAGGGCAGGCTGTGGCTCTGGTCCTTTTGGATCTGTCCGCAGCCTTTGATGCCATCTCTCCAACACTGCTGGTTGGGCGTTTGCAGGATTTGGGGGTCACAAACTCTGCACTGCAGCTCTTAGCATCATTTATGAGTGATAGGTCTAGGACAGTTGTTGTGGATCAGTTCTGTTCGAATCCATCACTCTGCCTTGTGGGGTTCCTCAGGGCTCTTCATTGAGCCCTACATTATTTAACTTATATGCTTCCCTCTGGCAAAACTTGTAAGGTCCTTTGGGTTTCAGGCTTTGTCCTACGCCGATGACACACAGATACTTGTGTCTATCTAAACTGCATGCAGGAAGTGGCCAGCTGGATGGGAAAAAACTATCTTGGACTTAATGGAGATAAGACAGAGGTCTTGATCTTTGGCAGTCAACCATCCATCTGGACCCATTTGTGGTTGCTACATATGTTGGGTACATTACCCACTCCAACAGATCCTGCAAAGAACCTTTGAGTACTGATTGACAAAAACTTATCATTTGACCTTCAGGTGAACCGGACAGTTTCGACCTGTTTCTGGATGCTCAGGAGTCTTAGGAAAGTGTTTCCTTATATTTCCCTTTCAGCACGTAAGCAAGTGGCATTGGTACCAATCCAGGTTAAACTACTGTAATGCGCTCTACCTGGACACTAGCAAATCAGTTATAGCCAAACTGCAGTTGGTCCAAATGGCGGTGGCAAGACTGATTCTTGATGTTTCTCATTCAGTTTTGGCAGGGATTCGGAAGCTCCACTGGCATCTGTGAACAAACGTATTACAAGGGGTGGCTCCTCCATTTGAGCGGAGGGGCGTCGCCCCACAAGCCGAAAAATAAAATGGTAATACATTTTATTTCCATTTTATTTTTCAGCAACCTGTCCTAAACGGAGTGTCAGGATGGGGCGGGCCATTGCTGCTGAGTGGCAGCAGGGAGCTGTGTGCTAAAGTTTAAAATGCGCATGTCTCTTTGGCCGACCGTCTTGTGACAACCAGCCAGACATGCACATTTCAAAACACTCTAACCCAGCTGTCTTAGACATCTGGGTTTGAGAAAGCACAGGCCTCCAGTGCTCCTGAGAGTGCAGAGTGAGGCCGCTCCCTCCAATCCTGGCACTTCTCTCATGCTGGTGAGACCAGCACCAGGTTTGGTTAGGGGAGCTGGCTGGGTCACGTGTTGAAGTCTGCCTCGAGGAGAGAAGACCCGAGCGAGGAGGACGTCGCGCAGCAAGCCAGCAAGTTAAGTCTATTTTATTTATTTTTTTGTGCCCCCGTTCCACCACCCTTGGTACATGCCAGCTACCGCTGTGTATTACCTTCAAAGCTTTATGTATTGTTCACAAGGTACTGCATAACATTGGGCCTGCAGGAATAAAAAATATGTTTCAATGGCTTATTCCCTGCGGACCGCTTCGATCTTCAAGTCAAAATCTCTAAATCATTCCTAAGTACCGAAAAGCAAAGTGGGGAGGTAGACCCTTTTTGGTGGCCGCATCCAAATTTTGAAACTCCCTTTCTCGCTCCATCTCCTGTCTCCAGGCTCATACGCTAATCCGTAACGCCTTAAAAACCTGGCTTTTTACTCTTTAACAGATCTCCAGGGCTTATGCTCTTGGAATTCTTTTTCCACTTTCCCCTTCCTCCTTAAGACTAACTAGCAGTTGACGCCTTCTGGCATTTGTTTGCGCTCTACAAATCTTTTTCATTCCAAGTAAGCACTGGAAGAAACGCATGCCTAATGAGGCACAGTTAAAGCATGCTCTATATTTCAACTGTCTAATGCTAGCAACAGCAAATTGCCACTGCTTCCATTACATATTCGGTGCAAAAAACATCAGTTTGCTGCATCTTGCTTCACCCCTCTTAGTTCAGGCATCTGGGGTTCTTTCCCCAACCCACAGGGCAGTAGCAGTATCTCTTCTGCTGCAGTTTACAGCACCCAGGCTAGGTTGATTGATGATACATGTGCTCACGTGGCACTCTGACATCATTAAGGCCTTGGGGGTCACTGAACCAATCCCGCTCATGTGGCAGAAGAGTAGGGTAAAATATATTGGGGTAAAGAATAAATATTTGATGTTTTTCTTTTTCTGGGCAGCAATCTTGAGAAGGAATCTTCCAGTAGACCCCATGGATAGTTCGGGGAAGGGTACTAACTCCCTCCATCCCTCCTTCACAGTGTTTCCATATGCACCTATTACCATTCATCCCTTTTTTCAAAGTTTGGCCAGCTGGAAAGGACGTGACCTCCTGGTTCAATATCCAGCAGCGGTACTAGAAAAGGAAAGATTCCATATCTTCTTTTGCTCACAAGTGAGCCAAAAGAAACCCTTAGCTCCCAGGGCTGTCTACATACTCATGTATTTCTTCAAGACTACACAGTAAAGACCTCGCTGGGTGCTCCAGAAGCACAACCCACTGTCTATAGCTCAGTAAATTAAGTGCATCAATGTTGGAACAAGCAGGATGCAGGCTTAAATCTCAGGAAATCTGGTTCGTGATTTCATGCTTCTAAGGTTTAGATGAGTGTCCTTAAGCAAGGTAATAGTAACACCTGTTATCTTCAAGCACCACTTGAAATGTTATTTTTTTTTAAGTATCATTATCACCACACATCATTTGTGGTCTATTAAACCATAACCCATTCTATTCCCTGTTATTTATTGGTTTAATCCTCGTTAGAGAGCCTCTTTCCAGAACCCACTCCGATCCAAACTATTCAGTAGCACATTTGTAAAGAAAAATGCTCACTTTCAGTTCTGACATACGCCTGATGAGTAGCATGATTCTGAACTTGTAATTAACAGCTGCTCTGCTGTGGCAGGTCCAACACACATAGCTAGCTATATATTCTTTCATGTTTCTTAGTGTTCGAAATAATTATTACTCTTACCTGTATGTTGTTTCTTGATCTTGAAAGGAACGAATGCCTCAATCGGCCCTGCCAGGATCGAAACCTGTGACTGTCAGTGCATTGAATAATAATAATTGTATTGTTTTGCAATATTTATATAGCACTTTTACTATGTGGGGGGCTGAAGCGCTTGCCTACACGGGTAGCATGTTATATGGTATAGGGTGTGTAGTTGGAAGGATGTTGTCTTTGTTTTGATCCTATGTGAGGAGTGTTTCTATGTTGTGCATGATGACCTCCGAGGTGCAGTTATCATGTAATGAGACAGAGCGCTTAGCAGTGTGATGGATGAAAAAGTGTGAGAGATAGGCGCACAGTTTGAGTTTCAGTAAGCTGGCAGCTTTGAGCAGCTCTACAAGTCCCTTATGGTATTTTCTTATTTTCATAGAAAGTTACTGCACTGTGTTGCCCATTCTGAGATATCCTGTTTAAAGTTTATGGTCCGGAGCAGGCATAGGTTGGAGGGAGACAGTAAGAAAAGCCATGCCATATTTGATTGCCATTGTGAAATGTCAAAAGCAGTCACAGAATGTAGCTAGTTGGGACCCGCAGTGTTGGACTAAATGAAAGCCCTTCATTGGCCAGCATCATATAGCAGATCTCTTCAGATATTCCATGCGTGTTCGGTTGCTTTAATGATGTGGACTCGTACAGTACTGGGCGATTAACATCACCCATAGCAGTTTTGTCTTGTGCGAGTGTCAAGCAGTATAATGAAGTTATTATGCAGTCTGTATGAACTACAATCAACTGTCCAACTGCTGAGTTTTCTGGAATTAGTATTAGAATGAGGCAAGAAGGTTATATATTGTATTATAACTGCATTTATATAGCGCTTTCAACCCCTGAACAGGTATTGTAGCACTAATGACGTTGAACGAAACCTATGCTCTAAGGTCCCTCTGAAATGGCAAAGGAAGTTTTACATTATGCTAGTGCCGTGGCTACAATTTTTGTCCATGGGAAGCTCAAGATTTAGGGAAGGAAGGTTAGCATCCATTTTTTGAAAGTAGACATCCAGTGAGGGGTGAAAATCGAGAGAATGTCCTCTCATTCTGCCGCACCACTATTCTTGTCAGTCACTATAATATTCCATACGATTGCGTTCACACAGTTCACTAGGACATGAGAAGACTGCTGTCATGTGATTCATGAAAATATGTGATCCACATTCAGACAGGGATTTGTTCATGGTTTATCGGCACAGAGAGCACTGCTCTCAGAGAAACCTAGCATCAAACGTTTCTTAAAATAATAGACCCTGAAAATCCAGGGTGCCAAAAACCATGTCAATCCTGCAATGATTCCATTACTATGAACAGCTGGAAGGAGAAACGATATCGACAATACATTCATTTTAACTGTCAACACTACATAATAAGCTACTGCGAGTAGTATAGTATGTCTGAGATCTACCAATCAAAATGATGACAGGCATGCATTGTTTACCTTCACCCAATCTTAAAAACTCAACATTCTTGCTTATCTGCCAACATTTTGGAGATAGAAAATAAAGGTATACTTTCATTTCATGTTCGGTAAATGACATTTCTTCCATATGTGTGTGAGTGATCAGACTTGTTAGCAGGTAGGTTGATTTTTTTTTTTCCCCGCTATCCCCGTCAATACCCAATAAGAAGAGTTTTAAGAAGATGATTGAAGTTCACATATGGTTTTTCAGGGCATCTGATTGAAACACCATTAACTTTGTGAAACTTACCTATGACAAATAGACATCTTTGTTGTGCTACCTATCACCCATACTGACATGTTTACATTTTCATTCTTCAGTATTTGGCTAAACCGTAAATGGTGTACTTCAATTTGCAGAGACGACTTAACAGCTTTAAAATTAAAAACAAATAAATTGTGTTTGACTTGATGATTTCAGTCCCAGCAACAAAATTCACTTTTAGGTTTCTCCTACAGTCAGCTTTTAGCTGTGTGTTGTCGAGGACTTATTGTGACCAATACCAATATTTACCGTGGGCTTTGGGTCAGCCCATTGCTAACCATTGTTTGGCTTCTAGTCAGTCTCTTTTGCTTTCTTCGAAATTCGATGGCATTCCTTCCTTGGGGCCTAACTTCTTCACTATCCTTTCAATTAGAGGACTTGTATCCTTCCAGTGCTTACTTTAGAACCGGGGAACTACTTTTTTTCTTTTTATTTCAGCACTCCATGGGAGTGCATGTTTTTTTTGCTCTCAACTTCGTGTGCTACATGCCTTTTCACACACGTTGTTCTACAACTGCCCCTATCCAGTTCCTCTTTTGCTTTCCCCCATGCCTCCGCATCCGACTTTTTTATTTTTATTTGATTTTTAAACCCATCTCTCTCCCCCATGCTCCTTTTTTGCTCCCTAGCCCCACTTTCACCTGTCGCTACTCTATTGCTTTCTCTCCCCCCACAGTTGCGTTTCTTTTTTTTCTTTCTTTTTTGTAAGGGCTGGTAGCTCCAATTTGATACAGGGCTGCTCCTTTTTTCGTAAATGTGCTTTTGCACATTTTTATTTACCATCATGAAAAGGCAAAATTTGAAGTTAAAAAGAAAAAAAGGCTGCTGCGCGATGAATGAATGGGGGGGGGGGGTTTATAAAGCTCACAGCTGCTCAACGAGTGTCCCAGCGCTAAGTGATGATGCTTATGTGTGCATGCTTGATGACACATATGTACATATTTATCAAGCTGTGGTTGGTTGTTTTTGTGATTGCTGATGTTGTTCTGCATCAGCGAATGAGCATTTCTTTCTTTTTACTGCTGTGGAACAGCATTGGCAAAAGCGGAAGTTCAGATAGCGCCACTAAAAGGCGAGATCCATTGGCTTGGTCAATGCATGTGAAGCTTTCACTACAAAGCGACATTAGCCAAGTTTTTTTTACTATTTAATTCTGTTACTGGCACATTTGTTGCACAAGTTATTTATCAACTGCATCAGAGCTGAAGTGCACATGATAATGTCAAAAGCATGTCATTCACAAATACTTTGACGTGTTCTATATAATTACTACCAATGTTAATACTGTATAGAATGATGCATGGTTAAATGGAAGCTGTGAGGTGGGTTAGAAAGCTAGATCAATCAATATGCTTAAAGTAAAACAGTCTCTTTTTATCCTCCAGTATGTTATAATTGCGCCCGACATCAGTCCATAAGCGCCAGCATTCCATTTTGCTTCCTAATGCGCTCTGCTTTGAACACAAGCCTCAGCTGCTTGAATGTGACTCTGTTTTTGGTAGAAAGCCATCATTGATGACAGTTTCATGAAGTGAAAGAATTCTTATAAAGAGAGTACAAAGTTTTGATCGAAAGGTTTATGAGCATGTCAAGTGGGGGTGAAGGAATATTGGGAAAGGCCTTTAGTAGACTGACAGTAGTCCTGTTCGCTGAGCCCTAGTGAGTTGATGAGTGTTTTGGCTGTATTGAATAGAATATTTGATTGGATCTTTTTTTTAAATTTTTTATTAAACAACTTTATTTGAAGGGTTTTAAATGGTATCGGGGTAATATTTCATTGAATTCATTAATTTTGCAGTATTATCAGTATTGATACATTAGTTTCAGCGTAGATTAACACTATGATAGTTTGCATTGTATTACATGCACCTCGTAAAATTAACACCTTTTAAAGAGTGTCTACAACGTAATCGCTTTCTTCATCTCTTAAATTCAGTCCAAATAAATCAGCTCTTCGGATCGTGGCTGACGTGAGAAATACCTTCCACCCCTAGATGTCACTCCTAATGTAGGTTTTAAAAGGGCACCGGGTGTTCTCCCTCAACGACTGAGTTTTCCATGTCATAAATGTGCCATACTTTTGTCCACCATAAAGTATCGGGTGAGGAGTCATGTGTGTAATTATTAGCTTTGCCGCTAACAAAATATGTGTAATCATAGCCCTGAATGAAGTGGTTAATGGATATATACTAATTTCCCCTGAGTCGGCTAGTAGAATTATGATGGGTTTAAGGGGAAATCAGCGCAATCAATTTGATTTGTAGGAGGATCTCTTTCCATTAGTTTTAGGTGTGGTTGTATGTCCACCATACATGAATGTTCCTGCCCTCATCTCCACAACCTGCCCCCAACCCTCCACCTCCCCCCCCCAGCCCACCCAAGCATCGCTCTGAGCCTGGTAGGATTGAAGTATCATCTAGTAATGATCTTGTAAACACCGTCTATGTACTGAGAACATATTGATGACTTTGTGGCCTTTACCCAAATATAATTCCCAGGCGCTTTGGAAATTTTGTTTTCCAAATATTATCCCATGTCAACAAATGTGTGTTTCTTGATGTTCCTCACGTCATTAATTTGAGAATACAACCAAGAAGTCCCTTTTTCTGAGACTTTGTGAGAGTAAAAATTCTAGTGATGTTTTTCTCGACTAATCTATTTTTATAGAACATTGATTTAGCTGATGTATCACTAGCATAAGTCTGAAGTCATCTGCTCTAATTAAGCCAAATTTGTTTTTAAAACCTGGATCAGTAATACCAGGAGGAATATCTGTATCACATACCATTGGTATCAAAGAAGAGGGGTACGTTGTGGCCCCTTTTCCCTTGTCAGCTTATCCCAGTTTTCCATCACTATGATTGCTGAAAGTAGGGGAGAGCAGGGTCTTCTGATGATTTCTATTCGTGCATTAAGAGGAGTTGTAAGCGTAGACTGTAAAAATGAATCCCATGCTTTGGCCAAGGTGCTGTTCCAGTGTAACCGGGTGAACTGTGCTACATATATATATTCGACCATCTCCCATGGGACATGTCCAAAGATTTCCAAATTACGGCTGTGACGAAGGGCAAAGGTTGAACATTTAACTATCAGCGAACAACACTGTCCAAAGCTCCAATGAGCACTTACATCGAGCAGGACTGGAGGTGAGAGAGACGTGAATAACTTACCATGTGGGTGCACAGGAAAAACTAACATCCCAATGTATGTCTGAACCTATAGAAGGTGTCACAGTCCATTTTTCATCTAACAGAATTGATAATAACTGACCACCTGGGTGTTACCATCTGGGACCATATGCAAACTAATACAACAACATGGCTGCTATCAGTAAAGTATACACTTAGGATGCCGGTAGTCCTTTCTCACCTACCAGCATTTCATCATCCAATGGGATTGCATCATTCTATTTAAAAATAAAAAATAAAATATATATATATATATATATTTATTTACACCTGCAAACCTCGTGACGGGTGCTTCCATGTTAGCGAGGGTAGGGTCTCGCTTGTTACACCACAACTACTTCAAGAAAAATACAGAGCACTACCGGATTATCAGGTAATTATTTAGCAACAGCAAACACGTTTCGGCATAATTGCCTTCCTCCGTGCTGAAACATGCTAACCAAATAATACTGAGTCTTTGGTTGGTTTAAAACACCACACGCCTATCCTCATTGGTTGGTTCTTAGCCAATGGGGTGACTGCAAAGTTCGTACCAATTTAACCTCGGCCGTAATGCAATCCTGACACTGCAATCTCTGTTCACGATCACCTAATGACCCAAATGACACCTCTCTCCCTAATGGACTTATCAGGCACAGTGCCTCATGGACATTGTAGGACATGATGTTGTTTCCACAGTCCAATAAAGTCTCCCTGCTTTGGGGACAACCAAGTCTCAATGTCTCTGTATACCCTTCTCCACGGCCGCTGGATGTAATACAGAATGTCCCCGCAGGCGTCTGTCTGATGGCTGGACGTCCATGAATTTGAATAATTCACGATCTTCATTGGTTGATGGGAAAATCCCTCTTTGGCGGTTCAGAAGCATGGTAATTAAATCCATTCATCACAGTCCCACCTGCAAACCTCTGAGAATATATATGAATAAATATATATATATATATATATATCTATCAAGCATTTGAAAATGGTATGTCTAGAAATTCTTTGAATGTTCCCTCCCCATATAAAGGAAAGCAGTTTATTTTGTATCTGCTGGGCAATTTAAGGAAATTAAATGGAATAGTCTTTGCGACATATGGGAGACTTGGAAGGAAGTTAATTTTCATAATTATTACCTCAGCTCTTCCCCACCTGTAAAAGCCATTGTATAGGACATCTAGTAATGGGGTATTCTGTACTAGTATAGCTGGGTTATGGAAGAAGTGAAGAGCATTCCCTGTGCAGCCTGAGCCCTTGTTCATTAGTGGTATTTTGCATGTTACTGGGGTCTGAGACTACTAGACCTTGAGATTTGGAATAATTAATTTTAGAGGCGGAGAGTGCAATAGAAGTCTAGTTCTTCAAGAAGGGCAGGGAACGATCTTTCTGGGTCCGTTTGGTAACGTAAAGCATAATCTGCAAATAGCACTAATTCATGAAGTTTGGTCCTTGTTTGAATTTCTGTGATTATTGGAAGGTCAGGACTTATTTGATTAGGGGCTCCATTGCTAATATCAAAACTAGAGGGGCTAGCGGTCTGCCCTGTCTTATATCTCTGATTAGGGGTATTCAACCTCAAAGCTCCCCATTTATTTAAATTTTCTCTGAGGGAGATTTGAAATTCGCCAACAATGAGGGTCAGCATGTTAAGAAAAAAATCTGGTTGTGAGCGAGGTTTTGGATAGATATTTCTAATAGATTGTATCAGATGCCTTCTGTGCATCAAGCGAGAGAAGGATCATTCATGCATTAATGCTAGTTCAGGAAGGTCCATCGCCAACTGAGTATTGTTACTTGTCTGTTGCTTCGCTACGAACCCTGATTGAAGAGGAGTGCTATTTAGAGAGTGTTTTCACATCAGCATCTAATAATGCAGTGTTCCAATATGAACCACGCTTTGTCAGGTTCCTTGATTAATGTAATGGAGTTAGACGTTGAATTTGTAACTGTTTTAGAGATCAGGAAGTAATTACAGGCTTTGAATAGTGACTCCCTTAGGATCACCTGGTAGTCTTTAAAAAAGGAGTAGTAAACCCATCTGACCCGGGAGGTTTGTTTTGGGTCAAATTCTTAATTATTTCTCTAGTTTCTTCTGTCAATAAAGGCTCTTCAGGTATTGTAGGGTCAAGGACAGATATGGGGGTGAGTGGGCTTAAAATCTGTACGCTAAATGTCTTGTATTTGTCTACTTAAGTTTTGGTCTTGAAAAAGTGAGTAACGTGCTATAAATTATTCTAGTATTTCTAATGGTGTTTCAAGTCTGTTACTGAATTCAGTAGTTATCATACGAACCTGGTTTCTAGTTTAATTTTGTTTGTTTGTATGATATCAGACGATCAGCCTTTAACCTCTTTTTTCATAGTATTTCTGAATTCTAAATAATAACTTTCTAGTGGCATTTTTCTTAATTGTTCCAATGCTCCTCAATCTATTCTTATTCTCTGTATGTTCTCTGTGAACGGTCCCTGTTTATGCTATTTTTCTATCTGTAACAATTTAGTTTCTATTTCTTCTTTCTTCACTAATGTAAACATGGTTGTGCCTGCAATCAAAACTCATTTATCACTGCTTGTGCATCCCCTATCTTCTCCCATACTACCTTTTCATTGCCATTCTTCGTGAAATAATGTTTTGAGCAATTCTTACATTGAGGCTGTTAGAGCCTAGTTTTCAAAGGCTATTTCATTAACGAATCGCAGTATAGGTCTGCCTAGTTGTTTCTGACAATAGTGTAACTTGTCCCACAATGTGTGGGTGCCAATTGAAGTTGGCAGTATCGAGGCACAGTAAATGATTCTAGTGTTGACAGTTAAAAAGTAGGTTTAGTTGCTCTCTCCTGGGAGTTTTCCAAGTATCCTGTAGATTAATAAATCCTTTTAATTAAGAATTGAGGTGTTTGCGGTATGTTATTTTTTTACTACGACCTGTCATCCATTGAATTGAATTGAAGCCTCCCTTTAATATCTCACCTTTGAAAAATCCGCCATAATTAGAAGTAGGTTGGTATAAAATTCCTCCCTTCCCTCGCTTGGCCCATATATTCAGAATAAGGTTACAATAGTTGGCCTGTTGTTCCTCTTCTTCCCACCCACCTTCAGGTTTTGTCTTTGCATTGCGAATCTAGTTTGAAAGGGATGTGTCTCCTGATCAGAAATGCTGCCCCTTTGGTTTTCTGTGGGCTCATAGCATGATATTGTGGCAGGAACCAATTTGAGATTAGTCTATGGGAGTCAGTTGCCAATCAATGAGTGTCCTAAAATAATATTTACCTCCATTTGTTGTAAAGCAAGTTAGAAGTGATTTACCCTTCATAGGAGAGTTCATCTCTTGAACATTTAAAAGTTTTTTTGTGAAAGGTGTCATGGCAGAAGATAGTGAAATGGATAGTATCTAAGTCTTTGGAACTTAATTTCTTTTGGAATGCGGGTGTGGTTTTTTTCATGTTGTCTTGAAGTGGCGATTCTTCAATACCCTTCCCTGTATTTTCCCTTTGGGTGATGGGATCCTGCATTTGCTTCTGTGTGCTGTAGTTCCCTTGTAACTTAAACAACTTTACAATAAATAAAATCTCAAACAAAAGCCTAAGTTTATTAATTGCAATACATAAATTCACTTCCTAGTACTGAAGGACAACCCAGCAGTATAGAACTCCTGGTGTGTGTGAGAGTCAGAAAATACCTTGATCTCTGGGCTGCCCACCCTCCTGCCGGAGCAAACATGAAAGCCAATATGTTGGCCTTTCCAATATCATAATGTCATATGACAACCCATTAGCTTGTTCTTGTAAGAAATAGAATATCTGTTGACTCTGACTGTTAAATACCTCTTTGAAAGAGCACAAAAAGGAATATATTTAGCTTCATTGTTTTTTTATGGTAGAGCTTACTCTTTGTCTTATGAAGCTTCACGTAGACTGTGTTCCTTCTTCTGTCTCAGGTGTCAGTTCTTTTTAGAGGGTTATCTCATTCACTCTCCTCTCCTGTCTTGTTTTTGTGGCTCCTGGTTTGTTCTTTGTTTATTGGATTATAGCTCTGATACATTTATATTGGCTCTCGCTTTCTCCAGTGTTCTGACTAATTGTTGCTTGTTACAAGAAGGAACGATAAAAAAGTAAAGCCCCACCATTAGATAATTTCTCTTGTTGTAAGTATGTAGTTCTTTAATACTTCTCCTTTTGGTCGAGGTTGCAGATGAGGTATCTTGGAACATTGAAATTGCATCCCCTCTGAACTCTATGGTGCCCATTTTAAAGTAATGAAGTCTTGTCAAGACACTGGGTTTTTACGAGTTTGATAAACTGAATACACTCTGTGTATTTAGTCAGGTTTCACCAAACGGTCTTCTGAGGTTTGCAGAATGCGTTGAAACAAATCCTCAATATATATTTCAAGTTCTTTATTTGTGATCATTTGGCTTAGTCCTCTGATCCTCAAGAAGTTCCGCCTCAAGCTGTTTTTGCCATCTTCAACTTTTTTAATAAGAAAACGTTTATTTGTTTTTAAGTACAATGGAGAAACTCTTACAAGACAACAATACCTTAACATACTCTGCATGTAATTTTAAGTTGCTTTCAACAGTAGTCCAGCGACTGCAATTATATGATTGCAATTATATTATTGCTGTTAGTAGTAAGCCCACCATTTTTTACATATTTTGTCGTATTTGCGGGGGCAGCCTTTAGCTGTATAGATTGTCTCCTCTTGCTTCGCGCACCAGTTGATGCCTCTCTTCCATTGTACGATGGAGGGAGCTCCACGGGCTCTTCAGTGTATTGGCTATCAGTGTGCTGAGACCCACCAACACCCTGTCTCCCCGTTTTCCTCCCAAAGCATCCAGGATACCCAGTAGGGCAATTCTAGGATTAATCTCATGTGTCCCCACCACTTCAGACAGGGAAGTGATTATGCATTACCAGTAACTTTGTATAATCAGACAGGCACAGGCCATGTGATAAAAATCCCCTTGAGGCTTGTGGCATCTAAAGCATCTGGATGAGGGGAGCGTGTTGCCTTAGATAGTGTGTAGCTTAAGTTAGGCCTGGTGTAAGTATTTAAATTGAATGCGCCTGAGGTGCGAGGAGATTGCCAAGGTACAGGGAGCCTTGCAGGCATCTCGCCAATCTCTGTCCTCTGTGGAGCCCACCCATTCCTCTGATTTAACTTTCAGAGGTCCTGTCTGGTCAGGAGAGTGTGAGACCAGAGTCCGGTATATTTGAGAGACCCCTGTCACCAGGGGACCCATAAGTACTCGTGCCTCCAAAGGGCTGTAATCGGGGACGTTGCTGAGAACCTCCCGGTAATCCGTGAGGATGTACCTGAGTTCTTAGTAACAAAAGAAATGAGACTTAGGCAAGTGGAGAGCGGATTGTAGGTCCTGAAAAGATTGAATGTGGTCTCCATGCCAGACATTTCCCAGTTGCGAAGCTCCAATTCGGTCCAACCTCCGGAATCTCTCTAGGCGTGTCAGTCGGTCCAGCCATCGGCCTGTCCACAGGAGAATCTCCAGTTTCCAACTATGATCCAACCCAGTCCATCGCAGCGCTGTTCTCCATGCACGAACCACTACCTTGGTTGGCTCCCGGAGAGACTCTGGAATGGGCGTGCCATATAGGAGGCCTGTGATGTTGTCCAGTCCCACTAGTGCTATTTCCCCCCCAACATGTCGGGTATTCCCATCTTCCATATACCCAGTTATTCCCTACTAACTGTTTCGTCACTCAGTAGTAGAGACGAATATCAGCCATCGCAAGTCCACCATCATAGGTGCTGCGAGCGCAGTTATCGAATGCGAATCTAGGGGGTCTGTTTGCCCAGAGAAAGTGGCCAGTGGACGCTGCCAGAGTATCAAACCAGGTTTGTGAGATAAGGAGGTGGAAATTTTGGAGCACATAGAGCTTCCTGGGGGAATGTCATCATTTTAAATGAGGCGATCCTGCCCATCAAATTAAGGGTCAGTTTGCTCCATCTGGTCATGTCCTTGTGGGTTCTGATAAGGAGGAGGTGAAGATCAAGTTCCAGATGAGCTCCGGCACCCAGGACATGTGCACCCCTAAGTAGAGAAAATGAGACGGCGTACGGGAATGCCTCCTTGTGGTCTCCCCTCAGGGGGACCGGGAGGGATTATGCCCAGTTATCCGGCAGGCCTGAGGCCGACCTGAGGCCATCCAGGATACGAATCAGACAGGGGCCCGTCATAGCATGTTGCGACAGAAACAGTCATCCACATACAGTTTAATCCTGTCCTCTGTCGCTAGTCCCCAGTCAAAGCACCACACCTGTGCGTCACAGAGTATCCAGCCTCCCAGGGGCTTTATAGCTAGAGAAAATGGGAAGGGAACAGCCTTGTCTGGTGCCCCTATGGATGGGAAATTTAGGGGACAGTGCCACATTCATCCTCACCTGCACCTGAGGGGTTGCATATAGGACTCGGATATATGCTTTGTAGCGCGGGCCCAAACCCATTTTGAGCAGTACTTCCTCTAGGAACGACTGGTTCAGCATGTAAAAAGCTTTTTTCGAAATTGATTAAACATTAGTGCTGTGAGGCTGTGCAGGGATCGGAAGGGAGCCAGAACTAGGTGGACTCTCCAAATGCAGTGCCTCATGCTGTAGTGTAGGTATAATCCACATTGATCTGGATGGACCAGGCAGTTCAGGACCAGCAGAAGGCGGTTGGCCAGTACTTTAGCATAGCGTTTGTCCTCTGTATTAATAAGGGATATCGGATGGTAGGAGGCACACCGGTCCGGAGGGCCGCCGGGTCTTATTCAGACTGCCACCGTTGCAGGGCCCACCTCTGGTGGTAAGCATCCCACAGAGACCGCCTCCTCTAACATTTTTAGGATAGGCAAGAGGATTCTTGTGCGGAGTCTGCTGTAGTATTCCACTGGGAATCCATCAGGCCCGGTGGTCTTGCCTGAGTTAAAGTTGGAGAGTGCCTCACCTATTTCTTCCAGTGTGAGTGGTTGCTCCAGCTCCTCTCTCTGTCGTGGTTAGCTTGGAAAGTGGTATATCTGCTTCTAGCGGAGATTCTGATTCGCATTCCGGACGGGTGTATTCGACGTAGAGGGTCGCATAATAGTGTGCAAATGCTGAGGCGACCCCAGTGGAAATCTCCGCCACTGTACCGGATCCACTGACTACACGAGGTATCACCCGAGTTTCCAAGTCTTTGTTGGCTATCCAGTAAAGAAGCTTGACTGACTTGTTGCCCCATTCATAAACGCGTATGGTGGAGGCCTCCTAGCAAGCCCAGGCTTCCTCCAAACAGAATTGTCTCAGTGAGGCCCTGTCGAGGGTCAGTCGGTAAATATACAAGCGGGCAATCCCCTACATAGTTGCCATACAGGTTCCCCAGAGCACCCCAGGTGAATCTACGGATCCTTTTTTGGTATATAGGAACGCCTGCTGCTTTTCATCATTCAGGTAGGAAGTATTGGCTCGTCTGTTAGAAACTAAGGGTTGAGTTGTTATATGAGCCTATTGCCAGAGTATGTGAGGCCGAAATATGCTGTTACCGGGTCATGGTCCGATATCCCGTGGGGCACTATGTGAGAGGCAGTTGTATGCTTAAGGTCTAATTGCAGTAAGTGATCAATGCGGGATAGCGAACAGTGCACTGCCGAGATGTGCGTGTATCCTTTAGTCTCGAGATTCCACAATCTCCACACGTCAAATACTCCTAATCCATTTGCCTAGTCCTCAAGTCCCCCTCACGTCCTCTGTGTCACCTCCGGTCGGTCTCTGGGAGTCTCGGTCAGCCATAACATTAAAGTCTCCTCCCACTATTGTCACCCCATTTAGTAAGGTCACATTGGAAAACACCAAGGGTTGAGTTTTATGAAGTATGGCTACCCCTATTGAGCCCCTAGTGTATCCTGTGTGGAACACCCTGTCATACCCTTGGGGGGCCAAGACTGGGCAGGTGGTGTCCTAGAGATGTGTTTCTTGCAGCATGAGAATCACTGGGTGGTGCTGGTGTGTGAATTGTACCACTGCCCCCCTCCTAATGCAGTCCAACAGCCCCTGGAAATTCCGTGTCATGACCGTGAAGGAGTGCACAACGATATATATAGATAAACAGGAGGTGGCCCGGGGGACTGCATAATCAATCAATCAGGGGGTTTATAGAGCGCCCTACTCACCCGTGAGGGTCTCAAGGCGCTGGGGGGGGGAGGCAGCTCCGGCTCAGTCGAAGAGAAAGGTCTTAAGGTCCTTCCTGAAAATGTGCAGGTTCGGGGAGCTCGTTCCAGGTCTTGGCTGTGATGTAGGAGAAGGCCCTTCCTCCTGCTCTGCTTCTGCGAATGCGGGGGGTCTCTGCTAGGGCGAGGTCGGCGGATCGGAGATTTCTTTTGGGTGCGTGGAAACAGACTCTATCGTTGAGGTATTTGGGTCCGATGTTGTGGAGGGCTTTGTAGGTGTGGGTGAGCAGCTTGAAGGTTATTCTCTTCTCGACGGGGAGCCAGTGTAGGTCTCGAAGGTGTTGAGTCATGCGTTCGTGCCGTGGGGTCCCGAGGACGAGTCTGGCCGCGGCATTCTGGATGGTTTGGAGCTTGTGTAGAAGGGTCCTGTTGATGCCGGCGTAGAGGGCGTTTCCGTAGTCCAGTCTGCTGGTTATGAGTGCATGGGTGACGGTTTTTCTGTGTTCGGGGGGATCCATTTGAAGGTCTTACGGAGGTCCCTTGATATCAATGGGAACATAGTGCAAAAGCTTGTGGGACATACAGTGTGGACATATGGGGTGCAAGTGTGTTGCCAAGACTGGTAAACTTTCCAGTTTGAAGAAAACATCCATATTAGTAATACAAACCCCATCCCCCCAACTCTCGCTCTCCCCGGAAGAAGCATCGGTCACCCAAATTCCCCAACTTAGAACAGAAAAATTAAACTAGGTATATGAGTCGTGAGAGTGAGGGTCCTTTCACCGGTTCCACTTGAGCACTGCTATGATGGAGCAATTTATGTAGAACGCAGTGGTGCTGGTGTGCATGTGTATAGCGTATTACCACATCCAGGAGTGGGGTTCTTTATTGTCCTAAGTCTATGGTTTGGCATGTGGTCATGGCGCAGTGCCGTCTCCAATCCGGGGTATCCCCTGGTTCTGGGGTCCTGCAGTCTTGCTCTGTTGAGTATGGTCATCTTCAGACTCCGTAAATGCCGCTACATCACGTGGGCCTTGCTTATGTCGCTTGGATCGTTTCTGAGACCTAACTTGGGCTGGGTCACTCAATCCGTCCCACAGAAGTCGCAGGTTTGGTGTAATGCGACCGGAGAATATGATTCAGTGCCAGGAGGCGTTGTTCCGTAAGCCAGGTCCATGCCTCCTCCGGGGTGTCAAAGAAGTATTACTTGGACTCATGGATCACCTGGAGCCTTGCTGTATAGAGGAGCATGTATTGCAGGTTCATGGATAGGAGTTTCTGCTTAACTTGGTCGTAGGATTTCCGTTGTGTTTGGACATGGCAAGTGTAGTCTGGGAAAATCATGATGCGGCCCGATTGATGACCTTTCGCCCGTGCTCCTCTCAGGATGGCATCTCTGTCCCTATAGTTCGAGAATTTGGCTATCGAGGCGGGGTGGAGCTCTAGGCGGGAGCTTAACTACAGCAATCTCTGGGCCCTCTCGATTTTAAAGCAGTAAGACGGGGGGTCTACACCATGCCCGAGTCCGGGGGGGGGGGAGGGGGAAGCACTTTCTAAATAGCTGGCGGGGCACTATGATGGGGACACACCAGCACCCAGGAAGGTAGTCTATCAAGGGAGCCGGGATGGAGCTCCAAAAGGCACGTCCGCCATCTTGTTCGTCTTGACCCCGCCTCCGACATCTTCAACTTTAAATCCTTGCAATGCTCTCTAGCTGCCAATACGTCTTGTCCATTCGATTGATGTACTAGAGCGTTTTCTACTTAGCCAGTTCTGTTTTTGGCTTTTTCATTTGAGTGGTCTAAAGTTGAGAAAGCATTTGTAAAATCCTGTCTTATGCCTGACATGTCTTTTAAATTCGTCTAGCAAGAGCTGTTTTTTCTTGTCAGTGGTGCATTAGGGTGTCCAAGGTCTGGGGCATCTCCTTTGTTTGAATGCCCTGCTTGGTGTGGTTCTGTAGGGCTTGCTTTATCTCTCTTTGGCGGTCACCCTTATAACAGACACAAATATAGATGTCTTGATTTTGCCTGTCGGTGGTTTATGCTTAAGTAGTTGTTTCTGTTCCCAGGGATATAAGGTTTGTCTTCTGCCAGCTCATTTGCCCTAATCTGGTGTCTGTGGAGGGCTGTGTTGTGTCATCCCTGCCAATTTTGGAGGCCTTCATGCTGAAGCCCCTGTGATTTAATAGGCCTAGATTATCAGAAAGAGTTTAGCCTTGGCAATGCTCCATGTTTGTGAAATTGACAGGCAGTGCTTTCATTCATTTTGACCTGTTTCATATCCCGAGCATGGCCAATATGCATTTTTGTGGGATGATGGGGTGGTGTACACTGAGCTTCAATTTTGCTTGACGCTGGCCTATTAATAAATCTGGCAGTTTGCTTTCAACAGGTTACTGTAGGACAGGGCCTGTGTTGACATGCGAGTCTGATCCCAGATGGTGCTCTTTCCCTAGACTCTCCTTCCCCCGCCCATGTTTGGGGCCAGGCGTGTTCCACCCCTCCCCCCCCCACCCTCTCCTCACCCTCTCCCCTCGTGCACTTGCCACTATTCTGCTCATCTTTCATCTTTAGTAGCGAGGGCCAGCCCTTCAGCTGATTTCTCTGGGGGTGAGCTTCACTGGGGCAACCTCCAAGGAGAGCTCAGTTTACTTTCTCTCACTGGCGGCTGAAGGTACTATACTGTGGCCATTGTGGACTCTAGGACAGACCAGGAAGGGTGCCCTATCTCATGTTGATTAAATTAAGTTTCCACAAGGTTTAGATATAAATAGTATTGCTATCAATATTTCAAAGGCAAGCCCGTCTGCGCCTGACCGGGGTCAGGGGCCAGAACCCCTGCATCTCCAAACCCAGAGCAAGACATCAGGCTCTGCTATTCAAGGAAGAAACTCGTAGACTTAGCTGACTGTCTTCCTAACAGCAAAACACAGTGCACAAAAGCCTCCCCAGGGAATACGACGGGTCCCTTTTCATGTCTATATTGCAAATGGTGCAGCAACTCATCCATTAACTGGTCACAGAGTACAACTGCCCAGAACGGCCCCCATTTGAAATGTATCTATTTTAATGCCAGATCAGTGCCTAAGCACTCCCTTGAAATTTGGGATGTACTAGCAGAAATAAAGCCCGACCTAGCTTTTGTTACGGAGACCTGGCTAGACGATAAAAACTCTCCAGACATCGCCATTGCCCTGCCAACTGGCTACAAACTTCTGAAACAGGATAGAATGGGCAGGAAAGGAGGTGGTATAGCCTTACTTTTCAAGGACTGCTTTGCCTGCCTTCCCGAATCAGTGGTTCAGCTGGGGAAGCACAAAATCCTAGCATTCCAAATATTTAATGGTACCCATAGTATACTTGGGGGTGCAATTATCTGCAACCCTCCCGGCTATAAAGCAGATTTCAGCGCGCAGCTCCTTACGCAACTGTTCCCTTCATGCCTGAAACACAAGAACTACATATTAATAGGAGATTTTAATGTTCACTTTGAAGATGTCAATGACTACGCGGCTAAACATCTTGACAGTGACATGCAGATCTTGCAATTAAAACAGTGGATTAGGGAACCCACACATATTGCCAGGCACAGCCTGGACCTTGTGTTTTCCAATATAGAATCCACCAATATATTAGAAGTAAGACCTCTATCGTGGACTGATCACTTCTTGATCTCTTTCACCCTTAGCCTACCAGTGAAATTAACCCGTTCCCAAATGTCATAAGCAGTGGCAAAAAGAGCCTGGAGGCTTGTAACCCCCGACACATTTGAGCACCACTTCTCCTTGAAAGATCAAGATGCCCTGATGCCATCGCCTGTGCATACAGGCGTAGAAAACCTCCTAGCAGAAATTTCTAATACCCTCTACCTCTGTGCCCCTAAACTAGGGAATAAATCCCAAGGTAGAACAAAATCTGAAAAATGGTATTCAATAGATATCAAAATTTTGAAAAGAAAGTGCAAAACACTAGAGCACAAGTGGAGATTATCCAAATTAGATATGGATAGACAGTCATATAAGACGGAAATGAGATTCTATAGCAATGCCATCAAAAACGCCCAAAAAATTTACTTCGCAAAGCGTGTGAATGACAATAGCAGTTCACCAAAAGAACTCTACAAATTAGTTAAAGAGCTCTGTAATCCAGCCAGCTTGTCCCAAGTTCTGGCACCCTCCCCTGAGGGATGTGAGACTATCAGCGGATTCTTTGCCGATACAAACTCGGTGATTTATTCCTCATTTAGCGATCAGCATTTATCAGATGACATAGATTGGGAAACTCTAGACCCACATCCTGATGCCCAAGTCCATCTCAGCAACTTCGACCCCTTTACAGAGGAGGAGGTGGCAAAAGCAATGGCTGAAGTTAAATCAGGGTCCCCACTAGACCCTTGCCCTCATTTTATCTTTTCCCGGATTGCACCAACTATATGCCCTTATGTTACACAAATACTTAACCAATCCCTACATACTGCAGTATTTCCAGAGATCTGGAAAAAAGCCACAGTAGTTCCCCTACTAAAAAAAGTGGGCACCGACGTTCAAAATCCGGCAAACTATCGACCAATATCTCAGCTTCCATACCTATCCAAAGTGATGGAGAAGTTGGTAAATAAGCAATTAACCAACTACCTTGAGACTAATGAGCTCCTGGACATCACCCAAACCTGCTTCAGAGCTAATAATAGCACTGAAACCACCCTCCTGGCAGTGCTAGATAACATCAGGTCTGTGGTCGACCAGGGCAGAGCCGCCGCCCTGATCCTGCTGGACTTGTCGGCGGCTTTCGATACCGTCTCACACAACCTCCTGCTGGAAACCCTGCATGATAAAGGTATCCACTCAAAAGCCCTTCAGTGGCTCTGCTCCTTTCTAAGCAACCGAACACAGACCATACAGTTGGGCGCCTTTTCCTCAACCCCAAAACCAATCAAGTATGGAGTACCACAAGGAGCTTCCTTGAGCCCTACCCTCTTTAATGTTTACGTGTCTTCACTTGCTAAAATTAGCGAAAAATGGGGCATCAGTATCTGCTCTTACGCAGACGATACACAACTGATGATTGCTCTTGATGGACACGAAGACACAAGGATCAGACTCACTAGCTGTCTTTCGGAAATGGCAGCCTGGATGTCCGACCACTGTCTGAAACTAAATGCAGACAAGTCGGAGAATCTACTTTTCGGAGGAGCACATTTAGTGTGGAATGCAACCTGGTGGCCCTCATCACTGGGCAATGCCCCCGCCCCCAAACAAGTTGCAAAAAATCTGGGTATTCTTGTGGACAGTGCACTCACCATGCAGGACCATGTACGTGCACTCTGTGGGAAAAGCTTTGCTACACTAAAATTGCTAAAAAGACTCTTTCAATGGATCCCTATAGAGTGTAGGAGAACCATTGTCCAAGCCTTGCTCATAAGCAGGCTGGATTATGGGAATGCTCTTTTTGTGGGCATGGTGGACTATCTCCTCACTCGACTGCAGCTGGTCCAGAATGCGGCTGCCAAACTGGTATGCAACAAGAGCAAGTACAGCTCAGCATCAGAATGCATGAGGACACTTCACTGGCTCCCAGTGAGCCAAAGGGCCAAATTCAAATTGCTGAGTCATGCTTACAAGGTCTTACATCATCTGGGACCCAGAATTCTTCAAGATAGAGTTGAATTCTATGCACCCACTCGGAACCTGAGGTCGCGCCATCAGGCACGGGCAAAAACTAAACGTATCAGGAAGACCAGAGTAGGGGGTCACTCCTTTTCTCACCTTGCGGCAACACTCTGGAACGAACTTCCACTAGAACTTCGGCTCACTGACAATTACCTGGTATTTAGGAAAAAACTAAAAACGCATCTGTTCCCTAAAGCCTGACCTGTTACCTAGGAACCCCCCCTAGAACTCCTCACTTAGGATGTGCTCTCCTTAGCAACGTGATATCCCTACGGATGAATGTTGCGCTCTATAAATAAATAAATAATTTATGTTTCATGCTCAATCAGCTGATGCGTGCCAATGAAGAGGCCCAAAGTGGAGCACTCCGCAAGGACACATCTTGTCGATCCTCACTTAGGCCATGTCCCCTTATGTTTGAATCTTTCATACATTCACTAATGAATGTCGTGTTGCAGTGTTTGTATAGGCTATGAAGGTTAGTATTTTCAGTAGTTGGGTCAAGAGAACCCCCCCAGGTTTTCAGCAGAGGAGGCATAATTCAAGTGCAGAAGGGGCTGTGTTCCTTGGGGAGAGAGAGATGTTGGTGAGAAGGGAACCTATAAGACCTCAGTTTTAGAGGAGTTTAACATGAGTGCCCACAAAGCCATCCAGTGTCTGCAGTGGACAGTTCAAAACATCAGACTGAAGTTGGGGTGAAAAAGTAGGGAACGAGAAAAAGATTTGGGTGTCATCAGCATAAAGGTGTTATGTCTCTGAGCAAGATGGTGTACAACTTAGTGGGCCTAGGATAACACCTTGGGAGATGCCCTCGAGAAGTGGGGCCAGTGTTTGTCTTGGAGTTTTATGCAACTGTGAAAGATCGTTTTGAAGTATATTTGTGTGCCAGCCCTGTAATTCTATTATTTATCTCTTTTTATATGTAGTGATTCACCACTGCAAGCCAATAGGACACTTTATGTGTAACCAGTAGCTTGGAACATTGTTGGTACAGCAAATGGGATTTAGAAGCTTTCGTTTGAGGTGTAACTTGTCCTCTGAAATTAGTGAAGAACTAGGGAGTGCGAGTCATCTAAGACCTGTCATTGCAGTATTTTGGATAAAACTTGGAATGACTTGTCAGCACATGGAGGGTGAAAATTATGCAGCATGGAGGTCAGATAAAGTAAAACTCTAGAAGTGAGAGCAAGACGTTTGAGGTTTCATGGTCTGAGGCTTGTTTGGGTCAGATGGTGCACAGAATGGATTGTATGTCTTTAATTGCTGAGGTCTGTTTGGTGGAAGGTGTAGTTTTGAAGTGCTGTAAAACAGCTGACAGGAGTTTGGGTATAAGAACGTGGAGGTGGATCAACGAGCAGGGCAGAAAGAATGTCTCTCCTAGGAGGGATTTTTGAGGCATCATTTATAAAGTTATTATGTGATAAAGATGTATCTTTGAGCATGGTGGAGTATGTAGGTTGCTGATTAGTGTATGGAAACTGTGAATGCGGATGAAATGGTGTCTTGCGGTTTGCAAAGTTTGAGGACTCATCATTTTCAGTTATTGAGAAGATGTGCATTAAAGTGTTAATACGTTGACAATTCCTTCACAGTATAACAAACCTTTATTTCCTCTTTTTCATTAGGTGCTCCATCATGTCTGACAAAAGTGAGCTAAAGGCAGAGCTGGAGCGCAAGAAGCAGCGCTTGGCTCAAATACGCGAGGAGAAGAAGAGAAAGGAGGAAGAAAGGAGGAGGAGAGAGGTACAAGAAAGGGAGCCCACCCAGTAGAGTTCTGCATAAACGAGGGCATTGCTGCTTGCTATCATTTGTTTTATCATTGAGATGGTTTGCTACTATCCGATCAATACACTATGAAGAAGTAGTTCACTCTTTAAACAATGCATTATAAGGTGTTTCCTATCACCTTCCCATCACTTCAAAAATGCCTTTTTGTTGGAAGAAATTATTCTTTTTATTCTAACATATGTGCTTTTCAACCTGTAGAACCAAGAAAAGCCCACCTCAAGGAGGAGTGGGGGCTTGGCGGTGCGGGAATCACCCGAGTCTACTCTTACCCTCCTTATATAATAAAGTGGACCCGGAAACCTTCGTCTGCAGAGAGAACCACCTTTATTACAATAGCCCGGGCTATTGAACAGAGTCCCAAGCTAGTCAGAGACAAAACCTAGGAGGCTGCTGCTTTACTCCACAGCGAACAAGCCTTATATACATTTGTATTCCACTCTTTTGGCATTCAGTCCATTGTTCAATCAGGGCGGTGTTTGTAGTTGATGACCTGATCAAGGCTCGGCATTCAGACCATTGTTCAATCAGCTTGATCAAGACTCGGCATTCAGACCATTGTTCAATCAGCTTGATCAAGGCTCGGTCAGTCAGACCATTGTCCAGATGACCTGATCACGGTGTCAAGGATGTTTACCAAGCAGGGAGCAGAAGATGAAAAACAAGCTTGTTTACACAGGGCGTAGGTGTCTCGTGGCTTTCTGTTGATGAATTGGCTAACTGCAAAGAACAGGGGGGCTTGGGTATGTGATAGTTTTTTTTTAGCGTCAACAGAAATGGAGGCTGTAGGCAGGGTTTTGTCACGAGATGGCAAGGAATGGAGGAATGTAAGGAAATTAATAGGACCTAGTGAAAACTTATTTTCTTCAGACCCTCCTTTTGCCATTGAGTGGCAAAACATGTTCTTAGAAATGTCTACCTGCATTAGGTCGCCAATCTCTTGTTGAAGCATTATCCTTACGTTGGTGTCACGTGTACTGACCGGGGAACTTTTAAGGGCCTGTGTACACATAGCACAAAGCATAGGCAAGCACTGAATAGACAGGCAGCATGAGATGATGACTGCTATTCCCAAGGCAAAAAATGAGGATCCCCCATCCCCATCTGGAAAGGAGGCCCCAAATCCAGCCCATGAGGGACCAGTCGTCTTGTTGTTGATGAATCTCAGAGGAAAGTTTATGCAGACGTTGGATAGCTTGATAGACTGATGGAGCGTTATCAGGTATGTAAATGCAGCAGCTGGAGCCGATTAGTTTACATACACCACCACGGTCAGCAAGGATGATGTCAAGTATCATTCGATGTTGTAGTGTCATTAGGCGGTCCGCCTGAAGCTCTGCGGTGATGTTGCCCAATGCCCCTGCTGTTTCATTAATGGTTGCCTCCACCACTCGGGTAAGGTGTCGTATGTTGCGGCTGTTGACCATAAGACCCAAGAACGGCAGGAAACCTTTGAAGAAGTCCCCGCCTCCTGTCCTGCAGTGTCATCGGCCTCAATTACTCCCCTAGGCATACGATGGTGGAGGTGGGGATTGGTCAAGTGATGTGTCCCAACAGCAGTAAAGGTAGGGGGAAGAAGAAAGGCCAAATAACACACACCTGACCAATTTCCTAGAAGCCAGGTATAAGCAGACTGTCCACAAACAAAATAGGTATTTGGAGAAGCGATTAGGAGTGGTGGTGAGGTAATATTCAGTGTACTGATTATTGCGCAGTCACTGACTCCTACCTCCCGGGTCCCCAGTCCTTTTATGCACACCTGGCCATGCGTGTTGATCACATTGAAAGCCTGCAATTTGGTGGGAACTTTGCGTCTGGACCGAAAGCGGGAGAAAAATTATTCTACTTGAGGTGTTGAACACAACCATCTCATTGCGTTCAGCACGGGAGATGTTCAAGATGTCAGATGTCGTAGTAGGGCAGAAAGGATTACTGACATTGCCTGTTCTGTTTCGGGTGAAAGTGTCATAAAAATCGCCAATGATGGAGCTCATTGTTCCATTGATCGTATATGCATCGGTGACGAGCATCCTCCAAGCCAGACAGGACCCAAAAACAGAAAATGGATAGACGAAATAGGGGACAGTGTGTGTCATAGAGTGTGGCATGAGCCCACATACCCAACAGTTTGAGGTATTAATCACAAGCGGATGCTGGTGCAATAATTGTACAAAAGTATTGTTCATGAATTCCAGGCGTCGTGGTAGTTCATGGGGTGACAAGGTGGCGTGGAGAAGTTCTGCAGGTGTCGTGTGTCGTAGCCAGAGGAGCTGGGGGAGAGGTCAGCAACAGAAACCATCCCACAACCAGCAGGGTGAGGAGAGCAAAAAGTATAATTATCGTGGAAAGGAAGCATTTATTGTTCAGAAGTTTGACATATTTCTTGTGCGCTTCAGACCCTCGGACCGCTGCCATTTGTGCTCAGCCTGTTGTCACTTGCGGCTGTCTGTGATTGGTGGTTGCTTCACTGGGTGTGGATACCAAGAGTCCTACGGACTTCCCATTGGTCCAGCATACCAGCACCGGTCTCAGCCGGAGATATCACAGCCCTACAGCCTATTAGACACCAGACAGAGTCAAGGGCCAGCCCCTTTTCTTGGTCTCAAGTTGTAGCGAGTGGAAGAAGGTATGGAGTGGTCTGGAAAGAGAGCTTCTTGTTCCTTCCTCTGATCCTGCAGAGGAGGGATGACTGGACCCCCTAAGATTCGATCAGTTTCGGCTTCCGTAGTGGTGTAATGAAGCTGAGCATCACTGAAAGGGACAAAGGTCGGTACTACTTCTGTGTCGCAATCCGGCAGTCCTTCTTTCACCCATTGGTCATACGGGAGGGGAGAGGCACCCTTTTACAATGGGTAGCATGTGTCCAGTTCTTTCTCCCTTCGACTTTTACAGCAGTGCGGGTGGCCAGAAGGACCTGTCGGGGGGTGCGACCAGGGGGCTCCAAACACTTGGTACGCTGAAAATTTCGGATCACCACCCAGTCACCTGGTTGAATGGTGTGACCTGGGCCTTCGCTCTTGTCGGGGATAGCAGCGTGTACCTGATGATAAAGAGTACGAAAAGAATCGGTTAACTGGTACAGGTAGTCAGTCAATACTGGGAACTCAACATCCAACAATTTCTTTGGCCTTGGTACGCCCCATACATTAGCTGGTCTACCGAATACCAATTCATAGGGAGATAATCCTATCCTTGAGTGGGCAGTCGTCCTTACTGACAAGAGAGCAAGGGGTAGGGCATCTACCCAGGTAACACCTATTTCCGCCACTATTTTGGCCAATGTTAATTTAAGTACCCCATTGTATTTCTCCACCAATCCGGCTGACTGAGGGTGATTAGCAGCATGAAACTTTTGTCTGACACCAAGCCCGGAACACACAAACTGGACCACATTGGCTGTAAAATATTGGCCATTGTCACTCCAAATCAAACGGGGCAACCCAAATCGGGGAAAGTATTCTTTCAACAAAACTTTGGCCGTTGTAATAGCTGTGCAATCCTTGGTGGGGTAGGCCTCCACCCATCTGCTGAAGGCACAGACCACTACAAGGACATATTTAAAATTTGCACACCTGTCCATGTGGATATAATCCATCTGGATGGCCTCAAAAGGAAACGTAGGGTGGGGAGAAGCCACCAGCGGGGGTAACTGTACCTTTTCCTGGATTGTGCATAAGGCAGATCATACATGACTTAACCACTCGGTCAGCATATAGGGGTATTTTTTCATTATACCATGTTGGCTCTGGTAACTTGCATATTCCCTTTGCACTGATATGGGCAGGGCCATGGGCCATAGTGACAACTGGGGGGACATGACTGTCTGGTAACATCCATTGCCTCCCTTCGGATATACGCACCCAACATCCCTCTATCTCTTTCTCTGCCAGATGTTCCTCCCATGTGTGCAGTTCTTTTGCAGTGGCATGAGATTGAATCTCGACCACACTCTGACTAGTATTTTCCAACATTCCTCCTTCCACCACCCATCTGGCTGGTCCTGTCACAAACATTCCATCTGATTTACTTAGAGCAGTCTGTCTTGCTGTTTGGTCTGCAAGGGCATTGCCTTCCCCTACATCATCAGTCACTTTCTGGTGGGCTTTACATTTAATCACTGCAACTTTTCTAGGTAATGTCAAGGCGTCTAGAAGTCTGTGTATCAGGGGGCCATGCTGTATTCTAGTCCCATGTGAGGTGAGAAAATTTCTTTCTTTCCAGAGTCTACCAAAATTGTGAGCCACCCCAAAGGCGTACTGACTGTCCGTATAGATATTAACAGTCATGTTTTACTGATTTCACAAGCTCGTGTCAAGGCCATTAATTCAGCCGCTTGGGCCGATGCCTGTGGAATTTGTGCTGTCTCAACTACTGTAACAAGAGTGGTGAGGGCATATGCAGCAGATGTAGTTCCATCCGATCTTTTAAGACATGAACCATCTATGTATAGTGTTCCCTCAGCGTCTGTTAGGGGGGTGTCTTGTAGGTCCACACGACCCTTTGTCTCTTCTTCAGTCTGTAATATGCAGTCATGAGGGTCAGAATTTTTCCCTTGTGTCTCAGTAGGGAGTAGTGTAGCTGGGTTTAGAATATTACATCTCCTAATGTCAATGTGACTGGAAAAAGAGTGAGCTCATAACCTGTAAGTCGTGCACTGGTAAGGTGTTGTGTCTTGGTGTTGTTGAGCAAGGTATCTACTGCATGTGGGACCATTAAGGTCAAGGGTGAAGACATAACAATACCTGCGCTCTGGCGGACCATAAGTGCAGCAGCAGCAGTTGCGTGTAAACATCCAGGGAGGGCTCGGGCTACTGGGTCAAGTGTAGCCGAGAAATAAGCACAAGGGCGATGTTTGTCTCCAAAAATCTGAGTTAAGACCGCGCAAGCGCAGCCATGTGTCTCATGTACAAAAAGAAAAAATTGTTTGCCATAGTCTGGGGTGCCTAACACTGGAGCTGTACATAAGGCATCTTTGAGTGTCTGAAAGGCAGCCACATGCTCAGTTGTCCATGGAAAACCTCTTTCTGGCATATCTTTAGTAGTGAGAGCTAAAAGAGGTTTGACAATGGCCGAGAAGTTAGGGATCCATTGTCTGCAATAGGAAGTGAGGCCTATAAAGGCACGTACTTGTTTCTGTGTCAAAGGGGAGGCATGGAGGTAATAAGGGAACACTCGGTCAGCGGTAAGTTGTCTTCCCTCCTTCGAGAGGAGGTGGCCGAGGTAGGTCACTTTCTCTCGACAAAATTGCAATTTGTTCAAGGAAACCTTATGATTGTGGGAGGCAAGGTGGTGAAGCAGACGTACTGTTGCTTGTTCACAAAGTGGAGCAGACGTGGCTGCAATTAAGAGGTCATCTACATATTGCAACAGAGTGGCTCCTGCTGGGAGCGTCAGGGAGTCCAACTGATTCTTGAGAGCCTGACTATAGATGCTGGGGCTTTCAGTAAAACCTTGGGGGCGCGGCAGAACCGAAGCTCCGCCCTCCAAGGGAGAAACCAAAAAGATGTCTACTGTCCGGATGTATGGGAATGCTGAAAAAACGCATTCTTTAGGTCAATAACAGAAAAATGAGTGGCGGTCGCTGGGACCATGGTCAAGAGGGCTGTGATATCAGGGACAACGGGATACTGTGAGACCGTAATCTTGTTGAGAGCCCGCAGATCGATGACAAACCGATAAATTTTGGGGGCCGCGGGAGAGGGATCAATACATTTTTAAGAACTGGAATAATTGGGCTGTTACACTCATTACCACGTGTCTCCTCAACTACTCCTGTCTTCATGAGATCTGATATTATAGATAATAGGGCAGCCTCACCTTCCTGGGGAAGGCGATACTGGCGAAGCCGGGGCAGTTGGGCACCTTGCTGGATACGGACAGTATATGGAGAAATGTCGAGAAGTCCTACATCAGTGTCAGAAGTGGCCCAAAGTGATGAGGGTAAGGCCTGCAGAACGGGAGGGAGGGGTCCAGAGAGGAACATAGTGGCGGAGGAATCTGGTGATATGGTAAGGGACACGCCATCAGGACTACAAGAAATGGTAGCATGTAAAGCCTTTAACAAATCCATACCCAGCAAATTTTCACTACATCCAGTCGTGAGAATCAAAGGAGCATCCATATGAGCTGGACCGAGATCCAGCGGGAGAGGCTTAGAGACGGGGTTGGTGACAGGGACCCCAGAAAAACCCACTGAGACATTGAGAGAGCCAGAAAGGGGTGCCTCCGGTATCAAGGTGTGCGCAACCGAGGATCTAGTAGCCCGGTGTCTAGGAGAAACTTCTTTTTATCCCCTGCAACTGACATCCGGACATAAGGACCTCGCTGATCCACAGGAATCGGCACTCTTACATTACCCCTTTCCTGGCTTTCCTATGGCTGGTAGAAACCTGTCTCATTGGTCTCATCATAATCATCGTTAAAGTATGTCCTAGTGGCCTCATACCCGTTGTCAAATCTGTTAACTGTACCTTGGGGCGGACCCATACGGGGTCGAACATTAGGATCTGGTGCACGCCTCTGCCTAGGAGGTCCCATATTTCCTTCCCTTTGAGTTCGGGGCCTAGTTTTTCCCGACTGAATATTCTGGGCTAATACCGGGCATTCACTAACCCAGTGGCCATAACCCTTACAGTAGGCACACTGGTCTTTATCAACGGGACCTGCCGAACTGATGGACTTCTGTAAAGGAGACTGAAGGGGGCTCTGGGGCAGCCTCTGTAACTGGTCCGAAGGCGGACCTTGGCCTCTAGCATTTTGTCCCCGGGGTGGATAAGCTTGTTGTAACAAAACTTTCGTTTTAAGGTCCTTGTTCTTCCTAACCTCTTTGTCTTTATCTTCATTCTCTCTATTCTCATGATATTGGGCCATGGCAAGGATGCCTGCCATAATCTGAGCTGACCACGTACTCTCAACCTTCTTAAGGCGGGCCGAGAGATCCGGTAATAAATTAGATACAAATTTATCAATAAACACTGAGCCCGAGCCAGGGGCTCTAGCGTCCAATCCACTGTGACTTTTGTACTCCGTTTGAAGCGGGTGAAAAAATCTGCAACAGACTCATCCTTACGTTGTTTACATGCATTTATCTTATCCCAATTAACAGCTATTTCGGGCAAAGGGTCTTCATGAGTTGCAACAGATGGCCTGGGAGAGCCAGAATAGCCGGATCAGGCTTAGTCCCTCCCTCTCTGTCATTCTCCATCCTCTCAAAGTCGGTCCAGTCACCATGCAAAGCGGCATTATGGTTGGCATGGTGTATTTTGTCCCATATGTCGGGTGGTACTACTGACCCGAATAATAAGTCAATATCCTCTAAGGTAAGGACACCACAGGAAACAATCTGACCTAATTCCTGATATTAAAGAGCCGGATTCTTACGGGTGTCTGGTAATTGGGATTTCAATTGAAGAACATCCGCTCTTTTCCATGGGACATGCACCCACATCCTACGCCAGTGGGCTGGGGCTGCTCCAACACCCTGGTTATTGGCGAGCACTGCAGGGATAAAGACGGGAGCTGTCTCTCTCATAGGCATAGCTTTGTCATTCGGAGATGGCGGAAAAGCCGTTGTGTCTCTGAACGCAATCATGGTAACAAGGGCTTCATGCATATCATCTCCTGAACATGACCCTTGGCAATAGTTAGTTTTAAATCAATCAATCCTCGGGAGTATCTATGAACAATGCTTCAGTATCTTTTCATTATAAGTGTGCACATATACTCGGCCATGTCTGTTTGTTGTATGGCCGTCCATTGTCTAAACGTTGACCAGATATCTTTAACGCCATAAATATTACCATTATTTACCCAAAATGCACATTGTTTTCGCATAGCGTCCCTTTCACTACTCCCAGCGAGTTCAGCAGACCTCAAAGACTCCTTTCTAGGGGTACCGAAGAATCCAAACAGGGTATTGGGCATAAGGGAGGACCATCTTGTTTGGTCCAGAGTGGCATAAGAGTCACCAACAGGGGTACCAATAGACTGATTATCAAGCAGACGGGAATGTATGGTCGGGGTTGGGTCAATAGGTGGGGCGGTATGAACTGTCGGAGGGAGGGGTGCTGGCAGGATGACGGGAGTCAAAGGATCAGGCAGTGGTACAATGGGTGGGGCAGCCTGAACCACCACTGGTGGGGGTGGAGCGTTAGGAACATTTTGAGGAAGAGCGGGATACATAGGACCCGGAGCATAGGCAGGAGGTGGACCTTCAAGAATAGCATTCAACAACAAGACCCCTCTTCTCCTTCAACCTCAAGGTCCCTGGGAGAACGGGCGGGGTAACATTTTGTCGCCTTAGCCTTATGATGCCTATCTGCCATTTCAACCCCTTCCTAAACCTTATTTTCTAAATGCGCTTTCGCATGATCAGCCATAGACATCCTCTCTTTCTTTTTATTCAACGCTTGCTTTTTTCTCATTTTTTGATCTATTTCTTTCCTTCACAACGCGGTGGCGTCAAACATGGCTTGACGAGACCGTTTGCGGAGCAGCTGCTCCTCCAGGCTCGAAAGGGCCTGGAGATCAAAGAGCCAAACTGTGGCCACTGTAATTCAACATTGCTTCGTTTCGTATATTTTACCCATTAGGAAGAAAACATGATAGCAGATGGCCCATATTTAACATACATCTCATAACTTGGAGTTCCTTCTGGAGGAAGCGGGCAGGCTACCTCCAGAAGGGAGTCCTCGTACATACTGCAACAACATAACTTTCAGAACTTACTACTGACTGGCATATTTTTACTTCAGGCAGACAACAGTGGGAGAAAAATACTCACCTCACTGGCTTGGCTTTTGCAAAAGTCAATACAGACAGAAAACAGAGCACAAGTGGTGGATGATCAGTCCACCCTTACCCGAAAATGTTGTTCTCTTCTGCAGACGTAGGCACGAGTCCAGATCCAGACAGAGACCGCACTAAAGGGGCACCAGCGGGAGCGCAGTCAGGTGGCCCAGACCGGATGGGGAAGACCGTGTGCAAGACTTCTGGTCTACCGGACTCAAAATGGTCCCTCGGGAGGGTACCTCCGTCGGACTTCCACCACGGGCCCCCTCACGACCACCGGGCCAGACCTACGTCTCCGTGGTGTCCCTGTTCGGGCACCATTTGTAGAACCAAGAAAAGCCCACCTCAAGGAGGAGTGGGGGCTTGGCGGTGCGGGAATCACCCGAGTCTACTCTTACCCTCCTTATATAATAAAGTGGACCCGGAAACCTTCGTCTGCAGAGAGAACCACCTTTATTACAATAGCCCGGGCTATGGAACAGAGTCCCAAGCTAGTCAGAGACAAAACCTAGGAGGCTGCTGCTTTACTCCACAGCGAACAAGCCTTATATACATTTTTATTCCACTCTTTTGGCATTCAGTCCATTGTTCAATCAGGGCGGTGTTTGTAGTTGATGACCTGATCAAGGCTCGGCATTCAGACCATTGTTCAATCAGCTTGATCAAGACTCGGCATTCAGACCATTGTTCAATCAGCTTGATCAAGGCTCGGTCAGTCAGACCATTGTCCAGATGACCTGATCACGGTGTCAAGGATGTTTACCAAGCAGGGAGCAGAAGATGAAAAACAAGCTTGTTTACACAGGGCGTAGGTGTCTCATGTCTTTCTGTTGATGAATTGGCTAACTGCAAAGAACAGGGGGGCTTGGGTATGTGATAGTTTTTTTTTAGCGTCAGCAGAAATGGAGGCTGTAGGCAGGGTTTTGTCACGAGATGGCAAGGAATGGAGGAATGGAAGGAAATTAATAGGACCTAGTGAAAACGTATTTTCTTCAAACCTGCAGAAACTGTCCCTGTCTCCATACCTGAGCAACTTCATTTATCAATTGTCGTTTATCTTCAGTTCATGAACTTCTTGTGACCCTAGTCACGATTTCCAAGTAAAAGTACCATCTTTATGAGTACTTTTCCCCCTTTTACAATAGCTCGATGAAAAAATATCCCTATTCATTGTTTATACTGCTTGGTTTGTTAGCTCTAAACGCTCTTCTCGCCTCCCCTTCTTATGATGTTTTCAATGTGGAGTGGCTGGAGGGTTTTCCTTCTGAACGTTCCAAGTTACTAGTGATCCTTTCTACGATCTTCACTGACTGTCCCCAGTACTTTTATGGGATACTGATAAATATGCACTCTAATCATATGCCAAGAATGAACAAGCATTATTAAAGCCAATAGGTTTTGTCTTTCCTTTTGGTACGCAAATGCTGTTTGGTGAAGATGTTTAGCATTGGCAAAAAAAGGTACAATGAAGTGGCTGCTGTTGCCAATCGCATCATTCTGTAGGCTCATGTAAGCATCACCATCCTTGCATATGCCTAAAGAATGACGTGGGTGCCATTTTAAAAAATATATATTATTTTATTGAAAGATCTGAGATGGCGGACGCCATTTAGATTGGAAAATATACAAGCATTGGCAATGCCAATAGGTCGTGCATTTGCGAGAGTTAGAGCTATTGGCATTGTAAATGACATTGTCTTTTACCCATGTGTTTTGGTTTGGAGTGAAGTGTATATATGTGGTTTGGAGTGGAACTATGTGGGTTGGATTGGAATTGTTAGTTGTGGAATTGTGTGGTGTGGAGTGGATTTGTGGAGTGGAATTATGTGGCATGGTGGATAGATAGGGGTGAGAGCTGCACAGAATAGATAGACAGGAAGACAGAGAGGGATACGTAGTTTGTGCATGAAGTGGTGAATGAACTCCAGACAGAGGAGCAGAAGGAGTGTGTGAGAAAGAAGGGGAGAGCAGACAGATGCATAAAGAGGGAGTGCTTGTGTATGCAGAAGACACCCCAAGAAGAGGAATAGAGCGTGGGATTGAGGGACAGAAGCCTTGAAAAGGCACAGGAAAGAAACTGCTCAAAGACCTGAAGTCAACCGCATGAGAGAGGTGGCAAGAGTACGTGAGAGAGCGAGAGAGGTGAGAGAGAGAGAGGGACTGGTTGCTCTTTCCAAAGAAACCTTATTAATCTCAAAGTAAGGCAGGTGTTCAGAGAGGCAATGACCACCCACCAGCTGACGGCGGGGCACCGAGGATGGGCACCGGACCGAGAGAGGCGTGTGAACCGAAAGAGTGAGCAAGGAAAGAGACAGGCTGTGCACATCTTCCAGTTTCCGAGTATGAAAGTACCATGACAAAGATAATCCCGCTTCTGTACTCGCTGACCGGTGCAATAGGCACCTTATAAAACTCGTCCATAAATAAATAAGGAATTAAAAGGGACTGACGCAGACAGAGAGAGCGCAGGTCACGAGTTGGCTCAAATACTGTATGAAGTCTGTCGGACCCTCTGGGAGCACAGAGTCCCATGCTAGGTTGACGCGACAGACACGAAAGCTATAAAAACAAGTGGTCACTTGACAGAGATCGGTTTAGTGTTTGCTGTACAAGTGTCAAATGAAAGCATGCAATCATAACATAAAACATAAAAAGGTGAGAATAAATGAAGACTTACTTTCTTGATCCTTAACAGCATTCTTTGGAATCTAACACACCTTACAAGACAGCAGGATTCGAGCCCTTTCCGTTCAGACTAATCATCTTAGAAATTAACATTTAGGCCCCCAGTGAGACTCAATAAATGTGCAAACCTTTTGTGATCTCAGCATTAAAAGAATTGCCATAAAACCAATTCGAATAGATTTGCTGCACTTCGCAGTTGTACAAACTGTAGTTTGAACAGTTAACTCACCTGAGAGGGCAAAGGGACCTGATAACGGCTTGAACACTCTACAACTTGAAAGGGGAGAAATATTCGTAAAATGATGGTTTGCAGTAACCCTGGGCCGCAAGAGATACATTCACAGAGCTGCCTGAAACCCGCTGTTGTAAACATTTCAAGCGAGAGGGAGAGGTGCCTGCTCCCTGCTTTCTTGGATGCTTGAAACTGGACGGGGAGCACACCTGCAGTTTTGCAAGTCCTTTAGCCTTTAGGGCTGGTGTACAAATGCGGAAATAAGAATTCTAGCCGGGGCTCGGAAGCACACAACAGACGGGGCTTGAAAAACACACTGTGGCTGGGAGAGGCTCCGTAGGCTCACTAAATAAAAAGTGCGGCCTGGGGCGATGTGTTTTTAGTGCTGCCTGAAGGGCAGCGAAGGAGGGGGCTGGAATGGAAGAAGCAGCCGTCACCGCAGGACCCATGTACCTGGGAGGGAGTGTTGTACTTGGGTGCAGATGGTCTCTTTCTTTTGTTAACTTTTGGTAACCATAAAAATGTAATTAGAAGATGCTAACACAGTGCAACTTTAGCACACATTGAACTGCGTACCGGCAACTCAATGCACTAATGTTCTTCTGGATGACATGCAGAATGTGAACATAATCAATGATCAAGAAAAGGAATTAGCGTTTCTCAAAACAAAATAACCTGTGTCTCTACGTTACGGAAGTGAGCCACGTCTAACACAGCTATGAAGAAACATCCCATATGAGTAAAGGTGCCATCACAAAGACATCAATCACCGAATGTTGTGTTTTTCCTGTATGACTTTTATGACTTTATTTAAAACAACAATACTTGCCTGGAGCATGCGCAACGGAGACAAACTCATGAGATTTTTGGGCAGCTTCAATAAAATTTAAAGAATTTCAATTTTATTTCTCAATTCGATTTTTGTGAGTTTTTATTTCTCTTTTAGCATTTCCTGCTGGAGTTTTTTTAGAACAAAATGGAATAATTATATCAGCGGTAAAGAATTTTAACGTAATTCGTTGTGAGTGCAAATTTCAAAGGTAGTTTATTTGTAAAACCCAATACTATTAGGTCAGAGTGCATGTACCAGAGATCTTTTAGAAATGAAGCAGCATTCCTGACAAAATGTCCAAGAAACGCAGATGTTTTACAGGTAATAAAATAAAAAATCAACAAAACAGCTGAAATGGTAAGCGTGTGTGTGTCTGAAGCCAATTGTGATGTGACTTGCGTTCACAGAATAGTTCGGAGGAATACTGTTAGTTGAACTAAATACAGGTGATACAGGATTGAGCAAGATGATTATTTTTTCGGGGTCTACATAGAGTTAATGTAGAGCATCTTGGTTTGGTAGTCAGGCATACATGAGCATACAGTGTGAGATCCACAGTTTTACGATAATGAGTGCGGAACAACGGCAGAATCACAAGTAGACTCTTCAAAGCAAAAAGAAAACCAGCACTAGAGTTCATAAAAACAAGCCCACAATAAGCCCAGCCCAGGAAAAGAAACCTGAAACAAGCCCATCCCCAAAATGATGTTATGATGACACTAAAGGCAATGTTGACATAAGTCCTTATTTGTTCCATCTACATTAGAATTGTCTTAGTTAATTTATTATTATGATGATGATTATATCTGGTATTTCGGGACACGGAGGAAGCAGAATAAACACGCTTCAGTAATGTCACCTTTCATCAAAACAAGTTTGCTTTTCAAGGTAGGAGTCTGAGAGGATGTGGCGTAATATACAGAGCTGCCAAATTTGGTACTGGGGAACCGGGTTCGAGTCTCTGCATCGGCTCTCCCCTAAAAAAAACGTGCCGAACTACGACAATGGTTGAACTCTTCTTTGTGAATGAAGCCACACGTGGGCTAATGCAACAAAAGCCGCGTGAGCTTTGAAAGCACTTAAATGTAGAAACTTGTCCCCGCTCACCTAGTTCCTAATGCCGCCAGCAGAGCGTGTTTCGAAGTTTCGCTCGCCAAGCACAGAAAACACCACATTCCTAAAACACGAGCGAGAGAAAAAACAAAAATAGTGCATCGCAATGAGCATAAATCGACAGGAGTGTAGAGTACATGTAATAGGGCCAGTCACCATGGGAGGAAACCAAGCACACAAAGGAGAGACAAATGCATCAATGAAAATCCCGCATTTCAGAACGGCACAAACAATAACCAATGGAAATCGATGGACATGCCAAAAGCCCGCGGAGGAGATGAAACATGTCGAGAGACTGCGCATGTGTGTTGCCTAGGCTTACCTAAAAAAAATGCTAAGTGTGTGAAAGCGCTTTTTATGTAGTGGAGCTCCCTGAAGCAAATGGCAGCTGCTGGATCCACCAAAAAAAGTGTGCACCAAAACAGAGTTTAAGTGCCTGAGAAAATAAAGCTGGGTGGGCGGGAGGTGAGACAAAGTAGCACACAGAGAGAGAATGCAGCTCACAAAAAAGAGAGCAACCTGGAGCGTGTAAAGAGCGACTGTGTGGGTGTTTAGGAGAGGGAGAGCTTGAAAACACATGCACTTTCATGGAGTGCTGAAATGAAAAGAAAAAGGTAGTTCCTTAAATGTGAATTCTCAAAGAAAGGTACCCCCTCAATATACTTTTTAGGTCCAGGAGCCAGGGGGAAGAACCAGAGAAAAATTACATGAACCAATACTCCTGTCAGACCTGTATCTATTTATCTAGTGGCCAACACAAGGCTCAAATTGGGCTGTCCCACAAAAATCAGTCTTGCCATACTCAAATGTGCAAAAATATATTCATTTTTATTCATCTTTTTCTTTTTATTTTAGTAGTTATAGTATCTTTTTTAAAGTGTAAACACAATCATGATAAACAATTCATTCATTATCAAATGCAATTGACATAAACAACAAGTATTATTTACAAATAAAATACATGAAGAGACACGTGTGTTAATACTAATCGTACAAGCACAAACCCCCAGTCAACTGACCTCACATCAAACAGACTCACCTCTCATACCAGTAAATAAAAAAACTCCTAGATGATGTATACCGATAATGATGTAATTTCTGGTTGCTTCTATGTTATTGTTCTTTTTCTATGCCGGGTCTGCAATATGTACAGAATAACTAAATTTAAATAATTAGAATCCAAGACCGCAAAAAGAAACAAAAAGGAAAGGGATGAACCAGCTGGAAACAGGGCAGCAAACTGGAAACATTACAGAGTTTTGCTATATTGAGTGTGAACTCTTAAAGAAGCAAGTAAGGCACGTGACAGGAACGGCAGTTTTGAACTATTCTCCAAACAGTATTGCATTTTGTTGAAAAAATTGAACCAGCTATCCTAAGAACTAAGACCGCGTATGCACTTTCATATGTGCATTTGTCTATTACCTGTCCTGATTTCAAGAGAAAAACGTACAGATGTCTCTGTTGTGAATAGAGGCAGCCTCCATAGCCGTAGTTGATGCTCTATTACATCAAAACTCCTTTCACAGAAGGAAATAGTCTGAGACAAGTGGAAAAAATAGGGTATTCAAGCTAATCGCCATTTTGTCGTTATGACTATTGGAGTCATCAGTTTTTGTGATGACTGTTGTGTGACTAGATTGTGACTATTATAAAGGCATTGTTTAATGTTGAGATGGGTCTGTGTGCCAGCTCATTACAATGGGAGCCCTTTGTTAAATGTATTAAATATAGACATGTTATGTTGGTTGAATATTGAGATATATATATATATATATATATATATATATATATATATATTGTAGATATTAGAGAACCCCAGAAAATATGGTGCCTCCTTGATGATAGTTTCCTTGAAGTGGCAGGGAATGTGTGAGGATTTATAGATGTTAACATAAATCCTAGATAATCTACAGCATCTATCTCAAATTCATACCTTTTAGGTTGTGGTTCCAGTTTTTACAGTGCAATTTTCGAAGTGTGTCATGTACATTAGTGTGGGCAGAATTCTTTTTTACAAATGTATCAGTTGAAATATCAGAAAAAAAGTGTGTTGAATATTTGCAATATGATCAGAGCTATATAAAGGCCACTGTGTTACCTGCTGTTCAAAATGCCCAAATAATGATCTAAAATACTTCTTCCACGCATCCTACTTAGTATGCAAATAGTAATCGACTTAATGTTAGTGTAACTTTCGGAAGACCTTTGTGCATCTGACTGACTGTAGAATATCTCCAATCTATTGGGGATAGAGGGTAGTGATCCTTCATTGCTACTGTGTTTAATTCTGTGTAGTCAATACAAAGGAATAGATTCTGACCATGTTTTATATAAAAACAAAGACGAACTCTATCGGGCTGTGTTAGCGGGCAACCAGCCTGTTGAGTAGGGTCTTGCACTTATTTACATTATCCTTCTGTAATTCTGAGAGGAAACTGATGTAGCCAAATGTACTCTGCCCCAGTTTCTAAGGTTATTGTGCAATCATACTTCTGTTTAGGGGGTTACATACACTCAGCTGGTAATGGGGTCAAAAATTGCTGAATCCCAGTAGCTGAATGGTATCTAGGTTAGTTTGGCAATCATCAACGTTGGAGAGTTCTTGGGTTATGTGGTGTCGTCATTTTGTTCTGCAGTGACCCCACGCTCAATAGTGATAGACAGGACTGCAAGAGGAGGAACCCTTGATAGCAGAACAAGTTGACCAGTTGATAACAAGTTTCAAATTTTTTTATTCTAAGTTTTGGATCTCCAAAGAGGCCCACAAAGCATTTATCACAATCAAATAACTAAATACACGTCAGTACAAATTTTAAAAAATGAAAAAAGGTACATTTAATTTTCTGAGCAAAATAACACTTGTCGAGCTTCTTCAATGGAATCTGATTAGAGTTTATAAAAAGGGGCTTTAAAAATCGACGACGAGGAAAGCGCTGTGCAGAGCATGCAAATATTACATTATTTAAACCTTGGGTTCCAATAATATATAAATCACAGGTTCTTTACTTAACAGGTGGATTTTGCCACACGCCCATTTAACATTTCAATAGTAATATATTCATTCTTACAAGAGTAATTATGGTTCCAGACAAAAAATAACAAATATTAGTAAAATTAAGTGATGCAATCAAATCAAAGTATAACATTTCCTCGTGCTGTCCTAAAGAGGCACCAAGTAGCTTTTTTTTCATATTGACTGAAGTCAACTTATTATTGAGCACCGAGGCACATCAATGCACATGTGCTCACACGCCCCTAAGTGCACCAAGTTACCACTCGTACAGTTTTTTACAATGTTTTGCTACTCTTCAAGTATTTTTTAATGACTCTTAGTTTCTGCTCTCATAATTTGCCGTCAGTCATATAATTTACTACTTTATTTTTACAAGAGAAACTCTACTTGAGTTTTACAAACACCCAACACTTGTGCAGGCCCTTTCCCTGCCTAGTGAGCAACTTGATTTGAACAAATCGCCAATCTCGACAAATGCCTCAGGCACAGACATACCCACATTCAAAGGTCTCTGATACATCTTGACTTTTCGCTCTAACTCTTTCTTCATCCACCACCACTCTGAGCTCTGTCCATCCATTTTTGTCATACTTTATGCTAAATGCCTTAATTAGGTTTCATTGAAATCACCACAAGAAGAAAAGGAAAATACAACCGATCCCCCTCAAAAAGCTATTTAGTATACCCCCTAGATTCTATGTACCCTTAAGATAACACTCCTTGAGTTGTACCCTAGAGATCTGAAATATTACTCTGTTCATGCTCCGGTCCTGGTGGAGTGTATCTCAGTAAGTGAAAGCTTCAAATAAGATAAATGAGTGCTCAGTTTCCTCTTACTCTGCTCCACTGGAATAATCCAAATAGCCCTGGAGTACGTTGGACAAGTAACTTCTCAGATTCTTGTTGTCAGAAATGTCAGCACTAGGTTTCACCGTTTGAAATCCTTTCCAATTTTACCAACTATGAGAGTTAATTTTTCCATGGCCGGTAAGTATCACATTCTGTTGTCGTCAGTAGCTCGATATCTGTACTAGGTCTTTACCCCATAGCTCGTGCCATCAGAAGTGTCTTGAGTAAGTTGTAACTCTAATTTAAAGGGTAATGGCATGCATCACTCCATTAGTGCTTTAGAGAGGTGTCACTGGATTAGCAGTAATAATGTTTCTATAACATTAGTGGCAGCAGTGCTAGTTTAATTGCTGCCGCCATTGCCACCCATTAGCAGGCTTTAACTCCTTTGAAATGCCCTTTCTGTGTCTATCGTCAAAGGGGTGGCTAATTTAGTAGCATTGCCTTATAGATTGAGCAGTCTGGATTCCCACATTTATCGATTTCCTTAGGTATGGACAGATTAAACACCTCTATTTTTGTAATTCATCTTGAAAACCACTACCTCATCATATTTCTCTAACTCAGCCTTTAATGGGAAGGTGGGATGCTGAGGATCCAGCAACAATACTGGACACCATCAGCATACTGTGACAATATAAAAGTATCTGGCCCAATCCCTACACCTTTTATTGCCTGATTATGTCCTGTGTAATTTGCTATGGGCTCCATCCAGGTAAATAGAAGTGGTGCCAAGAGGCATCCCTTCCTCATACTCAGTTCAAGTTTAATTGGCCCTGAAATCAATCAATCAATGGCTTGTATAGTGCGACTACTCTCCCTGTGAGGGTCTCAAGGCACTGGGGGGGTGGGAGGAGGAGAGCTGCTGGCCCGTCAAGGGCACCGTGGTTCAGTCGAAGAGCCAGGTCTTGAGGTCTTTCCTGAATTGAGGCAGTGACGGAGATTGCCTGAGGTGAAGGGGCCGGGTGTTCCAGGTCTTTGCTGCGAGGTAGGAGAAGGATCTTCCTCCGGCTGTGATCTTGCTGATATGTGGGACGGTAGCCAGGGCCAGTTGGGCAGAGTGGAGGTCTCTGGTGGGTGCGTGGAAGGTGAGGCGGTGATTCTTTTGTTGACTGGGAGCCAGTGGAGGTCTCTTAGGTGGCTGGAGATGTGGCTGCAGCAGGGGATGTTGAAGATACGTCTAAAATCACACGCTTAACTCTGATCCTTGCACTTGATATTTGGTAACGGGCTAAGAGCCATCTACTGATATTGCTGCCCAGTCCACAATGTGCTATCCATGAACTCCCAGGCCACTTCATTAAATACAGTCTTGCGGTGCTTGCACCACACATCGCCCCTGCTAAGCTGCCAAAGATAGTAACATGACAACTACTAACCTTCCCACTCCTGCAAGTGTGACAACTCAGACTATTTCAGGCCTCCAAAGGTATAAGGATTGCTTGGGTAGTAGGTGATAGTAATTATTAATGAATATTGAATTAATGATTACCTGTTGTTGTGGTCATCTCTAAATTAGCCAGACGGCGTCACCTTGTGGCAGACTGTCAAAAGCGCTGGTTGGAACAATAAAGTGCTGGTGCCCAGCACCAGAAACCGCAGGCTCAAATTATTGGCATCTAACTTGATAATAACTGTTTTTCAGCACTTACTGTGTAGACAGTTAGTAATATATAAAAATATTTTTGTATTATCATTACCTGTCAGAGATTTGATAAACCTGATTGATCCAGGTACATTAGAAGAGTCATCAACTCCTCCAGTCACGGAAGTACACTAGGCAAATGCTTCACGTTTCAGTTCACCAGTAGATGGGCCAGTACATACTGCAGAAGGTTGGATCTTTTCCTGATTTCGGAATGACTGAAACAAGTGCCTGTGTTATAGTATCCAGGATTATCTCCTCTTCAAGAAAGAAGCACATTTGCATATATTCTGATCCATCTCCCAACAGTCTCCTCTCTTTAAATAGAGACCCTGATAAAAGACTTGGAACTGTTGTAGTTTCTTCGAATCTCTGATAACTCTAGCATCAGGTGGTCCTCTGTTGCATCTATTTTCGCCTTAGCTATCCTTGCTATACTCTTATTTAGTAATAGTGCACCTGCCTTTTTGCTACCCTCAAAGAGATGTGCTGTGACTTTTAATAAGTGAGCTCTGCTTTACCAAGCTCCAGTCTGTCCCTGTCCCGCAACAACTTTCCTCCTTACTTTTTGCAACACTGCACCTATGGGACACCTCCAAATCAGCCAGTTCTTCGGTCACGTTGTTTCACAGTTCCACTTTCATCCTGTTCAACCTAACTGCCGCTTCCAAGAAGAGCATTTTATTTACTGGCTTCAAGGAGTTTTATATTACATTGGGAGTCACACCAGCTCCTTGCCATGGCTGAACTTGGAGGCTGATTAAGATGCCGCCATTTTTGTGGGTTCGGGACCGGCCGACAGGTAGTCGGCGGTCCCGCCCACCGAATTACGATCTGACCACCATATAGGCGGTCGGAAACATGTCTTTTGCCATTGAAACTTGTGCTGCGGGCCTGAAAATGGCCACAGCACAAGCCCCAATGGGAAAAGGCATGTTTACAAACATCCCTGTACCATGTGCCATGCACCATGTGGTGCCTGGCACAGGATGCATGGGTGTTTGGGGCGGGCACCACGTGTGCCCCCTGGGCCCTGTAGTGTAGGCCCAGGGGTGCGGGGACCCTGCTGTGGGCCCCCAAAGTACCTTTCCGACAACCTTTCTATGGCAGTCGGACCGCCGGGGAAAGACTGTCAGAAAGCTGGCACCGCTCCTATTGCAGGGAATACGATCCGACGGACGGGCTCCTTGAGCCTGTCGGAAGCGTCGGTCGGTCCCTCCGACTGATGCGGTCCGACCGATGCGCCAGTCTGACCGCCCTGCTGGATGTCAGTGGGACTGCCACCGACGGCCTGTCGATGGCGGTCACACCGAAATCCTAATCAGCCCTTTGGTCTGGTACAGAAAATAGGCCCATGCACCAAAATAAAAGTGGCCCTCATTGGTGAATCAGATAACTAAGAACGTGGCACATATGTTCGAATAGGCGCAGATTTGAACTTTTGAAGACACTCTATAGATGTGTGTTTTGCAAGTTATGGGAAACTGCAGGCAATATTTGTATCTAGGACTTAAACAGTAAAAATCTGCACATCAAACCATAAAACAGGCCCACAAACAGCCCAAAAAAACGGCCCACACACTGAGCAGCCCTTCAGGCACTGCCTGGTTGCTCTACAGGCCAGTCTGAGCCTGGCTCCCTCATAAAAGGATTTTAGAACTATGCATTTGGTTGCATGGGTCATTACACTTGTGTTGTTCCTAATGTTTATAATAAGCCATGTTTTGGCGCGCTGATTATATGCGTGTTGTGGAATGTTTTTATACTAAATAGCGCCCTCTGTCTATACATTTTAAAATTGCATTCCGTTTTGTGTATTCTTTATTGTAGACCGATCAACAAAAAGAACCAGCGGCTGCTGTTCAAGATGAGTCTGACCTTGACAAAAAGAGACGAGAAGCGGAAGCATTGCTTCAGAGCATGGGAATAACACCAGACACTTCTTTAGGTGAGACCAGAGGCTTGAGTTAACTGTGCATTAGGTCTACTGTATAGTAAGTGGGCAGTGCAATCTCACCCCTCTTCACACTGGTGAGCGAGTATGCAATGTGCTGAATCACAAAAGAAATGCTTTATGGAACTCTAAAATACATAAATAAATGAATTAGGCTCGTTGAATAACAGTCATTGTATATAGGATTGAGCCATTGTGTCCATTAATCATCATCTAGTTTGAACATTTTGGCGAGAAGGCCATTTGGGCCAGGAGCCCTGTCTGCTGTAGTGTCCCTGATACTGGCGGCCGCGGTTGTGTAGTACTCCAAAGCGCCGGAACTGTTACCTGTTTCGTAGTGCCCTTGATGTTTTTGCTTATCGAAGCCTTTTCCCTTTACTGACGATATTAAAGATGAAATAGGCAATTCCCATGCAGCAACTGGTATGCTATTTAATACGTTTTTTGTGCGTGTGGAGTCAATCGAGTATAAATATGGCCTGAATTTCTTTTCTGGAATCTTTAGGTTTGCAAATGGAAAATAGTGACTGCCACTCTGTCTTTTTGGGTTCGCTTCGTCTCCCATACTTCTTTTGTTGTAAAATCTTCTCCATGCGCCATAAGCTTCCAGGATTTTAAGGTGCGAGTTACTTTGCTTTGTGTAGTGTCTTAGCTTGTTTAGTTATCTTTGTGTGTCTCAGTGCTGCGGTAAACCAGGTGTTAGTCCTTTTTGCTGACCTTTCCCTGAAATGTGTGCTTTATCGGTATTATTTTCAACTAAGAACGACGTCACCGTGCTCCATGTTGAGGCATGGTCGCTGTAGGCTGCTACCTGTGGCGCGGGCAGTTTTGCATTATTGGTAGTAGAAGGTGATTCCCTGCAGTGCTTCATGGATGCATTCTTTTTCCAGTCTACTATGCTGTCCGGGTTTATTATTTCCAATGTTAGCTTCTTTAACCTCTGTTTCTAAGTTTCTTTGTCATTGGGCAATGTGTGAAGAGTCAATTCTGTGCTCTGGATAAAATGGTCACTGTCGAAGGTTTCCAGTATTTTAAAGTCCTTATCAGTGTCCTTTTATTGCAACAAATATCAAGCGGTGTGTGCGCGTGTAACATGTACAACTTGTTTATTTATCGTAACTGCCTTACTGCAGTATGAGTGCGGATCACAACTTTTAGAGGTTTTGTGTTGCAAAACAGCACAGGGTCGCTTATCTCCTCACAAGCCCCATCTGTAACGGTTCTACAAACACGTGGTATTTATTACTGGTTGCGACGTTTTTGCATGATTTGAAAACTATCACAGGCACAGTGAAAACCGCGTCATAATTGCCTCACTGTGAAGAGTTGGTGGTCTCTGCATAATTTGTTGTGGACAGGTGTTCAAATTAGAATTGACATTAATTGGCGTGCCGGCCCGGGGTATCAGCAGCAGGGCCACTGAGTGAATGCGCGCGGGGTCTGGGGAAGTCCGCAGGTGGTCCGCGCGGGGGATTACCATTGGCCGTGCACGAGGAGGGGAAGCCTCACAGATCTGTACCTGTTGTCTGAATAGACGAGGCCCTTTGTTCCCTCCCGCGTGCAACCGTCTCGCTCTTCATTTCAGCGCCTGGTTTGACGGTGACTTGTGATTAACGTTGGGTGACAAACAAACGTGCTAACTAATTTGAACAACCCGCAGTAGACTTAATGCAGAAAAGACGATTGCAGAAAAAAACCTTTATTTTGAAAGGACATTTCTTTATTGAATAATTTGTTCAATTAGAGGAAAATAAGGCACGAAGTAATTCTTGTAAAGAAAGGGACAAACGTGGATTGTTCAAGGTCAGCTGCGATTTTTGTCGAATGTATCTTTTTTACATAATTGTTTCGTTAGGATCTTTTTTTTTTTGTGGGGAAAAGGCTTACTCACTTAAACAGCTCCGCAAGGTGTTATTAATTATATTGTATGTGACTAGGTTTTCACACAATCTTTGGACTTAGCTTTGTACCCATTATTTTTGTCTTAAATATAATTTAGGCTCCCTGTTTTCCGTTGTTACTTATTTTTGCAGATAAATACAGACCGAAAACAATATGCTTCTGTCTGTATTTATTTTTAAAAGTGGAACAATACAGAAATTTTTGTTCATTGTGAGTGACTCTCCATGCTGTTCTTCAAGAATTCCAGGCCAACAGCTGAGCAGATAGAAAGTATGGGAAGTTAAAAAAAAACAGTATGAGATTTCCTTAGTTAAAATATATTTGTATATAATGCTATATTTATATATGGGTGTAGTGTTTTGTTATATTTGGCTGCTTAACTTGCTAAAACTAAACGGGCATCAACGCATGAGTGCATGTTTAACAGTTAAATAAATGTGGAAATATATCATTTTATGACTGTTTATTCTCAAAACACAAAATAAATACGGATAAATACCAACAAGACGGCCCAAAAATAAATATGGATACATACAGATGGATATGTAAAAAAAAAAAAACTTAAAACCGGTAGCCCTAAATATAATGCTTCTGACAAACCCAAAAGAACAATTCATTACATTCAGTTAAAAAGTACAACATTCCCAAATTATTAGAAACTACACCCTTTTCTCTGGGATTAGGGAAGGGGTTGATTCCAATATGCTTCTCAAGCTGAAAACTATTTGTAATAGATGGATAAAAAGATTACTTGATAATAATAATGTCCTGAATGTTTTGTATTACATTAAATATATACACTGGTATCCACCATAAACTTTTATCAGTTTTCCTCCAAAACAGAAGCCATTTTTAGATCTGATGGCATTACGTGATGTGAATTCTATTTTGCTTTTAGAGTATGCTGTTTCTAACTCGGTTAACAACTTTGTTTCTGCATCGTAAATCGCTGTATTTTAACCCTTTCGCCTCTAGGCCTCCTCCCCCGTGCTAACCCTTTTTTAGGCTATTTGGGTTAGTTGGCGCTTAATCCCCTGTAACTTTTTGTCCACATAAGATGTCCATGCCAAATTTGTGTCCTTTTCTTCCAACATCCTGAGGATTTTAAAGGTACCCAGGGTTTGTGGATTCCCCTAGAGCGGACCCAGAAATTAGCCAAAATACAGCAACATTTTTTTGTTTGTTTTGAAAAATGGGGGAAAAGTGTTGCAGAAAAAAGCGTCTGTTTTTTCCCCTGCGAATGCTATCAACAAAGGGTTTGTGGGGCTGAAATCACCATCTTCCCAGCTTTCAGGGACAGGCAGACTTTTGTCAGAAAACCTAAATTTTCTACACAGTTTTGGCATTTTACTGGGACATAGTCTATTTTTTCTATTTTTGTGCTTTCAACCTCCTTCCAGTTCGTGGTAGAAATGGGCGTGAAGGCAATAATGGATCCCGGAAAGCTATAAATTTCAGAAAAGTAGACAAAATTCTGAATTTAGCAAGGAGTCATTTGTGTAGATCCTTTAAAGTTGTCCTATAGAAACTAACAATTCAAATAAAAAATATTGAAATTGTGTTTGAAAAAAACAGCCGTTTGTGCCAACGTTTTCACCCGTAACTTCTAACCATGGCAGATTTTTTAAAGTAATATACCCTTACGTCTGGTTGTGGTGATATATAGAACTTGTAGGTTCACCAAGAACCCGAGGTACCCAGAGCCAATAACTGAGCTGTGCCTTGCAATGGGTTTTCATTGTGTACCGGGTATATAGCAATTAATTTGGTAAAATATAAAGAATGAAAAGTAGGTATCAAGGACACCTATGTATTTCTGAAATGGGAACAAAATATAGAGTTTAGAAGCAGTAGTTATCTGCACATCTCCGAAATTGTGGGTAGCCATACTAGCATGTGAATTGGAGGACATTTTTCAAAGTGACTTCTTTTTTACACATTGTCTTAAATTTGGAAGGCAGAAATGCATTCAAAGTCAATAGGTAATAACACATGTTCTACAATTCTGTGTTCCCCGAAGTCTCCCGACAAAAATGGTACCTCACTTGTGTGGGTAGGCCTAGTGCCTGCAACAGGAAACGGCCCTAAAAGCAACATGGACAAATCACATTTTTCCAGTAAAAATTGACCCTTTTTTCACAATGTGCCTACCTGTGGATTTTGGATCCTAGCTCAGCGGGCACATGGGGAAACCTAGCAAACCTGTACATTTTTGAAAACTAGACATCCTGGGGAATCCAGGATGGGGTGACTTGTGTGGCTCTCACCAGGTTCTGATACCCAGAATCCCTTGCAAACCTTAAACTTTGTCAAAAAAAGCAAATTTCCTCACATTTCTGTCAAGGAAAATTCTGGAATCTGCGGGGAGCCACAAACTTCCACCCACCCAGCATTCCTCCAAGTCTCCCGATAAAAATGATACCTCACTTGTGTGGGTAGGCCAAGTGCCCGCGACGGGAAACACCCCAAAACGTACTGTGGAGACTTCAAAATTATCAGATCGCAAAACTACCTGGTTTTGTGAGGGAGTCACCTGCGTTTTTGGTCCTGGGCTCAGTGGCCATCTAGGGAAACCTACCAAACCCAAACATTTCTGATAGCTAGACACCTAGGTAAGTCCAGGGTGGTGCTGTTTGTGTGGATCTGCCAAGCGCCATCCACGCACACCTCCAGCCAAGAGCCATCCATGTACACAGCCAGCCAAGCGCCATCCATGCACACAGTCAGCCAAGCACTATCCACGCACACCGCCAGCCAAGCGCCACCCACGCACTCCACCAGCCAAGCGCCATCCCCGTACACCGCCAGCCAAGCACCATCCATGCACACCGTCAGCCAAGTGCCAGTCCACGTACACTGCCAGCAAAGCGCCACTCCACGCACACCACCAGGATAGCGCCAATCTACACACACCGTCCTCAAGCGTGAGTCCACACACACCGCCAAGAAAATGCCAGCCAAAGATCAGTACACGCATGTCAGACACCCCACAAGACTTACCTTATGCTTGTGAAGCGGTCTTGCAGAGACGACATGACCCACCGCCACCGTACCCACCTTATCCCAGTAGAACGCGTAATCTAGCTAGGATGGCGTTGGGAACGGGGAAGGAGGCTAGAGGTGATGGAGTTGGTGTCCAGACGACAAAAAGGATATCATCCGTAGTTCAGTAAGATGGTCTGGTGTACCGTCTAATGAAGGGAGATAAGGGAAACCCCATTACATGGGCACACGCAAAACCCCCATTCCCTAGTACAGCAGTTTTTGAGGTACAATAGATCACCTTGTATACATACACCTCCAATTTGGTAGAAAGTAACACCGGCCAGGAACTAGTTTGAATTCCGGTACACCAGAAGGGAAGTATCAGCAAGGCGCCCTAGCGCGGTTGAGTCACACACTAAAGGAAAAATCAGCAAGGCGCTCCAGCGCGGTTCAAGGCACAAACAAACAGAAAGCAAAATCAGCAAGGCGCTGCAGCGCGGTTCAAGGCACAAACAAACAGAAAGCAAAATCAGCAAGGCGCTCCAGCGCGGTTCAAGGCACAAACAAAATAGAAGGCAAAATCAGCAAGGCGCTCCAGCGCGGTTCCAGGCACAAACAGAACAGAAAGCAAAATCAGCAAAGCGCTCCAGCGCGGAATAAGGCACAAACAAAACAGACAACAAGAAGCAAGGCGCTCCAGCGCGGGAGACAGAAACCAAAAATAAACAGCCAAAATCAGCAAGGCGCATTAGCGCGGTCCGTTACCTGTGGCTCGGCAGCTTCCAGTGAGGCGTTCCGAGAATCTGAAATTGGCGTCCGGGAAGTGCTGGCGTCCGATGGCGGTTAGGGCTTTGAATACGAAGCGCTGACCTGGCGGAACCGCAGAGGTTTTAAGCGGCTCTTAGCGGAAGTGCTGAGTGGCGTGGCAGTGGCTTCCGGTGCCCAGGACTAGACCACGGACCTTTGTTTGGCGGAAGTGAGGCAAGTCTGTTCCGCGAAATCATGGAGTACGATGCATTTGTTGCTCGTGATTTCACGGAACCTATCGCAACCATGACAGCACCCCCAACCAAAACAGAGCCCCCTCCCAGCCAACATCCAGCAGCTCACACAGGGGTGGCAGGACGAGGGCTGAGAGGGTGACCGACGTGGAAGGCACGTACCAATCGGGGAGCATGACGGACATGAGACAAGGGCTCCCAGGACCTGTCCTCCGGACCATACCCCTTCCAGTCCACTAGGTAGAAGAGCCGACCCCGGGTACGACGGGATTGAAGAATAGCCCTGACCTCATATTCCACGTGATCGTCAATAAGAACCGGAGAAGGAGGAGATGAGAGAGAACTCTCAGGATGAACAGGACGAAGAAGGGACACATGGAACACAGGGTGTACTTTCATCCGTGGGGGCAGAGCAAGTCTCATGGAAACGCGGTTGATTACTTTGTCAATGGTGTAGGGACCAACGAGCGAGGTAGCAGCTTCTTAGGGCCATGTACATTAAGGTTCCGTATGGAGAGCCATACCCTATCCCCCTTTTTGTAGGCGGGTTCGATGACCCTGTGCTCGTCAGCGTACTGTTTATAGGTTTCCTTAGCCTTGGCCAGTTCGAACCGGGCCCGCTGCCACAGATCACGAAGCATGGTGTGATATTCCTGAACCGTGGGCAAGGGACTGTCCCGTTGTTCCTCCCAGGCCTCCGTCCGTGGATGCCGACCCTGGAGGCAAAAAAGGAGACATACCAATGGCTGAGTGTTGGTTGTTGTTATAGGCGTATTCCACCATCCACAACACGTCCGCCCATTCCTTCTCCACCGTTATCAATAAGCAGCGAAGGTATTGTTCCATGGTATGATTCGTCCTCTCCGCCTGCCCGTCGGTCTGGGGGTGATAAGCAGACGATAAGCGTACATCCAGATCCATGGCTGCGCACACTTCACCCCAGAATTTGGACACGAACTGGGACCCTCGATCGGTTATCACCACAGAAGGAATGCCATGAAGGCGTACTACGTGTTGCAGGAAGATAACTGTCAGCTCCGCCGCAGATGGTAGTTTTTTCAGTGGTACAAAATGAGCCATTTTGGTGAGGTGGTCTACGATGGTAAGAATAGTGGTGTATCCCGCTCTGGTGGCGGGCAAGTCCACAACGAAATCCATGGAGATGGTGTGCCAAGGATAGGGAGGAATCGGAATAGGATGTAATAAACCCACCGTGGATCCCGGCATATTCTTTCCTCGAGCACAGACCGCACAGCGAGCTACGTATGTGTGTGCGTCTGCCGCCAGCGTAGGCCACCAGAAACGTCGTTGTAACAGGTCCATGGTTTTATGATATCCAGGGTGTCCGGACAGTACGTGGTCGTGGCACATGTACAATGCCTGTTGTTGGCGAGCCACCAAGGGTAGGACATACCTGCCCTCTTTGTACATGAATCCGTTCTGTGATGAAACCCCTTTATGGTTCTTTATCAAGGCAACCTGGTCGATCTGGTTGACGTCGTTTTGTAGTTGGGTCAAAAAGGCGGAGGAAAGAACCACTCCCTGGAAACAACGTTCAGGTAGGATAGACACCGGCTCAGCTGTGGTTACGGTGTCCTCTGTTCCTTCTAGGCGTGATAATGCGTCGGCCTTGGCATTTTCTCTGCCGGGTCGGTACGTGATGCGAAAATCGTACTCGTTAAAGAACAGAGTCCAACGCAATTGTCTAGATGTAAGGGCACGAGCTGAGCGGAGGAATTGCAGATTCCGGTGATCCGTGTAAATGGTCACAGGATGTTTGGCGTCCTTCAAGTAATGTCGCCATTCCTCGAACGTGGCCTTGATAGCGAGTAGTTCACGGTCCGATATGGCGTAATTGCGTTCGGCAGGTTGCAGTTTACGGGAATAGAAGGCCACGGGGTGCAACAGACCTGTGTCAATATCTCTTTGTGACAGCACACCTCCTAGAGCGTCTTGTGAGGCGTCAGCTTCCACTATAAAAGGCCGCTCTGAGTTGGGGTGTATCAGGATGGGGGCCGTGACGAACCTTTTCTTCAATTCCTGGAAGGCGTGTTCAGCCACAGAATCCCAGTGGAACAAGGCACCTTTGCGCAGCAGTTTGGTGATGGGGGTGGCTAACCCGGAAAAACCTGTGATAAAACGCCGGTAGTAATTTGCGAACCCTAAGAACCTCTGGACGTGTTTCACGGAGTTCGGAGATGGCCAGTGCAGTATGGCTTCCACTTTCTTTTTGTCCATTTCAACACCCGCAGGGGAAAGGAGATGACCCAGGAACTCGACAGTTGTAGTGTGGAAAACGCTTTTCTCTAGTTTGACGTACAAACCGTTTTGTTCCAGTCGTTGCAGGACGATTCGTACATGTCGGACGTGTTCTGCAGGGGTTTGTGAGAAGATCAGTATATCGTCAATATACACAATACAGAAAAGGTCGATGAATTCCCTCAACACTTCATCGATGAAGAACTGAAAGGCCGCGGGAGCGTTACAGAGTCCAAAAGGCATGACCAGGTATTCAAAGAGACCAAACCTGGTCCGAAATGCGGTCTTCCACTCGTCGCCCTTCCGGACTCTGACGAGATGATAGGCCCCCGCAGGTCCAGCTTGGTATATATGGAGGCGTCCTTGACCTGGTCCAACAGGTTTGATATTAAAGGAAGGGGGTATCTATTCTTTATGGTGATGGCATTTATTGCCCTGTAGTCGATGCAGGTCCTAAGGTCCCCTTCTTTTTGGCCACAAAGAAAAGAGGCGATGACACTGGAGACCTGGAGTGGCGGATGAACCCGTTGCGCAAGAACTCATCCAGATAAGAGCGGAGGTGGTCGTTCTCTTTTTCTGTGAGGGAATAGACCCGGCTACAGGGAAGCGTTGAACCAGGGATCAAGTCTATTCTGCAATCAAAGGGACGATGAGGAGGCAGTGTATTGGCGCCTTTTTTGTCGAATACTGCGACGAGGTCCCGATATGCTTCTGGCACCGCACTTTGTGTAGTCACACCAGTTCCTGTCAAGGGTAGGGTGAGGACTTGCACGGCTTTGATACCGGAAATGGCCGTCTGAGGATAACAGGAAGCGGTACAACCGACCGAATCCAGGACCATCAGTCTGGATGCCCAGTCTATCCGTGGATTGTGACGCACTAGCCATGGGAGACCCAATATCACCCGGAACTGGGGTGCATCGATGACATCGAAGGCGATGGTTTCAGTGTGATTGTTGTCGAAAGTCATCTCCATGTCCTCTGTTTGGAAGCGAATAAGACCGGAGGTAAGGTCTGTACCATCCACGGCTTTTACGGTTTCTGGTTTAGCCTTTGGTATGGTGGCCATACCCAGGTTCACCAGATACTGGGTGTCTATGAAGTTGCCTGTGGCCCCGGAATCGAGCAGGGCAGATATCTGCCATGTCTGGCCTGTCCGTGCTTGTAAGGATACTGTCACTCCTAAGTGTTGAGTGTTACCAACACAGGCAGGGGTCATTCTCTTGTTGAACAGCCGAACCCAGTAGCTGGACCCCACTATCTACTGGGTTTCTTCGTTTCCCGACTTGTTTCCTTTGGAAATAGAAAAGGCAAACGGTTTTTTCCCTCTAGTACGGGTAGGTTTTACTGGGCAGTCCCTAACGAAGTGGCCGTTCTTGCCACAGTACAAACATTGATTCTGACTCCGTCTTCTCTCCCTTTCTTCTTTGGTAAGAGGGCCCCGGGTGCTGCCTATTTGCATTGGTTCCGATGCTTCGCTAGACTGGTCTGGTTCGTTTTTGGTTTTTTCCCTGAAGGCCAAGAACCGACTGTCGCCCGTCTTGGTTTTCTCGGTTCTTCGCTCCTGTATCCGGTAGTTCATTTTGACTACTAAATCAATGAACGGCCCTATTTCTTCTGGAGGTTCGGGCATCTGTGACACCAGGTCTTTCAGCTCGTCACGTAAACCCCTGTAGAACACGGATATCTTCTTGGTTTCTGGCCAGCGAGCTTCGATGACGAGTCTGTTGAATGTGGTGATGTAATGGAGTAGGTCATCGCTGCCTTGTTTCAGACTGAGTAGTTCATTGTCAGCGGCTTGGACAAAGGTGTGGCGGGCGAACATCCTTCTCATGGTTTCCTTGAATACCGACAAGTTGTACAACATCGGATCATCGTTTTCTACTAACGAAATGGACCATTGGGCGGCATCGCCCCCATGTAGGAAAGGATAAAGGCGACCTTGGCTGCGTCATCCGGGAAGGCAGTTGCTCGAGCCATGAAATGTAGATGGCACTGATGCAAGAAGACGCTATATTTGGCACTTTCGCCATAAAAGCGTTCAGGAGGTGCCAGTTGCACGGTGTGTGGAGCTATTACTTGTATGGAGGTGTCCTGGGAGGAAGAGGGACCCCCAAAGGTAAACGTCGGTGGCCGCAATAACCCTTCCTGCCTCGCTCTAGATGTGGGTGTTTGACCCCAGGGTCCCGTCACACCAGCAGCCATTTGGCCTTGTAAGGTTGTCATGTCCTGGCGCAGGCTGAGGTTTTCGGCCTGTATACTGGTGAGCATGGCCGCTATATCTTGCAGGGTGATCTCGGGGTTGCTCATGTCGTCCGGGCAAGACGTTTATGCTTGGGCTTCGTATTCTGTCAGACACCCCACAAGACTTACCTTATGCTTGTGAAGCGGTCTTGCAGAGACGACATGACCCACCGCCACCGTACCCACCTTATCCCAGTAGAACGCGTAATCTAGCTAGGATGGCGTTGGGAACGGGGAAGGAGGCTAGAGGTGATGGAGTTGGTGTCCAGACGACAAAAAGGATATCATCCGTAGTTCAGTAAGATGGTCTGGTGTACCGTCTAATGAAGGGAGATAAGGGAAACCCCATTACATGGGCACACGCAAAACCCCCATTCCCTAGTACAGCAGTTTTTGAGGTACAATAGATCACCTTGTATACATACACCTCCAATTTGGTAGAAAGTAACACCGGCCAGGAACTAGTTTGAATTCCGGTACACCAGAAGGGAAGTATCAGCAAGGCGCCCTAGCGCGGTTGAGTCACACACTAAAGGAAAAATCAGCAAGGCGCTCCAGCGCGGTTCAAGGCACAAACAAACAGAAAGCAAAATCAGCAAGGCGCTGCAGCGCGGTTCAAGGCACAAACAAACAGAAAGCAAAATCAGCAAGGCGCTCCAGCGCGGTTCAAGGCACAAACAAAATAGAAGGCAAAATCAGCAAGGCGCTCCAGCGCGGTTCCAGGCACAAACAGAACAGAAAGCAAAATCAGCAAAGCGCTCCAGCGTGGAATAAGGCACAAACAAAACAGACAACAAGAAGCAAGGCGCTCCAGCGCGGGAGACAGAAACCAAAAATAAACAGCCAAAATCAGCAAGGCGCATTAGCGCGGTCCGTTACCTGTGGCTCGGCAGCTTCCAGTGAGGCGTTCCGAGAATCTGAAATTGGCGTCCGGGAAGTGCTGGCGTCCGATGGCGGTTAGGGCTTTGAATACGAAGCGCTGACCTGGCGGAACCGCAGAGGTTTTAAGCGGCTCTTAGCGGAAGTGCTGAGTGGCGTGGCAGTGGCTTCCGGTGCCCAGGACTAGACCACGGACCTTTGTTTGGCGGAAGTGAGGCAAGTCTGTTCCGCGAAATCATGGAGTACGATGCATTTGTTGCTCGTGATTTCACGGAACCTATCGCAACCATGACAACGCAGACCGTCAGCCAAACTCCAGTTCACACACACACAAGCTCTCACTAGTTTCTAGTGGTTTTCTGCCCCGCTTGGGGGCAGATGAGACTAAAAATATCACTGAAACAGCCAAAATGTGTGTCTAAAAAAAAAAGGGTAGCGACCCTTGCCTATGTGGCTTCTCCCTGACATGCCCATAAACGTATCCCTGGTACCTAGTTGGCTTCCTGCCCCCCCCTGGGGGGGCAGATAAGTGGCTATTGCCCCGATCTGCCTTCCGGGGGGGCAGAAAGACTTTTTTGGGGGTGGGGGCATTAGCATGCCCCTTCTGGGCAGTCCGAACCCCTACATATATAAAAAAAAAAACCTTATCCCTGGTGCCTAGTGGCCTTTCTGCCCCCCCTCCCCCCCCCAGGGGGGGGGAGATCAGGGGCTATTGGTCCCATCTGTCTACCGGGGGAGGCAGAAAGACTGGCAATTTATTTGGGGGTGGGGGCATTGGCATGCCCATTTTGGCCAGCCCCCACCCCTACATATATAAAAAAAACAAAATCCCTGGTGCCTAGTGTGCTGTCTGCCCCTCGGTGGGGGGGGGGGCAGAAAGACTGTGGAATTTTGGGCAGCCTCCACCCCTATAGACATAAAAAAAAATCCCTGGTGCCTAGTGTGCTTTCGGTCCCTCCCTGCCCCCCCAGGGGGGTGGGGGGCAGATCAGGGGCTATTGGCCCCATCTGTCTACCGGGGGAGGCAGAAAGACTGGCTATTTTTTTGGGGGGTGGGGGCATTGGCATGCCCATTTTGGGCAGCCCCCACCCCTACGTATATATAAAAAACATCCCTGCAGCCTAGTGTGCTGTCTGCCCCCCCGGGGGGGCCGATCAGGGGCTATTGCCCCATCTGCCTCCCGGGGGGGCAGAAAGACTGGAATTTTTTTGGGGGGGGGGTGATCGGGGGTAATAACCCTCATTAGCCCCCTAGGGGGGGGAGAAAGTCTGTGGAGGGGTGGTGCAGCCCCCACCCCTAAATACTATTAAAAAAAAGAATCCCTAGTATCTAGTGTGCTTTCTGCCTCCCCTGGGGGGCAGATGAAAAACTCCCCAAATATATTTGGGTGGGGGCATGGTCTTGCCCTTCGTGGGCAGCCCCCACCCCTCTTTAAAAAAAAAAAAAAAATCTCTGGTGTCTTAGTGGGCTTTCTGCCTCCCCCCCCCTCCCCGGGGGGGGGGGGGGAATACCCCTCATTTGCCCCCTAGGGGTGGCAGAAAGTCTGTGAAGGTTGTTTGGCGGGGGGCATTGGCATGCCCATTTAGGGCATTAAAAAAAAAATAATAATAATCCCTGGTATCTAGTGTGCGTTCTGCCTCCCCGGGGGAAGGCAGATTGGGTGCTTCTGCAGCAGAAAGACTGAACTTACCCAAATTTATTTGGAGGGAGCAAAGGCTCTTGCCCAAGTGGCCCCCTCCCTGGTGTGTAGTGGTGAATCCCTGCTTGAGGATCGCCGTCCTGAGGCGATCTCCAAGCAGGGATCCACTAGGGAGGGGTATCATTGGGAAAGGGAGATTCTCCCCTTTCCAATGATACCTTTCCTGTCTGCCTCGTTGCACAGGGGGCTGAGAGGAGGAGAGTCCACTGACTTTTCAGTGTAGTTCTCAAGAGAATCATGCAGTGAAGTGGAAAATGGGAGAATGTCCAAAGATTCGTTGGTCTGGTCTATCTTCTTGATCTTGTCTCGGAAATATTTTGAGAACCCCTCACATTTTTGTCGAGAAGTCGATAACAGTCTAAGTCTATTCATGCTCACTTGGAGAGTAAAATGTTAGTTTTTATGTCAGTAACAACAAGCATTTGCAATGCAATAGGTCTCGCATTTACGCGAGTTTCAGCTATTGGCTTTGTAAATGACAATGCCTTTTATTTATGTTTTAAAAACGAAAACAAAAATAAAAGGCATTGTCATTTTCAATGTCAATAGCTCAAATTCGGGTAAATGCGAGACCTATTGTATTGCAAATGCTTGTTTTTAGATATACAAGAGATGGTATCTTGTGGGTAGAAGCCTATATTAAAAAGCATCCCAAAGGTGAGACCTATTGGCTATGCCAATGCTTGTTATTTTGAGTTTTCTGTATAAATGAAGCTGCTATGGGTATTTTTCCACATTTATTTGACTGATAAATATATATTCGCATTTGAATGTCCAAAAGGTTTCAGCAGTATACAGTGCAATAGCGTTATCTGAAAACACTTGCATTGTAGAATAGCATAAATAACTGTAGTTCTGCACTTAATTAAGCTTAATTAGGGAATCTGGTGTCTTTTTTCATCTCCCCTAACTTACAATCTGTACACCTATTGACCTGGCACTCATGACTGACAGTAGAAAAAAACATTCAGAGAAGACCTTTTTTACGTATTTTTCTGTACTTAAAAATAAATACAGACAGGAAAATAAATAGTTTTCTGTCTGTATTTATCTGTAAAAATCAGTAAAAACGGAAAACTGGGAGCCCTAGTCATAATGCTGCACTTCCCTAGAGGAGGCATAACGAGAAGAAATATATTTATTTCTCCTCATTTTTACCTCTTTGTACGTGTGCTGCATTCTGCAGCACACGCAGAATTAGGTAGATCCCTCTGAGGAATATTTTTGTGCAGGAGGTGTCCCTCCCTGTACAAAAACAATACTACCTGCAATGCAGAAACCCTTGCACCATGATGCAAAGGTGCCTGCGTTGGCACCAGGCAGCCAAAACTGCACACATGCAAGGAAAGGACAGGAATGCGCCATATTATGTTAAATATGGTGCATTCCTGTCCTTTCCCTTTCACATAATGCAGCAAGGTGGCTTGCTGTGTTGCGCTGCATGAAAGTATGATAAATCTGGGCCCTGGTTCCCCAGTTGCAAAGTCGACATCTCTGTTCCCAACCCCACATACAGGGTACAGGGAGGAAGGCAGGCAGAAGCCACATGAAAGCTCCACTTGTTATTGGCTCGGGGTTCCAACATGACCTCGAGCTGAGCCAGAGCCAGGTTTCGGGTTTGAGCCTGGCTTGAGCTTTCAGTGGCTCGCCCACCTCTACACTGTGTGTGCTATTTCTTGTTGATTGAAACGAGGCCTGGACTCTTCTTTGCAGCATATAAAACCAATAGTGAGTGGACATCTAGTCTAATCTGAAGAAGGCATCTTTCGGCCTCGAAAGCTGGTACCAAGCTCTTAGTTTTTATTGTAAATGTCGATTATGGCAACGGGGAAGCAACACAGACTGGATACCATCAATTTAAAGCGTTCCGTGATGTGAAATGACGAAGTAGGTAAAGAGATCACTTCTCCATGGATCTGCACTTAAGGACTTAGCATCTTGCCTTACAATAGGTTAGTTACTGGAAGGAAGAGTTCGCTGTGGAGGACAAAAATTACAAAGGGTTGGTATTCAGCCCTACCCAACAAACGAGATTATCCTTTAGGAGGAGGAGGGAGAAAGGACATACACAGGACAAGTGTCACAGAGAATATCATGACAAATACAGGATTGTCACCTGTCTCATATTGAATGTTAATTATTGTAGTTGTAAAGACTATGTACAGAACTATTAAGGTGGTCCATCTGACTTTAGGCTGTGAAGGGGACAGTTGCATTATAATATTAGTGAACACATACATTTTCCTGTGCTGTGCATAAAGCGACTGCATTACATGTACAAACTTTGAGGTTTTTTTTTAATAGATAATGAAACCGAGGCACAGGGGGTTGATCCAGGCTCACACCACCTGGTTGAGCAAATGCCAGACTTCAAACCCAGTTCTCCTTTATTCCAAAGTCATCAACTTAACAACTAGACCACACAACGCCTGTAGGAAAAGTGGTTATAAACATTTCCAACTGTTTAGGTACAAGAAAGAGAAATTTTGAGATTTTTAGACACAGTGGACCATAAGAGTAGAGTGTGGTGAAAGAGAACAACAAAGTGGCTGCACCGACAAAAAAATATTCAGAGGGTAGACAATTGCACAAGACACTGTAAAACAGTAGCAGCCACATAATAACGGAGCCACGTCTGATGCCTCCCGCACCCCCCCTACCCCCAGTCACGGTAATTTAGCTAATTGCGTTATATATTCTGGAACGTGTACTTTTGCTTTTCTCATATACATAGCAGAAATTCAAACTGGCCAAGTCATGCCTGCTCTGAACAGCAGAAATGTTTCTGTAATGAGGCAGTCACTGCGAGAGGTAGCAACTGGCCTGTGAATATAAACTGGACCCCCTGTTGCTTCTCTCTTTGGTGACTATCAGCAGGCTGGGCGCCAAATGTGTTTCCTCCTAGGGTTCTATCTGAGCAAAGACCAGCTTAGTGAAGGTGATACCAAGCATACTGGAAATAACAAGCATGCTGAAAATAGGTATACAGTGTCACAGGTGAATTTAAAATTTTGTCGGACCAGAAATGCCTTTGCTTGTAACAAGTAACGTACATATTGCATTAGTTACTATTCTTATGAACGCAGTCGATGTCCACATAGCTTATCACTGTACGGTGGAGCAAATTCAGCGTCACTTAATATGCAACTAGGATATAGTTTCCTCTGTACTAATGCCACCCATCATCTTATATATTACATATATATATATATATATATATATATATATTTTTTTTTTTTTTTTTAATGCAGTTCCTATCATTTTTCATGTACAAGGATGCAAAAGAAACGGAGTCGAGCGTGAGAATTAGAGAAGTAAAGGAGGGAAAATCAAATGTCTTAAAACTGCACACTGTGGAAGAACTGTTCACAATCATTTGGAGAAAATTAAAATGCGGTACAAAATTGAAAATCTTCCATTTGCCTTCTAAAATCGCTTTGTGATTTAAAATGTAGTAAGGATAATGCAACGTAAAAGACAAGGTCTGAGCAGTTACACATCTGTGGAATATATATCGTTCATTTCTGTTGATCTCGCTGCAAAAAATGACTATATTAATTTAGTAAGCACGGCAACCATTATACAGATCCTGTGGTCTTGTTACACTACCTACCTTTGCACAACTACAACCCCAAAAACGATTTGCAATGAATGCCAGGACAGGAAAAAGTTGTACTCCAATTTCATAATTATGCATGACATGATGTCAAGGTAAATGGATAAGCCCAGCCCCCTGCTCGTGTAAATACAAATAATTATTGGTTCTATATAAAAGTAAATCTGGAACGAAGTGCACCCACCTTCTATCACTCCCTGCTGGCAGAAGTTAAACAGTCACATATCCTTCCTTTGACTACTCCCTAGTGTAAGACCTTGGGAGTCAGAACAGAAAAAACCGCAAAAACAGAAAAGACTCGAGAGTCATACGGCAGAAGGCCACTTAGAATCATGTGGAGGAAAAAACACACAATAACACAACTAAAGTCGTGGAAACTAAAGAGAGACGACGGTTAATGGGAGCTGAGGAAATAAAAAAGACTGCCAACCCTGACCGGTGCTAACAAAAAAAGTGTCCTGTATGTCGAAAGTGGCGGCCATCTTGGTAATAATACTGTAAAGTACCTGCACTTTTCTGCAGGGGCTCAGTACTCTTAACAGGAGAATACTTGCACTTTTCAACAGGAAGCAGGCACTCTTATGGTGCGTGCCTGCTGTTCTAGATTTCCATTTCAACCGCTGAGTGCAGTATACCCAATCAGTAATAGATTTCAGAGAGCCCTGCACAAAAGTTAATGACACGACTACGGTTACGTTTCGAGTCTCTTTTACTTCCAGATGTAATATTTGCATTGATGTTCTCTTGTCTTTGGCTCTGTCCAAAATTCCTCCCCTTTAATTTTGATTCGTCCATTCGCTCATAGTATTACTCTGAGGACGGCTACCAGCTAGAGCATTATTTGTCGTTGTTAGAACTTACTATACACATAACCTGATTGGAGCACTGTGGTGACGTATTCTCGGAGCACGGGGCATGGCGTCGGGTGTTGCTATGGTGAATCCTCGAGTTTGTTGACGCGCGACCCTGGCAGACTCGCTGTAGACAAGCAATCGGACCCTGGTACACTATGTACTGCGCGCGACTATGCCCTCTTGTAGCCCCTTTCACCGAGCCATTGAACATGCACGTGGTGGGGCTACTACGGGAGCCAGAATTTCTGTCTGCCATGTGCGCTGCGCAGGTAAGAGCGGGGAACGCTCGAGATGCGGCTGAAGATCTTCACTGTGAAGTTTTGTGCCTGTCCTCTGCCTAGCATTACCAAATGGAGCCCGACGTAACGTCTCTCCTCTGACCAAATATGCATTACTGTATACCCTGCCCCTCAGTAACACATTCCAGACTGCCTCACATATATGTGAAATTCAAGCGTGCTGGTTCACTCCAGCAAGTGCTAGTTAATAGTTATGGCATTTCAACATGCCCTGCAAAATTCTGGAGGGCTGTACCATCACCGCTCAGTTAAAAAATAACAATGCTGCATTCTTGATTAAGATACACGTCCGATAATTGTAGAGTGAAAGTATCCAAAAATAAGCACATGGAACCAAAGTATACATAAACCAGTGGTGCGCGCGCACCACAGAGGAGCGGGAGGGGCGAGGGAGCCTGTCGTCTGTGCCGCGCGCTGATGCGCGTCCTAGACACAGACGGGAATGGGCGGAGCAAAGGCGGGACATGCGCCCGCCTTTGCCCAATTGCGTGCCGTTTTTTAAAAAAAACGCACGCTACAGCCAATGCCAGGCTTCACAAAGCTAACCACACGCACGAGCGTGTGGTTAGCTTTCTAAAGCCCATACAAGAGGTCTCGTGCTGCGCACTGCAACGCTAGGCGCGAGACCTAAAAATGGCTTAGGGACTAGTCTGTTCCCTATATATCATTGGTGTTCACTGTAGATTATCACTCAGGATCTGGTGGGTGGTTTGGACAGTTATCTTTAGTGGAATATCGTACTATTGACTAATAACTAATTGATCTACAAGTCCCTCAAAACTATTAACCTAACTTTAAAGAAGATCACAGTGTACTAATTAATGTTATTAGATACTAGGGAGTATCTTAGTGGGAGACTTACATTTTTAGGTGGAACAAACGTCCCAGCATTCTACATATTTTGAAGCTTTAACAACTCTTTTGTATTATTTTTGCTAATGAGGTGAGGCCTGGTACTGTCCCTTATTATTATTTTTAATTTTCTTTACATAAAACGGACCCTCTGCTGGTCTCTGCATATTTGAATTCAACGATTTCTGGAGTGAATTGAATTGATAATGCAGTGATTTTATAGACCGCACCAAAGTATTTTTTATATGAAATATATTTTGCTACCCTAATCCAGGACAGCTATTCGAATATTGAAATTCGTGCTATCCCAGTAGAACGCCTGACCTTAACTGAACAAGTATTGTTGACAAGTTGGTGGCTTCATTCACTACGGAAAAGAGTCCCATCACCAGTGAGTTGGATTCTGTTAATATAGGTAAACAAAAGAAAGAAGATAATATATATGCAAAATTTGGAAACAACTGGGCTTCACTTTTTACAAAATGCATATAAAGCTGCTGCTTTGAAGAGTTGTGCTAAGTGACACCACACTTAGGGCCCCAGGCATCAAAGTAAAAACCGGTCGCAAATGGGCAGATTCTCAGAATCTGCCCTTTATGATTCAGTAGCTTTGCATTTGGGATGCATCATCCCAAATGCAAAAATCGGAAATTGCGATTGCAAATTGCGATTCCTTAAATACAATGCTAGAAGCAATTTAAAATAGCGATTTCGCTATTAGGGGTCACAAATTACCGAAAAATAAAACGGGTCGGTAATTTGCAAGAACTTGGGGCATGTGTGTGCGCAACATGGGTGCACATTACAATTTCAGGGGTGCAACATGGTGTCCTTTTGACACCCTTGCACCCTTGAAATTGCATGCGCAATTTGCGAGTACCTAATGGGTACTCGCAAATTGCGCATGCAATTGCCATTCATTCCTATGGGCCTGTAGGCCCATAGGAATGAATGGGAAGCCATTCCTTAATTGCGAGTCGCAATTTGCGAGTCGCAATTAAGGAATGTTTAGGAATCGCTATTTTTATAGCGATTCCTACATGCATAGGCTTTTGCGATTCCTTAATAATCGCAATTAAGGAATCGCAAAAGCCTTCCTTGATGCATGTGCCAGTAAGTCGTTACAACAAAGTGGATGTCCAGCTCTCAGCGTTAACCGTTTTAAAACCTTTAAGAAGACATAAATAACAAAAGGTTGGGAGGGGTACACCCTGAAATAACAGCAATTTAATTGCCCATCATTGTGCAGTTATATGCAAAGAAATCCAGTGAGTCGAGTAAAGAAGCCAAGAGTCCAGTGAATCATGTAAAGTGCCAAAGTATTCTTTATTTAATTTCATAATATGAAAGAGAACACAGTCAACACGTTCCTTCCCAGCAAACCATAGGACTTCTTCAGGGTTCAAAATTTTCTTTAATGCTTGTTGACAAAATTATTCAGGTAGTTTTGTAGGTGCTACCTTCTGAGTCCTCCAACCACAGGGCTCAACATAACAATTATAAGCAGTCAGAACGTACTATGCTTCAATTCAAGATGCACACAACTTCAACAGTCGTCACTTTGTTTCAAGAAATTACAAAATTGTTGATTCAGCTGATTATTTCCTTTAATTTGTATTCCTTAAATAGTTTTCTTTTCTTGAGCAATCCAAATTCACATTTAATGATATTTAGTGATTTATACCCCAAGCTTCAGCCGCATACCCGCTAGAGAACTTGGAAACACTGCGAGACTGGTGGACACTGGCACTTGGAACTGATATCCCTGACGCACTGTGGGACCGATGCCTCCAGTTGGTTAGGCAGGTGACGCGCAATGCATGGTTTTGACTTATTCAATTTCAATATCTCCATCATGCCTGTCTCACACCATAGAGGATTGATAGGATGCTCTCTGGTGCGACTAGTGGATGTTCCAGATGCAGAGTGGAGGAAGCAGATTTTCCCCACATGGTGTGGTCGCGTGTGGTGATATGCCCGTTTTGGAGGCAGGTTACGCAAAAGGTGTCAGAGGTGACAGGCTGTTTGTTTCCTCTGGACCCCGTCCGGTGCCTACTCGATGTAGGACATATCACTAAGAAAACTAAGGGTTTATTGCGGTTCCAAAATCTGGCACTGATCTTGGTTAAACTTTGCATTACTATGGCTTGGAAGTCGGCCACGGCACCCCCATTGCGGCGTTGGCTGATCAACATGCATCAGTGGACACTGGCTGAACTAGCTGTCCATAGACGATTACGCAAATGGGGTGGACCCCCTGCAGTTCTGGGACACTTATTTGGATAAAATGGAACCACATACGGATGATCGTCCTCCCTGAAGACGCTGTTGCTGTCTCTGCATGGACAAGGGTGACGGAGGCTTCACTCGGGTCAAGATGCTGCAGACCATCTGGGTGGATCAGGGGTTCGGGTGAATGCATACACCGACCACTCCCCAAGGACTACTTGGGGGGGATCGCTGATTAGGAGATATGCTGGCCAACGATTGTGTAATTCATGGGGCATACAAGAGATGCAGGTTGTAAGGGTAGGTTGAGGTTGGTCGCACGCACACTGAGGTCGGGGGGGGAGAAGGGGTGGGTTGGTTTTATATTTTTTTGTTTTGTATTGTTCATTTTGGGATGTGAATGTACTTATAACAGCTGCCTTCTCTTTGGTGAGGAGATGTTTTTCATAATTGTTATTGGCAAGTGTTTTATATCATCCTGGCCGGGTTCTTTGGCCCTCCAGGGGTAATGGGTCTCAGTGGGAGGGGGTGTGTACTCTACATACAGTATTGTGCAATATCATGAACAACTACGTTTGAAATGTATCTGACTTCCTTTCTCTTCTATGAAGTTTTGTTATTGTTTGCCAGACCTGGTTTTGCTGACTATGTCATAATGGAAAAATGCAATAAAGATATTTACAAAAAAGATATGAAGTGGTCTGTAACTTCTGAATGCATATAAAAACAAAGATTAAAGTGAAGGTATGGTTATTTTCTCATAATCACATAACACATGTTTATAAAACCTCTGAAATTCACTGCAAAATCAACGCCAAGGTGCATTTATGGTTACACACCAAACCTGAAATTCCCCAGAATTTGCCTGTTCTGGTTCAGTAAATGAACAATAACTTGCACCCGTGTCGTGCACTGCTTTTGACTTCACATAAAACATCACTCATGACATGTTAACTGACATCATTGATGGCATTACTGATGATAATTTAAATCACATCATTTAAAAAAAAAAATCTTTTTATTCAGAGTTTGCAATAGCATTTACAATGGATGTCTCATTCAAGCTTGCCTGTGCAGCGACAAAACAGTTACATATCTCTGAGCAGTGCCCAATACCCTCACATGATATATTTAAAAATGTCCATCTGTGCCGCTGCATACTTTGCCTCCAAGATAGGCAAATAATGTCGCTTGATGATGGCCTCTGGATCTTGCCCCTCATCCATTGGTCGCAACCATTCGACTCAAAGAAACACAACAGTGACCATATAGCAAGAGGAGGGAGGGAGGGTGGTCCGAGGGAAGGCGGGGGGGGGGAGGGGAGGGATCGGAGCGCATGTTAAGGCCAAAACGATCTGACGAAGGGTCTCGATTTGCACAGCCCGACTAGGGATGCAGTGTGCGGAGCATTGCGTCTATCACTGGGGCGAAGAGGGAGTGGCCGCATCTGTCATTTGTGCAGTAATGTATTGTTGTAGGGGGCCCCATATGTCCTTGGGTCTGGATTGATTGGGCATCAGGTCCCAGAACGCAGCAAGTTGTTCCTGGCAAAGCGCCACGTCTCTAAGCCACATAGCTTTCTTAGGAGCATGAGTCCTGCTCCATGACATAGCAATACGTCTTTTAGCAAGCAGTAATAGCATCGCGCATAGTCGCCTGTCCTCTGTAGGTATATTTTTTACGTATCCTAACTACGCCGTCAGCGGGGATCTGTCTATAGGTGTACCCATCATTTCGTCCATTGCATCGAACACAGTCCCCCAGTATGCGTGAATCTGCTGGCATTCCCATGCTAGGTGTATGAAGGTTGCGTCAGGTGACCTGCATCGCTGACAGCGCTCCTCTGTTACCAGTCCTACACGCTTAAGCCTTGCAGGGGTTCTATATGTGCGGTGCCAGAAATTAAAATGTATAAGGCGCACTCGATAGGGGATAAGGCGCTCGCCTGTGTGCAGCAATATGTCCACTGTTCCTGTGGGATAGGTATGCCAAGTGCTGTTTCCCACTCCTGTCGGGCACGGGTGTCACATACCGGTGCTGTTTTTTGCATGTCTGTGTAGATGCGCGAGATAAGCTTATGCGGGGATGGGTTTTAAAAAAATTCTCTAGGACCATAAAAGTGGTCGGTGCCTCGGGGAAAGAGGGATGGTATGCACGCAGCGCAGCCCGCAACTGGAAATATGTCATTTGCTCTAACACTGTGAGCGCTCGGCCGTCCCCTATCTGGTGCATGGCTATGAAGGTGCTGTCTGGGTACACATCTCCCATTTTTGTAAGTTTCATCGCCCTCAGTCTGGCGCAAGGGACAGGCTCCGCCAGAAACGACACTCTGGTGTTTCATCAGGGGGACAAGGGGGGCGTGCATGATATCTATTCGGGCCCTCCTTTACATGCTCTGCCAAGCCCTAACCATGCTCCCCACGGTGTTGATTCCTTTCCTGGGTCTGGGTCGTGGCTGATATAAGGTTGCCGGGAGGGGGGTCGGATCTACTTGATCATATTCCGGCGCCGTGTGGGCCATGAACTGTGTGGGGTAAATCCAGTGGTACGCTAATTGCACCTGGGCGCACCAGTAGTATAACTCGAGGTCCTGCGCCCCGAGTCCTCCCTGTTCAAATGGGAGAGTGAGCACCTCCCATGCCACTCTGGGGTGCCTGCCCTCCCACGCCAGCGTGACCATGTTGGAGCGCAGCCGCCTTCTAAGGCAGGATGTGAGGGGGAGCGAAATGTTGGCAAAAAGATAAAGAAGTTTGGGCAGCACCACCATCTTGGCATTGGCAATCCTTCCGGCCAAGGAGAGAGGGAGTGAAATCCATCTCTTTACGTGCTGTTCCAGCCAATCTGTGAACCTCCCATAGTTGGAACGCCACAGCTCGTCCGGGTCACGGCTGATCCATATTCCCAGGTATTTAACCGGGTCTTGCGTCCATTGTAGTGGATACTCCGTCTGTGGCTGCATTGTAGCCCGTGAGCGGGAATATCACTGATTTGGACCAGTTGATGACTATCCCGGCAAGGCGTCCAAAGCGCACAAATTCCCGAATCATCGGATCCAAGTTGTCGTTGGGGTTCTTGACATAAAGTGTCACATCATCCGTGTATAGTTACACCAGCACCACGCCGGGAGTGAACGCCAGACCTCTGCAGGCGTGATGCTGCCGCAACCTGGCCACAAGCGGCTCCATGGCGATGGCGAATAGTAAAGGCGACAGGGGGCATCCCTGTCGCGTGCCACAGGAGATCGGAACGGGGACAGTGATTACCCCATTAAACCTGATGCGAGCTGTGAGGAAGCGAGTAGAGCAGCGAGATTAAATGCAGGAACTTCGGACTAAGACCTATGCGTTTGAGCAGGGTGAAAAGGTAAGGCCATTCGAGAGAATCGAACGCCTTTGTGGCGTCTAATAAAATAGCGGCAGCCTGTAATTGTGGATCTATCTCCTGCATTGTGGCAAACATAGTGCGGAGATTATGGGCAGTGGACCTGCCAGGAACGAACCCGCAGTGGTCCGGTCAAAGCACCATGGGCAGCAAGGGGAGAAGGTGTGCCGCGATCAGTTTTGCCAAGATCTTGTTGTCTACATTTATCATGGAGAGTGGGCGATACGAATCACATTTAAACGGGTTGTTAGGTTTAAGAATTGTGACAATAAGAGCCTCACGGAGCGATGGGGGGAGCGACCCGCGCTCCACCGAGTCCTGAAACATTTCGATCAACCGTGGGGCAAGCAGACCCGCGTACTCCTTGTAGAAGGCGGCAGAAAGGCCGCCGAGGCCCGGCGTCCTCCCGGCCGGGAGGGCACGGATGGCGTCGACTACCTCCTCTTCTGTGAAGGGTTTGTCGAGATAAGCTCGGTGCCCAGCCTCGAGCCAGATCAGCTGGAGGGTGTCGAGAAATTTCTCAACCCCAGGTGCATCAGGTTGCAGCTGAGCCCGATAAAGGGAGGTGTAAAAGGAGACCATGTTCTGTTGGACCGCTTTTTGGCCCGTTACGATCTCGCCGTCCGCCGAGCGTAGCTCAGGGATAAATTTGCTAGCCCATGGTTTCCTAGGTAGCCCCGCCAGCGTTTTGCCTGCACGATCACCCTCGCCGTAACGCCGCGCCCTAGCCTCTTTACCCAGGAATAAGGTCACTCTCTGAGCAGCTTCTTGGAGCTCAGTCATCTTGGTGCGTATGCTGTTTAGCGTGTTGACATTTTTGCTAGAGAAAAATTCCCTCTCCAGGGCTCCTATGTCTTTTTCTAGCTGCTGAAGGTCTCCTCTAAGAGACCTGAGTACACCCGCCTGCTTCGCTATGCACTCTCCCCATATAACTGTTTTGAAGGCTTCCCACAGGGTCGAAGGAGAGTCCACTGAGCCCTCATTAGTGCTGAAATAGTCCATTATAGCCTGCCGTATGGATTCGCGAAAGACCTGGTCTCTCAGCGCTCCCGGCGGGAGCTTCCAAGCGAAGGCTCTGGTGGGGTAATCGGAAACGTCCAGGGTGAGCATTATTGGAGCGTGATCGGAAAGGGTGTGGGCGGCAAATGTTGAGCCTCCCTCGCCCAGGCTGCCTTGTCACGTGAGATAAGCCAGTAGTCAATGGGCGACCAAGATGGCCCCGCCGCGGTCAAACATGTGCTGCTGGCCTCGTCAGGATGTCTCTGTCGCCAGATGTCTGTCAGTTGGCCTTCTTGGATTATAGTCTGGAGCTGCTCAGCGGCACGGGGGTGGGGGCGCCGAGAGTCCCCGGAGCTGTCCATGGAGTCTTCTAGCACTACATTAAAGTCCCCGATTATGGCAACCCCACGGACGTAATTAGAGTAGTGTGCAACGTGCTTTTCACCAATCCACCCCGATCGCAGACGTCCCTGTTGTATGTTGAGTGAGGTGAAGCTCCTGCAAGAACCCTATGTCCACTTTGTGCCTGTCCAGCTGTGCAGCTACTATTCTGGCCTTACGTGCGTCATTCAGGCCACGAATATTCCAGAAAACGCACTTGATTCTAGTCATGGTGTTTCATGCATCAAGTCAATCAGAAACGTGATCTGCAACGCGCTGCAGGGGAGGGAGAACAGAGGAATGAGCCAGGGAAGACCGGGAAGGGAACAGGGACGGTCAATTGCATACAGAAAAACCCCACAACACCCCCACCCTCCACCCACTCCAGCCCCCCAAATAGGCTGAGCATACTCCCATGAAAAACAATCCCCCCCCCCCCAACAGTGGAGAAACAGTGAAATTTGAAAGGGAATCATCCCCAGGGGGTAGAGGTAGGAGCCCAGCCGCCCCACAGGGGTCCGACAGCAGGACACCAGTAGCATATCGATACAGTCATAGTCGAACATTATACAGAAATCTGGTCAACATTTTGAACAGCGCATCACGCATTTACGATGCGTCAGGGAGTTCAGGTTAAGGCAAAGTTCCGACAATAAGGTTCCTGGCCTGGTGTGCAAGTCTCTTCCATTAAATTAGTCATTGTCGCTGGTTCTGCTTGCCTTCCCTGGGTCTGTTCCGCGGCGGTCGGATCTCTGGGCCAGTCGTAGATCTTTCATGTATTTTGCAGCCTGTTTGGGGTCTGTGAAAACCGTCTTCCCAGCGTGGAAAATACAAAGCGTGGCGGGGTAAAGGAGTGAATACTTTGTCGAGTTGCTGAAGGGAGCGTTTAATCGGGAGGAAGTTTCTGCGGGCAGCTTGGACCACCAGGGTGAAGTCTGGATAGAAGGAGATGGAGTTCTTGATACAACACATTTTGCATTTCACTGGCGAGACGTGGCACAGTGTCCCTGTCTCGGTAGTTGAGTAGGCGTGTGATTATGGGTCTTGCGGCCGCTCCCGGGGGGCAGGCCGCGGACCAAGGGAGCGGTGGACACGCTCCACTATGCACATGGGGGAGAGGGACTCACTGAACGTCGAACGCAGCATCTCCTCAACATAATCCTCTACTCGCACCATTGCTGTAGACTGAGGCATGCCCGTGATTCTGAGGTTGTTGCGGCGTGACCTGGCCTCCAAATCTTCGTTCTTTTGCCGGATTAGCTCTAGCACCTTCTCCATTTTTAGGAGCTTTTCACGAGTGTCCGTTCTGTCGTCCTCGAGTGAGGAGGTGCGTTGCTCCACTTGATCCAGGCGCTCTTCGTGGTTTGTAACCTTTTCTTTGAGCCGGTCGAAGTGGTCGGACAATGAGTCGATCTTGCAGTCTATTGCGGTGAGTGATTGCTTCAGATCCCTGAACATTTCCCTAATGTCAACTTCAGGTGAAGGTGCCTCCGAGGTTTCTGCATTTCGTTGGGAGTCTTCTGCGGCAGGGGGACCCCGTGGGGTCTTGCGCGGTTCGAAGACCAGTTTTGGTTGTTTAGCATCTGATTTCCCCATGCTTCCAGGTACGCCTTCTCGGGGAGTGTCAAATCTGTTGTGGCGCCCCTGCCTGGTGGCTTCCGGCTTCAGCGTGCGTCAGTCAGGGCGCGGAGGTGTATGGCGGTGTTTGCCCTCCTCGTCTCTCAGTGGGGCTCTGTCTCACGTCGCACCCCACACGGAGTGGCCACGGCCGTGGCCCCCGCTCGCTGGGGACCCAGGCACTATTTCCACCAAGGCCCTCAGGCCCAACCAGGTCCCTGTGTCAGTCTCCCTTGCTGGGCCGCTCACGTGCTGCTGCGTTGCCAGCCCCAGAGTGTGCACGTTATGGTAGCCAAGATCCCTGTCCACGGGGCCTGCAAGATCTCTGCCGACCCACGGCGCAGGGGCGATGACCTCCACTCTTCACAGGCCTCTCTGCGAAGGCCCAGCTGTGGCAAGTATTATAGAGTGGGCCCTGAGTCTCAAAATATGTTCTGTGGGCTGCCTTCCATCCTGTTTAATGTGCTTTGTGCCCTGCACACTGAATCAGCCTCGGGCCTGCCGCAATAATCACTATAGTAAAGCGCGACCCGCGCTGGCAGCAGCAGCCGCAGGGAGAGCGTCCACAAGTATAGGCCCACACAACGCCAACTCACAGCACGGTTCTAGACAGGGCTCACGCAGGCGGAAAGGCAGTCTAAAAGCACGGCCCCTCCACAAGGGAGCCACTTCACAGGGAAGGGGGATGGTGGGGGGCAAAGATGGAGAAGAGCCCCCGCCTCCCCGAGCCTCCTACCAGGCCGCCTCTGGTCCACTCCAGAAGTCCTTCGGGATCCGGGAATGCTGGCTCCACTCCTCGCAGATCATGCCACCCGGGGTGGGGGAAGCAAGGCCCGCCCTCAGGACACCGAGTCACGGGGGCCACGGCCAACTGCACCTTCGGCAAGGGGGGGGGCACGGAACGCGACCGAGGCGCCCCCCAGCAAGGCTCCCCCGGGCGCGCCGACTCCTCCTGCCCCGCCCCAAGCGCGGCCCAGATCGGCCCAGCTCCGCAGCCTTGCACTCCTCAGCTCCACCGTGGCCTCCGTTCAAGATACGGATTCCGACGGCATCGATCCACCTCTGGATCTCTGCGGCACCCAAACTCCGGCTCCGAGGTGACTATGGAGGGAGGATTTTGGGCGGATTAATTGTCCCGCTGCCGGAGCCGCACTACGGAGAGGCCATCTTAGAGTCAGGCTCTCTAGCGCCCCCCCCCCTTAAATCACATCATTGATGACATCATCCATGATACTGCTGTTCACATTGCTCTACAAACCCCTTATTTTCTTTCCTTAAAAAAGAAAAACGGAAAAAAGGGTCAATGGTCATATACACCATAGGATTACTGTTTCTATAGGGCCGGGTGCATGGACTGGACAATGGACTGGACATATGCTAGTCCATGATGGCCTTTCCTGCTGCAAATAGTGCAGACCGTACTCTGCAGAAGTCGCATACCAAGTAAAGTTTGGGTGCATGCGATAATCCCTGCTGCACAGGTTAAAGGCCCTGTGCAACTGGTGTTGGTTGCTGAATTTTTTCAGTGTGGGTTCTGACTGAAAGCCAAAGCCTGTCGCTAACCACATCTGAGTAAAGCAAAATGTTTTGTGCACCAGGAATTTCCCACCTGTGGAGAACTGGCTGCTTGACCGTGTTATACAGTCAAAACCCAGTGCTATGGACAACGGCTGTGTAAAGTGAAGGCTTCTTAGTTGTGGACAGTTGGGTGCTGGACTTTGCTGAAGGTTATATTCCACTGCTCATGGCTCAAGGATGTACACTTTAAGGGTGGGCCGCTTGGAGACGGTTTAAACCTGGTGTAGTTGTAAAAGTGGCCCTAGGTCTAAACTTCTTTTTGTTCAGCTGAGGACTGTGTGTTAACAAACTGCAGAGGATTGTCCACAGGGGCTGGCTGAAGGTGCGAACTCCGTGGCCAATCTTTGCTGTACGTTGCCAAAGGTTATACGATTTGTGTGTTGGTTACTCACAGACTACTGGGCACATGTCTGGCCTAGTGGCTAACTCCCAGTGCCCATGGCCGATGACTGAGTAGTGATATAAGTGTGTGATGTCATCCATGATGTCACTTAGCATACCATGAGTGATGTAATATGTGTGGTCATAAGCAGTGCATGACGACGTTGTAGGTTAAGGCTAGTTTCCTGAACTGGCAAATTTCAGTGGTTTTGTTTTTAACAATAATTGCACTTTAACTGTGTTTATTTTTCATACATTATAGTGTTCTGAGAAAACTTAACCAAAACTTCACTTTAAACTTGGGTTTTAAAAAAAGAATTTTTGTTTTTTTAATTGAATTCAAAGTGTTTTGCATCTTAACCTGAGTTAATTCCTAATCATTGCTGTGCACACATTTTGGCTGTGACTAGTAGAGAATAGCTGCAGTCTCTGTAGAAAATGGTTATAGAAATGTTGTTACCTATTACAGTACATGGCTTGCAGAGATATGATGCAGGAGTTGACTGCCTATCATGTTTTTATGGTAAGCCCCTGTATCCCAACTATACTGGATATTGTGTATGCAAAAGCTGATCTCCACTCTATGCCAACAGCTAATCTTCACAGAATACTTCCTTCAACTACCCACAGTAGAAGTAGAACACAGGGCTCGCAGGCCAGACCCTGAGCACCATTGTCAACAGGCAGCCTTTAACTCTGCACAGCGCAGCGTCGGGTGCAGAATATGACCTCTGGTTAGTGTCTGCAGCCCATCCTTCATGGGCATCAAATGTCCTCCGTGGATTGCCTTTTATTGTCTGCAGTGGGGGTGAGACTAGGGATCTAATAGTGGGACACTGCATCGGATGGGTGTAGGGCCGTGACTCTGGCAGGACCTGCACCTCACTCTGTGGTGATTCCACACCCATTTCTGACGGCTTTTGCCCATGCACAGTGCAGGGCCTGGCATCTTGTGAAGCCCTGTGTCTGCCATCCAAAGGCATCCAACCTCCATTATATACAGCATGCGACGGTACACAGCGGGGGTCAGCTGCAGGGCCATGTCTTGCCAACCTCCTCAGTCCGTGAAGCATATCCCAGTGTTGATATGTCGAGTGGGTGGTAGCTTGGCTGTACCATCTTATATGCCACCTCTGGGCTGTGCGCAGCCGTGAAGGTTGCACCCAATGGTGTTGTACCAGGGAGGCAGTATTTACTCCTTGATAGCTAGGCCCCTTGAGTCTGTGAATCTTACACCCGGGGTGGTGTACCTTGCGGGTTATGCTAGCTCCTAGCTGGCCAAGCCATTTGAATCTGTGCTGCTTGCACGTAGTGGTGGTGTACCAGGCAGATGGTACTAGCCCCTCGGCAACCAGGCCACTTGAGTCCATGAACCTTGCACTTGCTACTGGTGTACTGTGCGGGCAGTACTAGCCCCTTGGCAGCTGGGCTCCTTGAGTCCTTGAAGTTTGCATCTGTGGTGATGTGGCATGCTGTATTAGACCCTTGGCAGCAGGGTCCTTTGAGTTGTTAAAGCTTGTTGCTGGTGGTTTGTGGGCAGTACTAGCCCCTCAGTAGCCAGGCCTCTTGAGTCTGTAAAGCTTGCGGTAGTATATTGGGCAGGCCTAGTGCCTCAGCTTCCGAGCCCCTTGAATCTGTGAAACTTGCACCCTGTGATGGTATACCAGGCGGGCAGTCCTAGCCCCTCCGCAGCCAGGGCTCTTGAGTCTGTGAAGCTTGCCCCCAGTGGTGGTGTATTTGGTGATACTAGCCCCTCATAAGTCGCTCTTTAGCTTTCACCTAGTTGTAGTGTACTGGGCGGGTGGTCTTAGCTGCTCAGCAGTCGGACCCTTTGCATCCTTAAAGCTTCCTCCCGATGATGGTGAGGCTGGAGTTACTATCCCCTCAGTAGCTGAGTCCCTTGAATCCTTGAAGCTTGCTCCTGGTAGTGGTGTGGCAGGTGGTACTAGCCCCTCAGCAGCCTGGCCCCTTAAGGCCATGAAGCTTGCACCCAGTGGTGTGGCAGGGGGTAGGAGCACCTCAGCAGAAGGGCCTTTTGAGTCCATGAAGCTTGCACCCAGTGATAGTGTACCTGCTGGCAGGCATCTTGAACTTGGGAAGCTTGCATCCAGTGGTTGTGTAGTGGGTGGGTACTACTAGTGGCTCCAAGTAGTGTATCGCACTGCCCACAGCCTGCTCAATGACTGTTGTCCCTAGGGTCTTTCTTTGACCAGACCCTTCTATCTTTCAAAAAAAAAAAAAAAAAATGTAGATCCACACTGAAGGCTCTACCTAAGATCTGCGAATACGGTACTGATTCCGGTGAACACATTGAACATAGTTTTTAAACATTTTCCCAGGTTGGAGGTGGACCATGGGGTCATGGCATGCTCACCTAGTCCCTGAGTCCCCAAGTCCTGTAATGGCAACTGCTACATTTTCTTTCAAAGTTACGTTAGGGAGTCAGATTCTTTTTGAGGATCCATAGATCCAAAATGGCTGATGTGAAAATAAACCCTCTTGAGCAATTGGTTTTGACGATTTTGTTTAGTACTTGGATTCAAGGATATTTGCGGATCCATAGCAGTCCGGAAATTTTTTGTGAGATTTGAATTTTAACCCCTATATGCCCAACCAGAGTCCTTCTTCTTTTTTTTTTCTTCAATACTTTATCATTTTCCGACATATACAAAGCAATGCCATTTCCACAGTTTGTTCCTTCACAATCACGTTAACAGTTGAAGCATTTGGTACCAACGTGCTATGTTATACTCAAAAAACATATGACAGAGCGACACAAAATTATACAATGTCTGACCAGTACATATTATTCTGCTTGTGACACAGCCTTCCAGAGTGCGAACGTGGCTATCTCCAAAGTGTATCTGAAAACATATAAACAATACAGTCTAATAGCTAACATATTCAACCCATGCCAGTTGGCACTATACCGTCAGGAGTATGACCAGGGGCAACAGGTTCCAAGTTTTGCAAATATGTCTTGAGCAGATCCCATATATCTTTTGGTCGGGACTTGGGTGGGAGCAATGTGGCATATAATTCGCAGTTTGTATTGCAAAATGTGAGGCTAGCGAGCCATGCGCCCGTAGTCGGAAGCAGTTTGCTACCCCATCTAAGAGCTATCTCACGTTTAGCCAAAAGCAACGCTAGTGCAATAAATTTGCGTAGTTTCTTGGGCATATTATAAACATATCCCAGGAGGGCGACCTCAGGGGAGGGGTCTATTACCAACAATGTCATCCGGGATATTATTTCAAAAATGGCAACCCAGAACTCCGCAATTTTGGGGCATGTCCATGTCAAATGGGGAAAGTCAGCATAAGGGCTTCCGCACTTTCGGCAATTGTGAGGCCGGGACGGGTCAATAGTGTGAAGTTTGGCCGGCGTCATATACGCCCTCCATAGATATTTAAAATGTATTAGCTTATGCCTACTATTGAGGGAGACTTCCCTAATTTGCGAACAACAGAAACCCCACTGGTCATCCAAGATGGTATGCCCCAGATCACGCTCCCAGGCCGCACGAATCTTGGTGTCCTGGCTCGGGATCAGAGTCATGCTGGCCTTGTACAACCTAGAAATCAGTCGAGTCCCGTCAGAGTTAGATATTAAAAGGGATAAGGGTTCAAATGACTGTGGCTCTAGTGGATATTCCGATATTTTAGCATGCAAAGCCCTGCGCACCCTGTTGAAAATAAACTGATCCATGAAGATCAGTTCGGCTCCACAACCCCCTCCAGTACTATCGAAAACCTGCCCATCCGGGTACAGTTCGCCAAACTTTATCATGAAGTGAGATTTAAGCACTCGCAAAACTAATGTCTCTTCAGTGATAGGGAGCCATGGATTGTGTGCAATGGGGATTTTGGAGTAGTACAAGGAGCCACGTCCAGTCACTCGCGATAGTTTGCGCCACGCCCAGCTCGAGGTGGACACTGTCTGAATGTCTCTAGGATCGCGAGGAAATCCCTGGGGTAAAATAGCATGAAGCGGAGTCGGGAGCGCCAGGTCTGATTCAGGCTTACTGTAGGGAATGCGCGCATCTGGATGGTACCACGAATGGGCGAAGCTGCACTGTGCCACTAGGTAATACATTCTGAGGTCTGGGGCCCCCAGCTCCCCCCTTTCATATGGCAAAGTCATGGTTTCCCATCGTATCCTAGGTTTTTTGCCACCCCAAGCGAGCCTGATAAGATGAGACCTAAGGGTCTTAAAAAAACTGTCTGGGAGCGTAATAGGAATATTATGAAACATGTATAAAAACTTTGGAAGAACTACCATCTTCATAAGTGAAATTCTGCCGGACATGGAAAGCGGGAGTCTTATCCAACGTTCTACCTGCGCCTCAAGATTGTGTATAGCTGTACCATAGTTTAGTCTCACCATCTGGTCTGCCTCTCTATGGATCTGGATACCCAAATACCTGACCGAGTCGTGACACCATTTCAGCTTGAACTCACATTCCCATTCAGTGGTGCGCGTCGTTAAAGGGAGTAGCTCGGACTTACTCCAGTTTATACCCAGTCCCGAATATCCACCAAAACGCAGGATCTCTCTAATAAGAGGATCCAGATTGTTCTGTGGTTGGCGGACATACAGCACAATGTCGTCCGCATAGAGCGAAATAAGGAGAGGGCCTGTATTAAACTGTATACCTCTATGGAGATGTTTCTCCTGAAAGTGACGTACCAGAGGGTCAAGTGCCAATATAAAAAGTAAAGGAGCTAAAGGGCAACCTTGCCTAGTGCCACGTGTGAGAGGGAACGGGGTGGACAAAGTGCCATTCAGGCGGAGTCTTGCTGTGGGGGAGGCGTAAAGCAATGCCGTGAGGTCTATAAAACCTTTGGTGATGCCTAATTTCCTCATCACGGCCCATATGAAAGGCCATTCCAAGGAGTCAAACGCCTTTTCTGAATCAAGCAGGACTGCCGCAACCGGAACCTCCAGCGCAATTCTATGGAGCACCGAAAACAACGTACACAAGTTTAGCGCGGTGGACCTGTGGGGAACGAAGCCAGGCTGCACTGGGGATATAATACGATCCAAGAGCAACGCCAGTCTCAACGCAATCATTTTGGCAAGGATTTTATAGTCCAAATTCAAAAGTGATAGCGGCCTGTAAGAGCCGCAGCTCGATAGGTCCTTGCCTGGTTTGGGAAGCAAGACAATTACTGCCTCGCGAAGTGTGGGAGGCAATATTTTATTTTCTAGAGCTTCATTATAAACCTCAAGAAGGTACGGGGTAAGTATATCTTTATAATGTTTGTAAAATATGCCTGTGAAGCCATCAAGCCCTGGCGCTGTGGTACCAATCATGGCATCTATGGCGCTGACAATGTCTTCCTTGGAAAATGGTTCCGCTAAAAACTTCTGCATATAGTCCTCTAACCATACCATAGCGATCTCATTTAAATAGGACCTACAGTCCTCGTCATCATGCATTGCACGTGTGGTATATAAATTTGTGTAGTATCGATGGAACTCATCCCTGATCTCAGCTATGTCCGTGCGAATCCGCTCATCATCGGAGCGGATAGATGCAATGTATGCTTTCCCCAAGCAGGACTTCAATAGTTGCGCCAGTGTACGTCCCGGTCTGTCCCCTTCGCCATACCGCCTGGCGGTGGCATATTTCCCCCCAAAATTTGTTTCACTTTCAGCGGCTTCCCTGAACTCCGCCAGCAGCAACAAGCGACTGGCCTGCTTAGCCGGGTCTGGGTGTCTAAGTTGGTCTTCGTCCAGGGCTTTTAAATGGTCCTCTATGCGAGCAATTGTACTTCTCAATGATTTAAGTACCCCAGAGTGTTTTGCAATGCATTCCCCCCTTATGTACGCCTTGAATGCCTCCCATACTGTCGCCCATGAATTGACGGAGCCCACATTCAGGTCAAAGTATGTCGTTATTGACTCCCGAATTTCTGCAGAGAATACTGTATCGTGTAAAGCTTGTCCCGGGAACCTCCACTGTCTTTCACAACCCTCTGGTCTGGGAAGACGGATATGCATAATGACCGGTGAGTGGTCGGAATACGTTCTAGGCAAATGGGTCATTGACCGGAACCAGGGGGCCATTGTGTGTGAGATCAGCCAAAAGTCCAGTCGTGTCCAAGTGTCGTAGGGGGCCGAATAGTGTGTATATGTCGCGTCAGCGGGGCAACGCGTGCGCCATATGTCCACTAGGCCGATGGAGTCGCAAACATCACCAAGCACGGGGTTTCGTGGCAGGGGAATCTGACGTGCTATCAATTTCAGGCTGCAGAAGAAGGTTAAAATCCCCCCCTAAGCATATGTAATCTGCGCCCAAGGGAAGCAACGGCGCATGCAGAGAGTGGAAAAAATCAGGGTCATCCGCATTCGGCGCATAAATACACATGAAAGCGATGCAGTAACCCATAAGTTTCCCTGTTACCAAAGTGAAACGACCTGCTCTATCGGTGTGAACGTGATTTAGTTGGAAGGGCAGTCGTTTGTGTATAAGTATGGCAGTTCCCCTGGAATAGGTGCTGTAATTCGAAAAGTAGCGGTGCACCCCCCAACTAGAGGCAAACATTGTAGGGGTAATAGGGGACAAGTGCGTCTCCTGTAAAAAAACAATGTCAGCCTTATGGCGCTGTAAATAGTTTAACACATGTGTCCCTTTCCTGGTGTTGTTCAAACCCCGCACATTCCATGTAAGGAAGTTATTATTATTTTTTTTTTGCAGAGTTTTATATAGCGCGAACTTGACCCGAATCGGGTATCGGAGCGCTTTACATAGCACCAGTTACGTTACATTAGGACAAATTAGTGTCAAGTTAATGTCAGAGCCAGTGGAGAGCCTACCCGCCATCATCACAAGTGGTCAGAACTGCAAAAAACATGAATGTGTCAATCCTAGCCCGTGGAACGCAATAGCAAACAAGTCGTATCAGGAACAAGTGATACCATAGAACGAAAGAAACGCCCTCCTCCCCCACCCCCCCCCACCCATCCCCTCTTTCTCGGTCTAGGGGAAATCCCAACGCCCCATGATAGTGTAAAGTAAATATCACTATTACCAAGTATAAACATAGCAAGAATGTGCGAACGCACAGGGGGAGAGGCAACGCCTCGCCTTATCCACGGAAACCTTAAGCATGCTGTAAAAGAGTTCCATATAACCAGAGCCCAGAGTCCAATATTTGAACTATCTTGAAGAAAAAGAAATAGGGGAAGACTGAAACAAATACACTCAATACTTATCAACGTTCTGCAGTGTTAAGGCCTTTCAGCTCGCTGAAAACAGTTCCATACTGGAGCCAGAGTTCGGTATCGAGGGCGAACGTTCTGGAGTGGGCGATTTCCTTGGCGGCCCAGCGTTTACTCGGATTTTGAGGAATACTTGAGCCTCTGCTGGAGTTTCAAAAATCCTTGACCTGCCATCCGCTTCTACCTTAAGTCGCGCAGGGTACAGCATTCCATATTTTAGTCCGGCCTTGAGTAGCGCAGCCTTGACCGCCGCGAATTTTCGGCGAGCCTCCTGAACCATCGCGGTTAAGTCTGGATATAGGGAGATGGAGGAGCCCTGCCAGTCCAACGACCCTCGTTCTCGAGCCATCCGCAATGCAGTGTCCCTGTCCTTAAAGTTCAGAAGCCGTGCCATGATGGGGCGAGGTGGATAGCCATGGTTAGGCTGTGGACCGAGGGTTCTGTGCGCTCGTTCAACAACAAAAGTAGCAGTGAAGGACTCCCGACCAAATAAGTCAACTAGAAGGCCTTCAACAAACCCATCCAATAGTCCCGTGTTCGTGGATTCAGGCACTCCCATAATACGAACGTTATTGCGTCTCCCCCTGGCTTCAAGGTCCTCATTCTTTATGGCAATATTTTTCAATAGGCCTTCCGTCCTCTCCAACCGTTTAGTAGCCTGGGCCGAGCCATCCTTCAAGTCTGAGATTCTGCCCCTTATCGGTGTCAATCCGCTTGTCGTGCTGATCCAGTCGAGCCCCCATTTTATTGAGCCGTTTATCAAGTGCGTCAAAGCGAGTGTCCAGAGCTCGAAAGCCCGCCTTGAGTTCTGCCATGAGTGCCTCACTGCCCTGCACGTGGGTCTGCGGTGGTGCAGTAGCCTGATATCCTCCCTCCGCCATTGTGGTAGTCGTTGTATCAGTTCCGCCGCCAACCTTTTCAAAAGATAGTTTCCGTTGTTTCGGATCACCCTTACCCATGGCCTTGGGAAGGCGCTGCCAGGAATGATGTCGCAGTGGGGCAGGTGGCGCAATGGGCCCGGCTAGGCTCAATCCAGTCGACCTGCATTCGCTCCATCGAGAATCAGCACGTTACACAAATTCTAAAAACCACCAGTTGCACCTCCCATTTCCTTCGTGCGTGGTATCCTCCAATGCGGCCGTCTGGCCATTGGCAGCAGAATCCGCCTGGCGGCCTCCACCACCATTTAGGGATCTGACCCCAGTTGGGCCTCTTAAAGCGGGGGATCGTCCCCAAGCTGACCTGCAAATGTGGGTGATGAGGCCCACAAACTCTCTGGGCACACCAAACGTCTCCGTGCTTATTTCCACGCCGTCCAGTGAGGGCAGGATGGGCGCTGCGGCGAATAAGGACGTGGAGGGAGCCAAATCTAGCCGGAGAGTGGGGGCGCTCTCTAATCTGGCTCACTGGGAGTGTTCCGAGCTTCAATGATGGGCAGCAATGTGTCCTGGGCCCGGGATGCATACGCGGGCCTACCTCCTGCAATCCGGGGGCCCCGCGATGTACAGGATCTCTCCGTGGTGTCTGCAACTGTGAAGGCGCGTCGCGCCAGCAGTGCGCGCTTCGCCGCCGCTCGTCACTGCCCGATCGCGGACGTGCCGAAGGCCAGGAGGTGCCGCCCACTGGTCATGACGGCGCACGGGCTGTAATTGAGGCCGCGGCTCAATGGTGTAGGCAGGCCGCAGCACGCACCTCGCCGGCGCAACGGCTCCCGACCTTCAATTTCAGGCCGCAGGGTGTTGTTGTGTTCCGGAAGCCGTGCGGAGTACAGTCGCATTGACTCCGTGCTATGTGGCAACGCGTGGACTCCGGGATGGCCGCTGGTTCCGGGGAATGCGGCGGAGCTCCGATACTACGCGGCCATCTTGGTCCGCTGTTCGGCCACGCCCCTACCGGAGTCCTTCTTTAAAAGCTAATTTCTCAAAAACTACGAATGGATTTACACCAAACCAACAAAAGCAGGAACCTTAATTAAAGTTCTGTCTTCATTCTACCTTCATGCCAAATGTGGTGTAATTCCATTCAGCCATTTTTTCTGTATTAAAGAGCAAACTTCCTAAGGGAATTAAAATAGGAAATGGCACTTTTGGGACACCTCCACCTCATTTTTCTTGGTCTCTGTCTGAAGGATCTGCACGAAACGTGCAATGAAATTCCCATGGTGGATGAACATTTTTGCTGTTGTGCAGATTCGTTAAACGGCACCAACGTTAAGAAAAAAGCCTTTCCTAAGGAAAATCTGACTCAACCGTAATTATAGAGGTGTTATCACCACCTCAGTAAAATGTATTTTGTAAAAAACACGGGTAAAAACTGGGTTAAGGTTCTGGCTCAGACTTCCAAAGCCACTCAGATTGTCCAGTTATGGTTAGCAATGCACACAACACATGCAAAAACCTGCAATTCCCGCGTATTGTTCTCTTGCTAGCTCGTTTTTTTTCTGTACCATTGGTAAAATGGTGTTTTGAGCAAGTCTGTGGGGCCAATTAAGGCATGTGCTTTGTGTGGGTCTAACTATAAGTGGTGAATTTGAGTTATTTTGGGGGTTTGGGTAAAGTTTTTAACTAGGTTTTATTTTCAGCATATTTCATGGCCGCACTTAATTTCCAAGCCCTGCTGTGCATGGCCTGAGCCAATCTGGTGTGGACGGCCAACCTCCCCTACGCAGGCTTGCACAGGAGGATATGCTTGCAGGACTAATCCCCCTGCAGGAGGTGTCTGATAGTATGGATGTAGCACTATCAACCGAAGATGATCACTTGTCCATGCAGGCTATTTTATATTGAAATGATCACCCGCAACGTGTGCACACCTAACATACAAAATCAATATGAAGTGGGGAAAAAAAAAAAACCCCAAATAGAATAACAAACCATTTTTTTAGAGGCAGGACACACTAACATTATAGAACAACTATCTGGTAACACATCTGTCCTCCAAATAGGTTACTGGACTGAGAACAACGATAGATATACATATTGGGTTCTAATTATTGCTGATGGATACTTCTAACCGCAGATTCCTCACCTTGTGAATAATCTCAATGTCAGACTCGATCGGGAGATTTTTCAGCGCACTTTTGGCATCATGCTGCTCCTCATGTTCTTCATCCTGCCCCGGAAGTGACTCCAGAGCCACATATAATCCCCGCACCTGCTCACTGATGTCAGTTCCTTTCTACGCCTTTGGACAAAGATCTGAAGCTCGCTCCCAAAAGTTTTCCTTGTCTTTCGACAATTCTTTCCTCCAAAAATATTTTCACAATGTGCAGGGGATCATGTTATACCTAAAACTGCAGTGTTTAAGCCTCGTAGGGACTGTCACAAACAGGTGTCTGTGTCGAATCCCCTTGTGGTCTGTCTCTGGTGTTTAGGGTCTATGCACAACTCAGTCTTGTGAGAACTGTTGAGTGTGCGGACTCGCACCTGATCTCCAGGCCGTTCCTCCGAAAGATCTTCCTCACATTAAAAATCATCAGGTAAGTCAAAGTCTAAAAAGAAACATAAGACAACGAAGCAGGATTCTTCTCCATCCTGCCACTCTCGATTTCCCCCAACTCATACCTATGTGCCCAGAGTTTGTGTGTCTGTTGGCGACCTCGCAACAGATAGATGCTTTTAAAGAGGCCAGATTCACGGCAGCCTTCCTGCTCGGTCTGCTGCTCCCTGGTGCCCCAAAATTTCCGAGGAGGTCTTTAGTCAGATTACTGCCGGCAGATCTGTCCTTGATGCAGTTTGTGCCTCTTGACCGTGTTGCGCGGGCCGCTCTGACTCTGGGGTTGACATCCAACCTGACTTCAAACCCAGTGCCGCGATCCCCGCTAGATTGTGCCTCAACGACACTGTAGGATGACCCAGTTATCTGAAAGAAACACATAGTGATAGATTCCTTACCTTAGAATATCCCCAGGCGTCAGCCTGGATCCGGAAAGTTTTCGTCAGCAGTACCCCTGCGCGTCGGTAGGTGGCGTCGTGCGGCTCCGCGTCCGTCGTTGGCGTCGTGGTCGCCGAGATGACGTCCCGGGCGCTACTTAGACGCCGCCCACGCGCGCTGACGTCAGTTCTTTCTTTTTCCGCTCCAGCAAGCGCAGGAACCCCCAGTCAATTTTTGACTGACTTTTTGAGGCTTTTTGTCTCTATTTTTTCATCGAGTCTTCGACTCCTGGTGCAGTTAGAATGCCCGGTTTTAAGGCCTGCGGGGATGGTCACCGCATGATGTCGGTGACGGACCCGCACCGTGTGTGTCTTTTCTGCCTGGGGTGCGACCACGACCCCAAGTCGTGCCCCGACTGCCGGGCCATGGCGCTGAAGACTTTTGCGGGAGCGGTCCCGAAAGTTGCTGGAAGCCCGGCAGTCGGCTCCGCGCCGTTCGAGGTCCCGGTCCCGTGGGAGGTCGAGGGACCGTGCGCCATCTGATCCAAGTCTTCGCACTCGGGGTCAGGTAAGACGAAGCACAAGAAGTCGAAGAAACGCCATCGTTCTCCGACTTCCTCGCTCGGTCACGCGACGCGGCTGAGGGTGTGGGTGTTGCTCTCCCCGCGGCTCCGGGCGGAGCCTACGCAGTCGCCGCCCGACTACCCGCCCTTCCCCGGGTCGTCGGCAACTCCGGCCCAAATACAGGAATTCCTGTCGGCCATGGCTCGCCTCTTGGGCCGTCGGGTCCCGCTGGTGCGCCTTAGGGCCCCGCGGTCCCGACTGGGTGTCCTCGCCTTTCCTCGCCGGCGGCTCCGGCGTCGCTGTCGGCTCCGGCCTCGGCGCCGCAGGACACCCTTGGATCCAGGCCTGGGTCCCGGTTAACCTTGTCACACCTCCACCGACGTCGACTCCACCGGCACCAGTTCTGATGCCGCCTGCTCCTCAGGACTACGTTGACCTCAGTTTCAGCCCCGATGTGGACGCGGCGTCGATCGATGCCGTTCTCGACGTTGCTCGGGGATTTTTATCCCCATGTCCCTGCTCCTTATTTTAGACCTGTTGAACAGCCTGAGGAGCAAGGGGAGGACTGGGAGGGGTCTGAGGACCCTCTCGCAGCTGCTTGCGAGTCTGAACAGGACTTGGGCAGAGGGATTGGGGGACGCCAGTGGTCTGGATACCTTACCAGACCTTGGCATGCAGTCTCCTCCTACCGTGGCTACGGAGGAGGGTGCTAGTTATGCTGTGGGTGTTGCGGTGAGGGCGGCCGAGGCCCTACACCTCGAGCTCCCTACTGTGGCCGTCAGTGACCTAACCTCCTGACAGAGGTGCTTCAGCCAGCAGCTACTTCTGCGGAGCCGCTGCTTCCCTTCAAAGAATCCCTTTCTGACATTCTTTTGGGCACTTGGTCCAGGCCCACCACAGGGGCTCCTGTGGATAGGAACGTGGCCCGACGCCATCGCCCGGCTCCGGGTGACCCCATTTTCCTCTCCCAACATCCCACCCCGAGAGCTTGGTTGTCCAAGCCTCTGCTTCCCCAACCGCCTTCCCTTCCGCCCCACCGGATAGGGAATCCAAGAAGCTGGATCAGTTTGGGAAGAAGATTTTTTCTTCCACCAGCTCTGCGCTGCAGTCCGTGAAGACCGCATGCCTCTTGGGCCGTTATTCCCACTCTCTGTGGGATACGGTGGCGCAAGTGCTGCCCCAGTGTCCGGAGGAGGCCCGGCCAGCTCTCTCCCAGGCTGTTGCAGAGGGGAGAGACGCAACAAAGTTCATGATTCGTTGTGGCCTAGACACCGCCGACTCACTGGGCAGGTTGATTGCAACGACGGTGGTGGTTCGCCGTCACGCCTGGTTAAGGACCACTGGATTTTTGGGGGATGTCCAAAACACCCTTATGGACATGCCCTTTGATGGCCGTAGCCTCTTTGGCGACAAAGCGGACAGCGCGTTGGAGAGGTTTAAGGACTCACAGGCTAACGGCCAAGTCCTTGGGACTCTCGGCAGTCCGCCCTCCTCCGCCTTCCGCTTTTTGCTCCTTTCGTGGCACAGGAAGGGGCGCCCCGCAGCGTTCGCAACAGAGCCACAGGCCTGCGCAGCAACAATCCCAGCACGGACGCGGGTTCCGCCGTGGCGGACCAAGGGGCCGGCGGGTGGGTCAGTCCACCACCACCCCGGCTACCACTGCCTCCAAACCTTCCTAGTCCGAACTTTCAGGCCCATCAAACGCCAGTGGGCGGGTGGCTTCGCCATCACCTCCCCCACTGGCGCACCATCACTTCAGACAGGTAGGTTTTAGAAATAGTCCGGAGGGGCTACTCCCCCTCCAGCAATGCCACCTCAGTACCACTGCATTTCGGGGGATCACTTGGCGCTTCTTCAACAGGAAGTTGCGGCCCTCTTGGCCAAGGGGGCCATTGAGCGTGTTCCGACGCCAGAAGTAGGTCGTGGTTGCTATTCCCACTACTTTCTGGTGCCCAAGAAGGACAAAGGCCTGCGTCCTATCTTAGACCTCCGGAACGTCAATCGCTTCCTCCGCAAAGAGAAGTTCAAGATGCTCACTCTGGCTCAGGTCTTGTCTGCTCTCGATCCACAAGACTGGATGGTAGCACTAGACTTGCAGGATGCCTATTTCCACATCCCCGTCCTGCAAGCCCACCGGCGTTACCTACGGTTCACGGTAGGCCACGAGCACTTTCAGTTCACCGTGCTCCCTTTTGGCCTTACCAGCGCCCCTCGGGTGTTCACCAAGGTGATGGCGGTGGTCGCAGCTCATCTGCGCAGATCAGGGGTTTCAGTCTTCCCCTATCTGGACGACTGGTTGTTGAAGGCGGGCTCGCCCCATGCAGTCGTCTCCCACCTCCAGACTACGGGCGACCACCTGCACTTGCTGGGGTTCTCCATCAACGTGCCGAAGTCGCACCTGATTCCCTCTCAGAAGCTCCTCTTTATTGGAGCGGTTCTGGACACGGCGCGGTTTCGGGTCTATCCTCCCGAACAGCGAGTCCGGGATATTCGGGCTCTGATTCCCATCTTTCAGCCCTTCTCCCGGGTTTCGGTCAGAGTGACTCTGAGGCTGCTGGGCCTCATGGCCTCCTGCATCCTGCTGATCGATCATGCTAGATGGCATATGCGGGCTCTGCAGTGGGACCTGAAGTTCCAGTGGGCGCAGCATCAGGGGAACCTGTCTGATCACGTCCAGATCTCGGAGGGCACTGCACGTCAGTTGCAGTGGTGGCTCACGAACCAGCATTGGGTCGATGGCAGATCCCTCTCCCTTCCCCAACCGGAGTTTACAGTGGTGACGGATGCGTCCCTCCTGGGTTGGGGCGGCCACATGGGAGAGGCGGAGATCAGAGGCCTCTGGTCTCCGGCGGAGTCCCGGCTCCATATCAACCTTCTGGAGCTTCGGGCGATCCGGCTTGCACTGAAGGCATTCCTTCCCTCTGTCAAGGGGAGAGTAGTGCAGGTGTTCACAGACAACACCACCGCCATGTGGTACTGCAACAAACAAGGCGGGGTGGGGTCGTGGACCCTCTGTCGGGAGGCTCTGCATCTCTGGACATGGCTGGAACATCAGGGCATGTCCCTGGTGGTTCAACACCTGGCAGGTTCTCTGAACGCCAGGGCGGACGAACTCAGCCGCAGGTGCATGCTCGATCACGAATGGCGTCTTCACTCGGAGGTGGTGCAAGGTCTCTTTCAGCAGTGGGGAGAGCCTTGGTTAGATCTATTCGTCACCGAAGAAAATGCGCAATGAGACAGGTATGATAAATCCTGCCAAACCGCGATCTGCGTTTGGCAGGATTTATCATAACTGTCGCTTGTTCGATTGGCTCCAGTGCATTACACGCGACCGCCGCTAATAGAATACATTGCAAGAGACCTACGGTCTATAAGGAATTTAAATGGACGCATATTAACTTTGGGAGAATACGCGCTTCCAGATATTACGGAACGCCTACACTGGTTGTTGTGAGAGGGTACATTCCACTTGCTATTCTTTTATTGCCCTGATGAAGTTCCCAGTATGGGAAAGAAACGCGTTGGCTGGAGTTCCTTAAATATGCTGAATTTTACAAAATTGGAATAAAGAAATTGATTTTACACATCACTACTTGGCTATTGGACTTTATGATCTGTGCACCCCCATTTCACGAAAAATAACCTTTTGATCTGGAGCACAGTAGCGTCACACAACGGCTGGCGTAGGGGTTGTTTGCGCAGTAAACTTACTGATTGGAGCTGGCGTGAGGTGCAGAACGAGAGATCCGCCGTTGCTTTATTGGACTAGACTCCATGGATCTGCCCCAAAACCCTGCCTTCCTTAGTCCGCATCCTACACCCGAAAGCCTGGTTATCAATGTGTGTATAAGCAAGCGCAAACTCATTTCCTACCGCTCCGCCTGACATGGAATTTAAACATGATGCTGCAAAACGGATATTTTCTTCTGACAGACTAGTCTCTTCCTTCATTCGGTCAATGTCAGCTGCCTCTTAAGAAGATACTTGTAGGCATTGTGTGATATGGTTTGCGAGATCTGGCTGACAGTCCCTGACAAATTTAGCACCAATTTAGAGTAGATCATCCAGGATGGCCAGGATGCAGCCAAATGTGTAATTCGTCCTGAACTGGAAACTACTGACTGCTTAGACAGGGTAGTCAGTACCAGCATGGTGCTACAGCTCTACACATGGATGATATCCACTGTTCTTTGGGAGACATCCAAGCATCGTTAATGGATATGCCATGTCATAGCACCCATCTCTTCAGAGATGAGACAGACTCTGCACTAGAGTGCTTGCAAGAATGTAGGGCCACTGTGCGCTCCCTAGGCCTTTCTGCACCCTTGCAACAGTATCCCCAATAATTTCATCCCTTTTGAACCTTTGCAAGGGTTTTGGCTTAAGGACACCACCAAGGCCCACTGCCCCAGCACCGGGCCCCCCAGTCTCTTAGAGCTCTGGGTCAGGAATTCAGCTGACAAAATGCAAGCCATCAGGGACAGCTAATGCAGACCTTAAGGTACTTAGCAATTTTCGACTGATTTCCCTGCTTCCAGCCGTTGGTAAAATGAGTGGATTAACTGACTAATTTCCAATTTTCTGGAAAAACACAGCATTCTTCATGACACTCAGTCAGGTTTTCGTGCTGGTTATTGCACGGAATCTGCTCTTTTGGAGGTCGCCGAATTTATTAGGGTCAATCTTGATCAGGGCTCAGTAGCCATGGTTGTCCTTCTTGATTTTGTCAGCGGCCTTCAATACTGTTTACCACTTTATCCTGCTGGACAGACTATGGGAGGTGGGCATCCACGGGCCGTCGTGGGCCTGGCTGAAGTCCTGTATTGCTCGCAAAGGGTTTTTCTCCCCCCCCCACCCTCCCAACCCCCTTTTACATCCACAGCCAAACCACTAGAGTGTAGAGTACATCTTGGCCCCCCTAGCTAAGTTATTTGAGGCATGGGGCATTAGGATTATCTCTTATGCAGATGACACACAGTTGATTCTCTCATTCCAGAAGAAGGAGGTGGGTGCATTGACTCCGTTTAAAGGATGCTTAAGAGTCGTTGGCAAATGAATGAATATGAACTAACTCGGGCTGAACCCTGAGAAAACAGAGATTCTTTTTTTTGACACTGATTGTTATCCTGATGCTTATAATTGGTGGCCTTTGGAGCTCGGGCCCCATCCCCTTCCTGCAGCAGTTGCAAGAAACCTGGGGGCCAAATTTGACTCAAATTTATCCCTTGAACTTCAGATTACATCTGTTTCTGCCAGCTGTTTTTCTACATTGAAATCGGTGAGGAAAATCATCCATCAGATCCCTCAGGAGTGTCGTAAATCGGTTATCCATACTCTGATAACCTCAAAACTGGTTTACGTAAATAGCTTGTATTTTGGTTTACTGTCTTACCTGCTTCACCGTTTGCAGATTATTAAAAATGCTGCAGCTCGGCTGATTTTGAAGCTACCTGTTCACGTCCCAGAGTCGGCCCATCTGTGGAGTCTTCATTGGCTGCCTGTGGCCAGTCGCATAAAAATCAAAGCCTTAACACTCGCCTATAGAGCTAGCAACCATAAAGGCCCTGGTTATTTGAGGAAAAGACTGCTCCCCTACCATCAGGCAAGAATGCTTCGATCTACTGGACAGGAGCTATTAAGTGTCCCAAGGATTAATAAGGCTAGAAGAGGCAGACGTTCTTTATTTTTTTTTCTTATTTAACTGCAAAACTTTGAAACTCGCTGACTCAAACCCTCCATTTTGCTCCCTCTGAGTCCATTTTCCGCAGACTACTGAAAACATATTAATTTGATCATTAGGCTCTTTGTATCTTACGGCTTATTCTTTAGTGCATTTTATAACCGCTAGCGCCGGGATGCTTCTTCGAAGGCAGCCATGCGCTTTAAGAATTGTATTGTATTATGCCGCCCATTCCACTACCCCTCCCGCTTCAGCTTCCAAGCCACTTTAGATTGCCTTCTGAAGCACACGAGTGATCCTCTTGGAGGCAGTATAATTTGTTACGTCCAAGGGAGGCAGAGCATTACATCTGACAAATGGTTTCTCCAAATAGTGTAATAGAATTACGCCCTTCCATTCCGGTCCTACCTTCCACATATTCCACCCATACCAGAGCAGCTCTCAGACGACCATTTGTCCATTTTGTGCCAGGAAGTGGACGTTCTTTTGGCTGAAGGAGCTGTAGGGAAGGTACTGGCTTTGGAATTAGAGACTGGATTTTACTCCCATTATTCCTTTATGCTGAAGAACAGAGGCCATCATCCTATTTTAGATCTTCGCCCTTTCAACTGCTTCCTGAAGAAGGACAAATTCAGGGTGGTCATGTTGTCCCAGTTTTTATCTGCCTTCAATCTGGTAGACTGGGTGGTAGCACTGAACCGCAGGACGCTTATTTTCAAATTCCTATCCTGCAGAACCTACATGCGGCTCAAGGTGGGCCAGGAGCATTTTCAGGTTTTCGTGCTCTCTTTCTGCCTCAGCCGTGCCCCTCTAGTGCTCATGAAAGTAATAGCAGCGGTCACAGCACATTTTCGGAGGTTGGGTATACCAATTGTCCCTTACCTGGACGACTGACTGCTGAAGGTACAGTCTAAATTCAGGCCCAACCACAGCACTCATCACCGCCACAGCTGACATCCCCATGATCCTTGACAGAGGAAACAAGCCAGCCCTGATTCTCCTGAACTTGCAGCATTTGGTATTGTCTCACACCCCATCCTCATCAGGTGCCTGCACGAGCTTGGCATCCAAAGACCCGCTCTCCGCTGGATCTGCTTCTTATTGGACAGAAAACAAGCTGTCAGCCGGCACCTGGCAGCCTGGCAACTTACTCCTTGAAAGCCCTCAGACTCCTCTGTGGTTGCTTCGAGGTTCATTGCTGAGCCCCACTATTCGCATACATGGTCCCTCTGGCCAGTGTCATCCAACTAACACAACATTCAGACCCTCTCCTATGCCGACGATACACAGCTCCTACTCTTCCTCTGAGACAATGCCCTAACACAAGAAATTAGTTCTTCACCTGCATGACTGAAGTCGCTTTTTGGATGAAAACCAGCTATCTCAAGCTCAACACTAATAAGAGAGAAGTAGTGATCGTCAACAAGAATACCTCACCATGGAACTCCAACTGGTGGCTGGCAGAACTGACCCCCACCCAGCACCCTTGCCAGGAACCTTGTGATCCTCATCTTCAACTGCAAACTGGACATGACAGCACAAGTCCACACCGTCACTGCATCCTACTTCTACACCCTGAAGATGCTGCGGAAGATCTTCAAATGGCTCCCAGGAAAAACTAGAAAAACTGTCACTCACACCCCAGTCACTAGCAAGTTGGAGTATGGGAACACCCTCTATTCTGGGATCTCCAAGTAACTCACCAGAAGAGTACAAACCATCCAAAACTCTGCAACCAGCTCATCCTCAAACTCCCACACAGAACTCACATCACACCAGACCATAGAGAGCCCTGCTGCCTCCTGATACACAAACGAACTAATTTCAAACTCCTCACACTTCCATTCACGGCACTACACAACTTATGCTCCGCCTTCCTGAACAGTTGCATCTCCTTCTTGCATACCCAGAAATCCCTCCGCTCTGCAGGACTCCTACTCAGGCACATCCCATGCATACACATAGCCAGATCAGTACGGGTGTTCCCTTGCATCGCTCTTAAAACATGGAACGACCTCCCACTCCACATCAGAGCATTCTCCTCTCTTCTTGAATTCCACACAAGAAGACCTGGCTTTTCAATTAACCAACCTACCCACACACATGCTCAGCACCAGGATACCTTTGAGGATGATGGTGCGTTTTACAAATACACTTAACTCGCCATAGTCAGTCCTAGACCACTTCCAGACAAGAGCGAACCTCCGAACATATTTAGGGTTCTTGTTCAGTGTGCCAAAGTCAGCCGACTCCTTCAGAGTCTCCCATTTATTGGAGCAATTTTAGATACAATGTTGTTTCTAGTCTTCCGGCAATGGGGAGAACCCCGGCTCGATCTCTTTGCCACCACCGAGAACGCACAATGTCCACTTGTTTGCGTGCTGGAGTTTCCAAGAAGGCTCTCTTTCTGAGATGCATTCCACATAGAATGGTGCTTGGGATTCCTGTATGCCTTCCTGCATCTGCCTCTACCTCCTCGATCTAGAGTTCTGAAGAAGATGAAAAAAGACTAGATACAAGCCATCCTAGTGGCTCTGGATTGGGCAGGAGTGTAGTACCCATACCATCTGGTTTTGAGCATATGTCCTCCATCAGTCTGCTGCTTCGGAAGGATCTTCTATCTCAGCAGGGCAGGGTCTTGCACCCAGGCTTGTGCAACTTACACCTCTATATGTGGAAATTAAGCAGCAGCAGGTGACTACATTCGATCTGCCTCCCAAAGTAGTGAATGTCATTCTGGCGACTAGGCCTCCATCCACGAAATCTGTTTATGCTGAGCCCTGGAATAGGTTTCTTGCCTGGTGTAGCTCTCCCCATACGAACCCATTGCAAGCAAAATTGTTGGTTGTGTTGCTTTTTGTGTTGTCTTTAGGCCAGCAAGGGCTTGCCGTTGGCACTGTTAAAGATTATCTGTCAGCTTTTTGAGCTATTTTATGTTTACCGAACCAACCATCCTTGTTTAAGTCACCAGTTGTGATACGTTTCCTGAAAGGTTAAATCCATATGTTTCCTCCTAAGCCCTTTATGATACCACAGTGGGGTCTTAATTAGTTTCTCACATTTGTGAATTGACCCCATTCGAGCTAATGCTCAAATATCCTTTGTCTTTCTAACTCTCAAGTCACTCTCTATCATTGCAAGAACCTCAGCTCATTGTGTGAGTGAGTTACAAGTTCTCTCCGTTCAGCCACCTTAAATCACCTTTTTCTCAGATAAACTGGTGCTGTAGACTAAGGTGGCATTTTTGCCAAAGGTTGTGACACCCTGTCATGTTGATAAATCCATCACTCTTCCGACATTCTTTGGCTCACCTCACCCTACGAAAGAGGAAAGACTCCATTGTTTGGACCCAAACTTACCAAGAAACATCAGGTCGATGATCAGTTCTTGGGGTTCTCTGTTGCCAAGAAAGGTAAGTCAGTGCAGAAATTGACCATATCGAGGATAGTTCTCTGTGATAAGACTTGCTACGCATTGGCCAAAAAGCACCCTCTAGAGGGGATGAATACACCTTCGATCAGATTCAAAGCTGCTACCTCTGTGCTGGCACGTGGAGTGCCTGTTTTGGACATCAATCGGGTAGTCTCATGGGCATCAGTGCACATGTTCACAAAGCACTACTGCCTTGATAACCAGGTTCGGCAGGAGGGACATTTCGCCCATTCGGTCCTGCAGAATCTTTTACTATGAGCCACTCTACAGAACCACCAACTTGGGAGGTACTGCTTTGGTATCTGTGCACAAGGTGAGGAATCTGCTGTTAGAAATATCAGTCAGAAAAAGAAGTTACTTACCTTGGGTAAAACTATTTCTGGTGGATACTCTATCTAACTGCAGACTCCTCACCATCCTCCCTCCCACCTCCCTATCCTGTAGAATGGCGACTTCTCCATCTAAAAATGTCCCAAAATAGAAATCAGCCCTCTGTCGCATCTGATCCGTTGTTGAGATCCATGTTAGACAGCGGGGACAGTCATGAAAGAAACTGTCTGCGCGCACAGGTGGCAATTATATATGGTTTACGAGTCTCCGAAGCAGAATGAAGCTGACATGGAGCCGCACAACGCCACCTGCGGTTGTGTGGGAGAAGTGCTCTGAAAAATCTCTGGATCCATTCTTTCTGTATCCAATGTGACTCCTGGTGTTATTCACAAGTTGAGGAATCTGCGGTATAGATATAGTATCCACCAGAAAGAGCAACAGAAATAACTTTTTTGTAGAAAAAAAAAATCAGAGTGAAAAAATATGCACTCTTTCAGACTCTGGGAGTAGCCTTTGTCTGGGGATGCCTGCCTGCTTAACCTGCAGGTCATTGTGCATTTAATATGCTGCAGCAAGAATGTCTCTGGGACATACGTCAATATCCTGTCTCCCCAGTTGTAGCAAGACTTCATTCGCTGCATATTGCAACCAGTTTAAGGCATCGTGCACCTGACACAAATGATTGTATTTTGCTGGACAGTCTTTTCTGAATTAAAATATTAGCATTGCATTCTGCATGCAACTTCCTTTGAGAAACATTTAGTACTTCGATGTTTTAACAAGTGACATAGATTTTAGTATTGTATAATTTACTGTAAGTAATACTGCTTCCTAAACTCAAGCTACGTGTGCCTTTTTCCTCCACAATAACTATTCCTCACAACACATCTATTATCTAGACCTAACAACACCAAGCACTCACCGTTCTATTCAAGTGCTATACAAAACAGGACAAGATTGCAGACAGTCTCTCTGAATAAATAAAGTGAGAGAATCTTTTAGGCTAAAGCTTTTAACGGGTAAATGGAGATACATGACTATGAAAATTCACATGCTCACTTACATGGAGATTAAGTGTTAACTGAGGTAACAGTAAAGTGTGGCTTTATTTAACATGATTCTTTTCTATTTAAAGCATTGTGTCTTTAACATTATTACATTATGACTGATATACAACGGACATTATAAAAGAAGCAGCTGCTGTTGGGAAGATTGCAGGTGCTTTCCTGACGCCCAGTATCCTGCACGGAGTTCTTTATTATATTTGCGAAACAAATGTAGATATCATGTTAATGCAACTCGCCCCAGTCATCCCATGTCTGCCAAATTCAGAATATGACGGCACAATTAAATCCCTCACCACAATGAAATGCAGAATTGCCATAGATATTTACAGCAAAGTCAGTTCACTAAAGAGGACGTGACCAAAGGGAAGCTGATAATGGTGCAGAAAGGCATTGGAGATGAATGTTTGAAATGAGTTTGGCTTGTAACCCAACTCTGGTAGAACAGGGCTTTGTTCAGAGACTTGACAAGCGTCATTATAGGCACTTCAGCCGCCATGCTGAAGTGAACCTCTAGAAGCTCCATTAGGCAGATGAGTTAACTTCTGATAGCAAGGGAAACATAGTCCAGACAGGGATTTAAAAGAAATTTGGGGTATTTGGCGTACTGAACTCTTAGATGTAACTGAAACTTAAGGTGGACTGTGCATTAATGTTCGGTCCCCAGTACTGTACTCCACACACAGGACTAAAACCTTCTCTCAGCTTGATTTAATTCTAATCTTGTGCAAGTAAGCATGACCTGTGTCAATCCAGAATTCAAGCAGAAGGGTATTTCAGAATGTTCTCTAGTTCTTATGAGTAAAATGTCAGTGTGAGGACACCATCCTAACTACAAATCATAAAAATATAACCTCATCCTATTGATCTGTAAAGAGGGTGAAACTAAAGAGGGGAGATGGGAAATCACAGTGATTATTTATAATTAAATGATAAAAGAGAGAACCTAGAGGAGTGAGCTATAACATATCCAAAGCTGTAGCTGGCCAAGCTAGTGTTTGTGAAAAGATGATGATTTAAGAAATTGAATTCCAGAGAACTCGACAGTAAGTGTTGGTAGAAAAGCTTTAGATAACTTGATAAAATGGAACATTGCCATTTGCCAACATACAGACATATTTGTGGCTAGGCAGGGAACTGAAGGCCAGCAGCGAAATGGAAGAATAATTTCTCTACCCCAATTGTTTAATTGTTCTACCCTTATACTTCGATAATTTTTTATGTATTAGTATATCTAAAGAGAAGCTAAACAAAAGAGGGCTCTTGGGGATTGGGGAGGGGTGGCTACAAAGTTGATTGGAGTAGTATTTGCCTCATACCCTTGACATTGATCACATGCATTCCAAGACTAATCATCAAAGGTCAGTAACACATTTTAAGAGGCTTGTAAGCCTCCTTAGACTAATTGGCAAGAAAAACAGCTGAAGGTGGTTTACACAAGGTTGAGCAGGCACTATAGCATTTGTCATGGAGTTTCCTCACCTTTCTCTCTTATCTGGTTGGGTCTTTGACTTTGCGTGGGTGGATAACCTTCTGCAGAGAACCTTCTAAAGATTCTTCTAAAGATTTTAGACTGCGGGAGGCTAGAGTGGAGACGGGCCCGCCGCTTTGCAGCTGCGGTGACCCTGGATCATGACACTGCTCATCGGAGGCTCGTCCTGTCCGAGGACGGAAGGAGCGTGAGGCGAGGAGACAGAGCACAGGATCTGCCCGACACGCCCCAGAGATTCAGTCCTGTCCCCATTGTCCTGGGGAGAGAGAGGCTGAGCTCCGGGAGGCATTACGTGGAGGTGGGGGACAAGACTGGCTGGGAGCTGGGGGTGTGTGACGAGGCTGTGAGCAGGAAGGGGTCGATCACACTATCACCTGAGGATGGATACTGGGCAGTGGGGCTCATTGATGGTGAATATGTAGCTCTCACTGACCCCTCCACCTTCCTGACACGCTGTGTGCCCCCCAGGGCTGTGGGTCTCTTCCTGGACTATGAAGCGGACAGGCTCTCGGTGTACAATGCCTCCTTCCCCCTCACCCTGCGGCCCTTCTTCTGTCCAGTACTCAACGATGGAGGAAAGAATGCGGGGGCGCTGCGGATCCTGCCGGGGACAGGACGGGAATGAAGAGACTGTCTGCAGCGCCAGGTGGTGTGAAGTTCCTGGACATGTTTATCCTGATCATATATTGGTCGATTCAGTTACTGATTTGAAGCTGACAGATGGGGCAGCATTGAAAGGCGATTCGGGCTGCAGCCGTCTCTTCAGCCCAACGTCCTATAATGTAATGTAAGGTGAATTTGTAGAGCGCTGCTTGTCACCTGTGAGGTATCAAGGCCTGAGGGTACCCAGCCGGACGTCGGACACTGTTTTTCCTCGTCTCCCCGTTGTGCCTCCTATACCCTCCCCCTCCTCTTCCCTCCATTATTCACCTCTACCTCCCCTATTCCTTCCCTCTCTCCCCTAATCTTCCCTCCCCTTGCCTATTTTTTTCCTCACGTTTATGCTATGCTTTTATACTCATGTAATTCCTGTAAATACGCTCCAGTAACCGATGTAACTTTGTAACCATGTTCTGAAACAATGTTTCTTCCTCATGTAAAGCGCTCTGATACCTCCGGGTCTAGTCAGCGCTATATAAAACTCAATAAATAAAATAAAATAAATAAAATGCACAGAACCTTTAGAGATCAAGCACTGGTTCCAGGGTAATTGAGTTCTATCTTTATATTAAATGGAAAAAAATACAAACTCCCTAACAATAAACACTAAATGAACAATTCCTGTTTATATTATTGTGAGAAATTGGGTTATTGTTTCTGGCAGTTGTAAGCCCTGCACAAGCAACAATCACTATCTTTGTCGGGGTGAACCAAAAAAGTTACTAAATTAACCTGTGCTTAACCCTCTGATAGCTTGGCACAAAAGCAGTCGGGCTTAATTTAGAGGCAATGTTTAAAGTATTTTTGCACCACATAAACAGTAATAAATTAAAAACACAACACAAGAAAAGTCGCACACCAATTTAGAAAAACAGAAAAATTGAATGAACAATTTGAGACCAAAATGTCAAAAAGTCAATCAGTAGAACCGACTGTATGCTATTTTAAAGTTTTGAAAATAGTGGCAAGAAGCAGAAAGCTAACTGTGGATATCTGGTCACGCTAGACAGGACAAAGTCACAAGTCCAGGCTGACCATGATGGAGTGCTGGCCAAATACAGGGACCAGGTTAATTCTGCTGAGGGCAGTCCTCTGGAGTACAAGGCAGTCCTTCTGTAGTTTTCTGCAGGTCCAGGAGTGTACTGAAGAGTTGGTATGAGGGTGCACCATTTATACCTAGAGCCAGCTTTGAAGTGGAAGAAACTTATGGAGTTTTCCCTCCCACCGATGGTCCTCCCTGCCCAGGTCCCAAGATGACTGGGATGACAAAACCCTGGTGTTAAGTTCTTTGTGAGTGTGCTGAAACAGCTCCTTTGAAATGTAAGTGGGGCAGGGAACAGCAGAATGGCCCACTCCCAGCTACACCCAGTTCCTATTGTTCATTGTCTGGAGCCAATACACATTGTGGATGGGGGAGCAATTATCAGGCCCAGCAGCTGGTAACTCCTAGAAGGCCTCGGAAAGTTTAAGGAAAGAAAGTGCCAGCTTTATAAAAGTGGCATTTTCAAAATTGTGATAAAAATCCGACTTTACCATCAAAGAGGTTTTTAAATTACAATTAATTTGAGTAAAAACAGGACATTTCTATCTGTTCCCAATCAAACATTAGCACCGTTATTAAGTGTAATAAGGTAACCCAATTTTATCCTATGGGAGAGGTGGGCCTCACAGTAGAAAACATTTTTGGGGGGAGTTTTCCACTATCAGGACATGTAAAACTTAAAAACACATGGCCTGCTTTTTAATTTCAATGCACCCTGCCCTAGGCTGTTTAGGGCCTGCTTTAGGGGTGGCTTATATGTATTACAAAGGGAGGTTTAGGCCTGACAAAAGGTTTACTTTGCCAGGTTGGATTAGCAGTTTAAAACTGCACACAGGCTGCAAAGGCAGGCCAGAGACATGTTGAAAAGGCTACTTAAGTGGGTGGCACAACAAGTGCTGCAGACCCACTGGTAGCATTTAATTTACAGGCCCTGGGTACATGTTGTACCACTTTACTAGGGATTAATAAGTAAATTAAATGTGCCAATCCGGTGTCGGCTGATTGTACCACATTTAAGGGAGAGAGCACAAGCATTTTAGCACTGGCTAGCAGTGGTAAAGTGCACAGACTTGTAAACGCCAACAAAAACAGGTTCGGAAAACGGAAGAGGTGAAGGCAAAAGGTTTAAGGTTGACCCTGCAGAGAGGGCCATGTCCAACAGTTGTTATGACAAATAAATACTTATAATACTATAAATAAATATTTATGGCCCAAGAAAACAGTGCAATTGAGTCCTTGTAATAGATGGATAGAACATCATAATTGATAACACGGTTGACTATGCTTTGCCCTCTGTTCCCATTTCCTTTATCGTACTTACTACCTCCCTTTCACACTTGATATTCAGAATGTTGCCAATTAGAATATTGGTATGAGGAACAGATTTCTGACAGACTGAGAGAAGAGTGTGGGCAGTGTTCCCATTTTCTCAATAAAATGTATACCTTGCCATCTTTTGTGGTCTTCCCAACAATTACCCTTTCAAATTCAATGTTGTAGCAAATACTCCTTAAGAATATGGTTGTTTTTGCACATTGTAGTAATATTTGTGAAACTTGATTATTTGCTTAACCAAATTTGCCTTTACATGGTTAATAGCCAGCTAATCTGGAGAGACAAGTGACCTCACCTTAGTTTGGGCACTTTATCAGTTACTTAGAAAAAGGGTTTCCTCCCCATACCTGACCAAGAGATTTATGTTATGTTACTCTGTTTTTAAAGCGGTCATATACCAAAATGGTGTCCTGGCGCTAGAGAAACTGAGCAAAGCAGTCCAAATACCAAGCAGGAAAAGAAACAATGAAGAACTGGAAGAAACCTGGTCATATTGTGCAACCAGGTCTTTAAGGCTTTCCTGAACTCGGTGAGGGCCGGATTCCTACGCAGCAAGAGGCATAGAATTCCACAGTTTATCGGCAGACAAAAAAGAGGCCCTGTGACCTGAGCAATCTCTTTAAACTTTGGGAATGGAGAGGAGGAAAGAATCCTGAAAACGAAGGGAACGAGTGGGAACATGGAACTTAAATTTGTTATTCAAGGAGAATGGGCCAGATTGGTGAAAGGCCTTGTGTACAATACACAGAGATTTGAAATAAGCTTATTTTTAGCCCTTGGCATCCAATGTAGAAAGTCAAGGGCAGCGGAGGCAGAAGAACTAGGAAATCAGAAAGCTGTTTTGGCTGCCAAGTTTTGAAAGGACTGGACCTTCTTCAAAACATTATGGGAAGTTCCTAAAAATAAAGAGTTGCAGTAGTCGAGGCGGCTGAGAACAATGGCCTGAACCACGGTGTGGCAAGCCAAGGAACTATTTTTTGAGCACCCTTCGCAAGAAAAATCAGGAAGAGGTAAGATGGTTAGCCTGGGACTCGACTGTTTATCATCGAGTAAAAAGCCCAATTTCTTTAAAGCTTCAGCAGACATAGGGCGTTCAAGGCAAGAGGAGGTCCAGAAAGAAGAGGTGAAAGGTTTAACCAAGGATGCAATGGGAGAGCCAAAGTACCTTCATCTTGTTGGAATTAAACTTTAAAGCATTGAAACTCAACCAAGATGCAACTGAAGACATACAGCGATGGAAATTGTCCAGGGGAGCAGGACTGGATGTGTCCAAGGCTATAATAAGCAGTGTGCCATCAGCTTAATTCATGCCGGTGAAACCAAAGGACCTGAGGGACAGAGGGCAAATGTAGATGTTAAACAGGGTTGAACTAAGAAAGGACCTCAGTGGAAGACTGTCCTGTAAGGAGGAAGGAACAGCTTTATGCCTGTCCTCAAAGTAGGCTTTGCACCACTGTAATGCTAAGTCTTCAGACCCAACTTCCACCAGTAAAGCTAGCAAGATAGATTGGGAAACCGTATCAAAAGCAGTGGACATGTCAAGTTGAACCAAGGCTGCTGGACTAGCCTTGTCCGCAAGCATCCTTAGGTCACCTGAAACCGATGCAGTTGCAGTACTATAACCTGTTCGAAAACCAGATTGAACGGGGTCCAAAAGATGTTCTTTTTTTGTTCCAGATAGCTGGAGATCTGAAAAATTGCATATTTCTCTAGGATTTTAACTGCAAAAGGACGGATTGATCAGCGTTGGGTTTCTTCAACAGTGGAACAATATGAGCCTTTTTCGATTTCCTGGGAACTAAAGCAAAATAATAAGTGAGCATATCTCCGGTTCCCCAGATTTGAGATCGACCGCCCTAGCCGTTAGGCCACATCCTCTCCCCAATTAAACAATTACATTGTTTAAGTAAACTATCAAGCAGCAGAGCTGCTGCTATTAGTTTGAGCAGTTCGGAGATGTGCCGTGCAAACAGAATGGAAGAGGGAAAAACTTCTACACCTATTTTGATTTTGATTTTATGTCCTAGACTCTTAGTGAAGAGCCCCTCTTATAAAGTTTGTAAAACACTCTAACATTCTTTTGCACTGTGTAAGCACAATATTGCCTTTCAGACGATATTAGCATTTACTAAAGACAGTAAAGTGGACAGAGCTTTCTTGTGATCAAAACCTTCCCTCGGGTATTGCCAGAGAAATGCTGTACTACTCACTATTTTACTTGGGAGAAAGCATTGTATTTGAAATTACACATTAAAAACTATTTCATTAAATCCTTAACTGTATTACCTACAACAAAATTTAGATACTTTCTCCCGAGTGGATACTATATCTTTCATTGGAATGCCAAAGCCAAATTGAGCAAAAATGCGATTGTCATTTTTTTTGTTTGGTAAAGAAAGCCTTTTTCTGAAACTGCCAGAGAAATCCAATGTACAGCCACAAAATGTCAATTCAAACAATAGAGAAAGTAATAAACACAGTGTCCAAATTGGAGTGATTAAATAAGGTTTCTTGGGAGGATGAGATGATTGATGGGGAACACACACAGGTATATATAAAATTGATAGCGGTCATTGATAATAGTCCTATTAAGTATAGACACACAAAGATTGAGATGTTTAACTATATACATGCAAATACTTGGTTCGTATGGAAGATGATGGCAGTTTTCCCATCTCCCATTGGAATGTTCTTATTTTAAGTATTTTCTAAAGGAGCTGAGTTCTAAAAGGAAATTGATCCCAAGCCCCACTGGTTTATCAAGTTGCTTCTGGGGTCTATTTGGACAACTCCATGAATCTGTACAAAAATGTGTGGCAGTAATGCCCCTAATTTTCTTAAAAAGGAGCTTCAATATGTTGGTGGAGATAGAAGCTTCTCCATACTCTAGACTGGTGTGTATGGATACGCCACACAAGACCCAATGTTTGGAAGATTGATGCCTACAGCAATTTATCATTGTCATGGCAGACCTGGGAAGTATGCTTGTGATTCATCAACAGATAATGTAGACAGCTGTAAAAGGTTTGGAGTTTTGGGTTGAGGGGAAACAGATCTGCCTTGAAAGAGACTCTTTGGATCCTTCAGGACCAGAAAGCTCTCTCCATCCATAATCCAAGTCCTTGTGTCTAGGAGCTATCCAACTTTCTATTCGGCACTGAATTGGATAGACCAGCCATATACTCTGCTCTGATAGACTGAACTTCTGTCTAAACAATGATGCCAGAAACCTTTGGCCAGGTCTAACTTCAACTTTGCCACCAAAGTGGTTGATGTAATACACTGCTGAGATGGTGTTTGTCTAAAGAATGTCCAGGCATTTGTCAGAAAAGGACCCAAGCAATAATTCCAGATAATTTATATGCTATTACTGTTCTTGGTCAAATCTACCATCTCGGCCTGAATGAGGGACTTCTGATGTCTGGGAAGCTGCCAAAATTGGCCAGGCTGTTGAAGACCATCATGTGACCTAACTGCCATAAGAGTTTCACTTAACGAGGAGGCTAAGAGACATCACCCCTTAACATAGCCTCTTCTTTAGATGAAGTATTTATTTATTTATTCAATCAGAGCTAATAATCCATCAACGGATGAAGATGAAGTATTTTGCATTTTTGGAGTCTTCTTTCTCCAAACAGTCTGGGGATTGGACGTGAACTGAAGGAGACAGAATGTCCATTTTTTTTAACCAGATTCTTCAGTGAGATGACATGCCTTCTGAGAACCATTGTCCTCTATCTATTGATGTTTTGTATCTTGTCTGCAGTTACCGAATCTGTCACGCGCACCACAATTCTTATTATCATTGAAATGAGATCCGATCGCCACCTATATTATGATGAAACTAAACCTTCTAAAACATCTCTCACCCCCTGCATGTGAGAGCTCAGGGCACTTTCCTCATTGTTCCCCCGCCCCCCCCCCCCCGAGTTTTATATAGTGCAAACTTGACTCAAAGTTATCTGTTATCCGAGCGCTTTACATGAGTACCAGTTGTGTTACACAAGGACACGTTCCTTTTTGTTAGGGACAGGGAGATTAAGTGATTTGCCCAGAATCACAGGATGTGGAGCGTCATTGCCGAGACTCGAACCCAGTTCCCCAGATTTGAGATCGACCGCCCTAGCCGTTGGGCCACATCCTCTCCCCAATTAAACAATTACATTGTTTATGCAAACTATCAAGCAGCAGAACTGCTGCTATTAGTTTGAGCATTTCGGAGATGGGCCGTGCAAACAGAATGGAAGAGGGAAAAACTCCTACACCTATTGTTCCCATCGAACTGAAGGAATTACCATAAAGACACGAAGATGGGTACTTCTAGGTTGGCTAGCGAGGCTAACATCCAAAGTGTCTGTTGTTTTGTGTGAGGTAGTTTACCAACAGATACATGCCTGTGCCCTTGAAGAGTCTGAAGATGAGCCACTTGTTTATCAAATGTGTTACTGTGGAAAAGCCTTTTTCTTTCATCTTCACTAAAATTATACTGATTCCAAAATCTCTGAGGTGCAGACAAGACTGATTAATTATCCCTTTGTCCTTCACTGTTTGAAATACCAGAAGCCCTTCTTTAAGAAAAAATTGATTTATGAGGACCCACCTAGACTGAGGGTCCATAGACTCGATGTGAAAATCCTGTATAGTCTGAAGATTCTTGATGGTTTTAATCTAATCCAATAAAAGAGAAGAAGGAATTAGGCTCAGTTGAGGGCACATAGATGTTCCCTAATGTTCCTCCTGACCCATGGACTAGGTGTTCTGCCTCTATAGAAGAATGGGTTATATTTGTTCTGGTTGCTCCTTTGGCTGTAGTATGTTATTTGTTGATAGCAAATGGCACTTGGCTGGATGAATGCCGCCTTCCATGACAAGAGTTTAAAAAACCTTCGCAGGAAATACCTTCTACAGATAAGTCTGTGATTTTATTTTTAGGGTTTTGATGTTAGTAAAGTATTTAACTCTATTCCTTCACAAAGGGACTCCCAAATGGCCACCCTAGTGCTATGGGCCAGTTCCTAAAGAGGCTACATTTCCCAGCTTGTCATGAGTCTTCAGTAAGACACTTTGGCCCATTTCTACAAACTTTGAGCAATTAGGATAGCCCACAGGGCGTTCATCCCTCTGGTCACAAACTCCCTTTATTTTGGGGTCAACAATTGCGACTGTGGGCTTGACACTGCCATTGGCAGTGTTTTCCTTAATGGGCAGGCCAGATCCAGTAGTTTTTGACAAGCTGTCTGTGATTTATCAAGACCTTTTTTCTGATTTTTGGCATACTTCGTGGCAGAGGGCATTATGTTGGAATTATTTCTCTGGTGTTAGTAACTTCCCTTCAATCAGCGGTCTGCGGCATGCTGCTTATGGGTTAATGCATACATCTTTATCTTTTTGAGCCACTACTGCACATAAACAGCTACCTTGGCCATGTTGCACCCATTCAGGAGGTTTAGGATGCCGCAAGTCTTCAGGATTAAACATGTAGTTAGCATTTGAGGGCCTTTAACCTGGCTGTCAGGCGCATACAGCTCTGCTTCTTTTGCAGTTCTACATTTCCATTTCCATTTTTTTTTTTTATTGAAGGTGTTGGATCACTTTACGTGAGCACCAATTACATTACACAAGGTCACATTCATTTTTAGGCAAGGGGAGGTGAAGTGATTTGCCCAGAATCTCAAGATATTGAGTAGACGCCGAGACCTGAACCTGGCTCCTCATGTCCGAAGTCAGCAGCTCTGGCCTTAATATCACATCCAGTGCAGTTGAGTGAGAAAAAAGATAAACTCGCCTCTGGTAAGAAAAACACTAGTTTTTCTTGTGAAACCCTCACCCACCAGGGTTACCCCTTGGTGGCATGCTTCATCACTGGGTTCCTCCTGATCCGCTGCGGATCGGGGCGTGCTACGACCAACGTGGGAGCATTTATTGATATTTTTATACAATGATAAAGGAGTTGTTCTAAGAAGGGTAAGGGAATGGGGATGATGGTACGTGGTTTAAAAATACCTGGCTAGTAGGTATTCCTTAGTTTATTTGAACCTTTAGTCGGTATAATTAAAAATGAAGGGGGAGTTCTTTAGGAAGAGAGATTATTATGGATCTATTTCCTAAATGGTCGACATGTTTCGAGCTGTGCCCCTAATTGGCTTTTCTTCAGGACCCGGGGAAACCTAGTTCCCTGGTACCACTCCTGTTAAATCACACTGGAAGCATACCAAAGCATGCAGAAAAAAATTATCTATACAGTTACCACCTATTAGGTATTCATAGTTTGATAATCTGTAGGGATATAAAAGAGGGAGAGTTAGGTGTAGCAGCTCCTGCGCTGTCTACAAAATCAGTTTCCTTCTATCCTTAAAGTGTCTATGCACATCTATGTGTTGGGGAAACATTCCAAAACATGTGATTGGTGAGTATAATTAAATGGTGCAAAAAAACACTGCTCGTGACACACGTACATATAAATATATACACATGTAATCCTACCATGCTGGGTGTATATACAGACAAACATAAACAAACATAAAACCACATACATTTAAGATGCAGCACTGTTGCAGCATGGTTCCTCCGGGGAAAGAGGGTGGCCCGTTGTCACACTCTGTTGTAGGAGGAAAACAAAAACAAGTATAAACGGAAGCTCTTAGATATGCTGGAGAGATAAGACCTTGAGCCATGGAGCAATGCTCAATGCTAAAGCGTTTGCTGTGAAAAATGGCATGAGCGCATCAAAGCTCTTGTTTTTGGAAAAAAGCCCTTTACCAAGCTTTAGACCCTTTGGAGAGAGAATATATACACACACACAGAGGGGTGCACTTACCACTCCCAAGGCAAAGCCTCTGCATCGTAACCTAATCAGTTCAACCTCCGGGGACCGCATATTGACGGTGCGTTGTCCTCCGGAGGTTTACATAGGCTCCAGTGCACCGCAGACGCTGCGTTCTCATGCGCGTAGGAGACTAGTTTGCTAACCGTCCAAAATGGCTGGCGGTAGATGGAATAGCGGTGAGGTTCCATCTGGGGTATTATTCTTGAAAATGTTTTTTAGAAAAATTAAAGATGAAAAACCATTCAACATGTGAGCGGGAAATGGCTCCATATTGTTATAGGTTGACAGAGGCAGAAACCAGGGGAAATCATTAGGCATACTCTTCATGATCAATTGATAAGGAGAAAAAGTGGGAAAGGGAATAATTGTGGGTGATTCGATTCCCTTGCTTAACGTATATCATTTTATTATTTATGCTAGTCTGGAAAAGCATACATGAAATGCCCTCGTGAGTGGTAGTGCAAGAATGTAAAAACAGAAAAACAAAAATGATGGAAGAATTTTAAGAGTTTTCTGTTATTGTCCCCTAAGACCCTATGACTTTGTCTTTTTTAGGGTCATTAAGTGTATGTTGTCTATAATAATATGGATGTTAATGTGTTTCATCTCATGAACTGGCCCCAGGGAATATTAACATTCAAACCATGGGTTCCCTTTCAAAAAAGTAAGATTCTGCATTTGTTGTGTCTCTAACATGTTCGAGGATGACCCACTGATAGTCTTGTGCTGTGTTTCATTCTATGTAGCGGGTTGACATCTTTGTGGTTGCGCGGCCGCCCCTTAAATTACTGCTATGTTCCCCAATTCTGACTTATACATAGTATAGGTTACATGGGCATGTTATTATTTACAGTACTGAGTATTGCAGTTAGTTATTTTCCAGGTCATGTTGTTGCAAGTTATCATCTTCGTAGGTTTTGTCATGTCAAGGATAGTGGCCCGTGGAGGGGGGGGGGGGCGTTATGGTGCCCTGTGTGTTTATTATTTCATTTTGTTGTCTTCGAGGGCATGTGTGTACCAGCATGAGAGAGAACATAGGGCGCGGTATACATAACGATCCAATGTTCAGTATGCGCCAATTCCTCTCAATGATTTTTGTTACTAAGTTGGAGGCTCTGTTAAAAGTGGTGATACATATTGGTCTCTTGTCTCGTTCTCTCTGTGGTGGAGGTTCTAGGAGGGCATCTATGTTGTTGTTTTGTGCCCTTTTCTTTGCTCGTGACACCATCTTTCTACGATATTTTCTAGCTTCCAATATACAAGCTAAATTGTTGGCTTGTATCCTGAAATCTTTCACATCGGAGCAGTTTCTTCTTATTCTTAAAAACTGTCCGAAGGGCAGATACTCCCTTAAGTGTCTTGGGTGGAAGCTGTCATATTGTAAAAGGCAGTTCTTTGCTGTTGGTTTTTCATGTGTTGTAGTCTTCAGTGATCCCTGGTCTGATGTTATGTTGAGATCCAGGAACACTAGTTCGGTTCTGCTCATGTCACACATAAATCTCAGAAAGTCATTCTAAGTGTTCAATCAGGTCAGGAAGTTGGTTGCAGTGTTCTCATCGCACTCCCATATTACTAGTACATCATCAATGTACCTCTTCCATAGTTTGATGTGGTGTAGGAAGGGTTTCTGTGGACAAAGGATCTTGTGTAGTTCCAAATGGTGCACGTAGAGTCCGGCTATGCTTGGGGCAAAGGTATTTCCCATGCTTGTTCCGTGTTGTTGTAAATACAGAGTCTCCTCGAACTGGAAGACATTTTGAGTTGGGGCCCACTTACAGCATTCTAAACCCACGTTCCTTGGGGTCTGGAAACGTCAGTCCTCGTCGAAAAGTACTTCTTCAATGATGTGCAAGGTTTCCGCATGCGGAAGACTGGTGTAAAGACTCTTGATGTCTAAACCCATCAGGATGTGGTTATCTGGATCATATTGCATGTCCTTCAGAAGGCATAAGACTGCCTTCGTATCTTTGAGGTAAGTGCTCGTTTTCTGGATCAAGGGTCTGAGGAAAGCATCTGCGAATTTAGATAAGGGTTCCAAAATAGATCCTATCCCTGATACTATTCGCCGTCCAGGTGGATTATCCAAGGTTTTATGGATTGTTGATATGGTATAAAAGTAGGGGATGGTGGGGTTCTTGCTATTTAGGAATTCCCCTTCTTTTCGTGTGATCCAATCATGCGCCAGGGCTTCCTCCGTCAAGTTGGCAATCTGTATTCTCGGGTATTCCGTCGGATCTCTTGTTAGCGGTTTATAGTTCCTCCTGTCTGTAAGTAGTCTGAGACATTCTCTTCTGTAAGCATCAGTTGATTGTACAATTGTTGCTCCTCCCTTGTCTGCCGGTTTGATGACAATGTTCTTGTCGTTGGAGAGTACGTGAATTGAGATTTGTTCTTCCTTGGATGTATTATGGAATACCCGTAAGGTTCCTGGATCAATCTCGCGATTTCTTTTAGGATCGCTTTTTCAAAAGCGAGAATTTCTACAAGGATAGTTGACGATGGGGGAGTAAATGTGGATTTTACTCGTAAACCTGTGTCTCCCATTGTATCTAGCGAAGAAGTAAGTAAGTTTATTGTTTAGTTAATTAAAACCATAACAATTTTACCACCTTGATCAATTGCTAATAAAAACAGAGATTTAAAATCGTTTGGCAACATTATCATAAAAATCCCATAGTGAAATACCAAATTTACACAGAGCATTTTTTGACTGCGATGTTTCAACAAATCGTATACTTCAAGATAAAATTAACAAGCACAAGTTGAAAAACATCAATTGTCAGATAGTAAACTAATTAATTGCATTTCTGACAAGGAGTGATTTTTCTAATTTAGTTAAATTCATAAGTCTCTGAGTCCATGGTCTACCAGTTAACCAATCAGTCTCCTTATGGTGATGTACAAGTAATTGCTACTGGGTAGATGAATCAGTGGGACATAAACTCTCCTTTTTCTTATGGAGGTGATCCAACAGTTCAGTTTGCAGTCGGCGTTTAGCCCCCAAAGAGAAAACCTCTTAATTGTCTTTAGATTTCACAGCCTGTTTGTGTAATCAGAGAGATTTTATCAATTTGCAATTCATTTGGGGGTCGGATGGATCTAGCCTTTTCGTTATGGCAGATCTGTATTCCTCTGTCCAGAAAGGCTTTTCTTAGTAAAGTGACTGGTGCTGGGTGTAGTTTCTGGCTAATGCATATCAAATGGGTGAGATGTTCTTTTTGGCTGCCGCAGAGGCGACACGCTTTCGAGTCAGTGCTTTTCCAGCTTAGAGCATCTGAAAGTGAGGGATACAATCCAAACCGCAGTCCCATTAGTTTGTTTTTTAAGTAGACCGAAAATGTATGGTCTAGGCAAGCCGCTGGTTTAAGAACTTTGTAGTTGTTGATCACCGTCCAAGCGTGGGATCTCTGGCTGAAAGTGCTTTTGTCCAGTATTAATGAATTAAATTTTGCAGCTTTATTTATGGCTAGCTTAAATGTATGGAAGGGCATGTTTTTGTTCCAAAGATTAGTGGTCCAAGTAGATTTAAGCACATTGTACAGGAATTGGTTGAACACTGATTTTTTGTCTTTCTCAAGTTCAGACCATAATGCCTCATTAAGGCCAGAGTTCTCCTTATTTTGCTTTATACGATACCAATCCTTTATGGATGTGTACAATCTACCTATTGTTTCATTCATTAGCCCAAATTCTAGACGCACTTGCGCCGGCAAAGCAGACTGGGGAAGTTGAAAAACCTTTTTGAAAATGCTAGTTGTTAGGTTATTAAGGAGGGCTGAATCTGTCCCGCATAAGGCGGCACCAGCGTAAGTTAAAGTTGGGAGCGTTTTAGCTGCTATTACCGACAGCAGTGGTCTGAACGATGGACCCTCCAGTTTTTTTTGCCAGTGACATGTATGCAAATGTTAGTGTGCCTGCACGCCGAGCCATATCATTTTTTTGCTCACTGTGAGTTAGTTTGTTGTCAATATAAATTCCCAGATACTTGTAATTAGATACTTTCTCCAGGGGTTTGCCTTCTAGCCAGATGTTGTGATGAAGGGCTGCCCGATTACTAATAAGCATTGTTTTTGGTATATTGATTTCTAATTTATTTGCTGATAAGAATTCTGACATTTTAGCTAGTAATCTGCTCAGGCCTACCTTGGTTAAACTCAGTAAGACGACATCGTCTGTGTAAGCAAGGTGTGAAAGGGCTAGCGGACCCAAATGCGGTGGGTGAGAGTTGATCTTGTTGAGCTTGTCGGACAGGTCTGACATAAATAGATTGAATTGTTGTGGGGCCAGCACACATCCCTGTTTCAAGCCCTTGTTCGTGTACAGTTTTCTCGAGACTCTAGAACCGTCACCAAGTTTTACTCTCAGCTATGTTTCAGAGTAAAATAACATTAGTCCTCTTAAAATTCTGTCGGGTATATTCCAGGCACGAAGTTTGATCCACAGAAGTTGCCGGTCCACACTGTCCAACACAGCTTTTAGATCAATAAAACAGAGATGCAGACTCTGTTTGTTTTTCTTGCATTTCTCTGATATTAGGGAGATTGATAAGAGGTTAGAAATGGTTCCTATCCCCTTTCTGAATCCTGTTTGATTTTTTGGGATCAAGTTGAGTTCGTCCGACCAGTTGACCAGGTCTTTCAGGAACAAGGAGGCGTAGTGCTTAGCTTCTACATCCAGCAGTGCAATAAGCCTATAGGTTGATGGATTAGTATTTGGGACTCAACTTCGGCGTACAGCGTCCCCAGGTGGTTACTCCAGAAATCTGGATCGTGTTTAAAGATAGCTTGCGGAATGCCATTAGGCCCTGGAGCCCCGTCTCCTTTGCTTTTGTTTATAACATTTGTTATTTCCTCCACTGAGTAGGGGCAACCATATGTTTTAGGTACCCCTCTATGGTCAAGATTCTCGTTCCTGCCTATTGTATGTATTTGACGGTCTCCGGTTTCTGGTGGATGTCGATGACTTGAAAGGTCCGGTGGCTTCTGAGTCGGTTGTAGAGTGTGAATATTTTTTTTAAATTTCTGTGTTATATAATTAGCCCAATCCTGTTCCTGCACATTCGACGTTAAGGCGTTCCCTCGCATATTCAGGTGGTTTATCACGTGCCAAAATTTGTTCGAATTAGGATCCCTTGCGCTATATAGTAATCTGGACCAAAAACTCCTTGCTCGTTCTTTTATTTTTCCATAATTTCTTTTTGTAGAGTTTCTTTTGTTGCCGAAATGCTTCCCATGTAAGGCCATTGTTGTTCGCTAAATGCAGTTTCCTGAATGATCTGAATGATGTCTCCCATTGTATCATCTTGTTGTGTTTTGTCCTCAAAAAAGGCTCTCCGTTTAATCTTGCGGATAAAATCGTTCACCTCACAGCTGAGTTTGAGTTTATCCAAACTCACAGTGGGGACAAAACCCAGACCTTTCTGTAGGACCCTCAACTGTGGGTCTGACAGTGTTTTGTCTGCCAGATTTACGACTAGGCTGGTCTGTTGCTTGGACCCGATTGGTTGTTCCCGTCTGAGGTCATGCTCCAGGCGGTCATTCTGACTTGTTCTGGGGTCTGTGCCCAATGGACTCCCTTCTTCGTTCGCTCCTTCGGTTGTCCGGGGCCCTGCCCTAAAAAAAGGCCTCTGTTGATTGGGTGGGTAGAATGGGTAGTGTAGAAACTGTACTGTTTCTGTTTTTTGGAACTATTATATGTAAAGGAGGCCAAACCCAGTGTACCCTCTTTCTCCCCCTTTTTCTGTTTGGTACTTAATACCACATCCTCATCCTCTCCTTCTTTGGTCTATTGGAAGTATATGTGTGACAAAGCTTTGCACATTCCTCCACTTGCCTGTGAGATTCTGCTTTCTTGGCTTTGGCATTGCTATAACCTAACTCATCCTCCTTTGTTTCATCCTCACTGCTTCTGCAGCACCTTGATTTGAGTAGTGTTTGGTCACTGTTAGTTCTTCTTCACATTCAGAGGGGCTTGTATGAGATACACCCACTTTCGAAATAACAGTTCTGTGGAGTTTCTCCAAGTAATCCTTAGAGGAGCCTGAAAGCTCATTTTACTCTTTTCTGACCAATGGATCAGCACCCAAAATTGGCCTTCTAGGGTTTTGCCGACTTTTTTCGTCTTAACTGGATATGCCTTACTACAACACTACTTAGTCATCAATTGTTGGATGAGAGATTGATCACAAGCCCCCTTCTGCGATTTGCTGAGGCAAGCATGCATCTTTTGGATTTGCACGTAAAGACACCCCAGAACAAGAGATGATGCTGCCTGGATCAACTTTTGCAACAAATCCCCCATCTCCTCTTAAGTCCCTCTTCCTGGGATTTGGAGGGCCTAATTTCCCCTTCAGAGGAGTCACTAGACATGGACATAGTCCCAGTAAAAGGCTTGTGGAGTCTTGGTATGAGCCCTTTTGATGATCAAATGCTACTTGTCAAAACTGTTCTTTCCTAGCACTAAGGTAAATTGCGTTCAACTGTTGAAGTTAATTTATATTGCTTTTCATTTCTTGTGTCTTCTGATAAAAATAATAGTATTGCTCTTGTGGCATGGGCTACATTGATGTAAGAGTAGCGTGAGAGGCACAAACAGAAATTATGCCTGTTGCCTTCCACGGTTTGAAGCCTCACATCTGAGTCTCATATCTTGCTGCAGAAAATAAAAATGGGCTAGCTTGATTGCGACATTTTCAGAACCATGAAACTATACACGTGTATGCAATGTCTAACTTTTTGTCAAGCTCCAAAGTGTTCCCTTTTCTTTGGATATGCTTTCATATTAATAGATAAGTTGTTTCTTGATGGATAAGATGTAGGGGGTTGCACGCATTACCACAGCATGGGCATCCATACATTTAGGCATGCAATATGGTTGGATCAAACATTTTGACTGGTGGCTCCTTGCTTGTAGAACTCCTTCTCAAGCAGTTAATTTCACAGTCGATGCTCATTCCTTGGAACACTTTAAAACATTTTTTAAATGACACTTCTCTGATGTTCAACCGTGGTTTGGGCCATAATGTGGTCTACCCGTACATTTCTGCTGCTGGATGTTTATTTTGTTTCCTCATGTCATTGTATTTTGTAACTTTATGTTTTTCTTTTTATGAAGTACCATAAAAAGTTACGTTTTGCACAATGCCCCACCATCCCTGTGGTCAGGGTAAGCTTTTACAGATGGTGATTAAGCATATCCAATTAGGTATTGGCCTCTCCCCAAAAACGGGAGCCTGACCACCTACGCCATGTCTCCTCTATACAGGAACCCAAGCAATATGGCCTATTCTGGCCTGTCGGAACAGTTTTGGTGGTCGCTGGGCAATCGGGTTACTTGGCTATATTTGTAAGAATTGGAGTCTTTTCTTTTTGTCTTAATGCCGTCCTTTCCGGGGACTGATAACTGAATACCAAGTACAACCTTTTCAGCAGTTAATCCTCAAATATGTGAAGCAGAGTTTCAAGGGTTTCTCAAAGGAGGTGAGGGCTTAGAGACTCAGAACTCAGAGCAACTGTAATAGCAGGCAACAATGATGAATACCCAGCCAGTGATTTATCTTTTAAAAAGAGAAGGATCTTACAGAAAGCGCAATGCTAAATACTACACTTAAATATTCATTGTAAACTGTGAAGAAACAACCATTATTCTAAAAGTAAGTCAAGCCGGCTTATTTCTACTTTAAACAAGTTACTCGATTAATGTTCCCTTGACCTGTGAGATCTCGCAGTGGGTGGATGGGCGCACTGGACAGCGGGGAGGCTGTCACTGCAACGATTGAGCAAATGCAAGCATGTCATGTCCAGTTTTCAATGTGCTCCATGGTTCTGGGCACCTTACATTCAAATCCTGTGCTTTTTGCAGAACCCAAGCCCACAACCCAAGCAAGATCACTTTCCCATCCCGGCACACCCATCAGGTCATGAAGGGAGAGAAAGGCTGCAGTCTCCAAAGTGGGGGCAAGAGGGATTAAAGCTGTGGCACAGTGCTTTGTCGTCAGAATTGGCCACTCATGTTTTCTCAGTGCGATGGCTTAAAGTTCATTGTGAACAGCTCGCACAGATTTAGGTGTGGTCTGCACAGTAAAGGTTCTTTTTTAATGAAATATTTCTTTATTGCCATTTAGTTGTAACTCAAACATTCACAGTCCCGAGTCAGCAGGTATATCAGTACGCAAGGGAACAGTATACCTAAGAATACACTAGGATACCAGCATACTGAGTGAGGACATCATTCATGAATAAATAATCTTCTTATGTCCACCGCAAAGGCAAGTAGGCTACATGACGTTATGACATTTCTCAGGGTGGTGCCAAGTAGGAAGAAATAAAAAATCGATATGCAACTGTAGAAATGTATACCAAACTCTAGAAGCAGCAAACCAGGACTCCAAGGACAATAGCAAAGATATGATAATATACATTGGAACACAGGCAAGAATTATGCATGTAGAATTGAGTGGGTAGGGTGTGTAGAGACGGGGCATGACTTGGTCAAACACATAGTGCCCCACATAAAGGCAACAGGCACCTGATGATCCTCTGAATTAACGTAAGACCATATATTCAATCTATCCCACATGTGTTATTTTATAAGATTAGGTGCCTGGTGAAATTTCCTTTTGTTGTTTGGTCAATTTTGACCCTGTCCTCTTGGTTTAGAAGTGTCGCTCTCTTATTGTGTGTGGTTCAAGGACAGCATTCTACCCATGGACAGAGCTCTCCCACCAGTTGGTAGATATTCGGTGGGCCGTTCAAATAGAACAGGTAGGGGCTGAAGTGATATAGCTTCTTAGAGTAGCAGCTCTTATAGTCCTCACTGCCGTACTTTGCAGAATCTGCAGTTTAAGAATATTTGATTTAGAGGTCCTGACCCGATTTATGAGCTCAATAGGGCCCTACTTAAAGTGACTATATATTTCTCAGGCACTTTTTTGTGAAAGATGATGGCTGGTAGGTGAAATGACTGCATTAACATGACTGCCTTGATACATTCTGTTTACCCCTAAAGTTTTGACCTTGCCTTTAGATGTGTGTATACCCTACCTTTAAACTAGAAAAGGGCTCTTGATTGTATTTCTTTTAAGAGTCGGGTTTATCACTAAGAACATGGACTTGCCCTCATCGAGACTCAAAAAGTTGGAGTCCATCCCTTTTTTTTAATGAAACTGAAGACCTCGATAACCTTGATATCTTCTTGCTGCCAATTCCATTGTGGCTAGATGTATTAATCACCACCTGTGTATCGTAGACATAGTTGTGAAATGTAACACTGAGGGGAGCATACGATGTCTTGCAGGAGGTTTAATGTAAAAACTACACAATAGCAGGGACACACATATCCTTGCAGACCTGCCTTCCAGAAAAGATTAACACTTTTCCACTGCTGCCTCCGACAACCCGTCGCTCTCATTCTTTGAATAAGAAAGCTATGGTCCAGTTTGAGCATTCTGCTATAAAGGTGATACCGAAGTTTCCTTTAGTTTTGCCAGAATGACCACCGTCTCAAAGGAGCCATTCATCGTCTGTCCTATGGACCATTCACCAGCCGCTGCTTTTGAAGGACTAAGGCCTTGAGATCCGATTGGGAGCTACACGTGTGCGCGCCTCAGTGGCTGGGGGCATAGTTCATGTGCTCTTCTGTAGCCTTGACATTCGTGGCTTTTTAGGTTTGGAATTAGCGAAGTCCTTTTCATTGTACTAAAACGTTATGTATCGTATAGGGACTCACAGCAGCCCTCTTAATCCATTGGTCTGTTGTTCTTACTAACATTTTTCTTCAGCCCCCTTCAGCATGGGGCTGTAGGATTGGCCCGCTTCAATCGGCCATTGGCTAAATTCACCGTATTAGTAGCAGCCTTAAGTGCGAGGGAATTCTCTGGCTAAGTGTGCTTTTTGCTTTTAGCCAGTGTTTTTTTGTAAGATTAAGGAGGGCCCAGCAGCTTCCCCAACAATAAAGTTTTGTAAAAACACGACAAACAAAGCAAGCATTGACTAAGATAAAAGGCAGGCGACCAACGCTATATCTTTAGCTGTGGCAATGCTTGTTTCTACATGCTATGATTGAAGAGTGAAGGGATGATTTAAGGGATAATAGTACTTAGTTTACAGCATCAGACCAGTGTCGCACAGGGTACAGGGCCTTGGCTGCTTGCTCTTCATCAGTCACAAGAACGTATTAACTTTGGTTAGCAGTGCTCGATAACACTCCAGTTCCCAGAGCTTGTACTACAATGCACGTTGCTATACTCAAAACATGCATCTTACAAACTACTTTAATTCTCTACGCCACCAGTGAGTCTGGAGATCCTTTTTTAATATGTTCAAATATATTTGTACTGCAAGGAATGCTAGCAGCAAATGGTTGTTCATTTAACTTCAGTGGCCAGCGTTTGTCCTGCAGATGGCAGTGTAGTCTAAAGATAGTGCTTTCGAAACATCATTTGTGTGATGAAGAGATGACTCCGTTCTGGAAATTCAGCTTTAAATATTTGGTGTCCTGTGAAAACCACTGTGTTTATGATGTTAACTTATTTCCTCGTCCTTTTACACATAAAGGTGTAAATGGTAAGCGTTCATCGCAAATAAACGCGTATATAATTTTAATTTAGGATGAGCGTTTAGCATTTACATCTTTGTGTAAAACGTCTTTGAGACGAGGCAGGCCAAGAGAAAAACCGTAGACACGAGGCGTGCTTCATCTCTTTTAACTGTTCGTATGTCGCCTGAAATTATGACTAATGTACATTTATTTAGAGTGTGTTTAAACTTGTAAGCTTTTTAAAGTGTGTTTAAACTTGTAAGCTTTGTACGATTAAAATGTTTCAAATACTTTTATTCAGACACGTTCTATATTCGAAACGCTGCTAAGAGCACAGATACAATTTGTTTGATTGTTGAAGTTGTTTTTATTTGACGTTTTTTTTTTTTACCCAATGCACATTTTCTGCATGAGACGAAGATTGGCAAAATATGCAAAAAATACATCAATTTCGTGACCACAAAGTTTTTTGTTACTATTGCATGTTGCAATTTTGTTATATATTCATTTCCAAAAGCATGCTGCTTTTTATGCATCAATTTCCAGACATATTCTCTTTTTTTTAAGACTCATTTACATGTTCCATATTACTAGGTACATATGTATTAGGATAATTTTAAATATATTGTTATTTAGTTAGGAATGGCCATTCACGTACACAAATCTGCACAGTAGGTTAAACAAATATGCATACCGAGGTAAAGTGTAAGATTATCTGTTTATATGACATTTTTGTGGAGTTTGTAATAGAATAAGGTAGTTTGCAGCTTTATCTAGTGTTGTAAAGTGCTGTTAATTCAATTAGCGCATGAAAAGGAGGGTTTTAAAAAAAAAAAGTGGTAATTCTTACAAAAGTGCATACCCAGGCTTTGTTATGTGATACCCTCTTTGCAATGAATGCCCACTCTGAAGGCTCTGTATTTTAATCGGAGTGTAAGCAGATTAGATTAGCAGTGATCATGGGTGTATAAATGTAAGTTCTACTTGTTGCCTTTTGGGGCTGTACGTATCCCCTTTGCTTCTCATTTTGGGCAAGAATTCGTCGCAACTACCATATTGAAAATGGTCTCGCTAGACTCGCATCTGGAGTTACATACATGTTTTGACACTTTGTTATGAGTCTGCATTTGAGTTGGGGTCCCAGTAGTACTGAATAAAATGTCCTAATTCAGCTCCATTTTCTTTCCCTAGTAAAGGGAGTAAGTTAGTTTAGAAACTGCTGATGTCTGAGAAGTATATTTGGTCTGAGTAGTTCAGTTTCCCATTAGACGTTAATGTCAGCGTAGCCTGTATAACAGTCAAAGATCAAACATTATCATGTCATAGTATTCATGTTTTCATTGCGAAACCCTAATGCATTAAAAACCATATAGCGATTTGCATGAAAAGCATGCCATTTTAACTTTGTCTTCTTCCCCCTTTTTTCTATTATTCATTTTCATCCATGTATCTTTTGTTTTTCCATCATTTTCTATTTTAATTTTACTGTTATTATGATTTCAAATACTTCATGTTGAATTGATTTGGAAACCTCATAAACAGTGCAACCTCTACGAGTAGTAACAGCGGATACATGTCTGTTTCACTATTTAGTCCCTCCTCCTACGTCTCCATCTTCCAAATCTGTGAGCACTCCAAGTGAGGCAGGAAGTCAAGACTCCGGTGATGGCACCGTGGGAACCAGGTATGCACCTTCTACTTGTAATGCTTCTGTAAGGTAGCCGATGATTTAGATGTGTGAGCATTTTGAGAAACACAGTGAGCAATTTGTTTAGGAAAAAAGCACCATGTACAGAGTATGTCAAACTTCATTCGTTCTGTTGTTAACTCTTCATGTTCACTTTTTCAGGGCTTCTTCTAGTTAAGTGACTTGCTGGAAAGATCATCAGCTGTTTATTGCATCATTCCTTTTCTAATCCTCACGAGGGTTATTCTCAGAAAGGGGCTTTTATCTTCTCGAGATTTTCGGCTCATTTTTGTTCTTCTGGAGGCATCCTTAATTAACCTGAGCCTAAAACGTTGTATATGTTAATGTCAAAGAGAGAGGCAATGGCTTAGTACATTTTTTGAAGTAAGGTGTATACTTTTGTGGAAGTTTCAAAACATTTCACGTTTTTTTTAACTGAGGTTTTGTGCATTCTTGCACTTCCCTGCGTACACAAGCCAATGAAGGCGCTACATTATTTCACAATAGCTTGTATTTGTAAGTCAAAGTGGTTTGTATGGAATGTTGGTAATCAGTGGAAGCCATGGCTAACCTAATTACAATAGAGACACTCTCTGATTACTCTAGTTTGAATGAAGACCTGAATCAGCATTGACTTACATGAAATGGAAACCATCCTCTGACAAGTGAAAGAAAACACTTTGGATATACTTGAAGGAAAGATATACATTGCTGTTTTATCGAAAGCGAAACACTTTTTAGGATGGCAACAGAAATTCTTCTCGTGTTTTGTGCTCATAACCTGCTTCTTTTAAACCTGTGTAACAAAACTTTTGTGACTACCACATTTTGGTATAGTAGAACATACATGTAATTTACTTCCATATAGAAAACCACTTACACCCTCTTCAGGTGTGATTCTGCTTCCATGTAACCCAAGAAAATTGTGACTGCAGTTTTTCTTCGCACTGCTGAATATGATCATGGGATGGCATTCCATGTTGGGAAAATTGTGTCATGGAGGTTGTCGCCCGATTTCAACCCTAAATTCACACCTTGTGTGATGGTTTCAGAAGATACTGGCCCTCATAAACTCCTGAATCCATGTAATCTGTCAGGTCTGGCTCATCATATTGAGATGTCCCCTAAAGGATTTCCTTTTCAAAGTTCTCACCAGCTGCATTATTTACCACAACTGCCTAAAAAAAGATGTAGTGTCTACTGAACGAGAAGAACAGGTTCTTCACATCAACCTTCTGCAACAGAAGGCTGTTTTACTGACATTAAAAGGTTTCCTCCTGACCATTTAAGGGAAGGCTGCCCAAGTTTCAGGAGGCAACACAGTTTTACACCTTCAAAGTATAAATTCAGAAAACTTCTTAATGACTGGATGTTCAACACGTCCCATTTTTCTACTTTTCGGATGGATATTTCTAACCAGTGATTCCGTGCCTTAGAATATTCGCCAGGCGCTAGACTGGATCTGTAGATTTTTTCATAGCAGTGCTCCTGTGTGCCGACCGGTGGCATCGTGCACTTCTGTATGGGATCCACACCTCCCCAAATGTGACAGAGCAAAGCTGCCTATAAGCGCCACCCCTGCATACTGATGTCACTTATTTATTTCTGCACCTTCCGACGTGGACCCGGAGCTCTGCTCCCAAATTTTTCTGTTTCCTACCACTTCCAAACTTTTTGACAGTGTGAAAGGGAACACTGTCCCCACCAAAAATGACAGGTTTCAATCTATGCCATGACTGCAGGAAGTAGTTGTCAGTCACAGACCCATACAAAATGTGTCTTTGGTGTCTGAGCTCGGGACATGACTCTTAAATCATGTGAAAAGTGTGCGTTAATGCACCCGAAGGCGATTTGAAACTGGGAGGCGAACATGTATGCCGCCGAACACAAGAAGATGTCATGGCCTTCACGTAGGTCCCTCCCCTCATCCCTCTCCAAGTCTCAAGTCTGGACTCAGTCCAGGGGCTGCTCCAGCGACTGTTCGACTTCGAGCTCAAAGTCATCCTGTAAATCAAAGTCCAAGTACTACAGTAAGAATACAAAGGGGGGACTTGACCCACCCCGCCATTCTGACTCCAAAGCGAAGGCGCGTGGGCGTGATGATGTAAGTAGCACTCCTTGGAGATCACCGGCCAGGAAACTGATTTTTCAGTTGGACCCAATGCACCCTGATATTCTTGGGCCATCGTTCACCCCTCACAGCAAATTGATGCCTTTAAAGAGGCTATGCTGCAAATTATCAATGTGCTTCTGACTTCCTCTGGCTCACCTTTGGGCCCACAGCACCTCAGAGGCCTCCAGTCACTTTACCACAGACAAATTACTCCCCAGCGTCGTCTGTCCCCTTGGGACTTATTATCAGCCTGTACTGATTCTGGTGCAGACTTCCACTCTGGCTCCACGGTCCATACTGGTTCTGCCACCTCAATGCTTTGTCGACTCACCTGGTGCCAGAGGATGATCCGGTGGTGACACACATGTTGGACCCTGAACCAACTCTGGCACGAGACTGGCCGATCTCGTACTAACAAAAAGCGCAACCAGTCGTCATGCAGCCTGACTCGAACCCTCTGCCTTTTCTGTGTCGCAGCTACAAGCAAAAGCTTCATTAGCTTTTTTTGTTCTGACTCTTATCTTGTTCCAGAGCAGGGTACACCCCAGGATTTTCACTTCTAACAAGGGGTTTTAACAAGATTCATTAGATGGAATGGAGAGGAGAGTTACTTCCAACCCCTTGCCAATGGCCCTGCTGAATATAAGCTTCGACTAACTAAGGTTGACAATTGCAACAACCCAAGAATATGGCGTAATTTACCACTGAAAGTTAGAGGCTGCCATAGTGTGGGGAACTTTCTATTTCTATAAAGCAGTCTTTTTTTTTTAGGGGTTATTTCATATGACCCGCTGAACTTTGGTGTGAGAGGAGTGGTCTTAAGGTTAAGAGACTAATTGGACTACAGTGATAAAGTTGTATTAAGATGGAATGGTGTGAGAACCCGAATATATACCTCACCCGTCCTTCAGATATATTATTAGAATTTTTAAAGTGTATTTCGAGACCTGAAGAAGCAAATATAAAAATACACCACTGAAACACATGTTGGTTATTCTTTTTTCAGAGTTATTTTGGTTTCCTTTTTCCTTTGTTTGGGTATTGTCGTCTTTCGCAATGGAAAATCTGATTAACATTGTGGATTGTGTTTTCTTCCTTCTGTTATGAGGAACTGTGATGGGGGAAAAAAAAATCACTATTACCAAATGGACTGATCCTGCCTTTATGTGGAAGAAATTGAAACGAAGGATACCATCGCCAAATTGGACATGCTTCACTGTGGATTCATTTCCCTCATTGCTTTATGGATTATCTATAAAGATGTTTGAAATTATGATGGAAAGGAAATGGTATTGGGAATACAAGATGATAGTGTGTGGCCTGGGGAGAAAGTAAAATCATTTGTGGGTTATGGATCCTCACGTTGATATGGAGGGGCCTATGAGCGTCGTCATCAAGGTTCCGGAAGGGGCATACCTTTGAATGCTAAGTGCATCACATGATGTTGATGATGACTGTGTAGGGGATGGCTTGCTCCTCCAAATATACTGATGATGCCTTATACCTTTATTTACAGAAGGCCAGTGCCTTAATACCTCTCCTGAGATGGAGCTCGCCACATGGGCCAACAATGGAAGAGAGTGCCGCATTTGCAGCGGGGTTTTGAAGGGCAGCCGAAGTACTGGAATTACAGCTGTCCTTCATTGCTTCCAAAGCAAATGTTTTGAGAGAAAGTCTGCAGCCTGGGGCAGCAACATCTGAGCCTGTAATTCCATTTAATGAGGGTCTCACAGATACTGTTTGGTTGAAACCATGATCTTGCCTGCTTGTGAATAGGCTGGTGGTCAGAGGTGAAAGACTGGCACCTAGTGACCCTGATTTTCTCACCAAGCCCCCCCTCCAGTGAGTCTTCTTGTGCAGGCTTGGGCTAGTAAAGTGAATCAAAATTTATTTTGAACTACTCCGACAGACAGAGAATGGGATTGATGCTTTTGGCAAATGCATGCCTTCTTCCACCAGCCTGGCACTCCGATCTGTAAACACCTGTTAGGCCACTACTTAAAATCTCTTTGGGACATGGCCAGCTAAACCTTGCTAGTGGTCTCACAAGATCTTACGCCGTCCTTGGCCCATACGATACATGATGGGCCTGACATGGCCAAGTATGTTAGGCACGCAGGTCTGGACCACGGACTGAAAGGGCAGGGCGGTCTGTACCAGTGTAGTCGCCGTAGACATGCATGAATGAGGTTCACTGGATTCACCTGTGAGCTACAGGCCTCCGTAATGGACATTCCCTTTGATCGATCCAACCTCCTCGGAGAGAAGATGGACTCCACTTTGGAACACTTTAAAGACAGCTGAACTACAGTGCGTGCCTTGGGACTGTTGACCTCTGCCAAACATTTTCTGCGTCAGTTTCGGAAGTTCAGTGGCTGGCATATAGACAGAGACTGCCTTCCAAGCTGTAGATGCAGCAGACAATCCAGTTCTTTCGAGGTCGTAGATGCAAGTCTAGTAGGCAGTGTGAGGAGCATCAGTCTTCAACCTCTTCCTCCCCTGCTACAACAGCAGCCAACAAACCCTGCCTTTCCTCCCCATCCACTATCCCTCCCACACCAGAACTAATTTTGGAGGAACATCTGTCCATCCTGCTACAGAAGGTACGCCTGTTGCTTTCAAAGAATACCATAGAGAGGGTACCAGACTTGGAAAAGCTGGGGTTGTTACTTTTGCCATTTCCTCATCCCAAAAAAGGCATTAGGCCTCAGGCCTATCCTGAACCTTTTGCCTTTAAATGCCTTTCTGTGGAAGGACACATTCACAGTGCTTATGTTGGCCTTCATTCTGTCTGCTCTGGGCTCGGGTGACTGGATGATGTCCTTGAACTTTCAGGACATGTATTTATCCATCCTGCAGTCCCTTGGGTTTCATCTGTGGTTCAAGGTGGGCCAGGAGCATTTTCAGTTTGCCGTACTTCCCTTCGGACTCTCCAGCACTCCTCGGATGTTCAAGAAAATGATGACAGCAGCCACAGCCGATCTTCAGAGGTCAGAAGTCCCTGTATTCCTTTTTCTCTATTACTGCCAGCTGATGAAGGGCTCACCGCAGTCAGCCCAGGATCACCTCCGGATGACAGTGGAACTTTTGCCATCATTGGATTTCACTATAAACAAGCCAAAGTCCCACCTGATTCCTGTGCAAAGCTTTCAATTTATTGAGGCAATCCTGATGTTTCAGACTTGGTCCTAGATCACAGTGAGAGAGGCTCTGAGGCTCCTTGGCCTCGTGCATCCCCTCTTCAACCATGCCAGCTGGCACATTTCTGCTCTGCAATGCAACTTAACCTTCCAGTCGGCCCAGCATCAAGGTAACCTTTCTGACTCCATCCATGTTCAAGAGGTCTCACAAGTCTCAGAGGAGACAGCTTGTGAGTCCCCTCCCCTTTCCCTAGTCAGATCCTGAATGTGGTGACAGACGCCTCAGTGGTGGGCTGGGGATGTCATCTGGGTGAGGTGAAGATCAGAGGACTCTTATCTCCAGCAGAGGGCTGGATCCACATCCGTCTTTTGGAGCTGCCAGCCATTTATCTGGCTCTGAAAGCCTTATTGCTGTCCATCAAGGGGAGGCTGGTGCAGGTTCTCACTGACAGCACCACAATGTGGTACTGCAATAAGCAGAGCGTAATGGAGTTCTGGGTCCTATGCCAGGAGGCTTTATGTCTCTGGAACTGGTTTGAGTGCCAGGGGTACCTTTCTGATCGCAAATCACCTGGCATGGTACCTGAATACCAGGGCAGAGGAATTGAGCAGTCCTCGTCTGACAAATCATGACTGGCGTCTGCATCCTGAGGGGGTGCAGGGTGTCTTCGAACAGTGGTGAGAACCCTGGCTAGATCTTTTGGCAATGGTTGAGAAAATACAATGCCATCAATTCTATGCTTTGGAGTTTTTCCAAGAAAACTTTGGACTGTGCATTCCAGATGGAGAAGACCAAGGGACTCCTGTACTTCTTCCCGCCTTTACCTCTTTTGCCCCAAGTTCTGAAAAAGAGCAGCCCAAGTATTCCTAGTGACCCTGGATTAGGCCAAAAAAGTGTGGTACACTGAACTCCTGGGCATGAGCATCTGTCCTCTGATCAGACGGCCACTTGGCGAATAACTTCTGTCTCAGCAATAGGACAGAGTCCTCCACCCGAATCTATGCAATCTATATTTACATACGTAGAGAGTGAACAGCAGCAACTAACTGTGTTTAATATGCTTCCTGAAGTAGTGAATGTAATCCTTGTCGCCAAGCGCCCTTCCACAAAATCCATTTATTCCGGGCGCTTGGACACACTTGTGTCCTGGTGTGATGTTCAAAACACTGACCCCTACAGGGGAAGCTGTTGGAAATCCTTTAGTTTGTTTTGTCTTTAGCTCAGCAAGGCCTTGCAGTCGGCACTATAATAGGCTATTTCTCTGACCTTTCGACTTTTATGCATTTGCCAAACCAACCGTCGTTGTTCAAATCACTGGTTGTGATGACGTTTAATTAGGATTTGACACATGTTTCATCCCACACTATTTCTGATGCAACAGTGGGACCTTAAGTTGGTCTTGACATTCCTCCTATATAAGCCCTTTAATGCATGGCTGCTCACTGGATCTACTGACCTTGAAGACTGTCTTCCTCATTGTGATGATGTCAGTCACATGAGTGAACTACATGCACTTTCAGTGCAACTGCCTTATACTGCCTTTTTCCCCGACAGATTGGTGCTGATGACTTGGATGCCCTTCTTACCAAAAGTCATGACTCCCTTCCACGTTGGACAGTCTTCGCCCCACCAGCATTCTTTGCTCCCCCTCCTCTCCCAGAAGAGGAGAGGCTCCATGGGTCTGACCTCAAAAGGGCTTTAAGCTTTGACATTGATTATACCAATGACCATTGAGGGATCGTCAACTTTTTTGTATGATTCTCTGGATCAAAGATAGGGAAGTCTGTGCAGAGGTCGGGGTGAAAGGTCCCCAGCATTAAGATTTGTTCCTCAGTGGTCAGAAAAGGCCGCCGGAAGGTCAGAGAATCATTCAATCAGGACTAAGGCTGCTACCACTGCATTAACACATGGAGTTCCTGTCCTTGACATCTACTAGGCTGTGACGTGTTCTGCTTTGGTATCTCTTCAAAGGTGATGAATCTGCGGTTAGGGGTATTCATCAGAAAAACAAGTTGCTTACTTTCGATGACACTCTTTCTGGTTGATACTCTATCTACATGCAGATTCATCACTGCTCTCCCACCCACGCTTTCTGTGGCGTGACCTTTTTTCACATCTAAAAACTGGCAAGTTAGTATTCAGCATACTGCTACCAACAATTGTTTATGCTCCTCGTCTGAGGGAGCGGAAAGGGTTCAGATAAGAAAAATATGTTGGCGCTCGGGTGGAGACTATATGAACCGCACAACACCACCCACTGTTGAGCGGGACTACGGCTATAAAAAAATCTCCAGACTCAGTCTGGCACTTGCAGGATGTTTTGAATTAGGAATCTGTAGTTAGAGTATCCACCAGAAGGCTACGGTATAGGTTCTTCAGGGATTACTATGAGACTCTTTACCCATGAAATCCTCTACCAAGGAGAGAAACAGTAACAGCATTTCAGAGACCACTCTTATTCAGATGAACTCAGCTTGTTCTCTCCAGTTGTGAATCTAGAGCCTTCGCAGTGATATACTCTGAGTTTTTTGCCATTTCTCCCATGATTGTCTGTTTCAAAGGAAAGTCAGCATGCTGTGCCTCTCTGCTTCCATCACTGAGATGAAACATTTGTTCCTGAGTGCCTAAATTTAGAGGTTAGAGCTCATCCAGTTTAATCTACAGCTTATTTGTTTTCTTTCATATTTCTTTTATTGGGTTTAGCGGTCAAACAACATTACAAATTAAGTACATTCCCTAGCCCTCCTCCCTCTCTACCCCCTCAAACAAAGAAGAGGAGCATGCCACGGGGAGTACATTTCAACATTAGCATATGCATGGTATCTGACCAGTATAACCAACATAGCATGTGTCATTGTTCATATCCCATCATATCAGCACTATGTACATATATAGTAATTAATCATCAGTATGTTCTGCATCCTGCCCCACTGCAGGGTTTTCCCTTTCCTGCTGTAAACGGGGAATGGTGAGACGGACAGCGCAAAATGAAAAAAAAAATTCAAACTTACCTGAACGCGACGTCCTCCTCCGTCCTCTTCTCTCCACCGGAACTGAAAGCAGGAACTCCCTTGACCAATCGGGGCGCTGCTCTCAGGCAGCATTTGCCACTTTATGATTTTTATAAGCTTTAGATGCTAGAAGCACATAAATATAGTCAATTTTGAATGCCCGGCAGTAATGTTAATGTTTTTCAACCTTTGTTTTAAAAAAAAAAAAAAAAAACTAGGGAAATATAACCTGAGCCTAGTTTCCTCTTTTCTGCAATATGGCTTGACTGTGAATTGAATTTTGAGTGCTTAAACTGTTTCAGGTTGGTAGCTCGATCCATATAGTGTGCTCGTGAATCAATTCAGTCTCTCCCTGAAATACTTTATGGCTTTCTGCAAATGGCCCTTATGCATGGATTCAGTGTCAGAGATTTACCTCCTTTCTTGAAAGTGAGAGATGAGCTTTGAACTTCCGGAGTCTTTCTGATGCTACTTTGTCTCTGCAGTTAAGCAACTGTCTCCTTCTCTATTGTTTCTGAGGAATGGAGTGCCACCAGGGACATTAACCATTGACTGCAGCAAAACCTCTCTGCTCAAATATCTCTTTCCTCAGACTGAGCCTGTGTGTGAGTTTCTGTGACAGTATCCATTCAGTCAGTATTCGTCCCATTGCTTGGAACACTCAAACATAAAAGTGTGACACTGAGGCTTGGTTGGGCTTTTCTCCTCTGATTTACTATTATTATTTTTGCAGAGCATTACTATTCCACATAACTAGGGGATGCCCATGTAAAGTGCACTTTTAATGTACAAATATCTTACCGTAAGCTTTACTGTGACATACTGCACAGATATTGGTTTATTCAGCAAAGCAAGCTGATTATTAAAATGTATATTTGAAGATTTTGATTATTATTTTGTGAGCTCAAATTTTAGTTATGAATTAGCAGGCATGAAAACATATCTGCTACGTTGTAGACTGTAAATGCAAAGATAAATACTCATTTTACTGTCCATAAACATTTGTAGATTCAGAGGTCCTACATAAGGACTAATTGTTAATGATGGAGAGCCGCCTTAAACTCTACCGAAGAAGGCCTTCTTCATTCTTTAGCAAACATGGTTCTTGCCTTACAACTAAAGAAATCATTATTAGCATGGAACTTTAACACCCTTCAGAGTCCCGTTCTTTTTTTAAGTCTTCTATGCACTACATTGGTATCTTAGAATGAAGCCTAGGTGATAATATTGGATCCCGGAATCATTAATTAATATTGATTTCTTTGCATATGATTGAACGTTTAAGTAAAAATTTATATAATGAATAACAAAGAAAATAAGGGCTTGTAGAAAAAGCGTAATAAGTGTTCCCTTCGCAGAGTATTTAGAGTAGTGACAGGTACCTTGAAGTTTCACTGTGGACTGTTGGTTTAAGATCTCTTTTTGCAACAGGAGTCAGTGTATCCCACTGGAAGCCACACAAACTCTCTGTGATTGGACTTGTCCTTTGTCCATATGGACTACAAAATAGTCATGTATTGTTTAAAGAGGCGAATAAACACAAAGTTCCTCTTTCTGTCCAATGAAATGCAGACACTGTGGCCTTTGGCAGTGTGCAAAATAGCAAGAATTAGCTAAGCCTATGAACAAGATGTAGACTCTTTTAGGCATCGGAAAACTTTGTTGGACGCCACTCATGTACCTTTTGCAACACAAAATGGAAAACGTCAAAGCTCTTGATTTTGTAGCCCAGATTGACAGAGCATCTGAGCAAATGTCTTTTTGATGTGTTGGGAATGTAGGTTTATGTATGAGTCTCATCTTCATTTGCTATCTCCGAGGCTGATTAACAAATTCAGGATGTCTGAAGCTGATACAATCCCCAAACCCTTAGATGGGCCATGTAGATCTTGTTCTACTTCCGCCCTAACTGGGGTTTGATGTCATGCTATGTTAAGGCCAGACCTGGAGGCCTAGGTGATGAAGGTTCTATGTCACTATACAGCAAATCCAAATAAAGCAACTTGACTCCTGAGGTGAGTAAAATATTATGCCCTTCATCAGTCGTTTGGTAAATCTTTCATAGAATATTCATTTTCTACCAAGAACTAATTTATGTAAATATTTATTTTCATTGTGGTATTACTAAAAGTCAGTACGCTCAGGTTAGTGTGCTGTTGTATGCTTCTTGACACTATCCAATGTAGGTATATTGTATAGGTTGAAATGTAAGCATCTCCTTTGGGACTAAAACACAATCTTCATTCCCCCTCACTCACACCCCCCCACGCCCCCAATAGACTTGGCCGAAAGAGGGTGGATTGACAGTAATTCATATCAAAATTTCTACTTCTTGTGATGTAAAAGAACTAAAAAGATCAAACTAAATATACTGAAGCATCCCTCTGACAGTATAAGGATATACTCTATAATCACTGGAGACCTATTTGTTACAGGTAAGAATTGTTCTCGAAGAAATTCCGTAATAAAAACCGCACCTGGGGCTAAAGAAACAAGTTGACAACACAGACTAAAAGCCTTAACTACATTATTTGGTGCGTTCCATTATGAACATTCTCATTAACTCTGAAATATTTCAGTATGAACCTGCTCTTTGAAAGTTATAAACAGCTCAAAATTCACTAACAAACAATCTGCTTGCGCTTTTTCCCAAATGTTTTCTGTTATACTCGTTTGCTGTCCATTTATTACCATGTCCACAGTACCTAATGCCCAAAATGTACATTTTGTGTTTCATAGTTTTGGGCGGGTGGGTTTCTTTTTAAAAGGTGCTTTATGCTCCTATTCAAAGACTTGAATTAAATATTGAGTTTAGTTCTTTATTTTTTAAATGTGAGAAGCCCTCTCCGAAGAGCTGTGCTGGGATGTTTATAAATTGAGTTATATTTTGCCCGTAGTATGGCTTCATATTACCATTTTTTTACAACTGTATACTATACTTTATAATGGTGGTCCAGGAGCCCTTACGGAAAAGTTCTTCTTTACCTACATATTAAATCAGTTTTACTATGTTTGCTTCTCTTTATGAAATTTGGGAACACACAAAAGCCACGATCTCGACAATCCAACACGTGCTCCTCATGCTTATGAAATATATATTGCTGTCAGAAGCGATTGAAGACAATCCACTTGCTTAAACCATAAAGAACAAATTGCCTTGTAGTCTATAAAAGCAGTAATTAAACATGCACGGGTCAAGCATTTATAGGAGTGCCCTATGCGGACATGTTACTGATCATGGGAACAATCATTTTCCAAGGTGGACGGGCCTTGCATAATACCTCCGTAGTAAAGAGCTGTACGTGTCCCAACCGTTGCAGAAAAGTGCCACATGGAATAATGTACATTTACTGACATGTTCATGCTGAGCGCACCGGTGACACGCAGAAGCATACATACAGTTTAAAATATTGATAAGTGTATTCTACTGCGATATGTCAATGTATGTTAGTATATGTGCGAGTACTTGCCTTCATCGGATGATCAGTTGCACATGGTAAGCCATAGTTCACATCATACATAGTTGTGTTGGCATGGCTCCCTAGAGTGGCACCATTACCCTTCTTCGTTGACACACTTCCAGTGATTTATTCATTCTAGTGGAACACTCTCATCCACCACTATACAATAGTGCGAATATTTCCTTCTAAAATATAGCACACTCCACGAAGTGAATTGCATCTTTGTAAAGTAGAACACGGCATTGGAATTCAGTGCAGAGAGATCCGCCTTTTTATTGAGCATTAATGATCACAAGATCGTTAACAAACCGGTGCCTGTGATGAAACCTCCTAGCGCTCTATCATGCCTACATGACATGGCCCTATGAAATGATGCGGCGAATGCTGGAATCAGCATATTTATTCTTTAAGAACGGGTGTTGGTGCAAATTCTACATTCTATCTCCTATCTGCCTCGTACATTACCAAGACATTTTCTGCTGCAGAGTTGGGATTTCATTAGAACAGGACTGGAAACCAAATTCAGCCTTGGCAAAAATATTCAAACCAGCCCCACACTGCAGGAGGTTGCAACTAGAATGGAGCCATGGAAGCCATGGTTGGTTCATAGCAGCTCTTCTGTCTGCTGAGCACCAGGTAAACCGCCAGCGTGGTAAAATGGCCAGCCCAGCCCTAGATGTCGTGCCCTACTGATGTAGAATCCACCGAGTATAATATTGTGTTGTGCTAACTGGCTGACGCTGTATCCATCTTCTTTTGCACACACTGATGCATACCCTTTCATGATAGTATTTTCTTAACATTTGCCTTAACATAAACTCCTAAAATACATGTTTGTTCATACCCAACGAGTATTGCAAAACCTGGTTCAAAGCTTGTGTATTTGTGTGGTGTTTTCTGCTTGGTCCAACGCCACCTTCCATGCAAATTATTCCAACAATAATACAAGTCAGGCATTCAGCTCTTGGACCACACAATATATTGTATGCAAACACATGAGCTGTCTCTTTTGAAATATTTTCGACTCCTGTTTAAGTTGCTTTGGGACCAGAGACGATAGTTACACAATAGATTAATTCGCTAATGTTTTAAATGTGACTATTTTATTTATAAACACGTTTTAATTCACTTGTTCTGTCTTTTAATGCTAAACTGGTGCACGATACTAAAAAAAGTACTGCCCAGCTAACCACCCCTTAACTGCCATGTCTTTTCATTTGTATTTTGTATTGAGTTGCCACCTCTGCTAGGACATCTCATTCACATTTTAACTTTTTGGTTTCCCATCAAATGACACTTGTGTGCCCCAGGCAGTGTTTAACCTATAATTACTGCAGTGTCACAGCTTGGAAACTCGAGCAGTCCCACATCCCGGTGGACATCCACAGTGCTGCCTTGCAAAAAGCTTTATGTGTTGACTTACTTCCTGTACCAATAGGACGATTTCCTGCACACGTTTAACGCTTTGGGCAGTATTGGAGTACCTTTGCTCCCAAAGACCTAATCTGCTGTTAGTTGCAAACATTTAAAAATACCCTGCCTCACTGTACTTGTTAAATGTAGATTATTGTAAAGTTTTTTTTCTCCTCAGTCCGGGAATGTCTTAAGTAGGTCCAAATTGAATGCTAGCAGTTGAAAACGCACTCATGTTTCTTTTCACTAATTGCATGGATTTTATCACTGAATGCTCTCAAAGCTGTCTGACTAACAATACAGTGTTTTTATTCGCCTGAAAACGTTAACGATTTTACATAATGTTTGCTTTGCTAACTTCTGGCCTTTCTTGCTAACGCTGCCTGGTTGTTTTGCAACCAATTAGGACTCTGCACTGGGATACTGACCCGTCAGTTCTTCAGCTTCACTCTGATTCCGATTTGGGGTACTGCATGGATTTATTACATTTATCTCTTTTTATGTATATATGTGAATGCGTCCGTGATTGCGCAAATATGCATGTATCACATGTCAGAATAATGTTTTCTGTTCAGTTGTATGAAAAAGCTTATTTATTTTTGATGGACGCAATTCTAAAGAAAAACAGCCAAATTGCACTTCTAACTTGATTCACTTCCAGCAACTTTTTTCATGTTATTGTTTTAGCTTTGGCTTTTTTTGTATTTCCACTTTTCTTGGAGGAGCAGGGATCAAGGGTTTTGGGCTGCTTTCATAGCTCGGGATTGACTCGAACCTCATATTTTTTCCAGATTATGTACATTACACACAGTTTATCTCATGATGACGCATTTTCTTATTTTAAATATAGCTTTCGGAAGTTTGTATTTGTCCATTAAAACCACGAAAAAAAGCACGGTTTCTTTTATATACAGAGATGCACAAAAATGGAAACTAGAGCAAGCAACCTTACTCTACTTACCACGGGCCAAGAGGAACTCATATGAAGGAGTACACCCTCCTGTGTAATAACACTCAACCACTGTAAGTACCCCTACAGAATGTAAATCGTGTCCACGATTTACTTCAGGACGACCCTATTACATCAATCATGGGGAATCCCTATGTGAAGCTGTGGGCGATAACCCACTAAGAAGTGGGAAAGGAACTCAATCCTTTTGATTTAATTACCCTCACACACCCTAGTGGTGTCATGCTTCATCATCGGGTCACCCTGACGCCTACAAGTCAGGGTGGGCTCGACCATATTTCAGGGAGCGCTTAGTGATACAATTGGTCAGGGGGATATAAAAATTAAAAATCCTCGGACAGATCCCAGTTTCCCTTTATTATTGGATCTGTGCGGGAAATTAAAAATGAATCAGTAGGGTCAATCAGGGTATTATGGTCCTAAGGCACTAGGGTCTTAGGACCATAATACCCTGATTGTGTAATAGGGTCGTCCTGAAGTAAATCGTGGACACGATTTACATTCTGTAGGGGTACTTACAGTGGTTGAGTTCTTTTATATACAACCTGGTAGAAGTTGAGAATTGAGTTGTTCCGAACACAAGTGCACTGGCTAGTGTTGTGAGGGTGTACCATTCCTCCATAGAAAATAGAATTATTGTCACGCATTCCCTCACCCTATTTCGTTTGGTTCATTACAATCAGCATATAGAAATTGTCACAAAAAAAAAGATTGAAATCATCGACTGTTAAAATAGGAGAAAAGGGTAGCTGGCACAGTCAGCTTTTGGGACAAGGAGCCGCGCTGAGTCCCAATATTATAGTTACATTTGGAGGTGGTGTTGCAAATGTAATATTTTTGGTTCCTTTTTGAACATTTCAAAACAAGAGATCATTCTGATATTTGATGTTACAGATTCTGGGTGCGCATCTGGAGAAGGAGTGTGTCAGTGTTTAGCTTACTTCACCGGTGGGGGGAGGGCTTTTAGTAGGAGTGTGTCCATACTTCTAGGAGGGTGTCTTTCTGCAGAGATCCACGGTTTCTCGTTGAGGTACATGTTTTTTTTTCCCCATGAAGTGCTTTGGAGTCATGCAGGCGAGAATGAAGATCTGGTAGAAATGAGGGCAAATTTTCCAGCGGCTAAGTGTAGATCTGCTCTGAAGGGTGCGAGTTGAGTTTTGAGGATCCCTGATAGAATAGAGTTGCCATAGTCTAGTAGCAATTGCTATTGCCATTATTTTGAACATATTGCTATGGCAGAGTTCTGTGTTTGCATTTCTTTCTATTGGAAATATTTGCCCGAGTATTAGGACCTTTATCTGGTAAGCTGCTTACATTTAACGAAAAGTTGGCAAAGGGTTTCCATACAAACATTTAACCACTTGGCAGAGTTAACAGACATGTCAAGGAACCAAATCTTTAAAGTAATCTTTGGAAATGATATCCAGATAGAAGGATTAGAGAAAATGTGTTTTTTACTGACAACCGTGTCATCATGCTGCACACTAAGAAAAATCTATAGTCAGTAGAGCTTGTTTATGGTAACAGGTAGCAATAGTCGGCCCCTTTCAGTTCTACAGCTTGATCAGCAGCAGCAGTAACCAAATGAAGGAATCGCTTGTTTCACCCAGACTCCAGTATTGTAATAAAGAAATGTGCATCAAGCTGAAAAGCTATGTGCTACTTTTTTAATATTCATCAGCAGCGTTAGTTTCCAGCTGCAACTGCTGCTTCAGGATCCACAAATTAGTATATTTTCTAAAAGAATATGGGTTAACATTGGATTGCTTATTTTCAAGTAAGGTGGGGCTCTTTGATTGGGTGGGCTTGAACACTCGTTAATACATTTGTTTTCCACCTTTTTCACTTCTCTTCTACTAGTCAGAATACCAGCACCATGCAAGTGTTGCACTCTGTTTTATTTATTAGACCGCTCTTGCACTAAACGTGTCTCTTTGTGATCAGTTCTAGCCACCCTTTCAGAAATAGTGGATTAATTGATAAAGGTGGGTAAGGAAAAAGATAAAATAGGTCACCGCTCTAGTTATATGACTTAGTGGAGAGGTTAAAACCCAGAGATGACAAAAAAGACAGTTTGCATCTATTTTTTAAATTTTTATTAGGCGTGTTTTTGATTGTTATCTATTCCACAGTGATAGTAACTAGTATAAGGGATTTCTCCACTAGAAAATAAGAGAGTTTGTATAGCTTTTGACATGGAACAACACAATGAATGATAACCGTTCTTAATAGAATTTGGTCACTTATCAGTCTTCATATAAGGTTCTTTAACAGCCATTGTATTGATGTTTCACACAAGTCCTTGGTTGCTGCATAAAGGCGGACTCTTGCCATCAGTGCCTGGAGTTCCTTATTTCCCTCATAACAGACTCCCCTTAACATCTATCACCTTACTAGTGGAGTCTTAAAGTATGAACTCAGGCTAAATCCAGTCTTTGTCCTTGGTAATTTAACATCAGTCTTCGGACTGGTTTAGAGGATATCTTTATTCTTTCCACATATTTTATTAAGTGGTATTCACTGTCCTCTGGCCCTGAAATACAGGAGGAGTAGGCATCAGGGCTCAGTCCCGGTTCCCAGCAATTCTGCTGAGACACTGGAAATTATGTCAGAGTACAGGTAGGCCAAGCCCTAGATCCTCTCCTTGATTGGGGACTTGATAGGTGGATGGCCCAACCCCACCTTCATTACTTCTAGGTAGGCTAGGGTGCCTCTTGCCCCACTTCCTAAAAAAGCTGAGTCTTGCTGTTCTTTCACAGTGGAGTGTCTGTGGAGGCCATGGAGATGTTAGGTTTTCTCCAGGTATGCGGGGTGAGTGAGCGGAAAACTGGATGACAACGAAGAAAATTCCTGTGCTATTTCTCCGGCTGGGAATCCTATTTCTTCATACATGGGAATAGGTTAGTGTATGTTGGGCCTCTGGGAATAGGGGACAGGCTGGCCAGTATCCTTTCTCTTCCATAATGGTCTCATGCAACATCGTTCCCAACCAATTTGGTTTACCTGTTCTGTCACGGATATCACCAACTGTGACAAATTAATACCGTGTCCTAGCAGACTTGGTGACCTTGTACATATATGGCTGGATGCAGGGTGCTGTTGTCCGGTCTAGGGAGGATAGGGAACACCTATTCACAGGTTATGTAGAGTTAGGCTAATGTCCTGTCTGTCCTATTTATCGAATATAAATATAAGACATGCATTCTAAAGTGGACTGGTAGGACATCCACCTATTGTTCATGGATGTCCAGCATCTGCCAAACTCCAAATAACCCCCAAAGCCATGAATGTTAGTCTCCTGTGCTAAATCATGACCAGTGCCAATAATAATTTGATGCTTCATTTGGAATTTAATTTGCTTCTGAAACCTTCAGTTGCAGCAGTAGTTGTAAGTGGAAAGGAATGTACTGCAGCACACAATACCAGCAAGTGGAGAGGGAAAGGATGCAAATGACAAGGCTAACAAACATGAATATCATAATCACAGCATACCGTTTTCCACTTCCATCTATGTGAGAAGCACATGCACCAACTTGTGGAGGGATCTGTTAAAAACAAAAAGAAAAAGTGAAACTATTAATAACTAGCATGACCTACTTGCATGCACCCATTCTGTACTTTGGTTATATCCTTGGTGTGCCTTATAGCAGTCTAAACTTTACAACCAACCAGTGAAGACTGCATTATGTTCCACAGTATTTCTGGCTGCTTAATACTAAAAACCTTTTTTCCTCATACTTCTTTGAACAAATAGCTTTAATTAAACTCATTTATTTTCTTGGCCTTTTGTCATGTGATTTAATTCCATGAACTTTAAGGCCTATATGAGTCAATTCTCTAAGTTTGGCACATACAAGATTAGTGCGCACTGCTTTGTATATTGCATTAGGCCCAACTTTTACTAGTTATGTGTCTAAATGACAGGTCTATCCTTGGCACAGTGCCTGCAGTGGAAGATAGAATAATTTGAATATGTGGCAAAACAAATGTGGGCTTTGTTTTAAAAAAAAATGCCATAGCATTTATGTTACGACACTGCCTTTTGCTAAAGCTGTATTTGTATAAGATGTGTCTTTCTACCTATACCTTGACGTAAACGAATAAAAATATTTAAACCTAAAAAATGCCATAGGCTGGAAGGTTATCAACATGTGGTACCATGGGTCATGCAGAGTTCATCCACAGCATACAGTACTGACCTGAGGGGCATATGACATTATTTGGGCACTTCTGTTAGTCATCACCTAAACACCACTAGCATGACAATATTTTGTCTGTGACCATCTCAAGAGTTTAATCCCCTGGGTTGTGTGAACTTCCATTTTTAAGAGCTGTGTTGCTTCTGTCTCAGTAGACCAAGAATTGACCCACCTCAGGTCAGCTACCTTCTCCAGAGTGCAGGTAGCGGTTTTAGTACCAGCTCTTCCCAGGCCTGATAAGGGAAAGACCACATTCATTAAAAGAAGTTCTTGGGGAGTTGGACTAACAGCATAGTGAGATGGCTGGTTAAACTGAGATGCAGTCAACTTCATTTGGTTTATGCAGATGCAGCTGAAATGCAGTTTTTGAAATGAGGTTAAATCAGCAGAAGAAGTGTTTGTTTATTGAGCTATTGCCTGTGGAACCTCTATACCATCTTTGAAACCTTGTTAGACAGCACTAAAAGACCCATTACCATCAACCCCAGGGCACAACAGGCAGGTGTGATCTGCATATTGACTGATTGCACAGCCGTACTCACAAAAACACCTTTCTCTCACTAAGAAAGCATTATTTTGTCATTTCAGACCTATGCTACTTTTGCACATATGTCCTGTGTGTAGCGGTTGTGTCATAAACCACCTCGTAAGGCCTGCTAATATTGCTGCTCCATCCCTGTTGTGTCCACTAAATTCATATTTCTTGTGAGTATGTCTGCATGTTCATGCATCCCCATCACAATTGGTACTGGAGGCAGCAACACTAGCCACTGTAAGGGCTGATATTCACTTCCTTGGGATAAACAAAAGCGGAGAGTACAATTGTAGTGCATATGAGAATAAGCTACACTAAAGCTGTGATCTGGTGCTTTACCAAGGTCGTGCTACAGAGAGGTCTTTGAGGTATGACAACTTATTGGCTTTATGTCCCTTTAGGTGACGTTCCTGTTTTCTTTGCTGTGAGAGATGGAGATAGCAAGAGAAAAATGCCATTTGTCTTCAGATGGTGTGAAAATGAATGCTAGAAGTGCGTCTCCTGACTCTCCAAGGAACAAATGACTGTTGTCTTCTGCCTTTAATCAGAGGAAAATTCTTGACCAACACAACGTGTATGCTATCACAGCTTGAGGCCCTAGCAATCATCTATGTCTTCCTTTCACCATTCAATGCTGAATTGCTTCTTAGGTTACCATGTTTGTGTCTCTCCAAAGTCAGCCAATCAAAAAGTCTTTCAAAAAGAAAAAGCATTGATTATAGGCCAGTTTTGTGTCACAGCTATGGGCGAACATTAATTGTTCTGGGAGGTTATATTTTCCTTATGTCTTTCTGTCACATTGCATAACGACCCTTTTGATTGCAGGATGTCCTGTTTGTAGCATTGCCAGACCATGACGAATAATGACTTTTGGGTCTTGGCCACAGTCCCTCAATTTAGAATTTGTACCTACCTTAGATTATCCTTCCTCTCCTCTCTTTGGGTTTTGACGACAGTTCCTCAAGATTTAATGCTCACCTTAGATCACCCTTACCATTTTATTGATTAGGATTTTCAAAAGCCTAGCTGGTTGTTCAGAACCTCCTTTGACTGGCAGCTGGTAGATTTCTAAGAGGTCTGAAACAAAAGTTTGTGCTGTTAATGCTCAGTTCTGACCAAGAGAGATGATTAGGGTCCTAGCCCAGATGTACTTCGGTGGAAATCATTTTTTCCCTTTGGACACATTTACAATGGTGTTTACAATTTACATCATCAACTCAGTTCATAAGAGGGTTTGCATTATTGCATAGCTACATAGGAAGTTTTCCATTTGCAAGGATGATCAGAAATTCAAAGGGTGTTTGTCAAGGTTACTATAACACACCAAAGTACACCAGTACTGCCTCCAGTTTTTAGTCTCTGTATGCAGATTGCCATCTATACGCAACAGGCTATTTGTCCAATACCCTCATTGCTGCTAGCAGAATAGTCCCTTCCAGGTTCCTGACCATCTGGATGTTCTTCCCCACCCAGGGATCAACCAGTCAGAGTGTTAATAGCTGTTGTCTCTAAAATGTCAGTTATTTGGGATTGTTTTTAACAGCAGTTAAAGCTGGTGCTCCTTTGTGAGAATGCAGGCCATGTTTAACTTAGATGCTCATTTAGGAACAGTAATATGACCACTCTGGAGAGTTCCTGCATCTGTGACCTTTGACATTTATGTAACTTCAATGTTCCTTTACTTGGCTTGCATTTTAGTGGGGCTATTCTTTCACTTTTTAGGTCACTTTCTAGGTCACTTATCTTACGATTCAACTTTTGGATCTCACTTTCATTGTAATAAACTTCTGCCTGTGCCAGAAATAAAATTCAGTTCTTGCCCCTTGGATAGGGAACAGGTCCTTGATCTTCCACTGGAGCCTAATTTCCTGTTTCTGAATAACAGTAACATTTTCTGTAACTGTTTTCATTTATGGACATTAATACAATATTCCTCATGAATCACTTATCCAAATTTCTTACACTTTGCAGTGCTAAGGAATGTTTCCACGCTTTTTAAGTTTTGTCATTGCTGTGATAGGGAGATGAATCGTGTTGGTTTTACTTTTGATGTAAAAGACCTGGGTGATAAAGGCATAGTGCCCAGTTTACAAAACCCTTTCCTGTATGTTAGTTTAACTTACATGCACTGATAGCTGCAAGTACATATGTAAATTAATGTTTTGTAAAATGTGAAGTTTGATTAAAGTATGATTTACTCACACTTTATATTACACTAGGGTGATGAAATATTACACAATAGTAAGTCACCATACAGGTCTTCGTAGTGGGCGTTTAAGGGAGGAAACATCTGTAAAATTATATAAATACCCATGTGCAAGTTTGTAAAGTGTGTAAATGGAATTTGCGAAAGAATTTATTTCACTACTACTTCTGAGACTCTAGAACTCTTGCACACTCCCAAGAGTAATTGTGGAATGCTTTGTGAATTTCATATTAGAAAACATTTGAGGAAACCTATGGCAGTACATTTCCAACTACCTTCTGTGAATCTGTCCCATAGTTTTTAACACATATCGGATCTGTTTAATAGATTTCGGGGTATACAGAAAAACTCTAGACAAAGCATTTATTTTGCCGGTATTATTGTCAAGCACCTGTTTAATGCAATGCTGCTTACTTTCTCACAGGCATGAAAATATCATTTGCCTATATTTTCAAAGTCTTTCAAACCATAGACTGTATATTTATCTTGCAAGAGCACTTTTTTCTTTGATGCTGACTAATGTCCTTTGTATACTCCAAACCATCATGCCTCTGGCCATTTCAAGCTTTTACATCAATTAGGGTCCTTTTTAATTAGTCCACTTGCTTGTTAGGGAAATAAATTCCCACATAATGAATTTTGTGGGATATACTTTGAGATTTGCATCAAAGAATTTGCCAGCACTCCTAGACACTCGACCTTTGAGGCAGAAGGTGAGTGCCAGAATCCAGACATGTTTCTTTTTGAGTTACCCTCTTGTCTTGCATCTCTGTTGGTTTTGATATCCATCGGACACCCACTTTGAGGGAGAAAGGGAACAGAGCAAAGGCAGCTTCTGCGATTTTTTTCAAAAGCAGCCAAATAAGTCACTTTGAATTCACTCTGATAGCATTAGTCTATGGAGAAGAGCTGGGGGCGAGGGGGGTCCATACAAAATTTGTGCCACGTGTCCATTCTCACCCAACTGTTTAAATGACTCACAAGAAGTGATTGAAATGAGAAAAGAAAATGTATTCACGGATATGAACACAAGTACTAGTAGTGCAAACTCTCACCTACGTTTCCAAGAAAGGTTTTATATATATATATATATATATATATATATATATATATATATATATATACACTAATGCTCTTAGTCCAAAGTCTCCCTTGCATTACCAACACCCATGGGTCTTTGGCTCATGCACTGCCAGGAATAGTACTAAACTGGGTCCCTTCCCTATTTGTACTGAAAGCCTAGGCAGGTAGATAAAGGATACAGGCTGTAAAGGGAGACATTCCCTAGCTCTTCTTTTTTTTATTACAGGTTTTTTGTCATGTTGTCATATGATGCAAAGTTCACAGGTTGCCCATGAAAGGGGGCCTGTGGACTAACCAAAGGTTGGGTAAAAAGCTCAAGCCATTGCTTTTTTTTGGTATTGCAACTTTTACACGGTTTGTTAAATTTCTCTTTGTGCATGTCTTTGTTTTCAGAAATAGGATTATTAACTTGTAAAAAATATAATTTGCTTTTTATAGATACTTGCTTATGAATGATGCAAGATATTTTCCTGCAATTCACTATTTACTTGGGTGTACTTTCAAATGTGCTTGTTAGAAATGCAAACCATGAGCAAAATAAGATGTTTTCTTCTTTTCTTTCTGTTTTGGTGCAGACGAGGGCAGGTTAAACTTGCAATGGCCAAAATCACTCAAGTTGACTTCCCACCTAAAGAAATTGTAACATACACAAAAGAAACACAAACACCGGTTGTGGCTCAACAGAAGGAAGGTAATTCGATTATCAGTAAATGCTGTTGTACACATGTATCTTCACTCAGGAAATATTTCTCTTCAAAATAGTCAATACTGATGTTGGCAGTAGAAACATGTATTTATTCATATCTATTTGATGAAATCAGTACTGTTCCATTCCCTGATGTTCATTCTAAGTATTTGGGGTCAGCCCATTCAGTTCAAACTAGCTGAACACAAAGAACATTAAGCTCATTTCACATAACAACCTATATGCCGAGTTGCTAAACAGTGAGTTACTTTTTTGTAGACTTTGTAAAAATATGAGTAAAAAGAGCGCATGATGAAGCTTGTTTTGTGCATGGAGGTCACTTCCCTTCAGGTCACCATCGACAGGGTTTCCTGTCCTAGACTTTTGTATGATAGCCTAGCACAGTCTGGCTATTGCAGCCTTGTTTTGCGTCTATTGAACTAACTTAACACCTGACATAATGATTTTTAGGTGAAAAGTTCAGGACTGGGTGGAGGGCATGGTTGAAATGTAGTTGTATGCTCCCTGGGAGTCGTGGTAGTAATAGTAGCATTGCTACTACTGAATATAGCAATAAGGCCAATAGTAGTATCAGTGTTATCATTAGTATAAATACCAGTAGACGCGATAATAGTAGTGTATGCACTATGTTTAGCACTTGTAGTATTTGCAGTAGTGCAAGTAGTAGTGCTGGTAGTAGTAACAGTCAAAGTAGTCCTGGCTGTAGTAGTAGCAGCCTTGGTGCATAATGTGCTATTTCTACTAGTTACTAGACTTAGAATAATGATATCAGTTGCAGCACAATTAATAGTATTTTTCACAGTAGTGCCTATCATTTTGTTATTAATAGCACTACCCGTTGTACTACTATCAGCAGAACTACTACCAGTAGTAGTCATAGTATTGATAGTAATAGTGGTAAGTATGGTATTATTACTAGTGCTTCTGAGAAGCAAAGAACTAGTAGCATCAGTAGCCTAATGGAATTAGTATTAGTTGAAGAGCTAAAGGCATTACTCTTAATGGTAGTGACTGAGTACTGCTTTATATAGAATGGCATGCTTAATACACATTTCCATCTTTCATTTTATGTTTAAATCTATTTATTAACAGTATCAAGTAGATAAACACAACAACCCCCAGGTAAGAACACCAACAAAATGCCTGCCAGACCGTAAAAATAAAGAGGTTAGTCACTCTCCAAGGGGATTCAAGTGCTATGGGATCCAGGTATCCCCTTCCCCAATTTTACAATCCCAAGACATTCACATTGGCTCTGTTGTGTGCTCAGCAAGAGAGTGGGATAGCAGAGAGTCCTCTGGGACTTGATGAAGGAATATTCATTTGCCCTGTCTCCAAGGTGTATACATGGCAACCATATATTTAGTCATACAAACAGACGTAATGGACCTGGAATGGTCTTGCCGAGTCGACCTGAGAGAATTGATATTTAGCTCTATGTTCTGTCTTCAGTTGAAATGGATAGCCTCCCTAAACCTAATGCACTTGTGCCAGAAATTACCTATTGATAGAGATCAGTGCTCTCTTTTTGGCCTAAGTGTTAGGGTTTAAAACTGGGAAGAACAGTAGTCTTCTCATCTTCACAATTTTCCTCTGCACAGTAGCTTGAAAAATCTGACCCCTTAGCGCTGCTGAAAAAACCACCACCATCACTGTGCCACCAATGCATTCTCCAGTTGTCACTAATTTGGGGTATTGTCTACGTGCCTTCACAACCATCATGCTCTCCATCCCTTTATACCCCTAGAAGCTCACCTAGAACCTTTAAAACATCCAAAGATGGTTGCTCCTCCTAATATTATCCAGCATCTCAAAACGTCTCTGCCTTCACCAAGGCACCTGTAGCATTTCTCCTGAAGGATTCCAAAACCATGACTCCATAAGCAGCCTCTGTCACATCATTCTCCAACTCTCACATTTCACTCCCTACCTCTTCTTGCTTTTTTTCAACCCTCAAAGCTGCCATACAGGCCCTCTAGTTTCTGTTCTGTTCCACAAACAGCCAAATAGCACTCATGATAGTTGTTTTTTGGCCAGATTTAAAAACCATGGAACTAAAAGTCATACAAGCAGAAAAGAAACTGTGATTGAATTACTCACCAGGCTCAAAATATCATTTAGAGATACAACCTACACTGCAGAGTTTCCTTCAGGAGCTATCCAGTAATAAATGGGGTTTAACTGTAGCATCCACAGTCTCCCAAAAAGTAATTGAATACTTGGATTTGACCGTGTACACTGAAAGCAATAAACTACATAGCAAAATCCATTATAAACAAACCGCATTCAATTAAATTCTACATGCTACCAGCTGCCACCCTAGAACTACTATTTTAAATATTCCAAGGGGGGAATACTCGAGAGCAAGGAGAAACTGCAGCAAAAATGAATACTTCATACAAAGGTCTGAGGAAATTACTACTAGACTAAGCAATATATGATACGACTTGTCTTCCTCGTCCAAAAACTTGCGAGAAGTTCAACAGATAAACTGAATGAACCTATTACGAGACTCCAAAAAGATTAAGAGCTCCTAACCTCAGATTTGATTTATTACTGAATATAACAATGGTCATCATTACATTAGAAAATATTGCAGAGACATTGGTCATTATTAATTAACAATCTTCAACTACAAGATGGCATTAAGGAGTATTCTAAGATGAGTTTCAAAAGAGCACCTAATCTGCGATGAAGACTCTCAATCGTTTTTCTCAGATGAGGTACATTTCTGGACAACCCCAGAGGCTTTTTCACTTGTAAAAATTGTTCTGTTTGCAAACTGAGGAACAAAACAACAAAATCAATAATTAGTTGACCTAGATATCAAATTAAAGATTGGATAAACTGTGAAAGTACATTAGTCGGATACAATATTTCATGCCCCTGCAAAAAAACATATCAATGCAACCATCAGACTACTTAAAAACAGGTTTCAAGAACATTACAGAAATGTACAAAACCATACTGTTGGTTGAACATTATGAGGACCACCATCAGCATCAACGAACTTTTACGTTCCATGGAATTAAAAAAACATCCTTAAGAAGGCAATCAAGAATTGATTCTTAGTAGACGGGAAAGTGCAATAAAATTCAAATTTGATAGAGTAAGACAGGGCGTGAAACAAAGTTGGTGAGTTACAGACGTGGTTGCTTTGATTTACCATCTCAGTCAAGACTCATTGATCTAGGATATAATGATTTAATTCTTAAGATAAAAGTATGGATTTTGTATTCATCTGAATCAATCTATATTGCAGAACTCAGTATGTATATGGGAACTTATAACAATGTATATAACTAAAAATTGAGAACTATTTATTTGGAGATGCTACATGTATATTATTTTCAGCCTATTTTCTATTCCAGTTTGCTTTGACTATAGTAATTCTCTAGATTGGTTTATGGACATCCAATAGGATCACATAGGGCACTATGACAGCACCAGAACAGGGCTAACACTCAACAGAAATCCTTCGCGTAGTAAAATAGTTTTACTTTGGGATATTGTAGAGACCACTCAGTTATAGCTCCAAATGACTCTTTAAGTTCCTAATGATGTAAATATCTTTAGAACACAACATTAAAAGATGGATCCCATTGTTGAGACTGTCCCAAGGTCACGCAGAGACCCAGAACTTACGACGACCATCTACACAGTAAACTACGAAACTTTAATCAACACTGGTATGTCCTGGGAAAACAACCACCAGGGCCAATAAATTTAATTCTATTGAAACGTTTTTTCATTCTCGTTTTTCTTTCTTTCGGACCATTACACGTAAATTTAATCATTCCGCCTCTAGACATTTTGTCTGACTGAGTAGTATGTTTTTCGTATGCTCAGACACTTGATAGTTGTTCTGGACCTCATCCATTTCTAAAATAACTCCCAATAAGACACCGCTTCTAAAACTGATGTATGTAATGATATACTCAAAGTAAATTACTTTGTAGATGGTACTAAAATCGCTACCTTTGCTTTGAGAGATTCATACATAACATAACATTTTAAGATGGTGCCAAAAAATATGTTAGTCCCCATGTCACATAGACACAGGAACATAGACACAGGAACTAACGAAGGACTAGGTATTCACACAGTGATCCAGGACAGGCTTCGATAAAAATGACGTCCAAGGATAACACTGGTAGCGCACCCTCATGGACTTCAGAGACCGCATCGGAGCTAAAGGCAGCCTGGCCTGCATGAGGTAAGCTCTAGTAACTTTCTGTTCATTGGCAGACTCATGTCATCGGTTCCTGCTTGCACAGAGCGGGATTTTAACAAGTTACCGTAACTTTTAGGTTACCTAAACTAGATTGTATTGATATGTATCTGAAAGAGACACGTTAGTGATAGATTCCTTACCTTAGAATATCCCCAGGCGTCAGGCTGGATCCGGAAAGTTTTGCGTAGCAGTACCCTTGCGCGTCGGTAGGCGGCGTCGTGCGGCTCCGCGTCCGTCGTCGGCGTCGTGATCGCCGGGATGACGTCGCGGGCAGTACTTAGACGCCGCCCCTGCGCGCTGACGTCAGTTCTTCTTTTTCCGCGCCAGCAAGCGCAGATCCGGGAAGAGCAGTGCCCTGGTCAATTTTTGACCATACTTTTTGGTGATTTTTCACTGTTTTTCCATCTTTAAGGTGTCGTAGGGATGCCCGGCTTCAAGCGATGCGGCGCCTGTGCGCGGATGATGTCCGTCACCGACCCGCATTGGGAGTGTCTCTTCTGCCTCGGCCGAGGCCACGACACCGAGTCTTGTCCCGAATGCCAGGCCCTCAACCCGAAAGCTTTGCGAGAGCGGTCTCGAAAGCTCCTCGAGGCCCGGCATTCGGCTCCACGGAGGCCCCGGTCGCGTGAGAGGTCCAGGGGTCGCTCGCGGAGTGCACACCGGTCGTCGGCGTCGAAGTCTTCTTCGTCCGGTAAGTCTAAGCACAAGAAGTCCAAGAAGCATCGTCGCTCTCGGACTTCGCCTCGCCGATCTCGCGACTCGGCTGAGGCCCCTCCCGGCACCGTCCCCGCCCCCGCGGCCCCGGACTTGCCTGTGGAGTCGCCCCGTCATACCCGCCCTTCCCGGGTTCGGGGCGGATCCGGCCAAGGTACAGGAGTTCCTGTCGGCCATGGCCCGCCTCTTCGGGCCTTCAGGCCCCTCCGGTGCGCCTTCGGGCCCCGCGGGCCACTGATGGGGTTGCTCCGGCGTCGCCGGCGGCTCCGGCCCCGGCGTCGCCCGGGACTCCAGCCTCGATCCCGGCTCCGGCTTCGGCCCGGCCTCGATCCCGGCTCCACAACCCCCATCGACGCCGGTCGACCTCACGACACCTCCGCCGGCGCCGATGTCTCCGGTGCCGTTCTCGACGCCGCCCTGGGCTCCGGGCGGCGTCGTCCCCAGTTCCTTCCGGCTCCGGACATGGACCCGGAGCGACGTCGCTCGACGCCGGCTCCGGCGCCGATGGGCCCTTGGGTCCCAAATGTCCCTCCTCCTCCTTATTTTGAACCAGAGGAGGACCAGGAGGACTGGGAGGGGTCTGATGACCCTCTGACTCGCAACTGTCAGTATGATGAGGACTGGACAGAGAGTCTAGGGGAGGCCAGTGGTCTGGATACTTCTCCTGACACTGGCATGCTGTCTCCTCCCGTGGCTACGGAGGAGGGGGCCAATTTTGGTACGGTGTTGCGTAGGGCTGCTGGGGCCTTACGTCTCCAGCTCCCTACTTTGACGGTCAAGCCTAACATCTTGACAGAGGTGCTTCAGCCGGCAGCCTCCTCTGCGGAGACTGTGCTGCCGTTTAACGACGCCCTCACAGACGTTCTTTTGGGCGCCTGGTCCAAGCCCAACACAGGGGCTCCTGTGGATCGGAACGTGTCACGACGCCATCGCCCCGCTCCGGGCGACCCCTGTTTCTTTCTGTCCACCCCACTCCTGAGAGCTTGGTTGTCCAAGCCTCCGCTTCCCAAACCGCCTTCCCTACCGCTCCTCCGGATAGGGAATCCAAACGCCTGGATCAGTTTGGGAAGAAAGGTTTTTCTTCCTCCAGTGCTGGCTTGCGGTCCGTTAACACCGCTTGTCTTTTGGGCCGCTATACCCACTCTCTGTGGGATTCGGTGGCGGATGTTTTGCCCCAGTGCCCTGAGGAGGTCCAGGCACTGCTTTCCCGCGCCATTGCGGAAGGAAGGGATGCGGCCAAATACACTATCCGTTGTGGCCTTGACACCGCCGACTCGCTGGGCAGGTCGATTGCAACGACGGTGGCGCTCCGCCGCCACGCCTGGCTGAGAACCACTGGTTTTCAGGGGATGTCCAGAATACTCTCATGGACATGCCCTTTGATGGAGTCGGTCTTTTTGGGTCCAAAGCAGACCATGCGTTGGAGCGCTTTAAGGACTCACGGGCTACTGCCAAGTCCCTGGGCCTTTCTGCTACACGCCCTCCGCTGCCTTCTGCTTTTCGCCCCTATCGTGGCCACGGTAGGGCGCCCCTTCACGTCAGCAGCCCAGCCACCGGCCCGCGCAGCAGGCGTCTTCGCGTGGCCGAGGGCGTGGATTCCGCCGTGGCGGATCGGGCAACCAGCGTGCGGGTCAGGCCACCACCTCCAACCCGTCCGCGGCCTCCAAGCCCTCCTAGTCCCTCCTTTCAGGTGCACGGCACGCCAGTAGGGGGCAGGGTCCGCCATCACCTTCCCCACTGGCGCACCATCACCTCGGACAGGTGGGTCTTGGACATTGTCCGAAGGGGCTACTCCCTCCCCTTCGAGACCACCCCCCAGCCATGCCACCTCAACTCCACCGCATGTCAGGGGATCACTTGGTGCTTCTACAGAAGGAAGTCACGGCCCTCTTGACCAAGAGGGCCATCGAGCATGTTCCGACCCCAGAAGTAGGGCGTGGTTGCTACTCCCACTACTTTCTGGTGCCCAAAAGGACAAGGAGGACATGCGTCCTATCTTGGACCTCCGGAACGTCAATCGCTTCCTCCGGAAGGAGAAGTTCAAGATGCTCACCCTAGCTCAGGTCTTGCCTGCCCTCGACCCTGGAGACTGGTTGGTAGCGTTGGACTTGCAGGACGCATATTTCCACATCCCCGTCCTGCCGGCCCACCGGCGTTACCTTCGGTTCACGGTAGGCCACGAGCATTTTCAGTTCACCGTGCTCCCCTTTGGCCTTACAAGTGCCCCTCGGGTGTTCACGAAAGTGATGGCGGTGGTCGCGGCTCATCTGCGCCGGGCAGGGGTTTCAGTCTTCCCCTACCTCGACGACTGGCTGCTGAAGGCGGGCTCGTCCCAGGCAGTCGTCTCCCACCTCCAGACTACGGCCGAACTCCTGCACTCGCTGGGGTTCTCCATCAATGTGCCGAAGTCGCATCTGATTCCTTCTCCACAGCTCCTTTTCATCGGAGCAGTTCTGGACACGACGCAGTTTCGGGCCTATCCTCCCGAACGGCGAGTCCGGGATATTCAGGCTATGATTCCGATCTTTCGGCCTTTATCCTGGGTTTCGGTAAGGATGACCCTGAGGCTGCTGGGCCTCATTTCCTCCTGCATCCTGCTGGTCAATCATGCCAGATGGCATATGCGGGCTCTGCAGTGGGACCTGAAGTTCCAGTGGGCGCAGCACCAGGGCAACCTGTCCGATCACGTCCAGATCTCGGAGGGGACTGCAAAACAGTTGCAGTGGTGGCTCTCGAACCGGCAATGGGTCATGGGCAGATCCCTCTCCCTTCCCCAGCCAGAGCATACAGTTGTGACGGACGCGTCCCTTCTGGGATGGGGCGGTCACTTGGGAGAAGGCGGAGATCAGAGGCCTCTGGTCTCCGGCGGAGTCCCGGCTCCATATCAACCTTCTGGAGCTCCGGGCGATCCGGCTTGCACTCAAGGCATTCCTTCCCTCTGTCAAAGGGAAGGTAGTGCAGGTGTTCACAGACGACACCACCGCCATGTGGTACTGCAACAAACAGGGGCGGGGTGGGGTCTTGGACCCTTTGTCAGGAGGCTCTGCGCCTCTGGACATGGCTGGAACATCAGGGCATGTTCCTGATGGTTCAACACCTGGCAGGTTCTCTGAACGCCAGGGCGGACGAACTCAGCCGCAGGTGCATGATGGATCACGAATGGCGTCTTCACTCGGAAGTGGCGCAAGGACTCTTTCTACAGTGGGGAGAGCCTTGGTTAGATCTATTCGCCACCGAAGAGAACGCGCAATGTCATCAGTTCTGCGCGTTGGAATTTCCAAGGCGGCACTCGCTCGGCGACGCTTTTCGTCGCGAGTGGAGTTGCGGTCTGTTGTACGCCTTTCCGCCTATACCACTTCTACCCAGAGTGTTGAAGAAGATTCGGCACGACCGGGCCCAAGTCATTCTTGTGGCTCCGGACTGGGCTCGAAGAGTTTGGTATCCCGAGCTACTCAATATGAGCATAGATCCCCGATCCGTCTGCCTCTTCGGGAGGATCTTCTGTCGCAGCAGCAGGGGACGGTCCTCCACCCGAACCTGTCCAGTCTACACCTGCTTGCGTGGAGATTGAGCGGCGGCAGTTGATTCCTTTCGACTTGCCTCCCGAAGTTTGTGATGTGATTCTGGCAGCCAGGCGTCCCTCCACTAAGGTGGTATACGCCTGCAGGTGGAACAAATTTGTGGCATGGTGCACAGCAAAGGCTGTGGATCCCCTTTCTGCCCCTCTTTCTGAGGTCCTTCTGTTCCTTCTCTCTCTGGCCCAACAGGGTTCTGCCCTGGGTACCATCAAGGGTTATCTTTGTGCTATCTCGGCCTTCCTCAGGCTCCCTGATCAGCCCTCCCTTTTCAAGTCCCCTGTTGTTAACAGGTTCTTAAAAGGCATTACTCACCTCTTCCCTCCTGTTCCGTTTGTAATGCCTCAGTGGGACTTGAACTTGGTTCTTACCTTTTTAATGTGCGCTCCCTTTGAGCCTCTGCATAACTGTCCTCTTCGTCTTCTGACTCTAAAGGCAGCCTTTCTGGTGGCCATCACCTCCGCTCGGCGGGTGAGTGAGCTCCAGGCTCTTTCTTGCAAACCTCCCTTTCTGTCTGTTCATCCAGACAAGGTTGTTCTTCGGACGCGTCCGTCCTTCTTGCCAAAGGTGGTTACTGCTTTCCACATTGGGCAGACCATCACTTTGCCCACCTTCTTTCCGCCTCCGCATCCTTCCAGAGAGGAAGAGAGGCTCCACCGTCTGGACCCAAAACGTGCGCTCTCCTTCTATATCGACCGCACAAAACACTTCCGGGTGGATGACCAGCTCTTTGTTGGCTACGTGGGCGCCAAAAGGTCGGGCGGTGCACAAGAGGACCATCTCCCGCTGGGTTACCTTGTGCATCAAGACCTGCTATTCTTTGGCTAAGAAGGAGCCTCCTGTTGGGCTGCGTGCCCATTCCACCAGGGCAACGGCTGCTACCACGGCCTTGGGCCGCGGTGTTCCGCTGCCGGTTATCTGTCAGGCAGCTACGTGGGCCTCGCTGCACACGTTTACTAAGCATTACTGCCTTGACAGTCAGGTCCGGAGCGACGGCTTCTTTGGCCGTTCTGTCCTCCAGGACTTCCTTGTCTGATCTTTGTTCGCAGACCCACCACCGGGGTTGGTATTGCTGGGGTATCTATTCTAAGGTAAGGAATCTATCACTAACGTGTCTCTTTCAGATGCACAAGTTACTAACTTGTGTAACGATATATCTGTAAGAGACAGTAGTTAGTGATAGATTCCTACCGCCCACCCATCCTCCCGTTCTGCAAACTGATTTCTAGGGTTAAGGACATCCCTTTCAGGGCCCTAGTATTTTTCAGACACCTGTGTCAGCTTCTTGCATGGCTCTGCGTTCCTGGCGCGGACAGTCGTGTACAGAACTGACGTCAGCGCGCAGGGCGGCGTCTAAGTACTGCCCGCGACGTCATCCCGGCGATCACGACGCCGACGACGGACGCGGAGCCGCACGACGCCGCCTACCGACGCGCAAGGGTACTGCTACGCAAAACTTTCCGGATCCAGCCTGACGCCTGGGGATATTCTAAGGTAAGGAATCTATCACTAACTACTGTCTCTTACAGATATATCGTTACACAAGTTAGTAACTTGTGCCTTAAGGACAAATCTAGGAGCTAAGGAATTTATTTTAATACTCGTATCAAGTTAGCATTTTTCATTTTTACTGGTTAATTGCTTTTCCAGAACCATATGATAATTAGGCGTATTAGTATATCCATGATCATTAGTTAGCTCCTAGTAACATCTTCTCATTTGCAATCCCTTGTTGTTTGTTCCTGCTTGCACAGAGCTTGTTTCTAATAAGTTACAGTAAACGTTCTGTTACCTAAACTATTTGGAATTGGTTTGCTTCAAAGACACATTTAGGAGCCAAGAGAATTCTTGTCTTCTACACTTTTTTACTTCTATTCCAGAGCCATACATTTAAGCGCATAAATCAAACCTTAATTAATAACAATTTCCAGGATCACCATTATTACGGGAGCGCACCAGTGGCTACTGCAATTGTCATCTTCAAGGTAACACCGCAATATTCATTCCAGTGCATGTTACTACTTCCCACTTAATTAAGCAGCAATAAAATGAATACTTAGAATAGCATACAACAATATCTCATCGTAATCTTTTTTTTTTCCTTCACCAACCTCACATATAGACTTAGGACTAAATATAAGGTACTCCACTTAGCTGGTTCTCTATCACGAGTTCAGTGTTGTCAAAAGGGTGCAGTTCACATCTGTATAGTATGTCACTCTCAAAAAGGTACAACAAACTAAATGCAAAAAACGTAATAGTTATTAATAACTTTTTCCAGTTTTCAGCATTGATAAAGCCCCAGGCCTACGTGCCACATAGGGGGTGAAGCATGTTTTGGCTTTACTAGAATTCATTCATCTGCAGTGACTACATACTAGAACATTAATTCTTACCAAATGAAGTATTTGGACTTGTTTGTACATGTTAGGGAAGAAAATTACATACTGGATTTATATATGAAGCACTAATGTAAGAGTGAAAAAAGGAAATAAAATTCTGTCTTTTTAACCTAATCTCTCTGAAAAATCATTTTTATTTTTTTACTCTGTACGATTACGGAATTAATGTTCATATATTAGAAACATACTCTCCATACAATCCCGTCTAAATATTATTATGCCACACAGCTGAATATATATAAACAAAAAATTCAGGAGGCCAGTAAAACACTTATTTCTCTCAAAAGATTACATCCATCCACAATATACCTAAAGAGGTTTTTCACATTGTGGGGCAACCTCAATCACCCCATGCCTCTCATTCTGTCACCCACCACATTAGAGAGCTATATGATGAACTGCCCTCTTATTCTGAGGAAACGAATAATAAAATCAGGGTAGAAATATTTCCTCCTTTGGATAAAGTTATGATACATACTTCCCTTACCAACTACTGAGGTTTTACTCCTGAGTTTCAAATCTGTTACTGCCTCGCAACTGACGGGTATTATCTGTCGAACCTGACCCAAAGGGTCTTTAAATTACCTTTGGCTGCCGATGTATATGAAACCGCTTTGTAGCTATCAATAGAAGACCTTCTGCTGAGTTTTATTAGCTCTCTTTCTCGGAGTATTGTTTTCCAGTATTTTATCTTTCATATAGTTACATGCTTGAATTAGTCCCTGTCGTCAAAGTGGGAATCCTGTGGTATACTTAGAAAGCAGTGCAGTGTTATCCATAGCCTGTAAGGGCTAGAAAACATCAACTTTATTATCCTACTCACATCATTTAAAAACATAAACAAAAACAAAAAAAGAAGCAAACAACAACCATCAAGACTGCAGCACCCTGATAACCACTTCCTCAGGGGTAACCATACCTCAGATTTTCTGCTGCACTTCATGTAAACTGGGTCTGCTCGATTTAATTCAGAAAAACCTTGAATCTTCAGCTACTTCAATTGTCACCTGAATCAAGGTAAGAGTCTTCAGCAGACAAGGTATCGCTCAAAAAAAAAATGCTGTCCACACGATAGAACAGTCGTTGATGACTGAGGCACTGTCGACTTCGGGGATATCGTCGACGAGGTCAGTGTCACCCACATCAGTAACAATAACGGCGATGATGTTGACTGCGCCATTGACGACCACCACTGCAGCGACGGTCGTTTCACCATCAACGGTAATCCAGTTGATGATCACTTCCATCTTACAGACGATATGGCCCAGTCAAAGAAGAAACAGTCAATGGCACAGTCGACGCTGAATAAAAATCATGTTGCTATCAGAATAAGGTATTACCATGCCATTGATGCCAGAACATACCTTGCCTAATAAGGTGTCGCCTCTACCACCAAGCCAATTATGGGATGTTGAAGATTCAGATGGTGATTGCCCCTGTGGTTCGGCCTACAGTCCATGAAGTATATGGAATATTTGCCTTCCATATATTCTCCTCCTCATGCTGACACACAAGAAACACATAAGTACCTTTAAGAATATGGGCCTTTCAAGCTTGAAGAACAGTACCATGAGTAGATGGTGTAATTCCCAAGGTCTTTCGTTAAAGACTTATGGTTTATGTTGGCTGATTATTACAAAAGGTTCCCAGAGCCTTCAAAGACCAAATCACCAAAACAACCATTCTTACAACCTTAATCACCTAAAACTAAATGCAGTCCTTTAACAGTAGATGAAGAGTCCATTTGAACCCATACACAAAGCTGAACAGAAATATATTTCCTGGAAACTGGCATTACTGTCTGCATTAACATCTATAAGTGAAATTAGAACATTGGAATGTGGAGCACTCCATTGAAGACAACGGAGTGCTCCGTGCTTCTACGGGCCGGTAAAGGCCCGCAAAGCAACATTCCAATGTTGTTTTCACAAAAGCCTCTCGGAGCCCGAGGGGATGTAAACCCCCTCGAACTCTGAGAGGCCTTTGTTTTATTTGTTAGAACATTCTGCCCTCTAGTAGCAGAATGTTCTAATAGCCTTATAGCCCTTCGTAGCTGGGCTATACCGGCTATTAAAGTCCCGCTCCCTTGTTAAAGTCCCTCGCCTTCGGCTCAGGCCTTTAACGCTGGAGTGGGCCTTTAATAGCCGGTATAGCCTGCTACGGCGGGCTATAAGGCTATATTCAAACCTTTACTTTCAAAGAACCTTATATGCAGTTTAGAGATGATTGGGTCATATTAAAAACAAATCCCCGATTCATTTCAAGAGTTCTATCAGAATTTCACTTGAAACTAACCTGTATTATTATAGGCATTTTTCTAGAATCCTAAAGATGTCACAGAAAAAGCATTTCATACACTTAATATAAAAAGATGCCTTAAATTTTATGTTGATAGAACTAATAAGTTCAGAAAGACTGATTAACTGCTGGTAGTTTATGGCATTCTTCGTAAAGGTTTTACTCTTTCAAAACAAAACATAGCATGCTGAATTTCTGCAGCCATTGTGTTCTACCATCATAAAGCAGAAAGACCTTTGCAAGAGAAAGTGAGAGCACATTCTACAAGGAGTGTTACCACTACAGTTTTGTTTGCTGGTGTTTCTAAACAAGACATCTGTAGAACAGCAATGTGGAAGAATAGACACATGTTCACTCAGCATTACTGTTGGGTCTCACCAGTACAAACAAAAGCGGCAGTGGGACTGGTGGTTTCTACATCAGCATTTCTAATAAGATGTTCCTCATCTTAAACTCTGTACCCACATCTGCAACAATGATCTTGTTTGTAATATATTAAGTGCTTTTTCAAATTACAACAATTTGTGCATTAACAACTGGTAAGCAAGTTGTTTGACACATTCCAAGCCAATTTCAGATCCAATTGTGGTACTGGGGTAATTGTTCTTTAAGTATTAGATGATCTGCATAGACTAGTGGATAATGATGGCATCACTGCTGCTTTTTTAGTTTTAAGACCCTGAAAAGAATGCTTTCATTTTTAGAACTCTTGCCTCCACCTCCCAGTTGTTAATGCAGTGATCCAGACTAGAATTGATTATGGTAATGCCATTTACCTAGCCTCCCCAGCCAACTGTTCCAATGTCTCCAACTACCACAGAATGCATCAGCCTGTCGCTAGTATGATGCTCCAGATGTGATCATATTACTCCAGTTCTAATGTCTCGGCACTGGTTCCCAGTCTGACCTGTAGATAGACGTTCAAATCTGTGGTCACCATAATCAAAGCTATCTACCAAAATACCTCAGCCATGCTGGCCTCTAAATTCTCATGGACGTCGCGGTCTGGATGACCAACAGCTGCCTGAAACTCAACGCCGAGAAGACAGAAGTCCTCGTCCTTGGAATCACCCCCTCGGCATGGGACCACACCTGGTGGCCAACCGCCCTCTGAAGCCCACCTACCCCCACAGACCACGCCAAGAACCTCGGCATCGTACTCGACTCATCACTCACCATGAACCGACAGGTCAACGCCGTCACCTCCAGCTGCTTCAACACACTCCCAATCCTCCGAAAGACCTTCAAATGGATCCCCCATGAGTCAAGAAAGACGGTCACCCACGCATTCATCATCAGCAGACTGGACTATGGAAACGCACTCTACGCCGGCATCAACAAGTCCCTACTCCGCAGACTCCAGACAATACAGAACGCTGTCGCCAGACTCGTCCTTGACATCCCCAAGCACGAACACATCAGCCAGCACCTACGAAAACTCCACTGGCTCCCCGTGGAGAAAAGAGTCACCTTCAAGATCCTCACTCACACCTACAAATGCCTACACAACAACGGGATAAAATACCTCAACGATAGAATCAACTTCCACGTACCCAAGAGAAACCTCCGTTCTACCAACCTCGCTCTGGCTGAAACCCTGCGCATCCACAGAGCCAGGGCAGGCGGAAGATCCTTCTCCCACATCGCAGCCAAGACCTGGAACGAGCTACCGGCAGACATCAGACGCGCCCCTTCCCTGAACACCTTCAGGAAGACCCTCAAGACCTGGCTCTTCGGCTAAGCGGATCTGCTGACCCCCCTCAGCGCCTTGAGACCCTCACGGGTGAGTAGCGCGCTTATAATCCCCCTGATTGATTGATTAATTGATTGATTAATTGATTGATTGATGGATGAGACCCGCTATATGTCTGCGAGCTGCAGGACAGTTCCTTCTACAAATTTGCAAATCAAAAGTCTCTAACTATGGAAAAAGAACATTCTTTGTTGCTGCACCCATAATTTGGAATTAGCAGCCTCTGCGCTCGGAACCCCGTCTTGTGTTGTTTAGAAAAATGATGAAAACTTGTCTTTTTAATCAATAATATTCTACTTTGGTTTTATCTTAGTTATTCTTTCTTCACTGCTGTGCCTAAAGTCTCATTTTTGTAAGTTAACTGTAGCGCCAAGAGGTTTACACTTGTGTGATTACAAATTACATTAATATAACAACATTGTACCTGTTCGCTCATTAAGCTCTTAGAAGGTGTTGCTGGCTCACCCAACTTTAACCCCACTTCATCTGGGGTTCTCTACTGTCTTACTCTTCTGGATGCTCCTAGATGAAGCATCACATGGGGTAAAACAATCCTCCTTCCACTTGTCCTTAGCAGCCTTTTTGGCCTCTAGTGGTCACCCAGCAAGTATTAGAGCTCAAGATTTCTCCTCCCCACCGCCAAACAAGGCTTCATTGTTTAGTGTCGCGAGCATGGGTCACAGTCAGCAACCTCATAAAGATTTGGCTGCAGTGCTTATGGCCCCAACAAACGTGTGCCAGTAAGTAAAAATGTCTAATAGCAATACATTATTAAATACCTTATATCCAAGCCAATAAATAATACTACATTCATAGTCATCACATTAAAAGTGTTAATGATAATGTGATACATAATCTCATCTGGATATAGTTTATCATTCGGTCATGGGTGAAGTCATGAGCATTGTTGATATAAATGTATGTGATATTTATATACTGTGAACAGAGTTGGAAGGCATTGGAGGTCAGTACAGTGTCCATGGCTCAGAGAGGCAGCATGTGATTGGAGAGTTAGCTGGCTTCTAAGGGCAAATCCGACTGTCACTGCATCATTATGTAGTTTTCTTTAAAGAGTTGTATTCCAGCTGTTTTGCAAATTGTGTCAGTGTGATTGCAGTTCTGATGGCTATGGGGATACTGTTGAAGATACTGTGTGCATAGATGGAGAAGGTCTGTTGCCTTGTTTTTTGATTTGTGTCCTACTTCTTCTCCTGTCTGATGATGTCCTAGTTGTGTATGTGCAGAGCGCCTCCGGAGATAATGAGCTTTTCTGCCAACTGGGCAAGGGTGCCACTCGTAATGACTTTGCAGCTGATGCAGTTGATTTTGAAGATGTTGTGGGCTTTCAGGGGCAGCCAGTGGAAATGCATCAGGGTGGACCAGATGTAGCCATATTCTCAGACCCTTGAGGCGGTGTGCTGCTGCTTGTAGGATGCCCCTATGGGGGCCATTGTGGAGCATGGCAATGCCACCATCCAGATGCAAAAGCATGAGGACTTGGATAGCAGTTCTGACGTCACTTTTTGAGAGGAACAGTTTTACTTTCTAGAGAGCTGGTACCAGTCTGCCTTAGTTTTTATGGTGATGTGTTACTTGATGCTGAGATCAGTGTCCAAGGTGAAGCCAAGAGATGTGGCAGTGGATGAAAGTTGGAGTTCAAATCGTCCAGGTTCATGTTGAGCCACGCTTGGACTAGTTGTTGCTTGTCGTTCTTGGCGAACAGTAGGGTTAAGCATTTGATAGGTTCTCTACATCTAAGTCGGGGTGAGGTGCAAGCAGTGTTTTGAGATGTTTGATGTCATGAGCTGAGGAGACCTTCATATACAGTTGTGTCATCTGCATATTGATGAAGTCTGATGTTACCTATGAGCATAGCCCTTAGAACAGAGGTCTTCAAACTTTTGTAGGTTGAGCCCCCCAGCTGAATTTTTTTAGATGTTGGGGCCCCCCAACACCTGACAGAAATTTCTGGAATCTGGTACACTACATAATCGACCGCCACGCGCATATCACGGGCCATATCCGGCAAATAATGTTCTACACAATAAGAGTGTTTAGTAAACTGCGGGTTTGTGAGTGGTTGTGGTGAAATGACAGAGGCTTATTACACGGCTCAAAACACAATATTCCAAGCTAAAATGTGCGCAAATTGTTTTTACTAGGATGCTTTGTTTTACACATCACCGACAGCAGCAGTGGAAGCTTCTGTCACACACAGAATAATGCAGCACAGACAGAAGCAGTGCAAACGAGACAGACACATCACCGACAGCAGCAGTGCAAGCTTCTCTCACACACACAGAACAGGTGCAGCACGGACAGAAGCGGTGCAAATGATACAGACACATCACCGACAACAGCACTGCAAGCATCTCTCACACACACAGAACAGGTGCAGCGTGGACAGAAGCAGTGCAAACGAGACAGACACATCAACAGCAGCAGTGCAAGCTTTCCTCACACACACAGAACAGGTGCAGCACAGGCAGCAGCAATGCAAATCTGTCACATAGAACAAGTACTGTAAAAAAGGCACGAGTGTATTTCTCAAGTAGGCGGTGTAAGCATAAACAGCCCAAGCTTTCATTACGCACAACGAACACGCATGGTATCAGAAGCAGCACTATAAGCTTACTTATGCAAAGACAACAGATACACCCTAGAATGGAGCAGTGCAAACTTTCATTAGCCAAATAATACAACTCGCTTTGCAGCAGGAAATACTTTCCTCAAGCAAAGAACAAGTACAGCAAATGCAGCAGTAAGCCAGGTTTCCTTAGCCAGACAAGACAGACGGAGCACAGGCAGCAACACATTAAGATTGCCTCACACATGTGGCAGGACAGCACAAGCAGCAGCAGGGCAAACATGGAATGTCCAGCAGCATCAGCAGAGCCTCAAACATCCAAAGAACCAGAAAAGCACAAACGAGAACAGTATAGACACCCTCACACCAGAAACAAGTACAAGAAAGCAAGCAGCATTAGTCAAGCTACTACCACGTTCATTGCAGACAGCAGATGCACGAGGCCAGAGCATCCTTCCACAAAATGAGAGGAAACTTTGGCCATGTATGTAGGGAACACAGGGAAAGAAGGAGGGGAGGGAGAGGCACTTGAACACCCCTTTTCCAAAGGAGGGAAAGCAATACCTAGCAGACGCTGGGGCCTGTCTGTAGAGAAGTCTTCTGGAAGGGTCTACTCGACTAATGGGAAAGAAAGGCCGTGGGGTGGGGAAGACATTTTTTCCTGAAAATAGTTACTGTATGGGCTCAGCAGTGCAGACAAACCTTCCATCGCTAGTCTTTAAAGGAATGCATACTCTGTGGCGGTCTGGATCTTAAATATAGTGTAGATGCTGCAGTTGGGCATTAATGAAACAAACATTGGTAAAGCCTTTTTGTCTTGCGTTTTTAGGTCTATGTGTTGTTTGTTGGAATGGGTGTATGTTGTTTGATATTACTAGACAAAATCTGAAACCACACTTCCAGAGATGTATATGCAAACATACCACTCCCAGAAGCAAACATACATGCAGAGCAAAACACACGCAGATGCACCTGCAGCCAGAAAATCCATATTGGCACTAGGTGGATGTTGGTTAGATACCTGGATGGATGGATCGATGGCTGAATGACTGTATACAAGGATAAACGGATGGCTGCCTGAGCACAAAATGGATGGGTGTGGTTATATACATGAATGGATTCAATGTGTGTATGGATATATGTTTAGTTGTGGGTTGATGGAAGAATGGGTGGATGTGAATGGATGGTTAGGTGCTTGGGTAATGAACACATGGGGATGAACCAAACAAAAGTACGATCAGTTTTATATACTATCACTTCATGTTCAAGCAATATATACATGCATTTAAATACGAATGATAAAATCAGAATATATATATATAGCACTAACTATACCAAAAAAAAAATAATTGGCATATACAATGGACAATGACAGGGCTATTAAACCCAACAGAAGAGCCCTTGAGTCCGGAACCCACAACATGGCTCATGAATACACTTTTCTCCTTCGTCCCATACCCTCTGATTTCATTGGACATCTCGCTTAGTATCAGTCATTTCAGCTGCAGTGGGAGGCAAGGAGTCTCCTCTGCTATGAAATCGAACGCAAAGGAACAGGACTGTCTGTTCGTTTGCTTTCAGTTTTAGCAGAGGAGACTTCCTGCCTCCCACTGCAGCTGAAGCATTTCAGCTCTACCAATTAACCCCCTCCTGGGACGGTGAACTGTTAGCTCTTAACAGACAAAGGCATGGGCACGTCGTGCCCCATGATTTCCCCTCCCTCCCCCCTCCAACCCTCTGTTACCGGAGTTCTCTAATGAAAAAAAATTCCGATTTGAAATGGGTGAAGACCTCTACCCGGGGACAGTGGAAGACAACAAAGGTAAGATTTTAGTGTGGAGTGCGCGCCCCCCCTGACATGGTGTCGCGCCCCCCTGGGGGGGCGCGCCCCACAGATTGAAGAACTGCCTTAGAAAGTCTGTTTAAAAAAAAATGGGGTTATTTAGTTGAGCAGTGTGAGTACCCACCTCACCTAATAATCAGTCTCTGTCAGGGTGAACCGCTAAAGTCACTAATTAAACCTGAGCTCAACCCCATGGTAGCTATAGAGTAAAATTTAATAAACAAAGTGACAAAAATACAATATAGGCATCTGGAGGTATGAATTTTTCAAGTTTTAAATAGAAATAGCGCCAAGAAGCACAAATTACCGATGATAGTCAATGGTTGCGGTAGAACACATCCTAGGCACAATTTTGAAACTGACCACAATGGAATGCAGGTCGGATACAGGACCAGGTTCATCCTGGTCAAAGAGTTTGCCTTCTGACTTTAGTCCTTTAAGTCACAATCCGCCATAGGAGTACACTTCTAAAGTCCCCAGGAGAAGCAGTTAGAGACTCACAGGATGGGAGGCAGATGCCAACAGGAGAGGCCAGCTTCCTGAGGCTAACCCTACCCACTCTGGGCGTTTTCAATATGGCTGAAGTCTTCAGCCACAGTAAATGTGGGCTTTGAGTGCTGGAGTGCCTGTGGGGAGTGTACTATGGTAATCCTTGTGTCCACCCACATTTGTGCCTAAAATCTGGTTTGAGGCCGGTCCCCTGTACCCACAACAACCTCAGAGACCGAACTCTGGTAGAACAAAGCTGGGTTTTAAGTAACCAGACATGGGATACACAAGAATTGTTTTGCCGCCCTGTTTCCCTCCTTTGATGTGCACCCCAAATGTTATATGCAAGCCCATTAGACCTGTCAGACAGGCTTCAACACTGGAATGTCAAAAAGAGGCCTACTGTGATTGGGGCTTGTCTGGCTGGAAGGACAAAAGAAGTGCCATGCCCAGGTGTCAGCTAACATTTGAATGTGGCAGGGGAGGTTTCTTTGAAATGCACCCGAAGCGTCATATGAAAAACCCCAGCAGAACTCTACAGCAGGATGTGATGCTCAAGGAGGACTTGACACTTCATGTCAAATATGATCCTCACACCCCCACCCTGCCTATTCAGTCAGGTTCAGATGGGTTGACTGTGCCCATTCAGGTCAGCCTGTTGTTTGCTCGTGGCTGCAAGTTCACACCACATTCATGCCTATTCAAATGATAATTACTTGCTGGCAGAAGTCGAGAGCAAAATGCAAATTTAGCTTCCAGAGACTTCAGGCAGGACAAAGTTAACTTTCTAAAGTCCCCTTTCCAAAACATGTATGACAAATCAGTCCAAAATGAAATTTGTAGCTTTTTCCTGGCCACAGATTGAATTTATTAAAATTTATATTTTTTCCCTATGCTTTACTAGCAAACAGCGACCCCTGCTACAGTGAAAACAAAATAGCTTTTAGGGCCTTTTCACTGTAAGGACTTGTTTAACTTTAAACGTTTACATATCCTACATTTAAATACCATGCACCTGCCTTTGGGCAGTAAGGACCACTTAGGGGTGACTTATCAACATTTAAAAGGAAGGTTTAGTCCTGTCAAAAGGGGCTATTTTGACAGGTTGAACTTGCAGTTTAGAAATGTGCATCTAAGCTACACTGGTAGTCCTGTAGACATGCTTTACAGTGCCACTGCAGTGGATGGCACAATGAGTACTGCAGTCTACTGGTTGCATTTAATTTACAGGCCCTGGGTACACTTGGTACCACATACTAGGGACTTAGAGGAAATTTAAATAAACCAACCGGGTGTATACCAGCTTGCAGAATGGGTAAGTTTCCAATATCCATATAGACGTTGAAGATGGCAGAGTACAAGATGGAACCTTCAGGAGTTCCGTAGGTGATGTGGATCTTCTAGTACTGGTAGTCAGTTGGACTAGATGTAAATGAACTGGTGTTGGTTGGATAGGTTTGAGGAAAACCAGTGAAAACAGTTTCCCATGAATCTCATTCGACGTGTCAGGGTGTAAATGAGGGTACGATGGTTGACCGCATCAAAATCAGCAGGGAGTTCAGTAATATGAGGAGACGTGGATCATCTTTATCTGTGGTCAGTAGGGCATCGTCTATGATTTGTAAGGTAGCTGCTTCATTCCGGTGAAGAGTAGATGAGCAATGTTCCTGTAGTTGGTAAGGTCGTCAGGGGAGGGAGGGCTTGTTCATAGAAGGGTTTGATGAAGGATGCGGGTAAAATATCAGGAGGTGGCTTTCAGGAAGTGGAGGATGTCAGTGACAGAGGTTTGGAGGATGACCATTGTGGGATACATTGAATAGGAGGAGGGATCAGAGGAGAGGCAGGTTTGGTGTTGGTGTTCCTTGAGGTCGTCTGTATTTTTGCCATGAAGAAATAGTTGATGCCATTGCACTTCTCTGTGAAGTGTGGGATAGGAGGGCGAGGTAGAATTGAGTGCTTGATCGTTTTGAAGAGAGTTCTGTTTCTGTTGGCAGCTTTATTAATGATATTGGTATGGTATTTGGCTTTGTCTGACAGGATGAGTCGTCTGCTATTTATGCGGAGGGATTTTAGTAGTGCAAGGTGATCAAGGGTTCTATCTTTCTTTCATTTTCTTTCCTGGATGCGGAAGAGCGTCAGTTGTCCATGGTGACAAAGGTTTCAGCTTGCAAATGTATACTTTTACTTGGAGTTATGTGTTCATTTAGTCATTTAAAGTCATTTAGAATGGTGTTGATGACAGACGCGGAAGTAGCACGGCAAGATTAGTTTGTGCATTTGTTGCCTGTGGAGAGTTTTTAAACTTTCTGAAGTTTTATTGTTCGCTTTTGGATTGACCTTGTTGTGTTGGATGCTGAGCAGGATGATTGGGATGGTGAGGTGGTTGGTTCAGTCCTGGGGTATTTGAAGTTGGCAATTTATGATCGGTGATGTCCAGAAGATGAGGCCCAAAAAGTGGCCTTTTCATAGCTGCCACATGTCCTAGTTCCATGCGCGATGTGCTGCTCTGGTCCAGGATTTTTCTTTGAATTCTGGGACGTGTAGTCGATCAAACCCTAACTATAAAAGAGCAGGCTCTGCCTACTATCGGCACCTGTTTCAATATGATGCACCTGTTGAGGAAAGCTCATCCTTTTCTTCCTCTTTCGGCGATGTGAACCCTGGTTCAGGCACTTATCAGCAGATTAGACTGTGGCAACTCTGTACGGCGAACACCCATCACAACGCATGCGTTACATCGCATGCGTTACATCACATGCGTTTACGTCGCAACGTTACAACGCATGCGACGTTACGACGCGGACCATTACCATGCGTCCCATTACATCGCATGCGCTTTTAAAACGCATGCGCTTTTAAATCGCATGTGGTGTAATGGACGAGAGTCGGACGAGGACAGAGTCGAGCACCGGGACGGACGACGCGAGGAGTGTAGTGTTTAGGGTTTAGGGCAGTGTCTGGTGGTTGTAGTGTAGGGCAGTGTTTTAGGGTTTAGGCATAAGGGGGATTGTGCTTAGAGTGTAGTGTTTAGGGTTTAGGGCAGTGTCTGGTGGTCATAGTGTACGACAGTGTTTTAGGGTTTAGGCTTTAGGGTAGTGTCAGGGGGTCTTACTGTAGGGTACTGTATTAAGCATTAGGGTTTAGAGCTTAGGGTAGAAATTAAGGATTTAGGAGTTCGGCTTTAGGGGGACGGGCGTAGGGGGTAGGGTCATGCTGGGGGTAGTGCTTTAGGCTTTAGGGTAGTGTCTTGTTTTGTACTGTATGGTAGTGTTGTGAAGTGTGTGTTATGTAGGGTAGTGTATTAGCTTGGGGTGTTATTTCGGGGAAAAAAATCGCGATGTTAAAGCATGCGGGGCGTTTGTGTGCGGTGTGATTGTGTTTTGTATGCATTTCAATGGGGAAGCGAAATAATGGTTTGCGTTGTGAAAGCGTGCGTTGTGAATGTGTATGCGATATAAAGACGGCGATGTGAATGTTTGCGATGTAAACGTTTGCGATGTAGCATCATACATCCCTCTGTACTCGCCTCTGCAAATCAGACATTACTATCCTAACTGCAAGTAGTTCCAAACCCAGCAGCCCATCTAATTTGCAACCTCCCTTCTGATGCTGCCTCCACACCTCTTCTGATATCCTTACATTGGTTGCCTGTAAGGAAAAGAATAATTTTTAAAATCTGCTGCCTTACTCACTGTTCTTTAATGAGGAAATGCCCTAGTTACCTAAACCAGAAGCTCAAGCAGTATTGTCCAGTTAGGCTCTTGAGATCCAGGGAGAAAGCTTTGCTCACTGTCCCCCGTGTTAGAAGGTCAAGAGTGGGTGAAAGGTCTTTCTCTTATCTGGCCCCTTCTTACTGGAATAAAGTGCCATATCACATCTGAACGTATACAGACCATATCAAATTCAGAAAGCTGCTCAAGACAGTGTTGTTTTAACTCGGCGTCTCTTCTATGCCTGCGATTTGCCCTAGTGCTGAGGCACCCCTCCCAGGGTGATTTTTGTGTGATATCAAATTAAATTAACATAACACAACAATGTGCTGGTTATAGTATGTTATTTTGATGTGAAGTTCCAAAGTGCATCTACACCCTAAGATCTCTTGGAAATCAACTGGAATCTTTACCAGTGATGCAAAGAAATCAAGAGAAGAAGAAAGTTTTACATTTTTTCCAGAACATACTGGGCTAAGAAGTGTATTAAAGATATCCTGGAAGAGAGTTCCAGTGGTGGGGGGGGCCTAAAAAAAGAGTGATTTCCCACCTTAGAAAAAAATTCCACAGAAAGGTTGTGCTAGAAGAAAAGATGTTGAGGAGCACAAAGAGCAAGTGGGGACATATTTCTTCGTTTTTTATGACAAGTGAAGACAGAAAAGGAATTGACAAATTAGTGAATCAATGTAATAGGAAAGCTAGGTGGATGATGGATAAGCATAATAGAGATAGAGGTTTTCGATGATAAAACTATGGTGGTCCGATTTCAGCATACACTATGGCTGAACATAGATTTTTCATAGTTGTTCCCCATGTGAAAGATATAGCTAATCTATACTGTATTGTATGGTAAATTGATGTGTATACAATCCTCAGGTTTGAATTGTTACATTCGCACATGCTCCTGTTGGACATTTATCTGGTCATTTGTAGTTATTCAGTTCCATGGCTTGGTGGCTGTTGCCATACCTTATCAAAATGCCGAGCTACCCCCAGCACCTTTTTTCTGGAGTTTCACAAATCCCTCTACCAACAAAGCAAATGTGGTATGGTGATAGAATAGTGAGCTGGCTCTGATGTCGGTTGTCAAATTCTGTTTAATGTCCAAATGCTGGCTAGTTTTCTAATCCTTAATTAAGTCCAGCTACCTGTGAATGTTTGAAACAAATCAAAGAATATAAACCTATTTTGATTTGTACGTGTATCAGCCATCTATTTTATAACTGTGCAGCCTCCTCATGTGCCCATATTAAATACCTCTTGTCTGAATTTTTGGCCTAAATTTTGACCCTTGTCCTGAATTTTTAGTCACTGCCCTCAATTTGCGTTCATGCAAGGTGGTCACCCTATTTGGTGTACGAGTTTTTCTGTGCATGGCTGTTATGCGAATTATGATTTGCAGAGCTAAAAGTACAACATATATTTACACACACACACACACACACATATATATATTTATACACATATATATAGTAAGATATTGTACATGTTATATATCTGTTACTCCTGGTGAGATCTAGTCTGTTTGTGAAGCCTTCTGAAGAGTCTCCAGTGAGCACCCATCATCACACACTCTAAAAGACCCTAGTTATTTTGGATGAATGAATGAATGAATTGTGGGCTTGTACAGTGCTCTGCCACTCCCGAAGGAGAATCCTGGCCCTGAAATGGCACATAAATGACTTCATCCCCACCAAGGTGATCTGAGAAAAAGAAGTGAAACACAGAATGAGCGAAAGACAATGCAAGTCCGGGGCTGCAAACAGCCACGTCTTCAATTGCTTTCTGAAAATTGCTTCCGATTCAATGAATCGTAGGTGACTAGGCAGTTGGTTCCATGCCTTAGTACCCAGAACAGCAAAGGATTTAACTTCTCTTGTTTTGAGTCTAAAAGGGAGGGGGTTCAAAGGGTTAGCACGTGAAGACCTCAAAGTTGTTTGGTAGTGTAAGGGGTGAATCTGGCCATTAGATATCTTGGCCCAATCGATCTATAAGCTCTGAAAGTGAATAGCAGGATTTCAAAAAGGACCCTTTTGTGTACTGGCAGCCAGTGGTAAGATTTTAGAGCTGCCGAGGCCAGTGACCGGTGAGGAAGTTTCAGTACAAGTCTGGCCGCTGCATGTTGCACCACTTGATGTTTCTAAATTGTTTGTTTTGAGGTGCCTGCATACAAACTATTGAAGTAGTCCAACCTGGATGTTTTCATTGTAAAGGCCAATGCACTGCTCTGTTTCTTTATCACCCTCTTGATTTCTAGAACTTTGCTCCAATGCATGTTACTTTGTGCTGAGTGCCATGGGCGGTTGTGAATCTCTGAATTGGCAATTCAATCACAAAAGGAAACCTTTTTGTCGTCTGTCTTGCTTTTGTCTGTCTCGGTCCATTCAGTAAGTTGAGACAGGCTTTCTTTCCTGATACGCATCTATTAAAGAGGAATGCTTCGACAGCAAGCACTTTTTCCATCTGAGTGTCTCAAGAATCAAACGTCGAACCTTGAGACTCCAAATTAGAAGCACTACTTAGAGTTGCAGGCCGTGGTTAAGCTGGCGGTGGTATGTTCCCATTTTTCTTTTTTGCACTTTTTCTATGTTGCTCATCTGCAGGACTTCTTTAAAGATCTTTAACATCTCTGTGGGGACTGCGACATATTTACATTTGCAGACCACTGTTTGTATTTTTCGAATCATGCCTAATTTTAAAGATAAACTACCCAGGATATAGACTTGGTGCGTAGCATTTATGCTTATCGTTTTCTTAAGCCACTTTTTTTTAACAAACAAAACATATTATTCAGCTGTCTTCCCTGTGCTGTTGTAGCAACCTGTTTCCAACCTTTTTGAAACCTCTTTTTCCTTACAGCTTGTATTTTTCAATCCTTACAGCTTGTTTTTGTTTTTAGTCATGTCAAATGCGCAGAATTATTACTAAACATTAATTATTTTTTCAGTGCAGTTTCAGTAACCAAGTGGTTTATGTTTCAAACCTGTCAATGACCATTAAGAGCTTCCACTGTAAACAGGACTCTCACTTTTAGTAAATTCTTCTCTGCAAAGTCATATTGAATCATCCAGAGAGGGTGTACTCTGACTTAAGTGTACTTTTGGCATAAATCTGAGGGTTCCAACATAGAATCTTGTGTGAAAAAATCCACACAAGATCACTAGCTGTCTTTTGATGTGAGTTGAATGTGTCTTGACTTAGTGTGTTCAGTTAGAGTTAATGGTTTAATAAATAATAAATGAACTAACGAAAATTAATTATGATTTCCCATCTCTCTAAGTTTGCCTTCTTAAATCCCGGTGGAGCAGTGTTCACTTGTTTTACTGGAGACCGGTCTAATCATCAAAAGGTTTACGCATGCCCAATTGTGTGTTACCCTATGTAATGAAGGAAGTAATGGGAAAAGCCACATGCCTAATTTAGGACCGACTCCCTTCTTATTGAACATTAAATAGCAGCTCTAACATGACTCTGCATTATGTAACATGACCCAATCTGAACTCATTGCAAAGATTTATCCAGTGTACTGTATAGGTTATATTAGAGTAAATTTATAATGGGTTGCTGTTGTATCAGCCAATCTTTAATTTTATTATTTGGAAATATGGTCATCAAACACAAATGCACATAAAAACGAACGTGATAAAAACATGCAGAACCTAGAGTTCTCAGTAAGTGATTTAGTAACCGGGGTAGCTTTAAATAAAGGCACAATAACAAAAGAGTATGTTACAAAGGGCACAGTACATGAAAAACAGAAAGAAACCATACTGCTTGCTAAACCTGTCTATTCTGGCATGCCTGGCCAAGCAATAGCTACAATTCACGTCACATATCATGTAATATGCCATACTGGTACCTTATATAAGGTAAAAAAACTCCTGTCCTGTAAAAGAATGATGGGTAAACCCCTTCAAAAATAAGCAGTGGACACTCCCCTACTAAAATGGCCATTGCTAATCTCAAACCGAGCAAAAGGTGCAGCTAGCGAGAGACCTGCACTATATTAGGGCAATCTGTCCATGTTTTTCTAGAACTCGAATATGCTCCTTGGGTACACACCAGTGGTTACCTCCAGGCCTTTTGTTGGCACGTTTCAGGAGTCCGCCAAGGTGCAGACTTCGTCAAAGCAATGTCAGTATAAACGTTCTTAGCTATATCGTATAGCAAAGGCAGCTGCAAAACATTTTTCAGCTATGTTCTGGATCCTAAAAGCACAGTTTAGTATTTGAAAAATAAGCATTAGTAAAATTAATTCCGCTGAGATCAGGTCACTCAGACAGTCTTGCATCTTACCTCTTTGAAGGTAGGTCAGTGGGAGTTTCTAGAGCTAGAACCTAGTGAAGAGGGTTCTGGTCTTTTGTGAGACAAAGAAAAAATGAATGTCTTAAAAGATCATCTGTTTTACCCTGAGATATTGGACAGGTAAATCTTTCAAATCAACTACCAGAAGGGCTTTGAGTTTTAAATTCCTTAACAACAGTAGACGCTGACATCCCTCATTTTCATGAGCTAGACAAATATTTTTTAAATCCTAATTCGCAAAATTCCTTCTCATATAATACTATCCATTTTCATTAGATCTGTCATCATCTCATTGGAAAGGCCCCTGCCTGGTTGACCCCACTAATCTATTGTGGGGCTGGTTGTTAAAAATAAATAAATAATGGTATTGTAATATTGAGAGCGCCTTAAGAAATGCATTTTCAGATGCCTAGCAATATGGTTAGCACAGATTTCTGTACCATGCTTTGCTGTTCATGGAGCTATAATTAAACTGTGTCTCCACAGTCATCAAATTGTACTCCCATTCACTGCATATTGTTTATATCAGTGCTGTAGAGGCCATTTATAATTGGCTCTTCCATCCATCTTTGCACAAAGTGATGGCCCAGCATCAGACCTCGTTTCTGGGATGTGGTGGACAGACAGGCTACTGGGCCACAACCATGGTGGTTGGAATGGTTTGTTACTAGTGTCATTGAGTCCATCCTACAATGGCTCTGCAAACTATGTCAAGTATAATCTTTCCGCACTTGACTCAACCAACAAATGCAGTAAGATGCTGTCCTGCCCAGTGCTCTTCTTGTAAAAACAAAAGTACTTTAAATACTTGAGAGAATGTGATGCTGCACAAAAGTAATGAGGGATGGTTCTTCTAGTTGCTGTGGGCTGTAACCAGTATGGATAGTGCCCGCGCCCACCAGGGATCCTGTTCAGGAGTGGTGACCCATGCATTGCTACAATGATGTCCTGTATGGTGGAAGCTCCCACTCGTCCATGAAGGTCCTTTACATACGAAAAACCTTGAACAAAAATCGGGTGAAGTGCGAGTACACTTTTATGGGTATTAGATCAGTGGCCTAATGTGGGGAACCCATAGGACTTCTCAGTCTCATATCTTGCTAAAAGTTTGGGTTTATCAACACCGTTCTAGGACAATATAAAATCTTTGAGTCTTTCAAACATAGCCTTTTCCTGTCCAGGTGCAGTGCTGCTCAGCATTGTGGCAGCAGTCCTGCAGTTTTCGTTTTCACACATCAAGGTCCTCCAACAGTGAAAGCAGGGTGGCAGAGGAGGCCCCAGCTCTCTAGCCAGTTGCAGCACATTAGGTTGGAATTAGCACTTGTCTCTCCTTGGCAGTTGCGACCTACAGACCACCAGGGAATTCCTTGCCTGCAGCTGCGATTGCATCTGGACACACAGACTGGTGGTAGTGGCAGGCATGCCCATCGGGTCACAGCAGAGACGCCGGTCTGCACTCTGATAATGTAAGGTTTTTTTTTTGTAAACCTTTTTATTGAATTTTTCAGGTGCAAACGGAGTATACAAGCGTAAACAACATCATTTGCAGTTATTCATCTTTTAGTTACATTAAATTGCCAGTGTGGTGAACAGGTGGGTTTGTTAAGTGTTTGGGCGTGTTGTGTCCTCCGTACGTGGCATATGCGCTCTGATGATGTAAGTTAATGCTGCTTCATGTAGTTTGCCAAATGATCCATGCAGTGAAGTGGGGACACTCTTGCAGTTCAGTATGGAACTGGCTGCAATCGCACACACTAGTCAGCTTCTTCGGAGCGTTTCTCACACGGGCAACGCAGCTGGCTTCTTGTCCTGGACAGTCTTTCCTACTGCAGGGAAAGGCACTCATTCCATCTATGAGCAGGCAGGCTGGCTTCTAGGCTCTAGGCAGACCTACAGCTTCTCCAGGAAGTTGCACAGATTTAAGGTGATATCCTACACCTTTAGTAGACTAGATCCACTGTCCGGCTCTGGGACCGGTTTTGGTATTTTCTTTTCATATCTCTTTTTCTGGCTGTGGTGCAAAGATGCCATTTGTGCAAGGTGATGCCTCTTGAATAAGTTAGTGATGATGTTGGCTGCAAGCAGAAGTATCCAAAACAAGGGGACAGCGAAGTGAGATCTCTGGACCTTGCTGTCATCAGTCTTCCTGAAGTGGTAATCATGGGCAGATGAAGTGGCTGGCGTAGCCTAGAAATGTCCTCACTTTTACAGCAAAATCTGATGACTCTCACCCTCCTGCCACACCATCCACCAAATGGCAGTGTCCGGAAATCTAATCAGCAACCATTATGAAGGATCCTCAATCAATTTCTAAAGATAGCCCTGTCTCCATCTTTCCCCACTCCAGTGTCTGAGTCTCCCGCCTCCAGTCATCGGAATGCTGGCAAAACACATCCACTTTCTATGGAAGCTGTGTTCGCCTATCTTGTGCCACATTAAACCTGAGGCTATCCATTAATGAATCGCACATATCACAGCAACCATTCGCACTCTACATCTAAAGTCTTGCTATTACACATGCCATACATCCACTGTGCACACATGAACTTGACACACTTGACATGCACAAGGGTCGGATTGTCACATCCCAGTGGAACTTTACATGTGGGAACTGGTAGGCTGCACTCCTCTTGAGTCAGACAAAAAAGCTCTACCAGACGTATTAATCCTCAAAGGTTGGTATGCTGTATGTCAACAAACCAATCAGGATTCCAGGTCTCATGCGGTCAGGCATTTAGGGGAGGTGTTCCTGTATCCAGATAATCATGACAACCAATCTAACATCAAAGCATTAAAACAATAGGGGCTCTATTATTATTTCACTTTTGGGTGCTCGGTTATGGCTTGGCAGAAATCTAACATTAAAGAGAATTTTTGGTGATGTGTTATATCATTTAATAGCAGTATGGAATCCTTGTACCCATTATTCCTGTGCATATCAATTGCCTGCATTTTACAGAGGTCATTGAACTATAAATCTGAGTGAATGCCAGCCAGAACACTGCACTGTTGCTCCCCTTTCACCATTCTAACTCAGTCAATAACTTTGCCCTTTTTACTCCTTGCGTACAGTATCTTTATTAGCTTGATCCAGTTGAATGAGTACTCTTGTCAGGGCAGCCTCCATCCTCTTCTCTCTTAAAAATGTCCACAGCACTGTACTATTGACTGCATCAAAAGCAACGTAGAGGCCCATGAAAGCTACAGTGAGCCTTTGTCCTTGGTGTAATGTAGTTTTGATATCGGGGAGCTAAAGTAATTAAAGAAAGAGCTGGATAGTAGTATACACACAAGACTTAAACCTGGTCTTAAATTGGTAGATGGCATTATTTTTAGTTTCTAAACTATAAAAACATGTGAAAAATATCTTTTCATATAGTTTAGTGGTTTCAAGCACTGGTCCAGCTGTGGCAGCCATTGGTTTGCCCTATCCTCTGCTTTAGAAAAAGTGAACATTTCCCACCTTCTTCCAAAACTGGAGAGCAACATTATAAAAGTGAATGATTAGACAACAAAAAAAGCTTCCAGATGGGAACATAGATCAGTTGGGTTCCACTCTGGCAAGGTACATTGTTTAACCACTTCTTTCTCAAAACAGGACATTTGTGAACAAATCCAAAACGGTCTAGGTTAGATAGAGCATATTACCCGAAAGATGAGGTTTCTAGTTAGTTATATTTGATTAGACCTAGAACATGTTTTGGTCCATGTTATGTTTTTATTTTTTGAAGATTAGAGCTTTTCTCTTAAGATTAAGATATATATATATATACATATATATATATATAAATCTCCTCCGAACGTTCCCTGCTGATTACCCAATCACATCCACCTTACAGGGCTGGTGCTCGGCAGCGGGAGCAGGACCTGCTAACATATACAAAAGATCCTTGCTGCAGTTAGTCAAAGAAAGAGCCAGCACTCCAGGATGTTAACTACCGCAACAATTTAATCGGTAGGATGACGCGTTTTTAACCTGCTGGTCTTTGTCAAAGCCACACATACAAGTGAATAGTGCCCTATCACCCTCAAAGACAAGTAAGCTTCACATTTACAATAGAAATAGTGAAAAGACTGAACATAAGGCGCTCATTGCTTATAAATTCATCACAAAAGAAAGCTGCATGTTACATGTTCATTAACAAATGCAGGAAAAAATAATTAGTATGTGATAAAACATCCTGGTTAATGCACGGTACAAATCATAATTGAATACAGTATTTACATACCCAATTGACAAATTGACCAAGGTTTGTGTAAAAATAGAAAATCTAATATTGTGCATATCTGAAAGAGACACGTTAGTGATAGATTCCTTACCTTAGAATATCCCCAGGCGTCAGGCTGGATCCGGAAAGTTTTGCGTAGCAGTACCCTTGCGCGTCGGTAGGCGGCGTCGTGCGGCTCCGCGTCCGTCGTCGGCGTCGTGATCGCCGGGATGACGTCGCGGGCAGTACTTAGACGCCGCCCCTGCGCGCTGACGTCAGTTCTTCTTTTTCCGCGCCAGCAAGCGCAGATCCGGGAAGAGCAGTGCCCTGGTCAATTTTTGACCATACTTTTTGGTGATTTTTTCACTGTTTTTTCCATCTTTAAGGTGTCGTAGGGATGCCCGGCTTCAAGCGATGCGGCGCCTGTGCGCGGATGATGTCCGTCACCGACCCGCATTGGGAGTGTCTCTTCTGCCTCGGCCGAGGCCACGACACCGAGTCTTGTCCCGAATGCCAGGCCCTCAACCCGAAAGCTTTGCGAGAGCGGTCTCGAAAGCTCCTCGAGGCCCGGCATTCGGCTCCACGGAGGCCCCGGTCGCGTGAGAGGTCCAGGGGTCGCTCGCGGAGTGCACACCGGTCGTCGGCGTCGAAGTCTTCTTCGTCCGGTAAGTCTAAGCACAAGAAGTCCAAGAAGCATCGTCGCTCTCGGACTTCGCCTCGCCGGTCTCGCGACTCGGCTGAGGCCCCTCCCGGCACCGTCCCCGCCCCGCGGCCCCGGACTTGCCTGTGGAGTCGCCCCCGTCATACCCGCCCTTCCCGGGTTCGGGGGCGGATCCGGCCAAGGTACAGGAGTTCCTGTCGGCCATGGCCCGCCTCTTCGGGCCTTCAGGCCCCTCCGGTGCGCCTTCGGGCCCCGCGGGCCCTGATGGGGTTGCTCCGGCGTCGCCGGCGGCTCCGGCCCCGGCGTCGCCCGGGACTCCAGCCTCGATCCCGGCTCCGGCTTCGGCCCCGGCCTCGATCCCGGCTCCACAACCCCCATCGACGCCGGTCGACCTCACGACACCTCCGCCGGCGCCGATGTCTCCGGTGCCGTTCTCGACGCCGCCCTGGGCTCCGGGCGGCGTCGTCCCCAGTTCCTTCCGGCTCCGGACATGGACCCGGAGCGACGTCGCTCGACGCCGGCTCCGGCGCCGATGGGCCCTTGGGTCCCAAATGTCCCTCCTCCTCCTTATTTTGAACCAGAGGAGGACCAGGAGGACTGGGAGGGGTCTGATGACCCTCTGACTCGCAACTGTCAGTATGATGAGGACTGGACAGAGAGTCTAGGGGAGGCCAGTGGTCTGGATACTTCTCCTGACACTGGCATGCTGTCTCCTCCCGTGGCTACGGAGGAGGGGGCCAATTTTGGTACGGTGTTGCGTAGGGCTGCTGGGGCCTTACGTCTCCAGCTCCCTACTTTGACGGTCAAGCCTAACATCTTGACAGAGGTGCTTCAGCCGGCAGCCTCCTCTGCGGAGACTGTGCTGCCGTTTAACGACGCCCTCACAGACGTTCTTTTGGGCGCCTGGTCCAAGCCCAACACAGGGGCTCCTGTGGATCGGAACGTGTCACGACGCCATCGCCCCGCTCCGGGCGACCCCCTGTTTCTTTCTGTCCACCCCACTCCTGAGAGCTTAGTTGTCCAAGCCTCCGCTTCCCAAACCGCCTTCCCTACCGCTCCTCCGGATAGGGAATCCAAACGCCTGGATCAGTTTGGGAAGAAAGGTTTTTCTTCCTCCAGTGCTGGCTTGCGGTCCGTTAACACCGCTTGTCTTTTGGGCCGCTATACCCACTCTCTGTGGGATTCGGTGGCGGATGTTTTGCCCCAGTGCCCTGAGGAGGTCCAGGCACTGCTTTCCCGCGCCATTGCGGAAGGAAGGGATGCGGCCAAATACACTATCCGTTGTGGCCTTGACACCGCCGACTCGCTGGGCAGGTCGATTGCAACGACGGTGGCGCTCCGCCGCCACGCCTGGCTGAGAACCACTGGTTTTTCAGGGGATGTCCAGAATACTCTCATGGACATGCCCTTTGATGGAGTCGGTCTTTTTGGGTCCAAAGCAGACCATGCGTTGGAGCGCTTTAAGGACTCACGGGCTACTGCCAAGTCCCTGGGCCTTTCTGCTACACGCCCTCCGCTGCCTTCTGCTTTTCGCCCCTATCGTGGCCACGGTAGGGGCGCCCCTTCACGTCAGCAGCCCAGCCACCGGCCCGCGCAGCAGGCGTCTTCGCGTGGCCGAGGACGTGGATTCCGCCGTGGCGGATCGGGCAACCAGCGTGCGGGTCAGGCCACCACCTCCAACCCGTCCGCGGCCTCCAAGCCCTCCTAGTCCCTCCTTTCAGGTGCACGGCACGCCAGTAGGGGGCAGGGTCCGCCATCACCTTCCCCACTGGCGCACCATCACCTCGGACAGGTGGGTCTTGGACATTGTCCGAAGGGGCTACTCCCTCCCCTTCGAGACCACCCCCCAGCCATGCCACCTCAACTCCACCGCATGTCAGGGGATCACTTGGTGCTTCTACAGAAGGAAGTCACGGCCCTCTTGACCAAGAGGGCCATCGAGCATGTTCCGACCCCAGAAGTAGGGCGTGGTTGCTACTCCCACTACTTTCTGGTGCCCAAAAAGGACAAGGAGGACATGCGTCCTATCTTGGACCTCCGGAACGTCAATCGCTTCCTCCGGAAGGAGAAGTTCAAGATGCTCACCCTAGCTCAGGTCTTGCCTGCCCTCGACCCTGGAGACTGGTTGGTAGCGTTGGACTTGCAGGACGCATATTTCCACATCCCCGTCCTGCCGGCCCACCGGCGTTACCTTCGGTTCACGGTAGGCCACGAGCATTTTCAGTTCACCGTGCTCCCCTTTGGCCTTACAAGTGCCCCTCGGGTGTTCACGAAAGTGATGGCGGTGGTCGCGGCTCATCTGCGCCGGGCAGGGGTTTCAGTCTTCCCCTACCTCGACGACTGGCTGCTGAAGGCGGGCTCGTCCCAGGCAGTCGTCTCCCACCTCCAGACTACGGCCGAACTCCTGCACTCGCTGGGGTTCTCCATCAATGTGCCGAAGTCGCATCTGATTCCTTCTCCACAGCTCCTTTTCATCGGAGCAGTTCTGGACACGACGCAGTTTCGGGCCTATCCTCCCGAACGGCGAGTCCGGGATATTCAGGCTATGATTCCGATCTTTCGGCCTTTATCCTGGGTTTCGGTAAGGATGACCCTGAGGCTGCTGGGCCTCATGGCCTCCTGCATCCTGCTGGTCAATCATGCCAGATGGCATATGCGGGCTCTGCAGTGGGACCTGAAGTTCCAGTGGGCGCAGCACCAGGGCAACCTGTCCGATCACGTCCAGATCTCGGAGGGGACTGCAAAACAGTTGCAGTGGTGGCTCTCGAACCGGCAATGGGTCATGGGCAGATCCCTCTCCCTTCCCCAGCCAGAGCATACAGTTGTGACGGACGCGTCCCTTCTGGGATGGGGCGGTCACTTGGGAGAGGCGGAGATCAGAGGCCTCTGGTCTCCGGCGGAGTCCCGGCTCCATATCAACCTTCTGGAGCTCCGGGCGATCCGGCTTGCACTCAAGGCATTCCTTCCCTCTGTCAAAGGGAAGGTAGTGCAGGTGTTCACAGACGACACCACCGCCATGTGGTACTGCAACAAACAGGGCGGGGTGGGGTCTTGGACCCTTTGTCAGGAGGCTCTGCGCCTCTGGACATGGCTGGAACATCAGGGCATGTTCCTGATGGTTCAACACCTGGCAGGTTCTCTGAACGCCAGGGCGGACGAACTCAGCCGCAGGTGCATGATGGATCACGAATGGCGTCTTCACTCGGAAGTGGCGCAAGGACTCTTTCTACAGTGGGGAGAGCCTTGGTTAGATCTATTCGCCACCGAAGAGAACGCGCAATGTCATCAGTTCTGCGCGTTGGAATTTCCAAGGCGGCACTCGCTCGGCGACGCTTTTCGTCGCGAGTGGAGTTGCGGTCTGTTGTACGCCTTTCCGCCTATACCACTTCTACCCAGAGTGTTGAAGAAGATTCGGCACGACCGGGCCCAAGTCATTCTTGTGGCTCCGGACTGGGCTCGAAGAGTTTGGTATCCCGAGCTACTCAATATGAGCATAGATCCCCCGATCCGTCTGCCTCTTCGGGAGGATCTTCTGTCGCAGCAGCAGGGGACGGTCCTCCACCCGAACCTGTCCAGTCTACACCTGCTTGCGTGGAGATTGAGCGGCGGCAGTTGATTCCTTTCGACTTGCCTCCCGAAGTTTGTGATGTGATTCTGGCAGCCAGGCGTCCCTCCACTAAGGTGGTATACGCCTGCAGGTGGAACAAATTTGTGGCATGGTGCACAGCAAAGGCTGTGGATCCCCTTTCTGCCCCTCTTTCTGAGGTCCTTCTGTTCCTTCTCTCTCTGGCCCAACAGGGTTCTGCCCTGGGTACCATCAAGGGTTATCTTTGTGCTATCTCGGCCTTCCTCAGGCTCCCTGATCAGCCCTCCTTTTCAAGTCCCCTGTTGTTAACAGGTTCTTAAAAGGCATTACTCACCTCTTCCCTCCTGTTCCGTTTGTAATGCCTCAGTGGGACTTGAACTTGGTTCTTACCTTTTAATGTGCGCTCCCTTTGAGCCTCTGCATAACTGTCCTCTTCGTCTTCTGACTCTAAAGGCAGCCTTTCTGGTGGCCATCACCTCCGCTCGGCGGGTGAGTGAGCTCCAGGCTCTTTCTTGCAAACCTCCCTTTCTGTCTGTTCATCCAGACAAGGTTGTTCTTCGGACGCGTCCGTCCTTCTTGCCAAAGGTGGTTACTGCTTTCCACATTGGGCAGACCATCACTTTGCCCACCTTCTTTCCGCCTCCGCATCCTTCCAGAGAGGAAGAGAGGCTCCACCGTCTGGACCCAAAACGTGCGCTCTCCTTCTATATCGACCGCACAAAACACTTCCGGGTGGATGACCAGCTCTTTGTTGGCTACGTGGGCGCCAAAAAAGGTCGGGCGGTGCACAAGAGGACCATCTCCCGCTGGGTTACCTTGTGCATCAAGACCTGCTATTCTTTGGCTAAGAAGGAGCCTCCTGTTGGGCTGCGTGCCCATTCCACCAGGGCAACGGCTGCTACCACGGCCTTGGGCCGCGGTGTTCCGCTGCCGGTTATCTGTCAGGCAGCTACGTGGGCCTCGCTGCACACGTTTACTAAGCATTACTGCCTTGACAGTCAGGTCCGGAGGGACGGCTTCTTTGGCCGTTCTGTCCTCCAGGACTTCCTTGTCTGATCTTTGTTCGCAGACCCACCACCGGGGTTGGTATTGCTGGGGTATCTATTCTAAGGTAAGGAATCTATCACTAACGTGTCTCTTTCAGATGCACAAGTTACTAACTTGTGTAACGATATATCTGTAAGAGACAGTAGTTAGTGATAGATTCCTTACCGCCCCACCCATCCTCCCCGTTCTGCGAACTGATTTCTAGGGTTAAGGACATCCCTTTCAGGGCCCTAGTATTTTTCAGACACCTGTGTCAGCTTCTTGCATGGCTCTGCGTTCCTGGCGCGGACAGTCGTGTACAGAACTGACGTCAGCGCGCAGGGGCGGCGTCTAAGTACTGCCCGCGACGTCATCCCGGCGATCACGACGCCGACGACGGACGCGGAGCCGCACGACGCCGCCTACCGACGCGCAAGGGTACTGCTACGCAAAACTTTCCGGATCCAGCCTGACGCCTGGGGATATTCTAAGGTAAGGAATCTATCACTAACTACTGTCTCTTACAGATATATCGTTACACAAGTTAGTAACTTGTGCACCACACTCCATGTGGAAAGAGGAGAGCTACAGTGCCTCTAATCATATCCAAATCGACACCCAGTGGCGGACAACATTTATAATGCAATGAAGTTACCCACATGTCAGTATGATAATACCTCATGATATGTAAACAAATAAGCCAAGTGGCTATAGTCCTATCAAACTGCAGTGAATCAGTTGCCACCAGATTAAGATAAGCAGCCGGCGCCCTAAAAAACCCCAAGTGCATCCCTGAGTGAAACATAAATCTGAAAGAGACACCTTAGTGACAGATTCCTTACCTTAGAATATCCCCAGGCGTCAGGCTGGATCCGGAAAGTTTTTGCGCAGCAGTACCCTTGCGCGTCGGTAGGCGGCGTCGTGCGGCTCCGCGTCCGTCGTCGGCGTTGTGATCGCCGGGATGAAGTCGCGGGCAGTACTTAGACGCCGCCCCTGCGCGCTGACGACAGTTCTTCTTTTTCCGCGCCAGTAAGCGCAGATCCGGGAAGAGCAGTGCCCTAGTCAATTTTTGACTAACTTTTTTGTGAATTTTTTCACTGTTTCTTTTTGAGTCTTCATCGACTCCTAGGTGTCGTAGGGATGCCCGGCTTCAAGCCATGCGACACCTGTGGTCGAATGATGTCGATCACAGACCCGCTTCTGGAGTGTCTCTTCTGTCTCGGCCAAGACCACGACACGAAGTCGTGCCCTGACTGCCGGAAACTTCACCCGAAGGCTTTGCGAGAGCGGTCTCGAAAGCTACTCGAGGTCCGGCAGTCGGCTCCGCGCCGCACCAAGCCCCGGTCCCGGGAGAGGTCGAGGGGCCGGTCGCGGAGTCCCCGCCGGTCGTCGGAGTCCAAGTCTTCGCGCTCCTCGGGTAAGTCGAAGCACAAAAAGTCTAAGAAGCGTCATCGCTCTAAGACTTCGCCTCGCCGGTCTTGCGACTCGGCTGAGGCCCCAGTCGGCACCGTCCCCGCGGCCCCGGACATGCCTATGGAGCCGCCCCCGCATTACCCGTCCTTTCCGGGCTCGGGGGCGACTCCGGCCGAAGCTACAGGAATTCCTGTCGGCCATGGCCCGCCTCTTCGGGCCTCAAGGTCCCTCCGGTGCGCCTTCGGGCCCCGCGGGCCCTGATGGGGTTGCTCCGGCGTCGCCGTCGACTCCGGTCCCGGCGCCGCCTGTCCCACCAGCCTTCATCCCGGCCTCGGCTCAGGCCCCGGCCTCGATCCCGGCTCCGGTGGTACCGCAACCCCCGTCGACGCCGGTTGACCTAACCACGCCGACGCCGATGTCCCCGGTGCCGTTCCTGACGCCGTCCGGGGCTCCGGACGGCGTCGGTCCCCGGCTCGCTCCGGCTCCGGACATAGAGCCGGACCGACGTCGCTCGACGCCGGCTCCGGCGCCAATGAGACCTTGGGTCCCATGTATCTCTCCTCCTCCATATTTTGAACCTGAGGAGGACTAAGAGAGCTGGGAGGGTTCCGAAGACCCTCTCACACAACAGTGTGAGTATGATCAGGACTGGGCTGAGGAACTTTGGGATGCCAGTGGTCTAGACACCTCCCCTGACACTGGCATGCTGTCTCCTCCCGTGGCTACGGAGGAGGGAGCTAATTTTGCAACGGTGTTGTGTAGAGCAGCTGGAGCCTTACATCTCCAATTGCCTACTGTGGCTGTCAGGACTAATCTCCTGACGGAAGTGCTTCAGTCGGCAGCTTCCTCCTCGGAGACTGTGCTGCCGTTTAATGATGCACTCACTGACGTTCTTTTGGGCGCCTGGTCCAAGCCCACCACAGGGGCTCCTGTGGTTAGGAACGTGGCCCGACGCCATCGCCCTGCTCCGGGCGACCCCTTGTTTCTCTCCCAACATCCCACCCCCGAGAGCTTGGTTGTCCAAGCCTCTGCCTCCCAAACCGCCTTACCTACCGCCCCTCCGGATAGGGAATCCAAACGCCTGGACCAATTTGGGAAGAAGGCTTTTCTTCCTCCAGTGCTGGCTTGCGGTCCGTCAACACCGCTTGCCTTTTGGGCCGATATACCCACTCCCTGTGGGATTCGGTGGCGGCTGTTTTGCCGCAGTGTTCTGAGGAGGTCCAGACACTGCTTACCCGCGCCATTGCGGAAGGGCGAGATGCGGCTAAATACACCATACGTTGTGGCCTTGATACCGCCGACTCGCTGGGCAGATCGCTTGCAACGACGGTGGCGCTACGTCGCCACGCCTGGCTGAGAACAACTGGTTTCTCGGGTGATGTCCAGAATACACTCATGGACATGCCCTTTGATGGAGTCGGTCTTTTGGTTCAAAGGCAGACCATGCGCTGGAGCGTTTTAAGGACTCACGGGCTACTGCCAAGTCCCTGGGCCTTTCTGTTGTACGCCCTCCGCTAACCTCTGCTTTTCGCCCCTTTCGTGGCCACGGAAGGGGCGCCCAGTCACGTCAGCTACCCAGCCACCGGCCCGCGCAGCAAGCATCTTCGTGTGGCCGAGGACGTGGATACCGCCGTTGCGGTTCGGGCAACCAGCGTGCGGGTCAGGCCACTACCTCCAACCCGTCCGCGGCCTCCAAGCCCTCCTAGTCCTTCCTTTCAGGTGCACAGCACGCCAGTAGGGGGAAGGGTCCGCTATCACCTTCACCACTGGCGTCCCATCACCTCGGACAGGTGGGTCTTGGACATTGTCCGAAGGGGCTACTCCCTCCCCTTCGAGACCACCCCCCCAGCCATGCCACCTCAATTCTACCGCATGTCAGGGGATCACTTGGTGCTTCTGCAGAAGGAAGTCACGGCCCTCTTGCCCAAAAAGGCCATCGAGCATGTTCCGACCCCAGAAGTAGGACGTGGTTGCTACTCCCACTACTTTCTGGTGCCCAAAAAGGACAAGGAGGACATGCGTCCTATCTTGGACCTCCGGAACGTGAATCGCTTCCTCCGGAAGGAGAAGTTCAAGATGCTCACCCTAGCTCAGGTCTTGACTGCCCTCGACCCTGGAGACTGGTTGGTAGCGTTGGACTTGCAGGACGCTTATTTTCACATCCCCGTCCTGCCGGCCCACCGGCGTTACCTGCGGTTCACGGTAGGCCTCGAGCATTTTCAGTTCACCGTGCTCCCCTTTGGCCTTACAAGTGCCCCTCGGGTGTTCACGAAAGTGATGGCGGTGGTCGCAGCTCATCTGCGCCGGGCAGGGGTTCCAGTCTTCCCCTACCTCGACGACTGGCTGCTGAAGGCGGGCTCGTCCCAGGCAGTCGTCTCCCACCTCCAGACTACGGCCGAACTCCTGCACTCGCTGGGGTTCTCCATCAATGTGCCGAAGTCGCATCTGATTCCTTCTCCACAGCTCCTTTTCATCGGAGCAGTTCTGGACACGACGCAGTTTCGGGCCTATCCTCCCGAACGGCGAGTCCGGGATATTCAGGCTATGATTCCGATCTTTCAGCCTTTATCCTGGGTTTCGGTACGGATGACCCTGAGGCTGCTGGGCCTCATGGCCTCCTGCATCCTGCTGGTCAATCATGCCAGATGGCATATGCGGGCTCTGCAGTGGGACCTGAAGTTCCAGTGGGCGCAGCACCAGGGCAACCTGTCCGATCACGTCCAGATCTCGGAGGGGACTGCAAGACAGTTGCAGTGGTGGCTCTCGAACCGGCAATGGGTCATGGGCAGATCCCTCTCCCTTCCCCAGCCAGAGCACACAGTTGTGACGGACGCGTCCCTTCTGGGATGGGGCGGTCACATGGGAGAGGCGGAGATCAGAGGCCTCTGGTCTCCGGCGGAGTCCCGGCTCCATATCAACATTCTGGAGCTCCGGGCGATCCGACTTGCACTCAAGGCATTCCTTCCCTCTGTCAAAGGGAAGGTAGTGCAGGTGTTCACAGACAACACCACCGCCATGTGGTACTGCAACAAACAAGGCGGGGTGGGGTCGTGGACCCTCTGTCCAGGAGGCTCTGCGCCTCTGGACATGGCTGGAACATCAGGGCATGTTCCTGATGGTTCAACACCTGGCAGGTTCCCTGAAAGCCAGGGCGGACGAACTCAGCCGCAGGTGCATGATGGATCACGAATGGCGTCTTCACTCGGAAGTGGCGCAAGGACTCTTTCTGCAGTGGGGAGAGCCTTGGTTAGATCTATTCGCCACCGAAGAGAACGCGCAATGTCATCAGTTCTGCGCGTTGGAATTTCCAAGGCGGCACTCGCTCGGCGACGCTTTTCGTCGCGAGTGGAGTTGCGGTCTGTTGTACGCCTTTCCGCCTATACCACTTCTACCCAGAGTGTTGAAGAAGATTCGGCGCGACCGGGCCCAAGTCATCCTTGTGGCTCCGGACTGGGCTCGAAGAGTTTGGTATCCCGAGCTACTCAGTATGAGCGTCGATCCCCGATCCGTCTGCTTCTTCGGGAGGATCTTCTGTCGCAGCAGCAGGGGACGGTCCTCCACCCGAACCTGTCCAGCCTCCACCTGCTTGCGTGGAGATTGAGCGGCGGCAGTTGATTCCTTTCGACTTGCCTCCCGAAGTTTGTGATGTGATTCTGGCAGCCAGGCGTCCCTCCACTAAGGTGGTATACGCCTGCAGGTGGAACAAGTTTGCGGCATGGTGCACAGCAAAGGCTGTGAACCCTCTCTCTGCCCCTCTTTCTGAGGTTCTTCTGTTCCTTCTTTCCCTGGCCCAACAGGGTTCTGCCCTGGGTACCATCAAGGGCTATCTTTGTGCCATCTCGGCCTTCCTCAGGCTTCCTGATCAGCCCTCCCTTTTCAAGTCCCCTGTTGTTAACAGGTTCCTAAAAGGCATTACACACCTCTTCCCTCCTGTTCCGTTTGTGATGCCTCAGTGGGAATTGAACTTGGTTCTTACCTTTCTTATGTGCGCTCCCTTTGAGCCTCTACATAACTGTCCTCTTCGTCTTCTGACTCTGAAGACAGCCTTTCTGGTGGCCATCACCTCCGCTCGGCGGGTGAGTGAGCTCCAGGCTCTATCATGCAAACCTCCCTTTCTGTCTGTACATCCAGACAAGGTTGTTCTTAGGACGCGTCCGTCCTTCTTGCCAAAGGTGGTTACTGCCTTCCACATTGGGCAGACCATCACTTTGCCCACCTTCTTTACGCCTCCGCATCCTTCCAGAGAGGAAGAGAGGCTCCACCGTCTGGACCCAAAACGTGCGCTTTCCTTTTATATCAACCGCACACAACACTTCCGGGTGGATGACCAGCTCTTTGTTGGCTACGTGGGCGCCCAAAAAGGTCGGGCGGTGCACAAGAGAACCATCTCCCGCTGGGTAACCTTGTGTATCAAAGCCTGCTATTCTTTGGCTAAAAAGGAGCCTCCTGTTGGGCTACGTGCCCATTCCACCAGGGCAACAGCTGCTACCACGGCTTTAGGCCGCGGTGTTCCGCTGCAGGATATCTGTCAGGCAGCTACGTGGGCCTCGCTGCACACGTTTACAAAGCATTACTGCCTTGACAGTCAGGTCCGGAGGGACGGCCTCTTTGGCCGTTCTGTCCTCCGGGACTTCCTTGTCTGATCTTTGTTCGCAGACCCACCACCGGGGTTGGTATTGCTGGGGTATCTATTCTAAGGTATGGAATCTGTCACTAACGTGTCTCTTTCAAATGCACAAGTTACTAACTTGTGTAACAATATATCTGTAAGAGACAGTAGTTAGTGACAGATTCCTACCGCCCACCCATCCTCCCCGTTCTGCGAACTGATTTCTAGGGTTAAGGACATCCCTTTCAGGGCCCTAGTATTTTTCAGACACCTATGTCAGCTTCTTGCATGGCTCTGCGTTCCTGGCGCGAAAAGTCGTGTACAGAACTGACGTCAGCGCGCAGGGCGGCGTCTAAGTACTGCCCGCGACGTCATCCCGGCGATCACAACGCCGACGACGGACGCGGAGCCGCACGACGCCGCCTACCGACGCGCAAGGGTACTGCTACGCAAAAACTTTCCGGATCCAGCCTGACGCCTGGGGATATTCTAAGGTAAGGAATCTGTCACTAACTACTGTCTCTTACAGATATATCGTTACACAAGTTAGTAACTTGTGCATTAACATACATAACTGAAAAGAAAGCAGTTCACTAATACATTAATGTATTTTCGGTCTGGGCATAATCAAAGATGAATAAAGATTTTCATAGAAGCAGAAAAAAATAATGTTTTTAGAGGCAGCACTCATACTATAAACAAATATCCGCAACTGGCGGGCGAGAAGCAGAGATGTACATCCAGATAAATATGCTGATACGCACATAAAATAGCCAAAACAAAAAGAGAAAGGAAAACATAAACATGTAGTCTGCTGTAGCCAACATTGTCAACACCTCAGGATTGCTTCAAAGCATAGCAGGCAAGCAGAAAAGATACACTGAGTTCAAATGATTAACCAATATTCACATGCATCTCTTCATCCTGGTTAAAGCTCCCGGGACTGTTAAGCAAGATGATGTACTCTGACTCCAACCTCCTCAAGGGGCCTTCTCTATCACTCCCTCTTTTGCTCAAACACCACCCTGTCAATTCCAAAAAAGGAATTCTCATGCGTGTCCAAGGAGTGCTGTTGGTGCCAGTGATGTGCAACGGGATAACTAGGATCCTTGTTCCTAACTGCACCTAAGTGTTCAAGGATTGGCTTCTTTACAGGAAGAAAAGTACTTCCCATGTATTGCAACCCACTGGGATAGACCAAAACATAGATTACAAAAACACTGTTGCAATTTATAACTTTTCTCTTTGCCTCTCTGCCTGTGAGTAGTGTGTAAGTTTTTCTGTTGGTACTGTGTGCTCACGCTTTGCGCTTTCTGCACTTGAAAAACCCTTGTTGTTCTCTAAGCCAGGACCCTTGCTGCTCCATGAGATAACTGTGTACCTACATATCCTTCAGTGACCTGCTTCTTCTGTATGTTGTCTGGGGCAGGGGCTCACTAAGTGACCTATAACCTGGTCCAATTTAACCAGGTACCTATGTTTGCTCAGCATCCGTCTGATGGAGTCAGATTCCCTGTTAAATGTAGTTATCAGTCTCACCTCCTTGTCACCCTGCTTCCTACGCTTGGGTATCAGTAAACTGTCTCTGTTGATGCCTGCAAACATGGCACAAGCTGTCCTGATTACTTTCCCTTGGTACTCTCTGGACTTAATCCTCCCTAACATCCTGGTCTGTTCTACTTCAGCCGCCTCAGGGGTACGGTTGTTCCTCTTAGCCCTGAGCATTTCCCCATAGGGGATGCTCCACTTGAGGTTGGGTGGGTGATGGCTACTGGATTATAAAATACTGTTGCCAGCAGTACTTTTCCTAAAGAGGCTCATGCGGGTGGTACCCTCCTCTCCTGTGACCAAAATATCCAGGAACTCCATAGTAGTTCTATGTGTCTTCCAAGTGAACTTAAGGTTCAACTCTTTATCAGCAATCCAATTAAGCAATGCATCCAAGACCCTCTGTGGCCTGTTGCAGATTATGAACAGGTCATCGATGTATCGAGTCCAGAATGCCAAATGCTTTCATTTGCTTCTGTTCAATTGCACTGTGCCCCCCACCACCCCATTAAGATGCCTGCTTAACGGGGAGCACAGGAGCTTCCCATGGCAGTCCCGGTTAGTTGCTTATGCCACTGATCTTCAAACAGAGAAGAGTTATTTTCTAGGCAAAATCTTATCATGCTAAGAAGCATCATGGAGTGATTGTACAGGAACAAGGGTTTATCCCTAAAGAAATTCCTGCAAGCCTGTATGCCTAGTTCGTGGTCAATACACGTGTACAGGGACACCACGTCGATGGTCACCAGGATATAGCTTGACTTCCAAGGAATGCTCTGAATCTTAGTCAATAAATCTGTGCTATCCCTGCAATAAGCTGGTAAGCTAACACTTAAGGGCATAGAAAAAATCCAAATATATTGATGTATTTTCCAGCAAGCTGTTATTAGCCTATATAATAGGTCTGTCCTATGACTGTGGACGTTTCGCAGCATATAAAAACAGGGTGTGGTAGGTTTCTTCACTATCAAAAACTGAAATTCATCCACGCCTAAAAGACCCTGTTCATGCCAGTTTAAGAGCAAAGTGTGATACTGTGTAATGGATTGTTACAGGAGTGGGCCCGTCCATTAAAGAAAAATGGGGAATGGGGCCAAGCGGCCCTAGGGACCCCATCCTCCAGGGCCGCGTGGCCCCCCTCCCATAGGTCGCTCAGCCCCCCTCCTGTAGCTATCAATAGCCCTCGGGACCCCATCAGGGCCAGGCTCCTGCTTTGTTCCCGGGTGCCCATTCCCTGGACATAGCGGTTTGATCTTGCTTGCGGGGGCAATTTAAAGCTCCTGCCTAGTGACCGCAAACAGTAAATCCGCTCCCAGCCGACAGTAGTGGGCGGGAGCTCCCAGCGGGCGAGAGCTGTGAAGCGGGCAGGGAAACAGATGAAAAAATTGCTCCTGCACGCAGTGAGCAGTATTTTTTGCTGCTCCCTGCATGTGGGAGCAATGCTGTCTCCCGCTGGGACCACAGGGGCATTGGGGATGTCCCCAACAAAAAGGCACTGTTGGGCCCCATTGATTGGCTGAGCCCCGGGGGATGATGATGACATTATTCATTTGATTACGTTATTTTATAAAGTGCGAGCAAATACCCGAAGGCGTCTTGGCGCTGGTTGCCGTAGGGAGGTGAGAGTAGGTCTCCTGTAGCTGAGGAAAGATATAAACTGTACAGTCTCACCCCTCTCTTACTGGCTCTCTGTGCCCTCTCACCTCTGCCTGGCTCTCTGTGCCCTCTCACCTCTGCCTGGCTCTCTGTGCCCTCTCACCTCTGCCTGGCTTCTGTGCCCTCTCACCTCTGCCTGGCTCTCTGTGCCCTGTCACCTCTGCCTGGCTGGCTGTGTCCTCTCACCTCTGCCTGGCTCTCTGCGGCCCTCTGTGCTCCCTGCTTACAACTATCTGGCTGTCTGTTGCTTCACTCTGTGCTCTTGCCTGTTTGGTGCCTGGTACCCACTGTTTGTGCCCCTGCCTGTCCTGCTGGTAGAGTGCCTCTGTCCTGGTCTCAGAGTGCCCCCTGTCTCTCCTGCTGAGAGTCTTCTACCCCAGCTCTTGTGCTCCTGCCTGCCCTGTTGGTAGTGTGCAACTCTCTGTACTGCTACCCCACCCCTTGTGTCCCTGCTCGCCTGTGCCCGGGTCTGAGTGCCCCTGCTTTACCTGACTCTGCCCCCACGCTTCCTATGCTCCTGTCTGTCCTGAGCCTGCATAAGTCTTCCCTCTGCCACAGCCAAAGCCCTCTCAGGCGCAGGGCACCTCCCAGCAGTCAGCGCCGCCCTACTTGCCCCGCCGCCTGTTTCCTGCAGCCCCAGCCGGTCCCCAGAGCCAAAATCGGCCCTGGGTGAGGGGCTGCGTGCCCCCCTTCCAATTTGCTATTTGGATGGGCCCCAGGGGATGGGGCCTCCAGGACCGTAATTGGCCCAGGGAGGGTGTCTGCATGCCCCCCCCTCCCGGGTTGCCTGCATGTGGGGGGTTGGCCACAGGGCCTGTCCATAGGCCCCCCTCCCTCCCATTTTTCATTGGCCAGGCCCTGGGGGGATGGGGTCCCCGGGACAATATTGGCCCAGGGAGGGGGCTTCGTGCCCCCCTCCCCAATTACTATATGGATTGCCCCGGGGTCCCCAATGCCAAATTGGCCTGGGGAGGAGGCCACATGTCCCCGTCCCGTTCAGAATATGGCTGGGCCCTTGGGCCACGTGCCCCCCCTTCCAGGTTGCATGCATGTGGGGTTTGACTGCAGGGCTGGCCATTAAATATTACTTAACGTTAAAAAACCCTAGAAATTCACTGAAAAAAACCAAAGGTTATGGGGACGTTCGTATTCGGTTCAGATTTTACATGCACAAAACCATAGAAATTCAGCAGTTATAGTTGTACGTATCTTAGGAAGCTATAACTCTTGCTCCAAGGTAACTATAACTCGTGCCCTCGCCATGCACTACTAATTACCCCACGTATTACATCAGTCCTGACATCTTCTATGACATCATTGTTAATTTCACTGCAATATCTGCAATCAAATTATTGCTGAGAAAACTAGGCATGACGGGGCATGAGTTATAGTTACCTTAGGGCACGAGTTATTGTTTCTTCAGATAACTATAACTGCTGAATTGCTGTGGCTTTGTGCGTGTAAAATCTCATAGATATATATATATATATTAATTAAATATTATTTTACGTAAGAAAACAAAACCTAGAGATTCATTGAAAAACCCAAAGGTTAAAGTAACTTTATAGTGAAGTGAAATGTTCAGTAACAATGTAACGTTTTAAACTGTAAGACCTAAAACTCACTGAAATTCACCAGTTATAAATATAGTTAATTATCACGCCCTCGCAATGCACAGTTTTTTCGCCAATAATTTCACTGCAAATATTGGTGATATCAATTGATATCAATGATGTCCTAGAAGAGGTCATGAGTGATGTAATATGTGGGGTAATAGCAGTGCTTGGCGAGGGCGCAACTTATAGTTACTTTAGGGAACGAGTTATACTTACTTGAGATGATGATAACTGTTGAATTTCATTGTTTTTTAGAGTTTAAAACGTTACATTATTACTGAACATTTCAGCTAACTATAACGCTATTTTAACCTTTATTTTTTTTCAGTGAATTTCTCTAGTTTTTTTTTTTAAAGTAAAGTAATATTTAATTACCATATGAAAATCCAACCCACTGCCGCTCACGCCAGGCCCCGCGGCCAAGACCCTGCATGCAGCCAACCCCATGCTGCGCCTTTGGCCATGCGTGGTGGAGGGTTGGCCACAGGGCCTGGCCCTGGGGACACCATCCCCCAGGGCCATATATATTTGAAAGGGGAGGGGGAACCGTGTGGCCCCCACCTCCCTCCCCGAGTGTTATGCCCTGGGGACCTCATCCTCTAGGGCTTTATTTTAAAGAGAGGACGCATGGTCCTCCTCCCCTGGCCATTTTGCTCTTGTTGGGAGTCAGACTACTGCAGGAGCGAGTGCTCTGACTGGCTACCAGTAACATGAGAAAAATGTTGCTGGCAGCCTTCACTGGACTAGGTAAGTTAGTCCCCAGTCCTGAAGTTTAAACAAAAAAACATAAGGTAGCAGGGTAGGGATACCGTGCCACTCTAGACCCTGTGGAGGCGACCCAGAGAGATGCCCCCCGGGGCCAAAATACAAACAAATTTAGCAGTTTTTTACTGAGATCCCATGGGATTACAGCTAGAAGAAAAACAAAATGGCGGCTGCATGTTTTAAATATGTATTTGGGGAGGAGGTGCGAGTAGGGCCCCCCTCCCCAATCCCATGTTGGGCCTGGGGACCCCATCCCCCGGGGCCAGGTATGTTATTGAAGTAGAGGGAGACTCGCGGTCCCCCCTCCCCGAGCCGTTTTCGGCTTCGGATACCCCATCACCCGGCACCCAATGTATTTATTAAGGGGAGTGTGTGCGTGGCCCCACCTCCTTGAGCCTAAGGAGGCCCCGGGAATCCCATCACCTGGGCCAAATTCAAAGTGAAAGACAAGGGGAGGGGGGGCTTGCTGCCTCCCGTCGGAGCCTAAGGAGGTCCCAGGACCCCAACTAGTGGGGCTGTATTAAAAAAAAGGGGGGTGGAAGGGTCCGCGTGCCACCCTCCTGGTGCCTTTAATGGCCCCGGGACCCTGACTCCCAGGGCGGCTCACTTACTTTATCCTGGGGAGCCCACCCCTGGAACACAGCAGTTTCCCTGCCTGTACTAGCGCGGGAAGAGAAACTTGTGTTTGCTCCCTTCTAGCGGCAGCATTTTTAAATCTCCCACCCGCCAAATGGGAGCAAACACTAAATCTGCTCCCAGCCGGTAGGAGATTTAAAAATGCTCCCACCAGCTACGAGCAGACTCGTGTTCTGGTTCCCTGCCCAACTAATACAAGCCAAACTCTGTGGCCAACCCCACGCCAGGCACAACCAAAGGTCCTGCGCAGCATGAGGTTGGCTTCAAACCAAGCCCTATGGCCAACCTCACCCCACGCACGACCAACGGCCATGGGCAACTTGGGGTTGGCTGCCTCTTTGTGGGTTGGCAACAGGGCCTGTGCCAGCGTGGGATTGGCTGCCTGCGTTGGGTTGGCTGCAGAGCCTGGCCACACAGCTGCAGGTCGTGCGCATTGGGGTATTGGCATTACGTATGGTAATAAAATATTACTTTACGTTTAAAAAAAAAAAGAAAAACTCAAAATTCACTGAAAAAAACAAAGGTTAAAATAAAGTTGTCGATAGGTGTGCTTAAAAGATCTTATTAGTTTTTAAAAACCCTTAGAAATTCACTGAAAAACAAAGTTTAAAGTGATGTTATAGTTCAAGTGAATGTCAGTGACAACATTAACATTTTGAACTAAAAAAAACACAGAAATTCACCATTTCAAATGACATCGTTTTTCAGTGAATATATTTATATATGTATATTTATAATGTATGCAGAGTGTATTTATTGGTGAGGCTATCACTCACTAGAAGTGAAGTTTCAGGAGCGTTATAATGCCCTCCTATCGGGCTCCGATGTTTGTGATGATGCTCTGAAGTCGAATCGTTGTATGCACCGGATTACTTTCTTTTTCGTTCAGGGTTCTGCAGCACTTTATTCAACCCCAGCGATGAAAACAATGTTATTGCGTTGAAAAAATGTTCAGTAGACTTTAAAATCGACCTTTGAAACAAGACATACTTTGATGCACATTGGCTTTAAGTTGGTATTTCCCTTCTTGATCGGTCGGCGGTTTTCCTCTGGAAAGCACATAGGTCCATAATAAAGAACGCGCTGCATTCTATTTATGTTATAGCTGCAATGCTAAATATACCTAAGCCGACTGCAGTGAGGTCTGCAACCTCTGCTTCTCCCCAGAGCACACAGAAACATCCACGATGCCTACCTTCTGCTGCAAACAGACTCTTAGACACAGTAGGGACAGAATATGGGTGCATTACAAAATGCCAAGAGTTATCGCAATGCCTGACTTTTTCTGGCCTTAAGAGATCACCAACGCCAAGGATGAAGTGGGCAGCCCTTTCAACATTTCCTAGCGCCAGGCACAGGAAGAACCCGAGGACATGGAGGAAGAGTGCGAACTCCTCTAGCCAGCATCACAGAAGGGGCCATTTACGGGGCTGAAGATGAGGATCACACCGCACACATTGGCTGCACCTGCAGGTCAGTCTCGAGCCCCTACCCGACCAACTGGTGAGGCAGAGCATAGGCGACTCCCATGAGATCGGGCACCAAACCCAGGGCTGAGCAGAAAAAGACCTAAATCCTCAGGTTTGACACAACCTGCTGGCATGCCCTGGACTCCAGAGTTTGGCTCATCATCGAGCGAAGCCCCTCCCAAGGGCACCAAACCCCATCCTGCTCCATCATCTGTTCGGCATCCAGGCAGCGAAAAGTCTCACCCTGTGCTGAAGCCACCACCATGTCTGCCCCAAGCTGTCAACAAATCCCACTTGGAGCAGAAGTTGATGCCAAAGAGCCAACGCCCAAAAGAACCAAAGTCAGCACCGAGGTCTGACACCTCCAAGGGGTTGATGTTTGAATGCCTCACTGACATCCTGCATGAAAAACAAAAGATACTCTTTATTTACCCAGAATCTGGCAGATATTCACCATGACCTCTGGTCCAGAAAACATCCACATTCCTAAAAAGACGTCTTGCCTTTAGCAAAGAACCTTTTTTTTTTTTTTTTTTTTAAATTTTTTTATTGATTTTTGTTAAATTCAATACAAAAAGAAACTTAAAACACCACATTACTTCTTATCACAAAAAAAGGGACATCTAGAGCACACGGCCCACAATCAAGAAGTGACCAATCCGTGATCCTGCATGTCGGCGACTAGATCTTTACACATGTGACTATTGGGACCCCACATTGCATCTCCATCCCCGTATTCAACTCTCCCTGCCAATGCAGGGGCCGCTGTCTGGAAACGCCACAAAAGAAAATACAATTCGAGCAGTAGCGATGGTACGTGGACCTCTGGGACCCTGGACGCTTAGCTTATATGTTCACGTTGTTGTCACTCCGTGCCTCTGAGGTGTGGTCGCTGAGCGCTGTGGCCGTCTCTCTAGTGGATAAGTACGTTGTGTAAAGACCCCAGAAGTTTTTAGGCCGGCTCCGCGGGGGAAGAAGGTCGCTGTAGTTTTCTGTTTGTGTGCTGCAGTACAACATGTCGTGTGACCACTGGGCAATCGTAGGTGTGGGACCACGAAGCCAGCAGATAGCCACCCTCCTCTTAGCCATCAGAAGCCCCATGTCCACTAGTCTGCGCACCCCCTTAGGGATCTGTTTAGAGTATCCTAACAAGGCCAGAGCTGGATCTATGGTTAGGACCAAAGCTGTCACTGTTTCCAGCTCTCGAAAAACGGATTCCCAGTAAGTGTAGATTCCGGGGCAGGACCAGGCCAAGTGTAAGAAGTCAGCCGTCTGTGCCTTACAACGGTCACATACAGAGTCATCCCGCAACCCATATCTATGTAGCCTCTCTGGGGTGTAGTACACTCTATTTAAATATTTAAAATGAATCAATCGGTGTCTGCCGTTCAGAGAGATGCGTTTGGTATTAGTGCAGCAGTACGCCCACATGGAATCATCAATATTCCTTTGCAGATCCCTCTGCCATTCTAGCCTGGCTTTAGTGTAGTGATTAGCCCTATGGGCCATCGACAACTTATATATAGTAGAAACCGCTTTGCGGGGGATTTCGCGTTTATGATGTATGTCAGTGCAGAGAACTCTGGAGGTTCGATGAGGTCCTCCCCTAGTATATTTAGAAGGGCATGCCTTGTTCTAAGGAACTGGAAACACACGAGAGGGGTAGGGGCCACGTCTGGGGTCAACAGGTCCTCCCAGGTCTTGGCAACACCGTCGTGGAATAGATCGCCCGCTGCAGAGACGGCCAACGACTTAAGCGCCCGCAAGACCCCTCTATCTGAACACGGTGGTAGCCAACTGCACCACTCAATTGGCGTGACAGGTGAGTATAGGATTGCACCTGACTGGAGCTGCAGCAAACGTTGCCAGGCATGGCACGTGGTATTGATAGAGTCAAGGATACCTGTTCTGCGGTCAGCGGTCTTGAATAACATGGTAGGTAGTGGCTGCGGAGCCGCGGTGAGCGCTTCTATACGCAGGTGCGGGGTGTCAAGCGGGCCATGCATCCAGTAATAAGCATGCGCACTCTGCGCAGCTCTATAGTATAAGTCAAGGTCAGGAGCGCCAAGGCCCCCCATGTGGTATGGCAGCGTGAGGGTTTGCCACTTGACCCTAGCTTGTTTACCCGCCCAGGCTAGCCGCATCATCAACGATGTGATCCGACGAAAAAAGGTGCTAGGCAACACCATAGGGATGTTAACAAACAGAAATAGTAAACGTGGTAAGACCACCATTTTTATAAGGGAGATTCTTCCCAACAAGGACAGGGGTAGCTTAATCCATCTATCGATGTCTTCTTCCAATTTACTGACAGTTGTGCCGTAGTTCTCTCTGAACACAACCTCAGAGTCTGTATGCACTTGGAGACCCAGGTATCTAATCGCCTCCGAAGACCATTGAAGCGGGTAGTCCGGTTCAAATGGGGTCGTAGCCGGTGTAATGGGAAAGATAATGGACTTTGACCAATTAACACTAAGTCCCGACAGAGCCCCAAAGCGAACTACCTCTCGCAGCACCAAGGATAAGTGACTCTCCGGGTCCCGCACATATAGTAGCGTGTCATCCGCGTAGGTAGACACAATTAGGTTGTAGTTGGGGAATCTAATACCTTGATGACCATGGTACTCTCTCAGCGCGCAGGCCAACGGCTCAGCAACCAGCGCGTATAATAGGGGTGACAGTGGGCAGCCCTGTCTGGTTCCTCTAGTAATGTCGATCGGATCCGTTACCAGATTCCCTAGTTTGATTCTAGCAGTGGGTGAGTTATAGAGTACACCAAGCAATTGCAAGAAAACAGGGCCCAGTCCCATCTTGGTCAGCACCTTCCTCATGAAGGGCCATTCGACAGAGTCGAAGGCCTTCTCCATGTCCAGGAAGACCGCCACGGCCTTAGTCTCCTGGCGAGTGTGCTGCAGGGCTCCAAATACTGTGCGCAAATTATAAGTTAGATTCCTGCCCGGGACAAACCCAGCTTGCTCCGGGGCAACCAGCTGCGGGATAAGTGGCACCAGTCTGTTAGCCAAAATTTTTGCGAACAGTTTAGTATCGACATTGAGGAGCGAAAGAGGTCGGTATGAGCTACACTCCTCCAATGGTTTACCTGGTTTGAGGATAGCTACTATGATGGCCTCTCTCATCGAAGGGGGCATAGTACCCGTAGCACACATATCATCATATAGTGCCATCAACCGCGGGGATAAAAGGTCAAGATACGCTCTGTAGAAAGCTACTGTGAGGCCGTCTCCGCCAGGGGCACTGCCCGCCCTCATACTAGATAAGGCCGAATGTAGTTCGTCTTTTTCAATAGGTCTCATTAAGAACTCCCGGTGGGAGTTGGTAAGGAAGGGTAATTTTATATATGCAAGGTATTCTAGGATTTCATCCTCCGTCGCCGTACAGCGCGCAGAGTATAGTTCAGAATAGTATTGCCGGAAACGCTCTGCAATCTCCGGTTCCTCCATAAGCGTATCGCCCTCTGCATTTTTAATCTCGGCTACCTGCGTTTTGTCTCTCCTTCTTCTGATTAACTGGGCCAGCACCGTTCCCGGTCTCTCCCCTCGCCATACACTCGCGCTGTGGCGTATTTGCCTAAATGCTTTATTTCGGCATCTGCTACTTCATGGTACTCACTCAGAAGTTCTTTTATTTCCAGCGCCACAGCATCATCAGCACGCGTGAGTTGGCGGTTCTCTAAGACCCCGAGTTTATGTTCCAAATCTGCTAAACGTTTGCGCAGTGAACGCAGAACCCCGGAGTGTGTGGCCATAGCTATGCCGCGGATATAGACCTTGAAGGCCTCCCAGACTACCTGATAGCTCTCCACCGATCCCACATTATTTACAAAGAAAGTTTCTATGGCTTCAGCCATCCCCTCCTTAAAAACCGGATCTAACAAGGAATAAGGGGGAACCGCCAGGTAAAGGGCGAGATGGATCTTCTGGGGGCATCGAGTACCAACAAGAGCGGGGAGTGGTCCGACAGGGTGCGAGGGAGTATCGTACAGCTCCTAACTGTTCCACTTAAGAGCGAGGCAGCTAGCCAGTAGTCTATGCGGGTGTGCAGATTGTGATAGGCAGAATAGTGTGCGAAGCTCCCTCTGGTCGGATGTCGTGAACGCCATACGTCCCGCAGGTCCAGGTTCAGCATGACGTCGTCCAGCATCCTAGCTGACGTAGAAATGCGCCTCTCAGGACCCCCTGAGCGGTCTATATTTGGATTTCTGACGAGGTTGAAGTCTCCACCCCATAGCATCTGTCCCTCCCGATGTGTATTGAGTTCGTCCGCGAGCGTGGCAAAAAATTCAGGGCAGTCGTGATTTGGGCCATATACATTGACAAGCACTATATCCATACCCTTCCCCCGGCATCTAGATATTGTGTATCTGCCATCCCTATCTGTGGCCAGCGGAAGCAGAGTATAAGGGGACTTAGGATTAACCCAAGTCAAAACGCCCCTGGCATGTGTGGTGAATCCCGCTGCATGTATGTGGTCGTACAGTCCTTTACTGCGCAGCAAGCAACTGTCTAAAGGGAGATGTGTCTCCTGCAACAGAGCCACGTCAATATCATGTCCCTTCAAATATGACATGACCCTGCGGAGCTTTCGGTGGTCGTTTAGACCGCGGACGTTCCAGGTGAGAGCCCGGAGAGTGTCAGTAGCCACGTGGGTGCAAGTGTTGCTGTGTGCCGCCATCCTGCTTATTATGGAGCATCCTGCCAGCTAACCATAGTATCAAAGAGATGTAGTGAGCGCCGTGTGCCCATGTGATGTAAACAACCATAAAAATTAACAATACAAACTTCGATCCCCTTCCACCCCCCACCCACGTCTGGCCCACCCCAACAAGGCCACGGCGAATCCCCATATGTCCCAGACCCGCCCCCCGCCCCCTAAATAACCCACAACCTAGCAAAAACCCCAAGCGTGTTTCACACGTGGGCGGATGTTGCTCGCCCGCTTAACTGTACAGTTAGTACCTAAACCGAATTCTGCACGAGTCACCATCTAGTAACTAATCTGCAACTCCATGTCTGCATTTCACAATCTCCTGCTTGCGTTAAAACACATTTGCTCCCTCCAGTTACCTCACAGTCCCGTCACAGTATATGATAGGAGGCAAGACCAGTGCCGGCAGAGAGGATGTTTCCTCAAACTTTGCGCATCTCAAACCCTGCATCTCAGCCCTGCAGCCAACTTGTCTCCCCCAAGAAAAATGTCCCACCGAACACTGCAACGTTTCTCTCTGCAGGCACGAATCGCCGCAGCAGGTTCCAAGTACCCACGTCCCCAAACAGCCAACCTACAAAAACAGCGACCCAGATCCGGCCACTGTGTGGCATCAAACTCACTTATCGGCCCCCAGTGACAGCCCCCAATGCAGTACTTATCGTTTTTAGTAGGGGGTACAGTGCTGCATTCTAATCTTCCAGCTGTCCTCCTGCCGCCTCGTCGAGCAGATGTCTCTCAGGGCTATGTCGCTGTTCTTTGGCCCAGTCTTTCAGCGCCTTCTGCAAGGACTTGGGATCTGTGAAGAAATGGGAGCGGCCCTGCCTGTTGACGCGTAGTCTCGCCGGATATAGCATCGCGTAGTCGAGGTTAAAGTCACGTAGTTGTTTTTTCAGTGGGGCAAATTGACGGCGAGCCTCCTGCACTCGCATTGTAAAATCAGGGAAAAGAGAAATGGTGGACCCTTCAAATTGCAGATTCTGCTTATCCCTGGCCGCCTTCAGAGCCGCATCTCTATCCCTGTAATTGAGCACCTTTGCAATAATCGGGCGTGGAGCTGCGCCCACGGGCGGGCGGGGTCCCAAGGAGCGATGTGCCCGCTCTACCACGAACATTGCTGAGAAGGTTTCTGCGCCCAGCAGTGTGACAAGCATTCGTTCTATGAATTGTTCCATATTGCCAGTCTGGGTAGTCTCTGGAAGGCCTGTGATTCTCAAATTACATCGCCGAGAGCGCGCCTCCAGATCCTCCGTTTTATCCTGCAGAATCCGCATGACTTTGCCAAGTTGTTTATGTTCTGTATCCAGGGTAGTTTGCGCCTCCTCCACCTCCGTGACTCTGCGCTCGGACATGTCAAGCCGCTCCGCGTGCTTGTCTAGACGCTCAGCCATGCGGTCCATTCTATACGATAGGGCGTCCATCTTAGTCCCCAGTGCCGCGATACCGCCCTGCAAATTCTTTTCCATGGCCACTAGGATATCGCGGAGGTCTGCAGGAGGCACGTCAGTGGCCGTCTCGCGCGACCTGTCTGCGTCTTCCGCGGAAGCATCCCGGGACTTCGTTTTCTTGTTATCGAATGTTATTTTGGGTTGAGTTTTATCAACCCTACCCATCGTGATAGCTCGGATGCGTGGGGCAGGGCGCCGCTAGGCCAGCAGAGAGACGGGCAGCCACCCACCGCACGCCGCCAGGAGGGATGCCTGACTCAACGTAGCGCCAAGCTGCTTTCGCTCCAAAGCCCGCCGGGGAGGCACACTAGGAATCCGAACCACGGGGCAGGTATACAAAAGAAACTCCTGATGTCAGGTAATGCGCATCCGCCTCCGCGCGCAGCGGGTACACCCCCCCGCGTTCCCTACGGGTCAAGCTGTTGTACCGCGAACATCAACCAAAGCGTCCCCTACGTTTGCCAAGTCAAGGGGGGGGAGGGGTGCACGATCGTTTCGTGTGCCACGGGCCTGGCTGCCACCTCTCTATGCAGTCCACCGTCCGCAGCGCCCGTCTCCAAGGTCACGTTCCAATAGGCAATTGTGGAGGTAGAAACCAGTAATCCTGTAGGGAGCCTTAACGGCAGAACTTCTCGGGAGGGAACAGCAACACCCCCTTGCGATCACAGCAGCTCCAGGGTATATGGCCAGAGATAGGTGTAGCAACGATCGCCAAAGAAAAGTGGCGGGGACAAGTCCGCGCACCAGAGATAGCCTCCCAGGGACTCAAGTGGTCGCCGTTGCACTGGGCCTTGCCCGTGTCACCCTCACCTCCAAGACGTCGCTCCTCCGAGTTCTGATGGCCGCTGTCTGCCACCCGTAGCTGCAGCGGACTCCCGCCTCCTCCTTACTGGGCTGGAAGCTCCGGGCAGCACCGGAGCTGCGTCACTCCTCGGACCCCTGCGTGGTCAGGCATCCGTATCGCTATCGCTGTGGCGAGGGCAGGGCCGTTCATGCGTGGTCGAGGGGGCCACCAGTGAGCGCGGACCTCCTCAACCCCCGCAAGCCCCAAACAGCAGCTGCAATGGGCGTCAGTCGTCCGCCGTATGCGCCACTCGATCCCGGGGATGAGGGCCCACTCCGGGCCGATCGTCGCAGCGTCCCGCAGCTCCGCCGTCCCGCAGCGCACAGGGGTCCGCGACGGCTCTTTCGGCTCCGGGGATACTCCGGAGATATAGGGAGGTGTAGCCAAGTCTCCCCCCGCTATGGAGTTGCCGGATTATTGGAGGATCGTGCTGTGGTAACTCAGAGCTCACGGTTCAGGCGGCCATCTCGGTCGCGAGCAAGCTCCGCCCCCCTAGCAAAGAACCTTTGTTTCCTCCTCCTTTTCACCATCAAGCCCTAAGTCGGTTAGACATGTGGCTACTAAACCCTACACTCTTTCCACACCTACCCGCAGCACCTCCTCCCCCATTACCTCCTTTGCCTCGAAACTGGCACAGACTCTAATGAAGACAATCCTTACTACCCACAGCACCGATAAAAGGAGCCTTTTAGGCCTCAGGAGGGAGATGATCCTTGGGAGGATTATGTAGTGGACCCACAGGATCATCCGAATCTCAAGCCATATCCTGCTAAACTGTGCCCACCAGATGATACTACTATGTACCATGCAGCAATACAGCGGGCTGCTCAACACCAGCAGGTCAAGCTCCATTCTGGCGAGAATGAGGACGACATCCTCCTAGAAACGTTGTCCAACACAGAGTGGTCCATTCATTATCTTCCTATGCCGAAGGTCATGTTAAAATCCAACTGTGACACCTTTAAGGACCCAGTTAAGGCCATGGTGGTGACCCCACGAAATGAAAAGAAATATAAGCCTGCATCAGAAGACCCGGCTAATATTCATGGGAATATTGTCCCAGATTCATTGGTAGTGCATGCTGCCTGTAAGAGGGCTTCTGCGCAGGCAAAAGGAAATACTCCTCCCACCGGTAAAGAATCTAAAATGATTAATGCTGGAGGGACGAGGTTGGCATTTGAGTCAGCCACATATTGGCGAGTTGCCAACTCGGTGGGCCTTCTCTTCAGGTACAATAGGGTACCTCCCGCAGAAGATGGAAGAGCTTCTAAAGCATTTTTCAGATGCTCACTGCAAAAGGGGACAAGATTTGATCATAAAGGGCAAAACAGTTAGCAATGCTAATATATGTTGTGCCCTTGATGCGGCAGATGCAGCGTCTAGATGGATCAACAGTAGCATCCTTCATAGGCATGCCTGGCTCAGGGTGTCAGGATTTAGGCCAGGTGTGCCAAAGGACCTCTTAAATGTACCTTTTGATGGCGAGCATCAGTTCAGACTTCAGGTCGATCAGATTCTCAAACAAGTCCAGAATGATTCAGACATAGCAAAGTCTATATGTGCCCTACAGTCTCCCACTCCAAAGTCTGCTTTTCACAAGCAGCACACATGTGAAGGTAAGAAGTAAGGGTCCTTGCTCAGAGATCTCCTTATCAACAATATCAACAGCCCTTTCAGAACCCTCAACAGCCTAAGTCCTTTCATGGGGGGCTACAGAGGAAATGGGTGGGGAAAAAGACTCCTATGATATAAAACATTGACTATCAACCCCCTCCACCCGCCAATTACACTACACCTGTTGGGAGAACAATAAGGCACTTCCTGCCACAGTGGGAAATCATTACATCGGATCAGTGAGTCCACTCCATTGTGCAGGAAGGGTACTGCCTTGAGTTTCGCATACCCCCTCACAACATCGCACTCCGCCTTCATGTACTGTGTTCAGATCACATTCTTCTCTTGGAGGAGGAGATGCAGGTGCTCTTTGCAAAGGTGCCATAGAACCAGTACCCCTATACCAAAGCTGGGAACGGGTGCACTCCATGTACTTTCTTATCCACAAAAAAGGCTCACTCGACCGATTACCGACCCCCAAAGACTAAACAGGTTCATCTTCTCTGTATACTTTCACAAGGTCACGTTACAAGATGCCACCCCCGCATTCATACACTACGTCGACTTAATGGTGGCACTAAAAAGACACACCCAACGCACCACCACTACCTTTACTTTGTGGTAAGTGGGAAACACTACCAGTTCAAGACTTTGTCCTTCGGGGTTGCGACTGCCCCAAGGGAATTAACAAAGTGTCTGGTGGTCGTAGTAGCCCATTCATGTGGTTCCGCACTAAGACGACTTGATGAGAAAGATTGGCAGCAAACAGTGCCTAGCACACTCTCAGCTAGCAGTGTCTCTACATCACAGCCTAGGTTTTACCATCAATGTGAAAAAGTTGCATTTCCAGCCCCAACAAACTCAGCCCTGCTACGTTAAGTTCTGAATGCGGAAACAGGGTTAGCATACGCCAGCCAACAGACGGTGATGATATTCCAACATCCGATGCCTCTTTTTTACACACACCGTCATTCAGTGTCTGCACTGTGATGAAACTGTTGAGAATGATGGCTTTGTGCATAGTGATTGTACAGTGCGCCAGGTTACACATATGCCCATTACAAGAGTGCCTCTCAGGTAAGTGGACAGACATTTGAGTTGAGCACATTCAGAGTGTCGGTTTGCTGTAGGGTGCTCCATATAAATGAGCTGCTCTCTCCCTAAACTTGGGAACGACCCAGAGTCCCCTGCTTCCATATATATATATATATATATATATCAATCCATAAAAGTTGCCCCCAGTGGAAGAGCCACAAACAGGTAGGTTATAGTCCTTGTTTATTTATTTCACGAAGGCTGCACACAAATTTGGCAAAGAAGTCATCAAAATTCAGCTGCCCTGCCAGACGCGTTTTGAGTCTCCTGACACTTCTTCCATGGCATAGAAGGCTCACGTAACACTCGACCGGAATATGCAACTGCTTAAATACAATTCAAACGCCCCAATGGGCGTGGCCTGTTGTTAGGCCTTATGGTCTCAGTAGTTTGCACCAAAAGTAAACCTCAAGTGAGTACGGTCTGTGAGACATGAAAATATATTATTATTCCCCAGTGGGATGATGGCACTCCTTTTCTCAGATCTGTTGCATCTTTGTGCCTTCGTGAAGCAGGCTACCGTCCTTTACGGTGACGCCCAGTGGCCGCACCTTGGAAACGCCGCGCTTGCAGTGGGGCTTCTTCCGCGGCCGGAGCAGGCCGCTTACATCAATCCATAAAAGTTGCCCCCAGTGGAAGAGCCACAAACAGGTAGGTTATAGTCCTTGTTTATTTATTTCACGAAGGCTGCACACAAATTTGGCAAAGAAGTCATCAAAATTCAGCTGCCCTGCCAGACGCGTTTCGAGTCTCCTGACTCTTCTTCCATGGCATAGAAGGCTCACGTAACACTCGGCTGGAATATGCAACTGCTTAAATACAATTCAAACGCCCCAGTGGGCGTGGCCTGTTGTTAGGCCTTATGGTCTCAGTAGTTTGCACCAAAAGTAAACCTCAAGTGAGTCCGGTCTGTGAGACATGAAAATATAGAATTATTCCCCAGTGGGATGATGGCACTCCTTTTCTCAGATCTGTTGCATCTTTGTGCCTTCGTGAAGCAGGCTACCGTCCTTTACGGTGACGCCCAGTGGCCGCACCTTGGAAACGCCGCGCTTGCAGCGGGGCTTCTTCCGCGGCCGGAGCAGGCCGCTGACATCAATCCATAAAAGGTGCCCCCAGTGGAAGAGCCACAAACAGGTAGGTTATAGTCCTTGTTTATTTATTTCACGAAGGCTGCACACAAATTTGGCAAAGAAGTCATCAAAATTCAGCTGCCCTGCCAGAAGCGTTTCGAGTCTCCTGACTCTTCTTCCATGGCATAGAAGGCTCACGTAACACTCGACCGGAATATGCAACTGCTTAAATACAATTCAAACGCCCTAGTGGGCGTGGCCTGTTGTTAGGCCTTATGGTCTCAGTAGTTTGCACCAAAAGTAAACCTCAAGTGAGTCCGGTCTGTGAGACATGAAAATATATAATTATTCCCCAGTGGGATGATGGCACTCCTTTTCTCAGATCTGTTGCATCTTTGTGCCTTCGTGAAGCAGGCTACCGTCCTTTACGGTGACGCCCAGTGGCCGCACCTTGGAAACGCCGCGCTTGCAGCGGGGCTTCTTCCGCGGCCGGAGCAGGCCGCTGACATCAAGCCATAAAAGTTGCCCCCAGTGGAAGAGCCACAAACAGGTAGGTTATAGTCCTTGTTTATTTATTTCACGAAGGCTGCACACAAATATGGCAAAGAAGTCATCAAAATTCAGCTGCCCTGCCAGACGCGTTTCGAGTCTCCTGACTCGTCTTCCATGGCATAGAAGGCTCACGTAACACTCGACCGGAATATGCAACTGCTTAAATACAATTCAAACGCCCCAGTGGGCGTGGCCTGTTGTTAGGCCTTATGGTCTCAGTAGTTTGCACCAAAAGTAAACCTCAAGTGAGTCCGGTCTGTGAGACATGAAAATATATAATTATTCCCCAGTGGGATGATGGCACTCCTTTTCTCAGATCTGTTGCATCTTTGTGCCTTCGTGAAGCAGGCTACCGTCCTTTACGGTGACGCCCAGTGGCCGCACCTTGAAAACGCCGCGCTTGCAGCGGGGCTTCTTCCGCGGCCGGAGCAGGCCGCTGACATCAATCCATAAAAGTTGCCCCCAGTGGAAGAGCCACAAACAGGTAGGTTATAGTCCTTGTTTATTTATTTCACGAAGGCTGCACACAAATTTGGCAAAGAAGTCATCAAAATTCAGCTGCCCTGCCAGACGCGTTTCGAGTCTCCTGACTCTTCTTCCATGGCATAGAAGGCTCACGTAACACTCGGCCGGAATATGCAACTGCTTAAATACAATTCAAACGCCCCAGTGGGCGTGGCCTGTTGTTGGGCCTTATGGTCTCAGTAGTTTGCACCAAAAGTAAACCTCAAGTGAGTCCGGTCTGTGAGACATGAAAATATATAATTATTCCCCAGTACATCAATCCAATTGGTGCAAACTACTGAGACCATAAGGCCTAACAACAGGCCACGCCCACTGGGGCGTTTGAATTGTATTTAAGCAGTTGCATATTCCGGTGCACTCTGGGATATTTCTCGTCCACAATGACACCAGCCTGCCCTTCAGTTTGAGATGAGTATTCACTCCATGCTAACGAGGATGGGGAACTAATTTGCATATTTTCACCAAGAGGCAGCACGATGTTTTACCAGATTGACAAAGGCATTTTCATGCCGAAATGCGTTTCTGGGACTAACAGTTTGCTCAAACCCTCCCTAGAGTGCAAGGACCCTTTTTTAAGGAAAGGAGGTTGTTGGTGTGTGTGTGTGTGTGTATATATATATATATATATATATATATATATATATATTTAAAACGCCATCATGCACATATGGTCTCTAATAGTCAGTGCAAGATGTATTTATGCATGAAGGGAAAAACGAGATTCCTCTCCCACAGTACCTTCCATAGACCATATGAATTTGATAATTGTGGAAAAACAAACAGCACCTGTTGAATTTACACAAAGGATATATGCATATTGACATGGCTGCCATAATATCGCTAATAGTAGCATCAACTGTGTGAGTCCTTTGTTGCTGTCATTTCTCTTGAGTCCCCCCAATTAAATTGCTTGCTGAGTAATTTAAACACATGTGCATGATGGCGTTTTAAAAGAGCACTGATGAATGCATAGTGCCGAAATGCATTTGCTTTAAATAAAATGAACCAAAGTCCCGTAAGTGCTGAGGTCCTGCTTTTTGGAGCTGTTATAATTCACGTGATTCACCCTTCGCGCATGCAGGAAATAGCACCCGTCCAGAGTTCGGCAGAAAGGGTGCACTTGGAGCATATATATATGTATATATATATATATATATATATATATATATTTGTTCAGCCAACTTGTGTTTTGCTCATCCTAAATGCAGCCTTATAGCTTTCGTTAAAAAAGAACGTGTTCAACGAGATGGGGGAGTTCAAAGTCCTCGTGTCCTGCTCCAGAAGGCACCTATTGTGGATAGTTGTAGGTTAAAAGTGAGTGAGCCATAATTCCTCTGCCTGTGCAGTAGATGTTCTATATAGATGTTCATTCTATCGGGATTCCTGATAAAAACTCTTTGCATCACAATTGATGATGGAAATTCTGACTGGAACACATGACCCACAGGGGCTAATGATTAATCCATTCCCTTTTTAATACTTCTGTGTGGGAACAAGAATTTTCGGCCCACTATTGTTCACCCTACAACTGCAAACAATAGGATCGACTCAACGTGTCAGATAGACTAAGGGGCCGATTACGATTCGGGCCGGAAATCTCTCCGACCGAGCCGGACCCGGAGAGATTTCCGACCGAATCGGACTCTGGCAGTCCGACCGGACGAGTACGATGCATTCGCATGCTATCGGACTCGATTCGGTCGGACTCCCATTGAAGTCAATGGGAGCCGGTCGTACAACGCGTACGCGGGCTCCCAATGACTCAATGGGTGCGAGGCGAACAAGGGCGCCCCCTACAGCGGGTACGCGTCCATGCGCATCGCGGCGTACATGCACAGGTAGGGCGGACCTATGGGTCCTCCCTGTGTGCGACTCGCGCGGCTACGCGTACAGGGGGGTCCGACGCGGACCCCCAAAGTACGGCTCCGACAGCTCTTTCGAACCGGACGGAGCGAGTCGGTCGGACTGCTCGCGGCGCGCATCGCACTTACCCGGCCGGGAAACGTCTCCATAGCGCGGTGCGAGTCGTGTCCGTGCGAGTCGGTCGGAGCGTGTTGAAGCCGCGTACGAGTCGGTCGGCGATTTCGCGGGCGCTTGCATCGTACTCGCTCGGCCGGACCCGCGTACGAATCGGTCGGGAAACAGGGCTCCGAATCGGATCCGGTAAAGCCGAATCCGATTCGGAGCACTACCGGCCGAGATCGGAATCGGCCCCTAATTCTTTTGAAAACCTGAAACACATGAAAGAACTTTCCAGGATAATACTGATTTGAATAACTAATACTTTCTGAAAACAATTTGAAATGCTTCATAAGACATTAACTTCTTTCTCTTCCTAAACGAGTATCTGGAACAAAACTTTCTTGTGAAAGTTTTGAAGGTTTGTCAATAACCTTATCTTTTGTAGTTTGGGTGGCTATCCCCCTCCCTCCCTCCACACCCCCACCCCACGGTCACTGTATATTGCAGCCATACATTAATAATGTATTGATGACCTTAAGCACCTACATCCTCTTCATCTTCATTTGCGTCTTGCAGCTGTTCTAGTAATACTTTAACATTTTCAACCTGTGATGATACTGTCACCTATTTGTGTGGTGCTGAGGCTGGAATCTGTTTTATAGTTGTTAAGTCAGAACTGAGAATGCAAGTACCATGTGGCATATGCATGCATCACATGGGACATACCCTCTTCACAGCGCATGAGAACAACCTTGCAAGCTTCCTTATTCTTTGAACTGTGTGGATGGGAATATGCTTCTCTCACATTCAGCATATTCCTAGTGCAGGTCTTTCCAAAGAAACCCTTTGGATCCTTTGATCTTTTTAGCACAGTTTTCTGTTTCTTTTCCCTTCATCGTCATCTTCCTTCAGATCAGGTAGATAATACCTCAACGCATGAGCTTCAAACCATGCATGTAATATCAAAGATGGAGTACAGTAGCTGACCTCCGTAATCTATGAGCTGTTTAAGTTAGAAACTCTCACCCAGTACATCTGTACGCTCAAGGTGCTACCATTTGTACAAGATCCTTCTGGAATTTGCTTTCATGTTCAGAGGGCTCTCAGAAGTCTCACAATTACTAGGGCCTCCGTCTATTCAGGATAGGATTCCTGCCTGTTTCCGCCCTCTTCCTTCTAGGTAGTGGACTTGGTTGCAGGCATGCCGGATTCAACTCATCCATTCTCTCAAGAGCAGGTGAACCAGTAGTTATTTTTTTCCAGAGTTTTATATAGCGCAAACTTGACCCGAAGTTATCAGGTATCAGAGCTCTTTACATGAGCACCAGTTACATTACACAAGTAGGACACATTCATTTTTGTTAGGCACGGAGAGATTAAGTGATTTGCCCAGAATCACAGGATGATGAGCGTCATTGCAGAGACTCTAACCCCGTTCCCCAGATTTGAGATCGACCGCCCTAGCCCGTTATGCCACATTCTCTCCCTCTAGTTGTCAAACCTTTCCCAGCTCCCCCAGACCAGGTTGGGTCGTTGCCTCCATACTGAGCTCCGAATTTCTCCTTCCAAGTGCAAAATTGAAAACGTTCTTGGACAACAAGTACTTGACACCACAAGACAGTTCAGTCTTTATTTCCTGATCTGGCCCCCACCTTACTCCTCTGCAGCCCAGTCTGTGATGGTGGTTCCCACATCCTTGAAAGGCAAGACATTTTCCTCCCACGTGGACAATGTCGCTAGGTATCTTGAGGCATAGGGAGAGAAAAATTGTCAGTCTGTCGATTTCTCATTGTGTCAGACCAATACCTGTGTGGCTAGCTGCAGGCTGCATTTGTGACATGTTTGACAGGTATACCTCCTTCTCACAGAATGTGCTCAAGGACAGTACATACTCATGCGCAATCTGGGCAAGAAATCTACAATCGGAAACATGTAATGTTCTGCAACCTATTAGATACTGTTGCCAGTTCTCTGAACTCCAGCCTCTCGACCTCACGTGCAAGGCCACCCCAGTACAGCTGCCTATTAGTTTCAATCTTGTAATGGTGGTCGCATGCTCCCAACTTTTTGGTAGGAGCACCTTCCGCCTGCACCACCATCTCCGCATAATATGGGTGTTCGGTGCTCTTTATGAATACCTTGCCAAATTTTTCCCTTCCTATAAATAAGTTGGATTTGAATGCCCCTGTTCTGCCATTGAAAGACTTTCTTCAGGTGATGAGGTCCAGAGTAGTGATGATCCACACATACAATAACATGTTTCTCTGCTATGTGAGTGGACAATAGAAGTGCCTACTTCCGATAGCTTGGCAGGCCGGCAGTGCCTCTATGGAAATTGCCCTTGCAACAAGGCATGTTCCTGCTAATCTTGAGGATCGACATTACCAAAGCGGACAACCTAAGCAGGTGTCTTTATTCCCCGAAGTTGGACATTTTTTTATTAGATGTGACCAGTTTCTCTCCTGGAATATTCAAGTGTCCAGTTCTCTAGGGGATGTTGGATGAGCGATGCTATTCCTGTTTTTTTCCCTTCCAACTCCTTGTGATGGTCCTTGTGAAAATCAGAGAGGGAGTTATTTCAGCATACGATAAAGGGGGTGATGTGATGGCATTCGGATAGCCTCTCCATGATAAGATCATCCTGATCAAAATATTTATTCTGCAAGATTTCTGTGGTATTTTTTGTTTCAGACAATCCTGATTAGTTACTCTGATAAATTCATTAAGGAGTTGCAAAGAGCGGCAGCACTGTTATGTGAGGTCATACAAACTTAACAATAATGAGGGAAAAAATTGCACATTCAGATATGAAGGGATATTAGGGACTTCCAGACTTCAATATATATTACTCTACTGATTGTGGTCTTTATGTTAATCAGAGTAATAAGATGTTGAAATTCTTTTGTGGTCCAACGATGGGCGGATGCAGTGCACTGTGGAAGAAACCGACATCACCAAAACCTCTCTGTAGCCTTTTCTGAATGAAGCATTAAAAAATGGAGGTACGCATAATGAAAGAATTAAAGTAATATAATCAATATGATACATTATGCAAGTAGTTTTACCTGCAGAAGCTGACGTTTCTTCAGTTTTGAGGGTGTCCAGTAGCTTAAGTCTTATCCACTGTAGGGACAGTGTTTAGCATATAACTGCATTTAACAATATTGAGTAATGGCCTAGGGTTATGGTTGTTGGCTAACTATAAGAAGTTACTGATAATAAATGCATTGGAAAATCCAGAGAGTATTAGAAATTGAAAGGATTGTTCAGTTTAGGAAAATCTTTGGGAAATATATTTAACATTGGTACATCAGCTTTTAATTTCAATGAGAGTATTTCAGTTTCATTCGTTCATGCTTTTCATTTTTCCTACACCCCTGAGCTGGTTTAAAGCTTGAGAGAGGACAACAAGCTATTTTTTTCCGATGTCTAACTGTGAATTCCCTGGTGCATATTTCTGCAAAATGTTCTGTTTTAGGATAAGGTCCATTGTTTTTATGAGAAATTGTTCAGAATATAGTCATTCTCACGAAGCCACGAATAACCCAGGGGTTGGATGATGAGGATTTAGGGAAAGGGAACAAAATGCATTTTGTTGCAGTGTCCGTAGCTCATAGTATGATAGCAAAAAACTGGAAAATCCCATTTTTTTCCATTAGTGACAGAATCTCATGGCAAATCAAACCCGAATTTGTTGAATGGACTAAATGTACAAGACGCTGGACAGGTAGAATACTTTTGAGGAAATATGGGCTGTATTGAATGACAAAATATTTAAGATTATGTAGGGCCTTCAGAGCAGAACTGTAGGTGAGTGAGACCATCACAATTCCAGCAGTGATACAGATTTATTTTTCTTATTTCATGCATTTTAAGGGACCTAGCGCTGATCAATATGTTTGATTTCTAATATAGCTTAAGGGAATGTGATTATTGATTTTTTAGGCCATATTGTGTATCTGCAGAGGTAAAAATGCAAATTAAAATGTATTTTTTTTTTAATGAAAATAATTCAAGCAAACTCTGAGTACCTTCTCAGACCTTCTGGTTTGGCTTCACCAGCTTGGTTCTCACACCTTCCTCCTGCTTTAGAAGGCCTGCATTTCATTTCCAGAGAGGAAAATCTTGCTGTCCATGGAAGAAGGTTAAATGATGCACCAGTCCCAGTCATAGCTCAATTTCCGCGCCTAATTCTTGAGAAGCCAACCTTTGCAAATTTAGGACTTTTTTTTTTTTTTTACAAAAACTTGGAGGTCCTCTGGGAACCTCAAGGTCGTCTGTCCTGAGAAGATCTCCACTAAGACTCAGAATAGGAACATATTGCTGGGATTCTGTAATTTTGATTCTATTCCTTCGTCCATCTTGAAGAATCTTAACAAGTTGGAACTGTAAATGCCATTTTTATACATCAGAACTAGGTAAATTAATTTCATATTTTTGTGCCCATATTCAGCCCTTAAAGAAACATTTCGACCAATGTGGGCAAACTACTCTGTCTGCACAGTAGTTAAGTTGCAGGAATAAGAAGAAATACCCCCTTTGCCGGTTAAAAAAAGGTGTTCATTTTAATTTGAAATATATACAGAGGTAAAGCTGGAGACCTTCATTGCATTACTGCCACTTTTTGTCTTGAGCTAATCTAAAAGCCTCATTAACAGTGACATGTTAATCCTTATGCGGCTGATAAACGGAATTACCAACCTCATTGAGAATACAAGTGACACAGGAACACCAGGCATTCCAATTTTTCTCCCAGACTCTTCACCTCCTAAGAGTTGGCAAAGTGTCTGAGTGAAAGTGTACCTGCAAATGAAGAAAAACAAGTGGGTTTAAGCACAGCAACATACATACTACCGTATTATTTGCAGTTAGCCCATCATTTGAAGTGATACTGCTCTTCACACAGTTACAAATTTCTGCGGTATGGCTAGTTTCCCTGTGTTAGGCATGGAAATGGAGGGGAACTTGGGGAATTTCTGGGCTGAAAACTGCCCCACTCTCAGTGAGCGTACATCCTTTTTGGAAACTTGTTATGAATGTACCATAGATTCTGCAATAGTAAATGTGACAAAAATGTGCATTAACGTGTCATTTTTTTCTTTTCTTGCAGGATGGTTTTTTCCTGGATTATTTATTTTAATTTTATTTTACGATTTCTATAGCGTTCTTACCTGTAAGGGCTTCTTGGCACTAAGAGAAATCAGCGGTGACTAAACTAGGCAGATGGCGTAGACAGAGAAAAGCTGTTATAAAATATAGACATGTTTCAGTATTTTTCACATCCGATTTGCATGCTGATATTAACTTATTTGACATTAATTGTGGAATGGTATTCAACATCTTCCTCCTGGCCACCTGCCTGCAACTCCCCTGAGAACACCCACGTCCCCTCCCTTACCCTTAAAGTTAATGCTGCGTAAAATCTGCTGCACTACTAGGTTTTCTGTTTTGGAAACTTCGACATGTGGGACTAAATTTCCACTGATTATCATTCTGGATGATCAGGGTCTAACCATTATGTCTGCAGATAGTGTTGTACCCCACTTCACCTTCTGTGCATAAAACTGTTTTTAGTTGTGCCCAGTAAGTTATGTTCTGGAGGTGGGCTATTTCTAAAGTGCAATTGATCGCCTTAAAAGTGGCCTTTAGCCTTGGCTAGACAGTGGCATGTGAATATATTGAACTCTTAAACTGTGTTAGAGGTAAAGGGAAATTTAGTGCAGAAACTTAGTTTTACAGAAAGCAATTTTTAGACTAGAAAAGACTGGGTCTTCAGTAATCAACCAATTTTTTTCTTTTTAGCGCAAGAGAATGTCAGAGGTAAATGAAACCAATTTTGTGACTGTCTGAGTAGTGTGTGTAAAGTAAAATAACAGGGAGATTCTTGGTAATCATGCATAGATGGTAACATTTGGTTGTAATCACATTGGAAACTTGGGGTGCCATAGCTAGCAGAGCATCCATAATCACTCTCAAGGTTTCTGCCATTGTGACAGAGGTTGGTGGCCTGTCCTGTATTAAGAATAATATCATTAGAATGGAGAGGTGTTGGTCTCTCTCCACCATAATTTGCATTTTATTGAGGTTCATGTTCAAGCAGTTATGATACATCCTTTTAGGACATTTGTATCACGCATCCATTTTTCTGTGTGTGACATGTCCATTTGTCTGTCACAAGAACATTGGCCATGATATGTTGGTAGCACGATGTTTATGGTGCTGACAACCTTTTGAGGGTAATGGTAAACATGCTTGCAGTGCATGATAAGTTGTACGGGTTCAAAGGTCATTTGCCACCTCACTGAGGAATATAAGGAGCAAACCAGTTTTCAGGGCTCTGGCACGAATTTCATCTCATACCATCTGAGCCGTTTCAAGAAAAAAGGTTGAGGTGTCATTCGTCTAACCTCTCCATACACACGTCGCTCCTTGAAGAAGGTTGAGGTGTTATTCCTCTAACCTCTCCATTCACATGTCACTCCTTGAAGGTTGAGGTGTTATTTCTCTAACCTCTCCATGCACACGTCGCTCCTTGAAGAAGGTTGAGGTGTTATTCCTCTAACCTCTCCATGCACACGTCGCTCATTGAAGAAAGTTGGTGTTATTCCTCTAACCTCTAATCACAAGAAAAAAGGTCCCTCTTGTCACGTTATTTCCTTCAACTATTCACAAGCGCCATAGTCAGCACTACTCATTCATTCCATAACTCAAACAATGAGGCCTGTAAATTGCAACGGCAACTATACTTTTGTTCAAAATACTAATTTTATTCACCAATAAACTCCAATAAAAACAATTTCAGCAGTTCATCACATACAATGATAATCACACAAAAGGGTTTGACCACCCCTATTGTAAATGGACAATTCTCTAATGTTTTATAACTGTATATCTTCGATGTTGTCCTTCATGACACTTTCACTGCGTTGTTTCATACAACATCATTACTTTGTACGCATAAAGTAACTCCTACAAAATCCATATTTATCTACCTTCCTTAAAATGCTATATATACATAAATTTCAAAAAAATAATCTAAAAACGGATATATTAAAACTATCAGGTTGTCGACGTGGCGTTTCGGTGGCTCACAGTTAGTTTACTCCACCATCTTCAGGACAAAACTTTAAAAACATTGATGTTCTTTTGATTGTCTGTTCTGAATAGTAAGGCATCTTGTCAGTAGAGGTATGGATCGCCCTCACTGTATTATTGATCCTTCCTTTCTTTAGGATTCATATATAGTTTCAAATCAATATTCCACTCCACTTTTAATGGTATTCAGCCCATCATACGATCATGGCTGTATTTTGTCTGTCAGTTATCTTGTTTGTTAGACCCGTTTTTATTGAATTGAAATATTCTGTGGGGCATCAATCTCTCTCTTGTTGCCACTTAATTCAGAATAAGGTGAACTCATCTCTCCGATCGAGTGTTCCCAATGTAAAAACATTCCACTAACCTCTCCATGCACACGTCGCTCCTTGAAGAAGGTTGAGATGTTATTCCTCTAACCTCTCCATACACACGTCGCTTCTTGAAGGTTGAGGTGTTATTCCTCTATCCTCTCCATACACACGTCGCTCCTTGAAGAAGGTTGTGGTGTTATTCCTCTAACCTCTCCATGCACACGTCGCTTCTTGAAGGTTGAGGTGTTATTCCTCTGGCCTCTCCATACACACGTCGCTCCTTGAAGGTTGAGGTGTTATTCCTCTAACCTCTCCATACACACGTTGCTCCTTGAAGAAGGTTGAGGTGTTATTCCTCTAACCTCTCCATACACATGTCGCCCCTTGAAGAAGGTTGAGGTGTTATTCCTACAACCTCTCCATACACACGTCGCTCCTTGAAGAAAGTTGAGGTGTTATTCCTCTAGCCTCTCCATACACATGTCGCCCCTTGAAGAAGGTTGAGGTGTTATTCCTCTAACCTCTCCATGCACACGTCGCTCCGTGAAGAAGGTTGAGGTGTTATTCCTCTAACCTCTCCAGACACACGTCGCTCCTTGAAGAAGGTTGAGGTGTTATTCCTCTAAGCTCTCCATACACATGTCGCTCCTTGAAGGTTGAGGTGTTATTCCTCTAACCTCTCCATACACTCGCCGCTCGTTGAAGAAAGTTGGTGTTATTCCTCTAGCCTCTCCATACACACGTCGCTCCTTGAAGGTTGAGGTGTTATTCCTCTAACCTCTCCATGCACACGTCGCTCCATGAAGAAGGTTGAGGTGTTATTCCTCTAACCTCTCCATACACACGTCGCTCCTTGAAGAAGGTTGGTGTTATTCCTCTAACCTCTCCATACACACGTTGCTCCTTGAAGAAGGTTGAGGTGTAATTCCTCTAACCTCTCCAGATACACGTCACTCATGGAAGAGGTTGTTGAGGTGTTGTTTCTCTAACCTCTCTATGCACACGTCGCTCCGTGAAGAAGGTTGAGGTGTTATTCCTCTAACCTCTCCATACACACGTCGCTCCTTGAAGAAAGTTGAGGTGTTATTCCTCTAGCCTCTCCATACACATGTCGCTCCTTGAAGGTTGAGGTGTTATTCCTCTAACCTCTCCATACACATGTCACCCCTTGAAGAAGGTTGAGGTGTTATTCCTCTAACCTCTCCATGCACACGTCGCTCCGTGAAGAAGGTTGAGGTGTTATTCCTCTAACCTCTCCATACACATGTCGCTCCTTGAAGGTTGACTTGTTATTCCTCTAACCTCTCCATACACACATCGCTCCTTGAAGAAAGTTGAGGTGTTATTCCTCTAGCCTCTCCATACACACGTCGCTCCTTGAAGAAGGTTGAGGTGTTATTCCTCTAACCTCTCCAGTCACACGTCACTCATGGAAGAAGGTTGTTGAGGTGTTGTTTCTCTAACCTCTCTATTCACACGTCGCTCCGTGAAGAAGGTTGAGGTGTTATTCCTCTAACCTCTCCATACACACGTCGCTCCTTGAAGAAGGTTGAGGTGTTATTCCTCTAACCTCTCCATACACACGTCGCTCCTTGAAGAAGGTTGAGGTGTTATTCCTCTAACCTCTCCATACATACGTCGCTCCTTGAAGAAGGTTGAGGTGTTATTCCTCTAACCTCTCCAGACACACGTCACTCATGGAAGAAGGTTGTTGAGGTGTTGTTTCTCTAACCTCTCTATGCACACGTCGCTCCGTGAAGAAATTTGAGGTGTTATTCCTCTAACCTCTCCATACAAACGTCGCTCCTTGAAGAAGGTTGAGGTGTTATTCCTCTAACCTCTCCTTTCACATGTCGTTCCTTGAAGGTTGAGGTGTTATTCCTCTAACCTCCATCAACACACTTGGGGGGCTTGAGGAGTTTTAAGGACCTGCGTAGACCAACTCCCCACCAAATTAGTATCACGCAAAAAAGGGGCCACGGGTCCGAACTATAAGGAGGTAATCTAGCTGTATGAATTTACTCTACCGTGCAAAAACAAGGGGTTTCCCTATTCAGGACGGTTCCCCTCACACACCCAAAGGTGTCATGCTTCATCATAGGGGTGCCTCCTCACGTGATAGACCTAGTCTGCACGTGGGCTACAACCCCCTCTCTACGAGGGAGGAGCTCAGGGATGTTTTTAGTGAGTCAGGCGGGATATACTAAACCCCTATGTAAAGCTGGCGTGTGTGTAAGAAAGAAAAAGTGCAGTGCTATGATGTGACAATTTAAAACTGGCTACAGGGTTAGCTATATGCAGATTTATTCGGCTACCCGGGATTAAAAACAGTGAAAAGCTGATAACACAAGTGTCGGCATTAGAGACAGTTGTGTAGATCACTCGACCAACATGTTTCGGCCAAAAAACCTAGATAGTGTCACGGCCTTCTTCAGGGTCAGTTATTCAGCTACTGCAATAAATACGTGCAAAAAAACATGAAAAAACACGTGAATAAATGAAGAGTATAATACTGAACCAGTATAATTGACTGTTCAGTATGTACTGCATACAACCTATCATGGAGACAAAAAGGCATGTTGTCACCGATTGCATACATTGTGTACCAAAAGTCAAAGTCAAGCATACAGTTTTGAAACCTCCTAAATGATAAATTTCTATAACACATGTACATATTAGATCAATGTGTAGTCATAAAAGACGTGTGACTCACCACTATCGGTTGTTGAATTCACCACGTCTGTCCCGGCATGTTAGCCATAAGGTACATGCACCAAAACCTGCCAAGAGGAGGCATATGGTATTAAAAACAGGAGATCCCAAGAGAGGGATTCAGAGAAAGAGCGTGAGTGCGACTAGGATGTAGGATGGCACAGGTTGTGACTCTGCAACAGATGATAATTCGCTGTCAAGTGAGAAGTACTAGTGTATACACGCAGACACATATCCAAGCTGAGGACCCCGGGCGTGTGCCATCAACGAACGAGATTCTGCTGGTGACTGTTGGGCTTGGCTTGCAAAACAATGACGGAAGTCAGCACGAAAAGAAACTTTATGGGACATGGGCGGCAAGCCACTAAGGTAGAAACTGGAAGGGGCGTGAATGTGCCTGATTAGAGGCCTGCATGGTCGCCAAATAGCTGGCAGATCATAACCATCATTGAGGTGTTATTCCTCTAACCTCTACATACACACGTTGCTCCTTGAAAAAGGTTGTGGCGTTATTCCTCTAACCTCTCCATGCACTTGTCGCATCTTGAAGAGGGTTGAGGTGTTATTCCTCTAACCTCTCCAAGCACACGTCGCTCCGTGAAGAAGGTTGAGGTGTTATTCCTCTAACCTCTCCATACACACGTCGCTCCTTGAAGAAGGTTGAGGTGTTATTCCTCTAACCTCTCCATACACACGTCGCTCCTTGAAGAAGGTTGAGGTGTTATTCCTCTAACCTCTCCATACACACGTCGCTCCTTGAAGAAGGTTGAGGTGTTATTCCTCTAACCTCTCCAGACACACGTCACTCATGGAAGAAGGTTGTTGAGGTGGTGTTTCTCTAACCTCTCTATGCACACGTCGCTCCGTGAAGAAAGTTGAGGTGTTATTTCTCTAACCTCTCCATACACACGTCGCTCCTTGAAGAAGGTTGAGGTGTTATTCCTCTAACCTCTCCAGACACACGTCACTCATGGAAGAAGGTTGTTGAGGTGTTGTTTCTCTAACCTCTCTATGCACACGTCACTCCTTGTTGCGCAGTAAAAGGGGAACTATTTTCTGTTAACACCAACGAAAAGCCGAGGGCAGTGAATCTACACCCAGTAGGATGAGGACCTGGAAACCGTTATAAATCACTTGCATCATGAAAAGCAAACGGTGACGTAAGCAAGAAAAACAACAGTTCATCAGACTGTTGTGCATCAAAGAGTCTGTGGATAACATGACGGAAAAGAAGATTCCTGTCTGCTCTGCACACACAGATCTTTATTGTATTTAATATTAATGGGAGGTTAGGGCGACAGGGCTTCCCGTCGAGCCCATGGTGCTGCCCTCCGGGTTGTTGCGCCGCAGACTTCCTGTGTGTTTTTTGCAGGGCGCCTTTCATTTTGCGCCAGGGGATAAAGGAATTCGGACAATGGGGTCTTCTGTATTTACGCGGCTCCGTGGGGGTAAAGAAGAGTGTTTTAGTGTTTGCCAGTTGAGCACTCTTTCTCTATGGTTCGCATCTCGTTTTTGTGCACTGTGTCAATTGTAACAGAGACCATGCGTTTGCAGCATGTTACGAAACACTGCAGACGGCATGCTTCATTTGTCGATCCCTCTTCAGAGGGGCCGGTCATCGATCACATCGATACATATATACGAGGGCATTCTCACAGGGATGCGCATTGTTAGATCTGTCGTTGTGTATGCTTGTTGCCCGGGCTTCGCACATGCCTCAACTCCAAAATGAAACACAGATGGAAACCTTGATGTGAAGACACCTTCAGTTTAACAAAAGCCACCCATTTCACAGATGATTTCACTTTGATTAACCTGCTCTGCAGCGAGAGATTACTCAGACAACTGGAACTTCACTCTGCCGTGTTATTGCTAGGTGCAGCCTAATTTATAACGCTGCTGTTCGTTCCATCTCACCAAAATACATCACAATTTTGATGTTAACTCAAAGTAAAAACGTGATGCTTCATTAAACCGGGCTTGAGCATTCGTTGACAAGGGATTTGTCGTTTTTAAAGTAACTGCTACTCTGATACCGTCTTCGCTGCTCACTTCATAACCTTAGAGCTCCTGTCAGAAAAGGCATGGAGTTACCCACTTAGCATAGCGCAATGAATATTCATTAGCAAGTCGATGTGACATGCAGTCCCAGTGCGGTCTTTTTGTCCCTTTTGAATGTTTTTTGTGAGTTTTTTCTAAGCTCTTTTGCTGTAAAATGGAAACAGACATGCCATGTCATCATGGATAAAGCAGGGGACGCAAGCTCTGCTCTGCCACTTCAATGGCAAAGCAGCACCTGCGATGTTGAGACGGAGGCCTGAAAATGAATCTTTAGGAATCGCCTACTGGACAGCACAAGCACGAACATATTGTCAGCTTACCAAAAACTTACAGTGGGCTTACAGCCTGCTCATTGCTAACCATTGGCTAGCTTCATTATTACTCTTGTTTTCTTTCTTTGTATTAGATGGCTTTCCTTGTCCATATTGTTCCATCTTGTATTTGTGCCTCCCCTGGAACATATGCTCTTTACCATCTTTTGGCTTGGCTGACTTGTATTCTTCCAATGCTCACTTTTAGGATACTTTTTTTCGCTTAAGCACTTCATGAGAGTGCATGTATTTTCCATCTGTTTCACTTGTGGGCTTCTCCCCCACCCAAATAACCGCCCCAACCCCGAGCTCCATGTTGTTCTTTCCCTTGTGTTGCAAGCTCTCTTTTGTGTCTCTCCACCTGCCAATGCTTGTTTAATTTTCTGCCACCATCATGTAAGGAGATGATTGTTGTGGCAATCATGTGTCACGATATGGTCCAGTCTTGCTTGCAACATACTGTTTGAAGCATTAATATCCCTTTTACAATAGTCATCCCTTCATTAAAGAAAGCTTTGTAAGTCAAATGTTTGTCTTTGCCTAGCAGCATGTTGTTGCATAGAAACCATTTTTATATTAGAAATAATTGAATTGTCGCCCAAATCCAAATAACCCAACCAGAAGAGATAGTAATAATACTATTATTGCCTGCTTCAGGTGTATTTACATTAGTGAGTGAAATCTAACAATTGTATCATAACATGTCGATGAACTCGGTTTGAGAGTTTGGAAATCCATATCGTAGCGCTTCACACAACACTTCTGCTGTTTACATGCACTGTTAAAGAGCTTTATTTTGATCCATTCCTCTTTGAACGTGTGTGATCTTAGCATTTTATTTGAGTTATTGTCTTGTGCAGTGCCAAGAAGCTCAGGTGAACGAGCCCTTTACAAATACATTCATAAAAAGCACTGTAAATAATCGGTGTTACTGTTTCTCAGTTTAATGTTACTTGGTGGGCGAACCTCTCGGGAATGAAATGCTGACTTGGCCTTGCAGGATTTTTCTTTGTGATCTGTAGATCCCTGGAGATGTCAGTGGGGAGCATCTAAGTCACTGCACCATTTTGCCAGCATGTTCTATTTGATTTCTAAATGCAGAATCATAAATGTATAAATGAGAACAACTGAGCCTTATTTCTTGATAACTAACGCACATTCTCATTCCATATGTGCTCTTTTGCGTTTCAGGGCTTGTTTCGTTGAAATAAGTGATGCTCCCTGCTCTTCCCTTTAACAGTGATCCATTACTACTGATTAAAGTTAGGCGATCCGCGCACAGTGAGTACAGGAATTAAATGATTACAAAAGGGGAGACCGATCCTCTTCCATTTTAACTTAATTTATTTTTATTAAGAAGAGATTAATCCTTGACCAGTAGTGGCTCAACCTAGGTAGCTACCACAAAATCTTCCCTGACACAAGAAATACCCTTTTCTATCCTCTTTTATTTATATTTGCCTTAAAAACAATATAGACTTAGGGCCCTGAGCCGATAATCGTATGTTTTATTCCTGTCAGATAAGTGTTTTCACATGGTCTTAAAGTGTGCTGACCCTCATGTTGCCTTGTTACTGAAGCGTACCTTGTGTACAATGCTGGTGTATGGCCATGCAGACCAAAGGCACATACCAAATTAAATTGTACAAAACAGAGGTTACTGCCGAGGGCCAGCTCCAGCACCTTGATAACATTGTTTACGTCCTCTGCGCGAGTGATTCGTTGTGAATATAGCCTTTGGGAGTACGTTAATATGTTCTTTCCAAATTACTTCTCACTAGGAAAGGATCTACTCTCATGCAGGTTTGGGCAAGCTGATTGCAAAGCTTTACTTAACGGTCTAGTGCACAAACGTGCTGAAGAGCGTGCCCAGGACTCCCTGGAAGATGCTTGGGTATCTGTTTTGGAGTGCCCGCAGATAGGGCCTTTCATGCCTGCCTCCTAACAGTTAAATTGAGTCCTCCTCATTGACCACCACCACAAAGCACTGGAAGTTTCAATTGATGCATTTTCAGCAGATGAGACAGAACTATTACATCACGTTAGATAAAAACAAATATTGGCCTGGGGACCCACATTTCACAACAACTTGGAAAGTATCAGTTGTAGTGCAAAATGGTGCTTTCAAAATCTCTCATTACATGAAGGAAATTCAATTAACAAAATCATTATTTTTTAATGTATTTATTTTTTAATAGGTTCAGTGACTCAAGTATGCTAAGCAGCATAACTATATTGAGACCTTCCCCTTTCTTTTGAAGAATGTTGTTGCTGTAGCCCCACCGGGATCTTTGTTCCTTTTGGCAATGAAATGAAAATTAAAATACGTTTTTCTGAGGGAGGCCTGCCGTTATGCTATGGCTGAATGTCCTTAAACGCAAGATTTCAGAGTAGCGGCTTCTTTTAAAGTAGCTGCCAGTCCCAGGTATCCTTGGCAAGTGAACATATGTATGTCTGGATTTCTGGCTTCCAATCACAGAGTTAGACCATAGGTATACATAACATTGGTTAAGTACATATAGTAATGTTTGTATTACTGTTGGTGAATTCTTTATAGAACTAAGAGTGTGGATGGATAGTGCACTGGATAATAGCAAATTAAAGCCAAACTAGTAAAAGAATGAATGAAACACTTACTGCAAGCAGACGTGGTTCCAAGGTCCATCAGACCTTACAGGGTCAGTACGACCAGAAAAATCAGTAATCAATATGAATCCGTAGTAGTGTCTCTAAAGAGTATGTTTGAGTTTTAAAGATTTAAATCCCATTCCTGAGAAAAGAACACTAAGGTATTCTGGGAACAAAACGAGGAGGAGGAACTACATTAAAAAGCAAAGGTCTCAAGCATGGTGTTCTGCATAGTTGAATTGTTTCGGTAGTGGAGAGGCAATTTCAGTTAAGAAAAATACCCTAAGAGAGAGATATGTCCAGCCTGGATTCTGCAAAGACCTGTGAGATGAGCAGAGACTGCCCTTATTCTTTACAGTAAACAGGCTGCTGCTTTAGGAATGTATACTATCAGCCCTTCATTGGTAATATAAGCTGAAAATGCCATGTATTCGTGGTTTTTGCTTGTTTAATTATTTATAAAAGCATAACAGTGCAATTTGCGAGAGTTTTCTAGGAACGACTAACAGGAATGAAAGCATTTACTACAATTAACACGATAAGATTAAACATTAAACCATAAAGTAAAACTGTATACATCCTACTACACACAAAGACGGATACAGGACATTTAAAAACTGTAGACCTACCACATTCAGAAGAGATTATTTTATGGTTGCACTAATAGGACTGTATAGTTGTATAATCTATCCTGCAGTTTGTTGCTATACAGAACAGAAGCCCTCCCTCAACATCTGAAGTAAAGGACTAGTGGTGAAGGACATGGGTTGGATACATTCCTGAAATCATTGGCGCAACAGAGTTCACCACCACTCAGAAACGTAGACATTAACATGCACTGAAAGGAAAGTCTGCCGTCTCAAAAGTAATTCATTTCTTTTGATTACATTTTTTGAGCAGGAATGCGGTTGTACGGAAAATGTCATGAACATGTTTGTATAGTGGTTGTACTAACTGTTGAGGGGTGTACAAACACACTGGAGCTAAAATAGTTCAACTGAAGCCGGCTTCGCAACAGCCATTCTCTTTTTGTTCCTGGCCTTTGGTTGTCAAGGTAGTCTGAATCTCATCACTGCTATAGAGGTATTCTATCTGGATAAGAATAAATACCCAGACCCATGGTGATGGCTTACGAGAGTTGTGTGTATTTACTGAAGACGACAGGACAGACATCCTGAAGATCCCTTTGGATGGAAATGTGAAATTCAGGCAACTTCCTGGTCTCAACTGAGGCTTGAGCTATAACTCTACTTCACTCCACCAAAATATTAAGTCAGCTAAGAAGAGTTTTTAGGGCATCTGTACTACTTTGGAGCCTTCCAGCGTATTGTCGCCGAGTGCTAGCAGCACAGTCTACATTTGTTTGATGCCTTGGTTAAAAACCTGACTGAAGCAGATATTGAAGGGGATTCTGATTCTGGAAGCTTATCAGCTATTGCTGTTTATGGGCTTGAGAGCAGAGGGAAATTGCACAGTGGATCTGAAATTTGAAATTTAGCACGGACATTGCATCGAAAACTCTTCTCTACACTTTTATTTTAATTACTAGAGGTGGCCGAGCCAGCAAATTTAAAGGGAGAGCCAGGGCTTTAAGTGGGCCGGGTCCTGCAGGTGCTGAAACGGATCTCTATTGGGACCTCACTATAAGGGTAAAAAAAATTCTTAACTCTGCAGCAGTACCACCCTTTACTGCCTTTGATGTAACTTTAGAGACTCGTTAATTCTTTCACAGTCTCATCATTTCATTTTCAATGTTATATGCAACGAAGCCGTAGTTGTTGCTTATTTATTTTATGCAACTAACAGCCATTGATCATGCCAATAGTCCTGACTTGTTTTAGGTGTAGTGTTACGTATTGTATTATGTATCTGGATACAATGACAGAACTTGAGAAGCAGCAAAATACCAGTCGGGCGGCACACTATGCTAAGCACCGATTTTTAGCTTAAGTGTTTTAAGCCACGCCCCTAATTACATCGACCACGCCCCTTTTGAGAGACCCTCCAGTTTTTTCATTCCACCTAAACCCCTGGGAAGACCCAAGCCAGGGGTCTGGCTTCACTCTAGGGGCGAAGTACAAGCCGAACCTTCAAAAGATTCCATTTGTAAACTTGGCAATAAATGTCTTGAAAAAATAGGTCTCTTTAAAATGAAAAAAATGCATTTTTTGACGTCTCAGTTAAGTACATACAGTTGTATCAATGCAGCGAGTGACATTTATTAACCATATAAAAGTGAGGTTTTGCATAGTGCAGCCCTTGAACTGGATTACTTCAAGAAAAATGTTTTTTTTAGAAAAATGATACATAGTGAAGTGATGCAATTTTCTTTGGGTCACACAATTTGGTCAGGCATGGATTCCGGGATTTCAGGTTGCACATTTATGCAATTCAGCCACTGTAGGGTCACATCCTACTGTATTTTGTTTAATATCAAAGGTTAGTGCTTTGTGTTCAGTTATTTCATGAATTATACACACATAGCCATAAGATTTGATGGTGTGCTTCTCTGTGTGTAATGTTTCCAAAGAAACTGAAGATCACACAGCAGAGAAATAGTATATGTCTGTCTGAAGCCATGCTGCACATGGCATGCGTCTCCCTGAAGAGCAGTAACTCGAGAAGTAAACTCTGTGCGAGTACCACATTTTACTAATTATTTAACTGTATTTGTTGAGATGTTGAGTCTCTCCTAAAATCGGGCTGTTTGTGAAGCCAGGAGCCAACATTAACATAAAATGTCACCTCTTTCCTCCACTACACTTAACTTTTTATTTTTATGCATGTTTTTGCACTTCAAAGGAGTTGCAGACTTCTCTGATATATACTTAATAAAATTGCTTGGATTCGCTTTTAAAATATATATGCATGTGCCTATAGATATATGTATGTGCCTATATATATATATATATATATATATATATATATCAACCCAATTTTGACGCTCCTTCTGAGTCACCGGGGACCCATGGAGAGTGGCGCGTGTGTCGGCGGAGCACACCGACGTAATTATTCACTGAAAATTCGTTAAAACGCGCTCTCAGAAAGGAAGGACGCTGTGTCGATAAATCACCGCTGTTTATTCACAACGCGTTTCGCCTGACAACAGGCTTGATCACGTGAAATGAAAAGACCAATGTCGGCACACTAAATGGTGAAAGTAATAAACATAGAAGAGGCTCAATGTTATCCCAGTTTGGCAGACATCTTGTGCAAGTTAAAAGATGCCTCATAGTAAAGTAACTAAATACAATACAAATACAAGCGCATCCGCATTTCAAATGTATAGCTGCCTTATAGTTACATAAACATGTTTATAGATGCCACAAATGTGTGCGTGCACATTAAATAAAAACAGCACAAATATCGGCATTGCACATCATCAAATGTAAAAAATACATGTGTCCTTCCAACAAAACTACTCTTGATAGGCATTATCAAATGCATGGCTGTCAAGTATGACCAATCTGCTAATCAATTCCCCACAGCATGTAAACCAAAACACGTTGTCAAGTAAACATGGTAATTGATGTTTTGCCCTGTATGTGTCCGTGCCAATTTGGGTAAAACTGCACAAAAAACTGCTTAAACATCTACATTGCACATTGCAGGCAGTAAGGTACAGATGTCCATGGTGAAAGTAATAAACATAGACGAGGCTCAATGCTATCCCAATTTGGCAGACATCTTGTGCAAGTTAAAAGATGCCTCATAGTAAAGTAACTAAATACAAGCGCATCCGCATTTCAAATGTATAACTGCTTTGTAGTTACATAAACATGTTTATAGATGCCACGAATGTGTGCGTGCACATTAAATAAAAACAGCACAAATATCGGCATTGCACATCATCAAATGTAAAAATACATGTGTCCTTCCAACTACACTACTCTTGATAAGCATTATCAAATGCATAGCTGTCATGTGTGACCAATGTGCTAATCAGATCCCCACAGCATGTAAACCAAAACACGTTGTCAAGTAAACATGGTAATTGATGTTTTGCCCTGTAAAGATCCGTGCCAATTTGAGTAAAACTGCACAAAAAACTGCATAAACATCTACATTGCACATTGCAAGCAGTAAAGGTACAGATGTCAATCCACTGATGTTCTAATTGATGCTACTGTTAGTTGGCAACAACACGACATGTGGCCAAAAGGCCAGTACTGGCAAGTGCCAAATTGTCCAATATAAACCCAACTGGGTAACAAAAATGAGGAAAGAAACAGGGGGAAGAAAAAAGCAGCGAACACTGCCAATTACTCAAAATCAAGCTGGAATATGACAAAATACTCTCACCACCGTTGCCGACATGAGTCAAAGTGTTCCAGTGCCCAACAGAAGGGAGAAAGGGTAGGTGGCCCGTGAAAGTGAGTGTTGGTGAATGAGCCCCTTCCTTTCCTCCTGAAAAAATACAAAAAGAAAACAAATGGTTAAAATATAGTACACATCATAACAAATACTGATGGCACAAGGAACTCCGTATCATGGGATATCATGAATAGAAATAAGAACCATTATAACAAGTAACTGTCAGCTTGTGCTGATATTAAGGACAATGAAAGTTAAAAAACCTTCATAATTGAATATCTTAAAAACAGAACAGGAATGCAACAGGAAAAACAGAAGCAGACTACATAATGACATGTACATAAGATAATGATGTCATTCTTTCAAATGTACTGCCATTTCTTCTTCCTGATTCAACCCCCCCGGGAACTTAGTTTGGAAATCTATAATGTACCTAGATTCCCTTTGTCTTAGATGTAATACTCTATCGCCGCCCCTGGGATTTCTCTCAACTCTTTCTAGAATGATGTAACTACGATCTCTTGTGTTGGAAAAGTGCTTCTCTCTAAAATGACGTGCCACTGGATACTTAGGATCAAAATTGGTAATTGCTCTGCTATGTTCGAGAATGCGTTTCTTCGCCATGCATGTCGTACTACCTATATACCAGAGTTTACAGGTGCATTCTATGACATATATCACACATGTGGAACTGCAAGTAAGGAACTGGCTCAATTCCCTACTAACTCAATTGTACCTCACCTTGCTGTGAAATCTGCTGTTGTTACAGGCCTTACAATGGCCACAGGGGTAAAAACCCTTGAGGCCTTGTAGGTTATTGCTCGGGTAATTGGTGATGTCACTATGTATTAGCATATCTCTGATGTTCCTGTTGCATTCCTGTTCTGTTTTTAAGATATTCAATTATGAAGGTTTTTTAACTTTCATTGTCCTTAATATCAGCACAAGCTGACAGTTACTTGTTATAATGGTTCTTATTTCTATTCATGATATCCCATGATACTGAGTTCCTTGTGCCATCAGTATTTGTTATGATGTGTACTATATTTTAACCATTTGTTTTCTTTTTGTATTTTTTCAGGAGGAAAGGAAGGGGCTCATTCACCAACACTCACTTTCACGGGCCACCTACCCTTTCTCCCTTCTGTTGGGCACTGGAACACTTTGACTCATGTCGGCAACGGTGGTGAGAGTATTTTGTCATATTCCAGCTTGATTTTGAGTAATTGGCAGTGTTCGCTGCTTTTTCTTCCCCTGTTTCTTTCCTCATTTTTGTTACCCACTTGGGTTTATATTGGACAATTTGGCACTTGCCAGTACTGGCCTTTTGGCCACATGTTGTGTTGTTGCCAACTAACAGTAGCATCAATTAGAACATCAGTGGATGGACATCTGTACCTTTACTGCTTGCAATGTGCAATGTAGATGTTTATGCAGTTTTTGTGCAGTTTTACTCAAATTGGCACGTGATATATACAGGGCAAAACATCAATTACCATGTTTACTTGACAACGTGTTTTGGTTTACATGCTGTGGGGATCTGATTAGCACATTGGTCACACATGACAGCTATGCATTTGATAATGCTTATCAAGAGTAGTGTTGTTGGAAGGACACATGTATTTTTACATTTGATGATGTGCAATGCCGATATTTGTGCTGTTTTTATTTAATGTGCACGCACACATTCGTGGCATCTATAAACATGTTTATGTAACTACAAGGCAGTTATACATTTGAAATGCGGATGCGCTTGTATTTAGTTACTTTACTATGAGGCATCTTTTAACTTGCACAAGATGTCTGCCAAATTGGGATAGCATTGAGCCTCTTCTATGTTTATTACTTTCACCATGGACATCTGTACCTTTACTGCCTGCAATGTGCAATGTAGATGTTTAAGCAGTTTTTGTGCAGTTTTACCCAAATTGGCACGGACACATATAGGGCAAAACATCAATTACCATGTTTACTTGACAACGTGTTTTGGTTTACATGTTGTGGGGAATTGATTAGCAGATTGGTCATACTTGACAGCCATGCATTTGATAATGCCTATCAAGAGTAGTTTTGTTGCAAGGACACATGTATTTTTTACATTTGATGATGTGCAATGCCGATATTTGTGCTGTTTTTATTTAATGTGCACGCACACATTTGTGGCATCTATAAACATGTTTATGTAACTATAAGGCAGCTATACATTTGAAATGCGGATGCGCTTGTATTTGTATTGTATTTAGTTACTTTACTATGAGGCATCTTTTAACTTGCACAAGATGTCTGCCAAACTGGGATAACATTGAGCCTCTTCTAAGTTTATTACTTTCACCATTTAGTGTGCCGACATTGGTCTTTTCATTTCACGTGATCAAGCCTGTTGTCAGGCGAAACGCGTTGTGAATAAACAGCGGTGATTTATCGACACAGCGTCCTTCCTTTCTGAGAGCGCGTTTTAACGAATTTTCAGTGAATATATATATATATATATATATTACATAGTGACGGTAGTCACTGTTTAGTTGTACATGAGTCAGAGTTTCTATAGGAAGAGCTTTTTTATGATTTACTTATAGCTTTAGCACCCTTTGACAAATCTTCACAAAACATTCCAAAAAACAAAGGTTGGAAAGTACTGCAGTGATCCATCAAGCGGGGCTGAGAAAAAGGGGTGTTGGCAGGGTGTTCCAAAACCAGTGGCGGCTCCTCCGCTAAGGCGGAGGAGCGTCACCCTACTGCTTGTAAGCAGTGTAAATAAAGGAAAAATAAAATAACTCAATGTTATTATCATTTTATCTGTTCCTGCTGCGGCAGCTTTGCGGGCGGGCGAGGCTGCTCTGCTGACAGAGGAGCAGGGGGAGAAAGTAGTGGTTACTCTGCTAGTGCACATAAATGTTTGGCCGGCCGTCTCTGGCCGGCCAAACAGTCACGCGCACTTTGCATTTTCTCCACCCAGGCTGCAATATAGCTTGGGTGGAGAACATGCCCAGGCCCATAGTCCCTGTCTGAGCACCGAACCACGGCGCTCAGACCAATCATAATGCTGCATTGCAGCGATGTGATTGGTTCAGGGGAGTCTGGGTGTGCTTCCTGTGCCGACCAGAGTGGAGGGATGACGGAGGAGAGGCGCGGCGAGGAGGTAAGTATAATTTTCTTTTTCTTTACCTCCCTCCCGCTCATCCACCCCTGATCCGTGCTGGTCGCCACTACGTAAAAAACACTTTTTTCCCCATGCAATTTCCATAGGACAGCTATACATAAAAAAACGGCTGAACAAAATTACACCAAATTTGGCAGAAAACTAGATTGCATGCTTTTTGGGATTTGGTGTAAATCTGTTTAGTTGTTTTAGAGAAATTAAGGTTTAAAAAAAATAGCAATATCTGTTGTTGCAGGAGTCCAGCAGGAAAAAAAAACCAAAAAATTATTCTGATTGGCTGGTCCCGCTGGACTGAGTGATGCGATTTGATGGCTGCAACATAAAGCAACAGGAGTCAGGTACTCCGTCCCAGAGTTCTGAAAAGCAATCAAAAAAAAACTTTAAATGTGGTAGTCAAGGGATACCATGACCACCTAGCCTAGGGACCCCCTCTGGGAACCAAAAAGAAAAAAGGTTTTGGGTTTGTCACGGTCACGCAGGAGTCAGCACAGACCCCTCCCCCATTCCGCCCCCGAGTGTAGAACTGCGAGCTCCTGTAGGACAAGAAAATAAATAAGTAAATAAAAAGAAAATGTGGGTGGGAGTCTGTGGTGGTTGGCATGTGGAGGTGTCGACCCTCTGATGCTGCGTACAGCTATAGACTGATAGACATTGCACAGCAGGGGGGGAGAGGGTTGCCCGCCCCTAGGAAGTTGATACCAGGAAGACCAGGCCACAGGCCAGGACCTGCAGCCAAATCCCACCGCCACCCCTCGGCACTCAAGGTGGAAAGCGGTGCGCAGGGTTTGCTACAGACATATCGTAATAAGATATTACTTTACATTGAAAAAGAAAAACATCGAAATTCACTGAAAAAAACTAAGGTTAAAGTTGAATTATACTTAAGTTATGTAGTAAGATTTCAACCTATGTGGAAAAAAACAAACCTTAGGAATTCACTGAAAAGAAACAAATGTTAGTGGAGTTACACGTAGGTCTTCTAATATAAAAAGCTGAAGTTACACATAGGTCTTTTAATATAAAAAACTAGCATTCAAAAATAAAAAAAAGTCCGCTGAAATTCACCAGTTATACGTAATTGACGTAAGTATAACTTACACCGCTATGATGTCCTGCTTATGACCCAGAACAATGCTGTCTAATTTGCCTGCTTCCTCACTCTTCACATGGTCCGGAAAATCTTCAAATGGCTCCCCGTCAGCACCATACGAGCAGTCACTCAAGCACTAGTCATCGGCCACCTGGACTAGGGCAGCACACTCTACTCAGAAATCACCACTCACCTCCTGCAGAGACTGCAGACCATAAAAAACTCAACGTCCAGACTCATTCTCTACCTCCCACATATTACATTACTGATGACATCTGTAATCTACAGCAGTGCAATGCATACTTATGTCAGTTACGTATAACTGTTAAATTTCCGAGTTTTTTTCTGTTTTTTATTGTTTGAAGACCTATGTCTAGCTCCTCCTTTTTGTGTGTTTGTGTGTGTATATATATATATATATGTATATGTATGTGTGTGTGTGTGTGTGTGTGTGTATATGTGTGTGTGTGTGTATATGTATGTGTGTGTATATGTGTGTGTGTATATATATATATATATGTGTGTGTGTGTGTGTGTATATATATATGTGTGTGTGTATATATATCTCATTATATCCTATGCAGACAACACCCAGCTCATCTTCTCGCTCTCAGAAGACACCACCACCATGAGATCCAGCTTTCGCAGGTGTATGAAGAGCACCGCCAACTGGATGAAAAACATCTGCCTGCAATTCAGCACAGACAAAACGGAAGTGCTAATCTTCGGAAACACCTCCCGGTGGAATGACTCCTTGTGGCCCTCAGAACTAGGACCCTTACAACGACAGACCATGCTTGTAACCTCTACATTATCCTGGACTGCAAACTCACCATGAAAACCCAGATCAATGCTGTCTAATCTGCCTGCTTCCTCACTCTTCACATGGTCCGGAAAATCTTCAAATGGCTCCCCGTCAGCACCATACGAGCAGTCACTCAAGCCCTAGTCATCGGCCACCTGGACTAGGGCAACACACTCTACTCAGAAATCACCACTCACCTCCTGCAGAGACTGCAGACCATACAAAACTCAACGTCCAGACTCGTCCTCTACCTCCCCAAACTGACCCACATAATCCCTCACCTCAAGAAACTCCACTGGCTCCTCATACAGAAGAGATGTCAATTTAAGATGCTGATCCACACCTACAAAGCCCTGCACAACCAAGGACCAGCCTACATCAACCACCGTCTGAACTTCCACCAACTCTCCAGACACCTGGGCTCTGCCTCCCTCTCCCTCGGGCACACACTCCTCATCGACCGGAGGAACAGTGGAGGATGCTCTTTCTCCTACCTCGCGGCTAAATCTTGGAACAACCTCCCCCTCTACCTCCGGACCGCCACCTCTCCCTGGAATTCCGGAAGACACTCAAGACCTGGCTGTTCAGCTGAACCTATGTGAAGAAGCAAGACACTCAGCGCCTGGCTACCCTCATGGGTGATTAACCGCACTTTTCTAATCCAGATTTATATATATATATATATATATATGTGTGTGTGTGTGTGTGTGAGGAAAGTCAGGAGATGCTGTTTTTATTTTGTTAATGTTAGTATTACTGCTGAATCGCCTGACTTGTTGTGAAAAACAGACTGATTTTAGGAGGAGCTCACCACTTCAGTAAGAGCCGTTAATAATTAAAAAAAAATATTAGACATCCACAGAGTTTGCGCCTCCAGTAACAACATTTCAAGGAGACGCATGACCTCCAGTTTCTGTAGAAAAGAGCTCACTTTTAAATCTTATGACAACGCACTGTGTTTTCACAGTTTTTGTCCATTCTGGAGCGAGAGGGGTGGTACCTTTCTTGCTTTGCTCAGCTCTCTTTGGGCTCACTAGTCGCCATGGCACAAGGGCTGGTCCAGAGCCAAACATTCGGCCTCAAGCGAGGCTCAAGCTTTGATTGGCTCGTCCACTTATGCCAATACCAATATTGATCCATTGCAGTGTCTCTGCTTCTGCCAAAACCAGTACTAATCCATTGCTGTGTCTGCGCTAGTGCTGGAGAGCTCAGTAGAGGATGTACGTATAAAACATCACTGCCATGGCTGTTGCCGTATTTAAGAGCATATGGATATATCAGTGGCAGGTTCCTCCTCTTGTGCACATGAGTGCTCGGTAGCCATGGTCAGATACCCCTGTGAGGCCCAGCCCGTCTAACACTGATGACTGGCTCACTGCTCACTGGTGCTTTATAATCTGTAAAAATGGCTATGAAGAGGTCGCTTAGCACTAAGTGATGACCCGGCATTGTGACAGGAACCGGCTCATTTCTTTGCAAATGATAACTTATAATCAGGAAATCAGTGGGTAATGGCCGGATTGAGGGAGCTGTAAGAGAGCCATCTTGAGCAAGGGGTTGATTGTAATCTGCACCGTGCCCCGAGCCATCAAAATTAGCCGTGGGTGTTAGAATCGCAGACACGGTTCACCTCAATCAGTCCCGTACACAACTTGTGTTGGAGGTCCCAGCATTCTGTATGACGCGAACAACGGCCCGTAGTAGTGTGTAACGCGTGGGCTCCTTTTCAAAGAGCTGAAAATATTAGAAGGGCATACAAGATGCAGCAAAGTTCCCTGTACAATACTCTGAAAACTTCATTCTGTGCGAGCTGCACTTTTATTTCAGCGGGCACTCTGCAGCCCTGCGCCTCTACAGTGGCAGCACTGTTTCCAATTAATAAATGGCCCTTGCTTTCTGCATGTAAATTCATCCAGGCGCAGCGTCTTTCTGTTTCTCTCCGAGATTATTTGGCCCCAGAAAAGCTTTCGTTTTTAAGTAGCACAAAAGCCGTAATTGGCATGCTTTGTAAGGAAGTGTCAATGTGCGAGAGAGGGAGATCACGGCGAATTCTTTGAAGCCTTCTTTCCCCTTTGCACCGCCGCCTCCTCAGCAGGGTCACTGAGATCAGTAGCTTTTCTTGAAATGGCCATTTTCCCTGGCAGGTGCATTATACCCGGTATTTTCAGATTGTTTTTCCATTCTGAATGCCTGGCAGGTTGATTGCTCTGGCTGCATTGACGGAGAAAGGGCTGACAAATGCGCTTGGGCTGGCTGAAAAGACAGTGATTACTGTTTTCCTTTGTGGCTGATTGAGGCCCTTGAAAGGAAAGATTTTAACCTTCACCATTTGGTTCAAAAGTATGAGCATATATTGAAATCATTCATGTCATTTATCTTAGTTCTGTAAACTTGTCTGCACGTAAAAAAATCACTCCATTTCAAGTAAACGCGGATTGGCACACGTCATTATCATTTTGATTAAGTTGCGTCTATTGTCGGGCTTTACGGAAACCGTGCTTTTCTGCGGATAAAGTTCTGTTTTTTTATTTTATTTCAGAGCAGCGGCGGAGTTGGGAGATTTTCAGACCTTTCTCAACCCGTCACTATGTGTGTGGTTTGGCAGCTGGTCTGAGCTGCAAGCTGTATTTTGTTTGTAGGGCGAGGCCTGTCTCTGGGCCTCCTGCGAGGCTGGTAATTGCACAGGCCTGCCATTGGGGAAAGACATGATTGGAGTCAGTCAGGCGGAAACGCGCGGTGCCATCCCATTGCCACCTCGCTGCGGAAAGAGACAATCCCAGCAGTGCCATCTGGTTGCTGCTATCTAGTCAGCTGGCCTGGCTGCCGGGACCAGGGCTTGGCAGCTGTTTCCCATTTCTTGACCATTTTTTTTTTCTTTTTTGTAAACATACAGGGTAACTTTGAACATGGGTCACGGAGACGGAGCTGTCACAAAGCAAGAAGCTTCCTGTCTGAATAGCGTCTCATTACAGAAGCCTCCTGCTGACATGGCCTCGTCGCCAGATGACCTAGCCGTTTAGCGAATAAAAATAGTCTTTCCCGAGACTTACTCCGAAGAGGCAGGAAGCCTCAGTTCTATACACTTTTCTGTATGTGATAGCGTCTTAAGATTTTGCAGTCAACTGCTCAAAAACGCAACCCTTATGTGTGGTCTGTCGAGTGACCTTGGTTTGTGTTGGTTCCTCTGCCTGCAACACCAAAGTTTACCAGCATCCGCTGAGATTTAGAAAAAAAACACACTTGGCCCTAAAATGCCCATTGACAAACATGGTATCGCTGCACCGCGGATGAGACTTTCATTTGGAATGACAGAATAGAAAATGTCGTCCCTGGCTGCTATCTCAGCAACACTTGTCTTTCAGCGCGGCGCCCTGAAAGCTGCCGTAATGTAATGCGTCTTTACGCCACGCTAAGACCCATTAGACATTGACGGTTTCAAATCACCAGTCCGCAGCTCCAGAGGCTCTCTCAGACAGCTACGCGCTTGATTTTCTATGTTCAGCTGCATTAATGTGTCAGCATGTTACATAAAACCGCGCGGCAGCTACATGTTTATTCTGTCTGGAATAATAAGTGCGTCGAACATTTTTGAGATTTCTGCTGGGAATTCTTTACAATTGGACCTCTATTCTGTTTCATTTGAAGCAGCTATTTGATTTGACTGTTGTGGACTAAATAGTGGTGCAAGGATTCAGCTGAATCTCTGTCGATAATGAATATTTTTGCAGTTTCTGATTGGCACGATAACTTTATGTAATCGTTTCTAATTTGCGAATTACTTTCTGTCTATCACTAACGTGAACAAACTGTGGAGTCTAATATAGCCCAAGACAATCCTGTTCTTTCCACATGTTATTTGAGTGAAACATGTTTACCAAACAGTTTGTATTGGGTTTGCATATAGTTCAGTGATGAGGCCGAATAATTGTGTCAGAGTTCTGTCACGTGCTAGTTTCTGAAAAAATAGTAGGAAGAAACCTCAGAATATATTTTAACGATAGATTTCGCTTCTAAAAGAATATCTACATAGCTGACTGCAGCTACAGCGCATTTTTCAATTCAGTTTGATTCCATAGGTTGTGTTTGCATAACATCTGTCAGTTGATAATGCGTTTTATTGTGTTTTGGTATTGTTGTGTTTATGTATGAGAACGTAAATTGAGTAAACTTACTAGAGGGGTATCTCATCCCTGGATAGGAGTGGGAGTCCTAATGCACAGGGCCATAAACAAGGGAGCGGGCATTTAATGGCCAGTAGAGTCCACTGCGGCGGGCTCTCAACCTATAAAATTCTGCCTCTACAGGGCAGGGCAGGCCTCACAGAGCCGGAGGGGGGTTGAAATTGCCTCAGACTCCGTGAAGCCTTTGTTAAACATTGGAATGTTGATACTCCGGGCTTCTACTGGCCATTAGAAGCCCGGAGCACTCCTATGTTTTCAATGGAGCACCCAACATTCCAATGTTCTAATAATTGATTAATTTTAAACTTGTAAAGCACACAATTTCCCAATAACAGTATGTGTCCAGATGCTGAAGACAGTGGGGTAACAAAGGCCCCCGCAGTGCGAGGGGTCCGAGCTCCAGGAGGGCCCCTCAGCACAGTGCCCTGGCCTGAGAGCTCCTAGGTGTGTCCGGAGGGGGGCCCCTCCCCGTACTTTGCAGGGGGGCCCCCTCAAGTTTCATACCGCCACTGGCTGAGGACTTAAAGTGAGTATTGCCACATGACCACTCAAAGGGGATATTGTGAAAAGCAGTTCACAGGACATTCTCTCGTTGAAGACTGACACTGTTTATAAATGCAGAAAAACCCAGCAAATGTAAGGTATGCCCAAAAGATGAAACACTACAGAATACTACTGATAACAGTGGTTTTAATAGCTAACCTCTTTTAAAATGAGATTCCCCAATAAGGATGTCTGCTATATAAGAGACCCTTAATTCTAGTCCCAGTATCTCTTTTCTAGTCACAAGGGTCTCCCTTTTCTCTGGTCCACAGTTCAATCATTACTCTTATGATGTTTTCCCATTGCTTTCCCACAACCCACAAAATCAGTGTACTTTTTGTTTCACTTTTTTTTTGCACAGTTGTGGAGCAAAACGTAATAATTTGACATCATTTACAATTTCTTATGTAATTATAGTTACCATGTAGTAATCTCAGGCTTTATCAAATTTTAGTTGACTAGTTGTAATTTCATTCCAGTCTGCATGTTTGTCATTATTCATATAAATTCTGGAGACTCTCACGAGGACAGTCAGCGATGCCAGCCATGTCCAGTTAAATACCTCCTTTCATGCTTTTAACTAGTCATCAGAGATGGTATAATGGAACTCACAAACTCACCATCTAAAAATGGCCTCAAAATGATCTTCCCCGGAGATATTCATACCTGATCTTGTTTCATTGATTAATTGCATCGGCACTAGCATCAGTATCGAGGATATGAGGTGATTAGTTTGGATAGAATGTCTCGTCAAAGTTGAGTGAATCACAAGTACCTCTGTACGAAGACAAGAAAATCTTTATTGTGACTCATTAGCAGTCTGTATATTTTGCAGCTCCCAAGTTACTACTTTGAGTAACTCTTAATGAAACACAAAGTTGTACGTCAGGGTATCTAAACCCTCTTGAATAATATTAATAGGTTTCTCTTATAACTGAGTAATGTCTGCCAGGATATTTTTTGTGCAAATTGTTAGATCCTTGTACTCCAATGGATGATTTGGTAGCCCTTTCTTTCATAAATATAGGTAGGAGCTAAACTAGTTTGACAAAAAGAAAAACCATGCATTCCTGCCTTATCCAACCTGCACAGAATTCATAGGCGGGGACGGACTCGGACACGCCGCCGAGTATGGCGGTCGTGCCGGTCCCCCGCAGCCGGTGGAAGACGGGCTGCGCCGCGCACAAGAGTGACGTTGCGCCCCACGCCTCCTTTTGCTTCAATCATTTTTTTGTTTGTCGGGCGCGTGACCCGGAGGCAGCTGTTGGCGCTTCCGGGTCACACGTCGTGAAAACGCAGGCAGAGCCGGCTGCAGGCGAAATTGACTTTAAAAGGCTGTGGAGCGGAGGAGCGGTCTCTTTCTCCTCTGCTCCTCTGCTCCATAGCCTAACCAGCAAGCCAGGGCCTCGTTTACGACCCTTAATCCAAGCTGGTGTTGTTGAAGTTGTTTGCCTTGGGGGAAGAGGGGCGGTGAGCTGCTTTGGAGGTGGGAAAAAGGGCCCCCACCCCAAGGGTATGGAGATAAGGGAGGAGGGGGACTCGGCAGTACCTGACCATATAGGTCTTTGAGGTTGTAGGCACTTGGTGAGACATGATGCAGGCCACAGAGGAAGTCCCATTGCACTTAAAGTTGTACAAGCAGCAACAATATACGTTTGCTTGGAGTCCTTCGAGTTGGTGGTGTAAAGGAGTGTAGTGTATACATTAAGAATTGAGGAGGAGTTGCTAATCAAACCCAGCAGTCCTTCCAGTGTATTGGTCAGTTATTGAGGGGTAGGACAGATGAGCTGACAAGAAATGTCGATGTTGCAAAAACCTGACCTGTTTTGTTTGCCAGTGCGCATGCTTCCAGACTCCGGGAGTGAGGAGTCACTCATTGCATGCTTCAAAATCTGCAAATAATTAACAGATACTAACAGCTGAGGGTCTTGCCTTGTGGGCCCAGGCATTTTAATCCCCTTCACATTCTTTACTGTCACTTGCATCAAAGTGAAATCAAATATTGGAATCTGGTTCTTTATGCTGGCCCTTTGAGAAGACCTGAAAACACTGGGGAGCAGGGTCAAGACTGATTTGCATATGGCTAGGTCTAAACTGGAATGTCATGGCATGCAAAAAATCGATGGCTTTAACCCAGATCTGTGACTGGGTGTGAATGTTTGATTTGTTCAGCATTCCGTCCGTCATCTGTTCTTTTTGCACATGCATCTACCACAGTCCACCGTTTTCAGGAGCATAGTTTACTATGCCTGATATTGAAAATGGTGAGAAAAAGAACTTGGTTGTATTACTGTCCAAGCCTTATGACCATCGGCATGGTTTTATGGAATATCTTGTGATACAGTTGAATGTTATGTGGTTAGTAAGAAGCTTGTCTTTTGTTTTCTGAGTTGTGCACCCTGGGAGTTCATGGTCATGCTTAATTTCATTTAAAGCTGTGCTGTTCTTTGTTCTCAGTTCCTTGCCGACATCACACATAAAATGAAATATGCCTTTTAATTGCTATCTTCTGTTATTGTAAGCAGTCTCTTACACAACAATAAATAATACAATATGTCTAGAAGCAAAACTGCTGAAATGAAACTTGATTTTAAAGCTTGGTTCTTTTTTATTGCTTGGGCTACTGTATTTGTTGGGAGCTGAATGTGTATTCTTTCAACTGTCAATCATGTATCATATAGGGTAAATTATTTGGATAGAATTCTTGAAAAATATGGTTTTTCGTTGGCTTGTATTTGTTGAAGTCTTTGTTCGGTTACTAAACATAATAGTTATTGGATCTAATAATGTTGTCCAATTTTTACGACCATTCCTGTAAACATAACATTTGTGGATTTTGCTTCAGAAGATGAAGAAGAAGAAGAACCAGCAGCACCAAAACTCACCACTGAACCAGAGGAGGAACTGTCTGTGAAAAAAGAGGAAGAAAGCGAAGGTACAGAAATTCTCAGCACTTTTCCCAAAACGTCTAAATCAAAGGAGTTGAGACATTGACGTTTGTCCTGTTCCTCTGTGATTTTTGTGTGACTTTGAACTGTGTATGGCTTTTGTTCATGGATTCATAGTATATTAAACATCATTCACAACTTTGTAAAGATTTGCAATTAAGCTGAATTTAATTTGGCTGGACGTGTATCGCCCCGATCTCTTTATGTTAGCCCATCTCATTAGGTTACTTGTTCCACCACCCCACCAATTAAAATTTTCCACCTCTGAATTATTCTGTGTAAGCTTCTGACATTTATTAATAATATATGTTCCCAATTAGAAATCCTCTCCTTATATGAAGTTACTAACTTGCAGTACACAAATTATAGTAGCTCTTGACTCACGACGTGAGCATGTTTTAGAACCCCTCATTCTACCCGCAGGCTGTATTCAATTGTAATAAATAAAACATACTTCATACCCTTTAGTGAGTAGGGTTACAAGTATTATTGATAAACCTAAACTAGCTGGATCTAGGTGTTTTTGCCCAAGTGCTATCTGGAAGATATCGGAGAAATAAATGTTCCCTTGTTCTTCCCTGGATATAGCATTTACTGGGTAAAATGGCAACCTTTTCGTTCTGCTTAGTATTATGTAGGCTTATGAGTTTAAAATTGTGCTGGGAATGCTTCCAGTGACTTCTGATCAATCAGTGAGGATCTAAACTATTTTGCCTTTAACCCCCAAGTATGACATTCTGGCATTGTCCACTTATCTGCACCATTACTGAAGAGGAAATTAGAATACACAATGCAATCTGTTTTCGGTCACATGGAAAGTATCCTTGCCACATTTCCCTCCATATGTCTTGACATAGAAAAGTATGTTTCTCTGATGGTATGAAGTAAAAGCATTGTGCCAAAACTCTGGTGTGCTGCCGTAATTTGTGACTCCACCTAACTTTTACATCTCCATCAAGCACATCAGGCACTCACACTTCCCGCTTCGGTCTGCACCTGGAAAGGATGAAAAACCACCAAACAATTTGCTTGCCATTGCTACCCAACACACTGCTTTCTCCTACTGGCCCCCTGATGCCATCATCTCCATCCAGCAGGTCTAGCTTCTACAGCCCCATGCACTCATCAGGAGATGGTAAATGCAAAATGCTTACCAATGCTGACCTAGATGATAAGGCTGCAGTTTTCTTCAATCCCAGCTGATGTGGCCATCAGCATCCAGCAGGTCAGAGCCCCTCCAATCCTTTCTCCATTTACTTCTCCATTATAGGACCACCATATAAAGGGCAAAATCTGCATGGTCCTGTCTTTCCAACTGCAAGGTCAGACTTTGTCTCTGTGCCCAATGTTCCTCAACCTCTTGCTTTGCTTTTCGCACTTCCTTGTGTAGATGTTTAATTTGTCCATAATGTCTCGCCTTTCTCCCGTCTTCTGATATTCAGGGTTCAACTAGTCTTTATCACCCCTCCTGACACCCTAATTTTCCTCCTCAGCTCCTTAGATACCCTTCCTTTGAGTATCACTTTGAGGCCTCCCAACCTTTCCTTAACTATTTATCATTCTCCCAGCACCAAGCACTCATTTTGTGACCATCGTGACCCTTTACTGAACTAGTTGTCTTCTTACTTATCTTTGTCTCTCATTTTATGTGAATTTAATTGTAACCTTTACTTAATTTATGCATCCCTTCCATATCCCTGGATTCAGCCATTCACATTCCCATCTCTTTACTTTGACTCCTAGCTGGATCTTGTCTTCCTCCTTTTCTTTTTCCACTCCCCTTCCGATACCACCTCTTCTATATATTTCCTTTGAATCTCACGCTCACCTGTCACCTCTTGTCTGGTTCCTTCAATTCTCTGTTCCCTTCCTTCTTGGGATCTGTTCTGTCATTACACCCAGATGTTTATTCTTTCCTCTCCGTCGATATCTCATTTACTCGGAATCACTTGCATCATGTCCCTTCCTTCACCCATTCCAGTTAACTGCTCCCCTAAACATATCTCACTGCTTATTTGCAGCCATTCTAATTATTCTTTGCACAGCACAGAATATATAGGACAAACCTAGACTTCCATTTGATATTCGCACTCTGTGCCTACTTCATTGCTCTCCAATCCTTCATTAATGCAAGCTAAGCAACATTATTAGCAACACCAGATTGCTCCTCTCTGCCCAATCCTTCTATTTAATCAGCTCCTCTGTCCTACTCATGAGCCTGCTTCCCTCTATTCTGTGAATGCTTCTGATTTTTCTTCTTTGTTTACCTCAAAAATTGATGAAGTGTAATAGTCTTTCTTTTTACCCTCTTCCTCTCCAATGAACCCTTCTCTATTTTTGGCTTTTCTTTTTTCCTTCCCTATTGATCTTGAGCTTAATCTCATTAACTGCACCCAAAAGGCTAAAACAACTGCTGATCCCCTTTAATCCTTAATTCTTTCTGTTTATTCTTATTTGGTGCCTTAACCGGATCCCTTCTTTGGTCTTCTTCCCTCTCTAAGTATCTCTTCTCATTCTTTCATGTTTGTTTAATTCTTTTCTTTACTTAAACAATCTTTGCTCTTTTCATTATCCCATTTTATATTTGCTCTATAGTTTTAATCCCCTTTGACAAACGTGTGGTGGAGAACCATTCTCTTTTAATTCTAATTCTGTCCTCTGTCTGCTGCAGCTAGGCTGACATTCTGCTCAGTCCACTGAAACTGCTCTTCCCAATGTTGTTAATTCTCTTAATTCTCATTGTCTCGCTAAGGAATCTTATTTTCTTATTGTCTTAGATCTCACAGTTTAAAAAAAAATATTTCTTTATCGGCATTTCAAAGTGCAAAGAAAAAGCTCACTAGCTGGGATCCTCCTCAAGGATAATTACACATCTGTGCCGTCTTACATATTTAACATTTACAATGCACTAATACATGGTCAAAACTAGTCGTATTTCCACCTTACCCCCGGACACAGATCCAGTATACAGTTTGCAGAAACAGTAGTCATTTGCAGTGCAAAGAGACAAATCGTCGTACCTATCCTGTACCCATAGGGAAAGAGGTGGAGTAAAAATCTGCGTTACCTTGAGGTGCTATAAGCAGTATAAAATAAAATAATCTCAATCATCAACATACCCAACAGTCGTCCCCCCCACCCGTTCCCTAACTCCCTGCTTCCTTTCGCCTACCACTTGCCAGATAGGAAGGTGACATCAATCTATAGCTCAGGGAACTTTCGGACTCCATGGATTCCCCACACCTCACTCAAGCCACCTCGGGGGTGGCTACCACTACTCACCCTTTTCATCCACCTTCGCAGCTCCCCGGTCCATCTTCTATGTCAGATCTCCCCCCAAAAGGTTCTAAAAATGCTTGTATCATAGCTCCCCAGGATTGTAAATCATCCTGTCATCTCTACGAACTCTCTGCATATGTGCCTCCTCCGCTCCAGCCCATTTAATCAAATCTCTGAGCCAGACCTCCAGTCTAGGGGGCCTAGCAGTGATCCAGCTAATCGCTATGCGCCTCTTAGCAACCATTAACCCCAACATATTGAAGCAATGGCTTAACTTTCTCTTCGGGTTATCGGGGAGGAGGCCCAGCACACACTGCTTAATAGTACACAACACTGTCCATCCCGTCACCTCCCCAAGGTGGCGTATTATCCCGGCCCAATATAGCATGATATCTGAGCATCGCACACTATATGCAGAAAATCAGCCACACCAGTTCCGCATCTAGGGCAGCTCGCCGACCTGGAAGGATAAATTGTATGTAGCCTCCTTGGAGATAAATATGTCATGTGTACTATGTTATATTGAATTAATTCAAACCGTGTGCTAACAGATACCCTGCGTACTGCTGCATGTATTTTAGGCCGTTGTTTATGCTCAAAGTGCTCACAACTGGCGCGCTACCTGACCCCTTCTATCCGGAGCAGAGCCAGTCACCTGTTCGCACGGAGTGCGCAGTATAAATGCGTAATAATCTAACGACCGAACCCGCCCCACTCCCCCCTCCATAGAGAGGAGTGTCCTCAAGGTCTGTGAGGGCTCTGGGGCCTCAGGGAACAACGGCCAGAGCTGGTGAGTTGTTGACGCTATTTTAGCTTACTAGAGAGCCTGTCCCCACCCCAAAGCAAACATGTCTATTGCATCTTGCATGGTTATAAAGTGACCCGCTGTATACAAATCCGACAACATTAGACACCACTCCTCCTGCCATCTTTCTACTGTCATGGTACAGGACATTTGTCTTAGATCTCATATTTATTTTTGACACCGCTGATTATTCTATTCTTTCTTTTACTCTTACTTTACTTAAGATTTACAGCATTACTTCTCTTGGCTTGTAGACCATCTTTCTGATTACTCTTATTCTGCAACTGGGACTTGTCAAAATCCCTCTGCCTCATCGTTATGGGGGTCCCTCAATGTTTGGCCTTGGCTCATATTTTTTTTTCTGCTCACGCTACCCCTTTCCTTCTATTATTTCCTCATTTGCTGCACTCCACTTTTATGGAGACAACTTGCTTGTTGTTTGCCATATCCATTATGAACGTTCCTTAAATGACACTCTATATTACTCTCTCTTCTGTGGAAAAAAAAACGTGGATGTCTTCACGGTCTCTTTATTTCAACTCTACTAACACTCAAAATCTCTTATTTGCCCATCTTCTGCTTTTATCTCCTCACCTCTGCTCTATTCCATTTTCTTCAGTGTTTCTGCCTTACTGTCAAGGTGTGACCCTTGACCTACTTATTAATTTCTGCTGTCTCTTGTGCCTATCATTCTCAACTCCATATCTGTAAAATACTTATTCCTTACATTTCACTCTACTAAAATTCGCCTTTCCATTCTTTTGACCTTTCTCACCTTCCTTGTTCTTACCTTCTGCAACTCCTGTTCCCATTTTAGCATCTACACAGTCTTTCTATTAGTATTCCACTTGTCTTCTTTTCCTTTTACCTTCTCCAAAACACACTCCCTCTTACAGTGGTATCTCTTCACTGGCTTGCTTTTCATTCTCAGGCTGTTTGCTATTTTCTTTATGTTCCCGTTAAAAGCGTTTGTGGTCTAGCTCCTCTCTACCCAGTTTTACCTATTTCTGTCTATTCCTTCAGTCACCGTTTTAAGTCTACCTTTTAGCTCCAAGCTGTTTCGCTCCTTGCCCTCAGCCTCACTCCATTACCTTATGCGTCTGAGCACTGAAGCTCATTTCCACTTAGTTGCTCTGCTCCCATCTGACATTCTTTTCACTCTGTTCCAAAAGAATACTGCCTGCCTCTTTCTTCTCTTTAATCAACTGTACTGTTAATGCTTTTGTTGGCTTTCTTTATTCCACCAAACGTGCATTTAAGCATTTAATTCACAATTTCTTTAATTTCTTTCTCCATTTGTGAAGAAAGTGTGTCTAGATATTTCTCTCTCACTGGCTACATGATAGCATTCAAGCTCTGCATCACTGATGATATCCATTGAGTAGAAAGCTTCTAGTGGTTGCTTGACTGCATAGGGAATGTGGTCGTGAATTTCAGCCAAACTCCTTTTAGAAGTTTCCAGTGTCTTTTTACATACTTTATTTTTCTCATATATATAATCCTTTATAACGTGGTGTGGGTACAGGACAGGGTTTCTAATTTAAATTGGCGGCAAGAATTTTATGGATCAGTTAAGAAAGTGAGAGACTGCAGATTGAAGTCTCTACTTAGCCCTAATTTGCAGCTGGTTCTTCATTCAGTGGTTTAAAGTGGACAATAAGGACGTCAAGCCTGGAAAGTCTTGAAAGTTTGATGCAAACTAATAAAGATATCCCATAAAGCTCTGGAGTTAATACTTTCTGAGGCATCGGCTTCCTCTGCTCTTCCTTGATCTCAGAGAACAAAAAACAAGGGAACCCTACTCACGGGGAGCCTGGGTAAGTAAGTTAATGGGGAAACAATGGCTCCTGTGGAATAATAATACAGTATTTCTGATGCAATTCTGCACAATGGCAATATACAGGGTTAGTAGGATGTCAAAAAGAAAGCTGGCCACTGACACTGAGGGAATAGTCAATGTGAATTTTTTTTTCCGTTTATATAATAAATAAATGAAATAAACAATATATACATAGGGCTTGAGAATCACAATATGATTATACAACAAACAATGATTACAAATAGTGAACGGTGTCCCAGTGAAAAAACATTGGAACCTAAACTAATAGTGACATAATACGTGACATATGTACAAGGTTTCACTTGAAAACATTTTGGCGACCATTAAATAATTCAAGATCAATTGGACAACACTTTATACAATCATAAGTGTTTGATAATAGTTCGCCTTTGTTAATTGTCGACGACGTTTCGACCCTATCTGAAGTACAGGGTCTCTTCAGGACCTAAAGGATGTAGGGACACCTGAGGGGAGGCCTGCACTGCCTAATGTGAAAAGCAGTGTCACCGTGAAATAAGTGAAGAAAAAACTCACAGGGACCCGGCCGGGCACTCTTGTGAGGGTAGTGTTAGGCAGAAAGGATGGCAGGGCCTGGATATCTCAGCGTTACTCGGGGCACTTGAACGCCAAGGAAATAACAAGTGAAGCTCTTGGATAAGCTGAAATTGCCGGTGTTTGTCCCCCGAGTGCTGCTGGAACAGTGGAGCGTCCGTCTCCCTGTTTGGTGCGATAACCAATCAGGGAGACGGACGCTCCACTGTTCCTTGGCGTTCATTGCCCATATACGAAGCAATCGCCTGCAGCTTAGATCGGCCATTCTGCTGATCAGCCAGAGAAACCCACATGGTTCTTGTACCTTGTGAATATCAAGTGCCCCGAGTAACGCTGAGATATCCAGGCCCTGCCATCCTTTCTGCCTAACACTACCCTCACAAGGGTGCCCGGCCGGGTCCCTGTGAGTTTTTCTTCACTTATTTCACGGTGACACTGCTTTTCACATTAGGCAGTGCAGGCCTCCCCTCAGGTGTCCCTACATCCTTTAGGTCCTGAAGAGACCCTGTACTTCAGATAGGGTCGAAACGTCGTCGACAATTAACAAAGGCGAACTATTATCAAACACTTATGATTGTATAAAGTGTTGTCCAATTGATCTTGAATTATTTAATGGTCGCTAAAATGTTTTCAAGTGAAACCTTGTACATATGTCACGTATTATGTCACTATTAGTTTAGGTTCCAATGTTTTTTCACTGGGACACCGTTCACTATTTGTAATCATTGTTTGTTGTATAATCATATTGTGATTCTCAAGCCCTATGTATATATTGTTTATTTCATTTATTTATTATATAAACGAAAAAATTCACATTGACTATTCCCTCCGTGTCAGTGGCCAGCTTTCTTTTTGACATCCTACTAACCCTGTATATTGCCATTGTGCAGAATTGCATCAGAAATACTGTATTATTATTCCACAGGAGCCATTGCTTCCTTGATCTCAGGCAGTGATTCCTGAACAGACAAAGCTTTAGTTACAGCTGATGAAGAAACGTCGATTGAAGTTGACTTCAACTGATTGGGGTCCATCGACCATCCCTTTGGTGAAAGGAGGGTCTAAAGTAAGGATCCTATTTCCTAGTATTGTGAGAGAAAGAGGTACTCCACTACACTTTACCTGAGGGGTGGAGGGTTTGGTGTAACGCAGGATATCATCCCCCTCTTGCTTCCAAGTGATCATGTTGCGTGTGACACTCGTGCTTGTCATTCAATAGCTTTTTTCATTGTGGCCATTGGGGTTTTCTCTTCATTCAAAATATGTATGTGTCTGTTATCCCCATCATACAAATGGCTATTGATTTAAAAGCCATGGCTGAACATTTTCACACCATGACATTGGGGCACTTAGCAGCTTTGAAGGTATGAAGTCACATCCACTTCAGAGAATAATTGGGCATGTCACCACACTACAAAAGTGGAGCTGGAAGTGGGAAGAGGCTTGGCTAGCAGAGGTTGGACAGGTTGAAGGAGGTAGACTAGGGGGAGAGGCCAAATGGGAGAGGAAAGGCTGAGTGGTGTAGAGATGGGTGCCTGGATAAGGGGCCTGCAACGGCAGATTGGGCAAGTAGAGTTGGTGGATTTCACAAGATGAGTATAAAGGGGAGAAGGAGGATTTTTCAGGAAGGAAGGGGTGGATGGAAGATGAGTATGTTAAGAGGGGAATGCTGATTCTGCATAACAGCAGGCTAGACGGAGGCGGCACAGACTGAGAATAGGCAAGAATACAATTGGGCAGGCGTTTGAGGGAGAGAAAGGTTGAACAGAGCATGCCAAGTAGGCTATACTAGATGTAAAGCTGAAATGAGATTGTGTGAGAGAGTAGACTTAGTGTGAATGACAAGCTAAGAAGGCAGACTGGACTAGAGGTGGGCTGACTCAGAGCGGACCGGGCACTGAGGGAATGAGACTGGCTCAGAGGGCTGGGCTAAAACAGTGAGCATGGAGATGGCGGTTCTTTGTGAGAGCCTTGCCAATTCATTGAGGAAGGAAAATAAAGTCAGTTTGTGCAGGCTCTGCCTTTTTAGGTCTCGCCTAGCGATGCAGCGCAAAGCGCTGCTCGCTATGCGAGATCTATTGTTGCCGACTTTTGCTCCGATGCGGGACACGAGATGTGCACGCGCTTGGTGCGAGCAGGAATTGTAATAGCGCCGCAAGCCGTACGCGTGCACATCAACTGTCTGTGCCGAAACTTAAACAGACAGGAGATATGCACGCGTACGGCTCGCGGCGTTATCACAACGCCTGCTCGCACCATATGCGTGCACATCTCCTGTCCAGGCAGCCGATGCGCACGCTCACGGCGTGTCTTCAGCTTAACTTCCCACTGGTTCCGAGGAGTCAACATGGCTGCGCCCTGTGAGTCGGATCTGCAATCCGATCCCGCTCCGCCGCCACTGAAGATTCCAAAGCGCGAGGCTATGTCCCCTACTTCACCTGGGCTGAGCGATGGACGCCCATCGTTGTCGGCGCCTTCTACCCCAAGCCATTCGTCGCCTCTAGAGGGATGCGCTGGTGGTCCGGGCCTTGCCTCGTCGCCCTCAGTCTCCTTTTCCACGTCGGCCGCTTGTCGCGGCATGTCCTGGACCCCAGCAGAAACTAACGCGCTTATAGCCGTATGGGGCAACGAGCGATTGGTGGAGGCGCACTACCAGCAACTGGAGGGCTCAGGCACCCTATTTGCCAGCTGTTTCTAGTAAGTGCACTCCTTGTTTGATTTTGAAACTGTGCTCCAAATAGGAAAGTTCAGATTTAATTTTTTGTGTTTACACCCTATGTAACAGAAAGGAACTCCAGCATTTAAAAATCTGTTCACACTGAGGTCACTCAAACTGCGAGCTCTCCTTCTATAGCTCTTGCGTGTTGTCCCGCGTTTTGCTGTTTCCCTCTCCTTCCTCAGAGAGCTTCACACTGGGCGTAGTTATGTTTTCACATATTATTTCTCCCTCCTGTCACTACCCTCCTCTAACTCTGCCTCATGTTACTGTCCTCTCTCCTTTCACTTCCCATGTCCCCTCTCCAATTACTGCTCATCTCTCCGTTATACAACATGTCTCTGCCACTGCCCATCCTGCCGTTGGCATTGCCCTAAATTCTGTAATCATACACTGTCCACCCTCTTCTGTCACTGCCTCACTACAGTATATAATCGCCTTTCTATTGTCATTCCATTTCCTCCTGTCACTGCTTATCTTTCTCTCCTATAACCAGGGCCAATGGAATTATGCAATTATGTGGCTGCAGCAATTTTCGCATAATTATAGATTTGCCGCATTCGCCACATAATCCATCATCTGCTGCAACTGCAGATTTTGACAAAAATGTTTTTGTTTCCAGCTCAAACTGTTCAAAAGTTACTAAAATGCTGCTTGCTTACAGCAGTTTTAATATCTTAGAGTTTCTTGTAGCTCAAATAGGTGTAATTTCTATGATTTATATATGTTTCCCTTGTCTATATTGCTTGATTTTGCTTGTAAGATAGTGTCACTCATAATCTTTTATGCATGCCCATTTAAAGTTGGTGCTGTATAAAAATGCACAAATTCTACTTGCCACAGCTGTAGAGGCAGTGGTTGTGTAGGACGGGACAGTGTACTTCAGCTGTATCCACGCATATAAATTACAAGACATTTAAAGGAGCACTTGTTGTAGGTTTAGTGACCTACCTAATCCAGTGAGATATTTCACTGAGCAGTTCAAAGCCGCAGCAGACATCACAAAATAATTCTACTATGTCTGTTGTTGGTGGTTGTTAGAGGTTGCGGACTGGGGAAACAGGACTATGTGTTTTTCTCTGCCCCTTTATATCTAGTGCTTCACAGACCGTGCATATATGTGTGCATTAATTGCTTATCCTATAAAATACTATTTATGTATGGACGACATATTTTCAAAAGGGACATTTTTGCATTACATTTGTTTAAGGTGTTTCTAATACAACATATGTTTTTAAGTTTGAAAAGCAGAAGCATCAATTGCTGATCAGAGATCGAGTATTTTTGGTATTTACACGAGTTTGAGCTATTGGTATTGTAAATGCCAATGCGTTTTATTTATGTTTCTTTTTTAAAAACATGGATAAAAGGCATTGTCATTTACAATGCCAGAGTTTAAGCTTATTGGCATTGTAAATGACAATGCCATTTATTTATCTGTTTTCAAAACCAACACATGGATGAAGGGTTTGTCATTTACAATGCCAATGGCTCAAACTTTTGCGAATGCGAGACCTATTGCATTGCAAATGCTTGTTTCATTTAGTTTCAAATTTTTTGCACCCTTGCTGTTGCGTGATATAAAAACAATCGGGTTCTTAATCTGAATTGAGATGTATTTGTGAAAAGAACTTAATTCACGAGTGTGCAGTGGTCCATGTCTTTTCTTTGCAATAAATAAAATATTTTTGGGAAAATAAATCATACATTTTCATAATAAATGTGTTGATGACATACCGCTAAATATTGTGTTCCATTTTGAGACATTTCTGAAGAGTCTTGTTGTGTACTTGTTACAGCCATTCCAATCTGTTTTTCAGTTCCACCTCATGAGCTAACCGAAGAAGAAAAGCTGCAGATTGTGCACACGGAAGAGTTTTTAAGCTTCTTTGATCATTCCACCAGAATTGTTGAGCGAGCCCTGTCTGAACAAATCAACATCTTCTTTGACTACAGTGGCAAAGATTTAGAAGAGAAGGAGGGGTGAGGTTACCAGGTCGATACCAAATTGTATTATATTCTGAATGTTTTCCTCTGCAAAATGCATCACAAGCTGTTTATCTTGTTTTGTAGAGAGATTCAAGCAGGAGCAAGACTGTCTCTCAATAGACAGTTTTTTGATGAACGGTGGTCGAAACATCGTGTCGTTAGTTGCCTAGATTGGTCGTCTCAGGTAAAAAGAATTCCATTAGCTACTCATAATTTTAAACTCTACAGACCACTGTTACACCTGCAACGAGAGTCCTCACAGGAAGTTCACGCGACAGGGAGCAGACCAATTAGGCAGCACAATTGGGTACAACGCATGAGCTGCTTTCATATGAGCTTGGCATTTCAATATCTTTACAAAGGCACAGAATCGCTTTTCTCTGAACATAATGCATCTGCATGCAAGCTGTGTAGACGTAATGGCAGACTTGATTGGCACACCTGCCAATTTTTAAAACATATTTCTTAACATGTTGCAACGTTTGTGCTATGTTCTGAACTCGTCCGTGATTTTACTACGATGCCCACAAGCCTGAGCCTGGCCTTAAATCCCTTAAATATTTTACTCTGTAGAAACTATTCACACTGTTTCCCTGATGTGAGACCAGTCACTGTATTTTTGCCAAAGTAATTGAACCTGGAACATTTGCATGTGACTCTTTACCTGTCTTTATCGTGTTCCCCATTTCGCCTTTTTCACTATCCTTGTTCTTTGACTGAATTACTGCAAATATACCTCCATCGGTTTTACATGCATTGTATTAATGTCTAGCATTCATATGTTTTCTTTGTTCACTTCCATATCCAACTTACAAAAATATTGCCTGAATGAAAGCTGTGCCCGTAGTTGAAACAAATGGAGACAGACCCTATCCAGCCTTGCTGTTCGTGAGCCCCACCTCTTTACTACTTCTTAATGTCTCCCCCACTCGGTTCCTGTTTTAGGTCAGGCATTAATCAATACATTTTGATTGCAATAAAACTATATGTATGATATACTTCTAGGGGCTTTCAGTCGGCCTACTTCATCCATTGGTCTGCTATTGTGCCATTCACATTTTTCTTCCACCCACTACAGCATACAGCAAAGTGCAGTGAACCAGCTCACTTCAGCCATTGGCTAACTTAACAATGAGGGATTGTTTTCTGCTATTTAACAAGGAACACATCTGCACACAAAGTAGTTTCCTTCAGTGCCAGGGACTACTTTGGCAATGTGTGCTTTTTGAGACGAAAAAAATATATGTTGCTTTCAGCAGTGTTTTTTCATATTGGCATGGCCAGGCAGCTCCCCAAACAAGGACATTCAACAAAAATGATGGAAAAACAAGTAGTGACAAAGTCAAACTGCAGGCAGCCAAAACCGATCTTTTGGCTTTGATAATGCTTGTTTCTGCTTCATGTTGATGACTGAAACCTGTATCACAACCCTTTTTAACTCATTCAGTAAAAAAGTCTTGGCTTTCTTGGTGTTTATGGGATTTTTCTTTGATATAATTTTTTCAACTATCTTGGGACATAATTATGCTATAAAAGCTTGGTGTCATTCACAGCACAATGGCTGATTCTTTGTCCTCTGCCTTAAAAATGTGCATCCAGTTGCTTCGTTGTTTTACCCAAAGGTAGAAATCCTTTTCCTCAAGCACCATCTATTATGGATGAGAGATGCCTTAGAATGTGTTCCCCAGGAGACTGGAGACTTTCGCTTTGAAAGGCGAGAGGTTGTAGGTACTTGTGACTAGGCACCATGCTGATCCCGGAGATCGCAAGGATTTTGCAACACAAGCAACTGCAAGAACATCCACTACGTCCTGAATGACCGAAGAGGCAGTCATGAGATCTGTTGTGCTAGGGAGATCATTAACCTAAAGAAAGAAAATGTATTCAACGTCCTGTGATTGTCAAGGCTGGATTGAAGTCCATTTCTATTAAGTTCTATAATAGTAGGACAAAATTTGTGAAAAATAGGTTTTTGTTTTTATATATATATATATATATATATATATATATATATATATATATATAAAACCCTTTTTTTAAAATTTTGGTTCTGCACATGAAAATAGGTCATGCGTTCAATTACAGCAAGATTGATCATACTGTACCCAGTATACTTGATACGCAACGTTAGGCTATTGATTCAACAACTTTAGGCATGAGGCAATACCTGTTACTCATAGGCGCCCTTGTAGCAAAGCGGGTCAGCCAGAGTCTGAGGTGACGGTCGGGGATGACGACAAGATATTAAGGCCGGCGTGCATACTAATTCTGGGGCAGTGATGGAGTGAATATACCCTGTTCTGACACTTTTAATATATGTTTAAAGGACTAGACATATGCAATCAAATCTGTGCAATCTGTAATGAATAATCACAGAGAGCTTTTCTATGGCAAATACTTTCCAAACTATTGTCAATAAAGATAAGTTTAAAAAAAAAAAATACTTTCCAAACTTTAACCCACCACAGCTGTGGGGTAGGGGAGTTGGTTGCAAGGGACATCTTGGCTGCAACTAGTAAGTGTGATATGAGTTTACCTATGGGGTAGTGAGTAGGGAACACACTGTTTTCCCCAGAGTCCCCAAGGAGTACTACCAGTGGTTCTAGTGGCAATATATTGCCTGTTATTTGCTTAATATATGATAAGATTTCCTTTCATTATGTCTGAACTCTGTCTGCACCCCCGGGCATTCCCATCACATATGGAAAAAAGATGCATAGTATGTAGTAGGGTGGGGGATAGGTACCGATAGGTTAACAGTTTTTCTTTGTAATGGACGCAGATTGATGTCTTTGCAGCTTTCTGCCGTAGTCTCATCTGAGATTGTTCTTCCCAAGTCTTGTTCCCAAGTGTGAACTTATTATTGTTTGGGTTTGATGAGGGTCGTTTGAAGCCATGTTTTGCCTTTACAAACTTGTTTGTCCGCGAAATGTTTCTAGGGCTGGGGGAGGGGGGATTTCCATTCCAGCTAATAGGGACACCTTTTGGCACCAGCTCGAGGTCTACTATACACCGCAGTAGGGATGCAGGAGGGGTGAGACAGTGTATCGTAGTGGAGAACGGTCTCATGTTGTATGCAGGATAGCATTGAAATCCCTGCCTAAAATTAAGTTTGCCAGTTTGGGCATTAAATTGATGTAGAATTGTTCCTTCTCTTCGGTGCATAAAGGGAAAGAAGTTTGACAGTTAAAGTCCCGAACTTTCCCTGCAACCCTATGTATCTGCTTTCCGTGTCTTCGCTTTTGGACACTAGATCAAAGTCTAATAATCGCCACCCCTCTTGTTTTAGTCGTGTATGTGGCATGAAATTGAAATGGCAACGAAAAAGGACCTTAAGTGTTATACATCTCTGTTCAGCAAGTGGGACTGTTGTAACACTGCAATATCGACTTCTTTCGCCTGTAGCCACTGTAACAAAGCATGCCTTTTGATCGGAGAATTGAGGCCTTGCATATTCAATGAGAGTATTGTCAACTGGGACATGCCTCACTCAGATGGCATCCCATCCCCTCCCCACCGAAGGTGAGGCTAGGCTGGGTTGAATCAGGCATGCCTCACTCAGATGGTGTTCCATCTCCTCCTCTACCGAAGGTGAGGCTAGCCTGGGTTGAATCGGGTGGGGCATGAGCGAGGGATTTGTCCGGTGGACCCACACCAGATTTGGCTCAGTGGTTCTAGGGCCGATATGTGTATTGAATAGGAAAACTAAGTGCAGAAAACTGAATGTAACCAGACTGACATAGCAGTAATATGAACAAAAACTTAGACATAAAATAAACAAAGAATAAATAGAGCTTGCAGGGACACCAGCTCACTAAAAAGAAGTAATTAGTTATTAGGAGCAGTGTGGGGCTAGCTCCAGATATAAGTTCAGTGCTCCTAAAATTAGCCAATGTGCTGATCCTCAACTGAAGGGACATGGGGGCACAAGAGCCACCTCCACGTATGGATGCAGTTGGAGCAAACAGTGTTCAGTTCCTAGGACGTCCGCATGGGAGTGGTATTCTCAAGAAACAGCTTCTCAGGGTGACTGGTGTTGTGTAGTAAAGGTGATCTGCCATGTCCTCTGGTCAGTCTTCCTCTGAGGAGGCAGGCTGCTCTTCCCTGTCCTGTAATCATTTCAGACATCTGTGCTCTTTGGCGGTTTTATTTGAAATAGGGGTACTTCAAGCTGCCCGGACATTCTCGGAGCCGCACAACTCGGATGCCGACTGGTTAGCAGGATCATCTGTGAGACTCAGGATTCCTTTGGCTTCCTGTAGTTCTTTCACTGCATGTGGTGAGCCATTGTAAGTAAAGTGAAAGCGGAACGGGGACCACCAGCGATATGGGATGCTCTCTTGCCGTAAGCGCACTGTAACATCTTTGAAGTCCCTACAGCATTGAAAAGTATAAGAGGGAACATCTTGAAAGATGGATGTGTCGCCTTTGAATGGCAATTGTTCTTGCTTGCGAGCTGCAGCCATGATGGCTTCCTTTTCTTGGAAGAAATGTACTCTGGTAAGGACATCTGGGGGCAGCTTTTATTACCATTGGAGGGCAGAGAGGACTTGATGCATGTGGTCCAAATGTATGGTCGCCAAGGATTTATCTTACAGGATCTGTTTAAAGAGTGCTCGTACATAGGTCTCGAGATCTTTGTTGGTGATCTTGGACGGGATGCCCCTGATGCTGATATTATATCTCCGGGATCAATTTTCAGTGTCATCTATCTTATCTGTGAGATCCCATTAACGTGTTTCATGGGAGGACAACATACATGACATTCCGTTTTTGCTCATTGGAGGTGGTGGAAAGATAGTTTTTGACTTGTCCAGACGTGTTTCGGTTCATTGGGTGTGGTGATCCAGGTTTGAGGTTGCTTTTCTGATGTCTTGTTTCCATGCAGATATCTCTTTCTTTTCTGAATTATTGTTGGAGGACCTGGATATCCCCTGTCGTGGCTGAGGCCTACAACGTGGGATCAGCGTTAACCATATGAGCATTGGGTTGGGTGGGGTTGAAGCCTTCAGTGAAGCCCGTTTGTCTCCTCATTGTGAGTATATTTCATGGATCGATGTGATTTTGGGTGCTTTTGCCTTTGACCAATGGGTATTAATGCATCCCAGGCTAGTGAGCTGTCTTTCAGTGTTGCCCAGGTGGCCATTGAATTGGAGAGGAAGCCCAGGGCACAGGTGGCCACGCTCTGAGAAGGCCAAGCGCGGGGGAGTTGTCTGGCATGGAGGCTTGGGTCATGGCTTTCGGGTGGGAACAATCAAAATAAGCATTCATCTTTGATGGGAGGAAAGGGGCAATGGTGGTTGGGGCCCACGTAGAGTAGGGGCCAAAATGTGTGAAAAGCAGGACTGTGTGCTCCTGCTGTATATTGAATCGAGGAGTTCCTTGGGCTCCCCACGGTGGTTTGATAGTGGCCGCCATCCTGGTGGGGACCATCGAGCCAAGCAAACGCGATTGTAAGAGTCCCAAAGTGCTCACCTCTGCCCCTCGCTACCAGTGAGCGTTGACCCAGATGTCCTTCTTATCAGATGTGCAAATGGGTGGGGTGCAGGGTCGGATTGGGATCACAATTTGGCCCGGGCACTGACGAAAAAAGTGGCCCACATTCAAGGTGCGTGGCCCACATTCAAGGGGCGTGGCCCACATTCAAGGGGCATGCCCTTTCATGAGAAAGGGGGTGTGGTCAGAGCAGTGAGACAGAAACCTATGGGCCTGCTGTTTTCCCACTCATGCAGGCAGTGAGTAAGGGGTGTGTCCATATGGAGGTGAGGCAGGAGCTGGGGAGGGAAAGAAAGGCCACAAACATCACCCAACAAGATCCCCCATTGAGGAGGGAGTCACTGGAAAATATGAATACTATGAAATGTTATCTCCCAGAATAACAAAAAGAACATAGAAGTAGAATGGTGCACCCGACAAGAGGTATAGAATGACTTAAGTGTCAGAGCGCAGCCTCCACAACATAAGAAAACCAGACAGGGAGGCACTAAGAGGAATTAAATTAAAATTAAAATTTTGCATCAGAAAAGCTGTGCTAAAAAATACGGACATGTTTTTATAAAGTGTCCTCTTTAATTATCATGTTCCCTTTGCAGAATCATAAAGCACGAACAAATGGTTATTTTTTATAGTTGTTTTTCCATTTGACAGTTTTATATAGTGTGAATTCAGCCCAAGACAAAGGCTATTTGAGTTCTATTCATGAGCACCAATTACAGTACACAAGATCCGATTTTTTATTTAAGGGCCTGGGCGATGAAGTGATCTGCCCAGAATCACAGGGTGTTGAGCAGACGCTGGGACTCAAACCTGATTCCCCATCTCTGCAACTCTGGCGTCAGGCCACATATGCCTATGCACACACAAGGAATGAAAGTGGGAGGATACTGTTCTTGTGAAGGACACAGGGCCAAGGTGACAATGGCCTACAAGCTGAGCAACTAAAAAAACAGCAAGGCCCCTTTCTGTTACAAAATTATTCGAGCCCTCCAGAGCAGGAGCACCTGAAAAGCAGCGAGGCCCCTGCTATTACTAACCTACTCAGCCCTCCCCAGCCCTCCAGCGCAGGAGCACATGAACAGCAGTGAGGCCCCTGCTATTAGTAAATTATTCAGCCCTCCCCAGCCCTCCAGGGCCTCAGGGCAATGTCCTGGCAGGGGAGCACAAAACACAGCTGCTGGGTCATCCATGGTAGCCAGGGGGAGGCTGAGGTGAAGATGGTGTGAGTTCCAAACATCACCTGGCCCCCACAGGAGACCCATTCTTCCTCGGCCACTATGCCCTGAATGTGAAGGGCTGTGGGCAAGGTGTTAAGACAAACACTGTTTCTGGGCTGCGTGGGCCCCAGGGGGGCCAAGGTGAAAATGGCTGAAAGGCCTGAGCAACACCTGGCCCCCAGGGAGGCCGATTCTTGCACACAATCACCCCTCCCCAGCCCACCCTCAGCCATGATTGCTTTGCAGGGCAGGGGGTGAAGGAGAGGCCACAGCTGATAATCGCTGTACGGCCGCCCAGCGAAGCTGCTTTCCTTTCTCTGTGCCCTCTGTGGGCCGGTTTTTTTTCTCCCCTTTCCCAGTCCACAGAGAGCACTGGGAAAGGGGAGGGAAAAAAACGGCCCACAGAGGGCACTGAGACACCGGCCCTTCGGCCAATGCCCGAGTGCCCGCAGTGCCAATCCGCCCCTGGTGGGGTGTGCCGTGTTTCTGGCGTCCAGTTGCGGCGGACACAAAGGCGCTTGTTGATCCAGCTCTTGGGCCTCCCGCAGCACCCCTATGATATCCCCAATATGGTCAGGCTTGATAAGGGGTATTGGCATTGTCCCATGTAGCCATCCCGTTGCCCTGTGACTCTCACCAACCCCCAGTGCTTGAAATGGAAAAATAGAAGTGCAGGTACTCTGTACTAGAGTATATGCTTGTTTCTGCGAAGTGTCGGTACCCTCCAATTAAAAGTATTACATTTCTCTTGAGAAGTGCCGGTACTCTCCCTTTCAAAATAAATAAGTTCCGGTACTCAGTACCGGCCCATTTAAAGCACTGCCCCAACCCCTGGGCCCACCTTCCGCCGCATGTACTCCTTCGGTGTGGGGTGTGAATGAGTCCAGTCAGTATTCTTTTCCTTCTCGGTGGCTTCGGGGGCTGGGCCCCCAGGCGGGAGCAGTGCACTATTGTAGTTTGCACTCGGCTCCTCCACCCGAATACTGCACGGATGCGATGCTGGCGGTCACTGTGATGAGGAGCTCTCGCCCTGGTCCGCTCCAAGTTTACACACTCAGTATGGTTGTCGGGTGCTCTGGACGGCTTCCTCCCATGCTCACAACATTCACAAAGGCAGTATTGTGGTCATGGCGTTTCCACTCTGGGAGACCCGGACTAATTGAGTCACGTGAGCACCGGCGAGACACGTCTTGGTGGTTTCTCGCCCTGGCGGTGCCCCATGTTTCTTGTAGGCTCCGCGCCTGCGCGCGCAGCAGCTTGCTTCTTACAGTGCCCAGACACTCTGAGAGCACGCTTGCCGCTCCCAGGGCCACACTACATAACAAATGGCAAGCGTGAAAACTTCCCTTTTCGTGGCAAACAGCGCACCAGAAGGTCCAGTAAACCCATTAAATGACAAAGTGACTTCTTCTTTCTTTGATTTAAAGAGCAGAGTGTTTCAAGAGGCAGCCGGCAGTGTGAAACAAAACACGTGTGATTGTGTTTCACACTGCTATGAGAGGGTGAAGATAGGCATTACGGCCAGTGCTGCTGACTTTGGAAATGGGGATACAGGTTCCAGTGTCAATGCTCAGGTGAAGTGCTCCAATACTTTCCAGTCGAGTTTGCTATATGAAATTGAAAAAAATGAAACTTTCACCTTAGAGTGGCCAAATACTTTTTACCTGATCCTCCTTTTTGTTCATCATCACATATGAATTCAGCTTCAAATATGTGAGTTTAGACTGTACAAAACAACTCTTGTGTTTGTTTTAATAACCTATAAAGTTGCTCTATCTGTAACCGGAGAGTACTTTCAAAAGTATTTTTTAGTCAAAGAGGAATTCGCACACAAAGGCAGGCCAAACGTTTACACAGACAAGGGCCTGGCATCCACTGAATAAACTGCCCAGACTACACCTCGCCGCTAATAATCATTTAATTTGTCACCCGGATACACCAGCCCTGATCCCTGCTTATCCCCCTGAACGTAGACACGGGGACAGAATTTATTGGTGCATGGGGTAGGTAAGCTAGGGGGACCAGCCTAATTATGCACTTCATTTGGACTTTGGCAACCGTTCTTGCACTCCTTGTACTAAAGCGTCACTGCATTTTTTGCAATTTAAAAAAAACGTCCAGTTTGGCAAGGAGCTGACATCATTTTAAAGCAGCTTGACATATGGACCGCTCTCTGGTCATGGCTGAGCTCCAACACAACGTAATTGTGGATACTAGGAATCCCACCTGGAAAACTGTGTCATAATTTCAAAACGTGTCAAAAGCTTATCTGTTCAGGGTATGCTTTATAAGAACGATGACTTGGTAGTACAGGTACAGCACATACGGCAAATTGTTACTATGGTGTATTTGACAGTGTACTGCAATTCATGTTTTTTAGTCTTTTAGCTGTTCTTGGCATTGTACTTCTATTTCATGCTTTCTAGTGTTTTAATTGTTTGCAATAGTTTTAATTTACCACGCAATAATAAACTTAAAACTTATTTAATTTAAACTTGAAACCATCTGTAATTATAAATTAGGCCACATATAGGGTACACATGACCCCTGACTTATCTTTTAGCTCAGAAATAGCATTGTCATCTAAGGAGGGGAGTGGGAGGGGCAGGAACGTTTCTTAGTTTGTTTAAAAACTCTCACTTTAATAAACACTTTTCACATAATCTGATGTAGCAGTGTGAGATGCTGCCGCTTTTTGATTTGTTGAATTTTGAAATTTCTTACCATATTCTAACATAATCTGTGCTGCATGATTGACATGCCACATTTTTCAAGGTTCGGCTCGTGTACAGGCTCTTAAGAGTCAGAGCCGACCTATGGCTCAGCTGTCCCTGTTTGTTGGCTTGCCCACCTCTACCTCGCACCATAGTCCGGGCCACTGGAATTATGCGGCAGGAGATGACCAAATTATGTGCAGGGTTGAATTATACTGCAAGAAAAGGCAAGTTATGCGGCATAATGTGGCACATTTTGTGATAGTATTACTTTATTATTTTGTCATTTTCACACATGCTAACACTGCCGGGGCAAATGTCTCACCTCATTCGTACCAATTTAACACCAAAAAACAGCAATTAGCAACAGAAAGGTGACCAGTCAACTTTTGCAAAGGGTCTTCCACTTCTCAGCAATACGCGTAGTGCTGGTTTTAGTAACTTTTGATCCATTCAAGCTAGAAACAATTTCTTTGGGGTTAAAATCTGCAGATTATACAGCAGATGATGATTATGTGGCACATTTTGCAAATCCATAGTCATGCGGAAAAGGCCAAGGCCACAAAATCTTATAATTCCAGTGGCCCTGACCTTAGTACATGGGTGTGAGCATTCTTTCAAGCAAAGATTTTGTACTGGAAGAATCTCTATACTTTAGGATGGTTCCCATTGAATGTGTGCTGTACAGTGCAACACACTTGCAAAGTTTGAAAAATATGAACACTTTAAAAAGTTGCTCTAGTGTATTTTGTCTCAAATCCCTGTCTAAAAATGTTATTAGATAGGGATTTGCCTTACAACCCATGGGTCGTTGCTTGGCAACAACCATGTACCACCCATGGTACGCCTTCTTGATGCAAAGTAGCGCAATCTAGGGCATAGTGCTACTCTGCGTTACTGTGGGCAAGTTTCCCACACAAATAACGATTTGTGTTGGAAATTAAATTGCACCACAACACTGTGTGCTGGGTTTGTGTCACTTTTGTGATGCAAACTCAGCGAAGTGTTAGTAAATCTGGATCAGAATCTCTAAACAGGTTCTTGTAATTATTATGAGGACTATTTGTGTTATTACTGCAAGCTAATGTAAGGTTACCAAATGACTAGTACAGAGCAAATGTTGCTGTACTATGTAAAACCAGAAGGCAATGAATATGCCAAAGAGAAGGGGCCCCCTGAAGCGTGAAAGAAACATGGTTTTCCGCATGTGTCAAGCATGGCAAATTTCTGTAGACACTTACTGGATTGTAAAGAAGGTCTAAACTAGCTCCAACAGCTATCATTTAGGTATGGTTATTGAAAAGTTTCAAATCATAAAATTTACAAACACCTACAATTTCAGGGGTGACTAAAAATGTAGCTGTGCCCATGCACATTAGTGTTTTTGTCAAAATGATAGGTCAATTTCCACCCTCTCTGCAGCATCTCATATTAACTGCCGCAATGTTCAAAGAAGCAGGTTTGAATCATGTCTTTTAACTTCATGCTTCTCATCCAACATCTCCCATATAGGCCACACTATATCCAACATCCTTATCAACTATGCAGTCCAAAGGGGTGCCCAGATTCACAAGGCAAATCAGAATACATCACAGTTTTGACCAGAGTATTAAGCACTATGTAAATACAAGAGAAGCAAACAACCACATCAGTGTTCTTGTTCTATAGCCATCACAACTAGTGATGTGTGGATGCGGGATACGTAGTTGTAGCAGCAAGGATGGTCACGCTTGGCCAAGCACGTCTGCCCCATTACCTTATGAGGATTCTAGAGGAGGTTAGACGTGGTGCAGAGGAGATCGCGAGTGCCACCTGTGATGTTAGCATGTGATTTTAGTCAGGGGCGTGGCTATTTTTATTGCAGCCTATGCAAAGGTATCACAGCCAAGACATGAGAGGCACAGTCTTCTCTCCAATGCAGTTTATTTGTCATCAGAGACTCAGAAGGTGATGGGAGGAATGCTTGCAATAAGTCAAACCACTGGCAATCATTCCGGGTAACATTCCAACCCATCGATCTTTTGCCTATCATACCACCTCAGTTTGGAAGCAGCCATATGCAAATCAGTCTTAACCATGTTCCAATAGGATTAGTCCAGGAACAGTCCAGTCTGAACTGCCAGACGAGGTCCTCCACGAACCAGTACACAAGCAACCCAAGACAGGTTTCTCCCCGATTGGGGCTCTTCAGTTGGGTATAGCTTGGTTGCAGTGGCACAGTGAGCAAGGGCCCCGCGTCTGGGCATATCCTTGGCCACTTAGTGCGTTACATCAAACAAAAGGTGATGGGAGGAATTCTTGCACTAGGTCTAACCACTGGCAATCACTCTGGGTAGCATTCCAAACCATTGTTCTTTTTCCTACCATGCTAACTCAGTTTGGACCCAGCCATAAGTAAATAAGTCTTGACCCTATTCCATTAGCAATAGACCAGCCAAACTGTCAGGCTAGGTCCTCCATGAACCAGTGCACAAGCAACCCTAGACCAGTTTCGCCCTGATTTTGCTAAGAATATTTTTGAAGTGTCTTCTTGGGTTTAGTTATGTGTGGTCTCTTTCTCTGGGAGGGATTGGGGAAGAGTCATTGCCACAGAGAGTGAAACTGATCACAGTCAGGCACTGGTAAAACTCAGAGCAGAGGCAATAGTGGAGCAGAGGCCAAACATTCATTCAATGATTTTTTGCAGGAGCTTGCAATAAGCTAGGAAAGAGTACTAGGAGACAGTATGGAAGGTGATGGATGAGGCGAAAAGGCAGCACAAATAAAGAAAAACAGAAGGGTGGAATGAAATAGATGTGGCTGCAATGAGGTTGGGTGGAAGAGAGCAGCTATGGAGGTTCGATATTAAGGAGGGAAAGAATGGAGGGGTAAGACTGGGCTATGAAGTAAAGAGAATAAAGGAAGCGGAGAGATGGCGTTAGAAAATGAATAAGGAGATAGGAAAGACTGATTCAAACAAAAGATGGGAGAGTAGAGAAAAGATCAGAACAGAGATTGGAAAGAAAGAAAATTTACTGAATAGGAAAAAAGAATAGTAGGAAGGAAAGAAATAATAGAAATATGGAGGAGAAAGATTTAGGAGTGTGAGGGAGAGGGCAGATTTGAGTATAGAGAGAAAAGGAGGCATGTATAGAGAGGATGAGCTATGGAAGTGAGATTGAAAAAGAAAGAAGTGAATAAGCAAGAAATGGAGAGGAAACGAAAAAAAAGGGGACTGAAACATAGAAAGGAGAGGAAAATGGGAGGGAAAGAAAGACGGAAGTAAAGGACAATAAAACCACCAAAAGTGGATTGGTAGTCCAAGAGGTGACAAGCAAGGAGGTTGGAGACAAGAAGAAGAAAGAGAAGAGTTAGAGAGCAGCACAGTTGAGATATAGGTGCGATGGAGTCAGGGTGGAAGGAGAGAGAACAGGGAGATTAGAGGGACTTTGTGAGAGAGAGAAGGGTAGGACGTAGATTGAAGAGAGGAGACAGAAGGAGGAAGAAGTGGAGCAGAGTGAAAATAGGGAAAGAAAAGGGAGAGTGTAAGGAGGAGCAGGGTGAGAAAAAAACCTCTAAAAACAGAGGAAGGAGATAAAGACAAGTGCGGAGATCGAGTGGAAGTTAGCAAGTATAAGAAAAGATGCGAGGAGGAGATAAGAGTGGCATGGAGATAGCAAATAGAGAGGAATTATGGGTACAATGATTAGGGCAAAAGATGCAGTGGCACCCATGCCCAGGGGTGCAAGGAGCCCACTGTGCCCCACTAATGGGTGTCTTTTACTACTAACCCAGAGGTTGGTAATTTTTTCTGGTTTGCATTAGGGCCCATGGCACCCTTACTTACGCCACTGATTTTGGTAGCTTTCACACCGCACATGCTTGCAAATAAAGTTGTTGCTTGTCTTCAGTGCACGCAGCCTTAGCTGCAGTGTACGGCGCACCTTTATTGCAGCAGATAGAGAAACAATTAGAGGTAACATTGGCCACACCCTGAAAAATAGGTTCTTAAGGAGCCTAGTGTTCTGGTACCAGTGGCCTTAGAGGTTGATTGACTGTCCTCTAGAGTTCTGGTATGACTTGACATGTGGCAAAGCTAATTAATGGGGTCCTAAAACAGGTTGTAGAGTTATTCCAGTTACTCCAGCAGAAACATTTCTGAAAAGTTCTGCTGTTTTGCATTAAAAAATGCAAATGGAAAAATAAGGAGAAGCAGAAATTGGTACAAAACCCTTTCTAGGCCAAGCAGCATAAAATAGTCTCTCCCATTCACGGGTCACTTTGCTAATAACTTGGCACAAGCAAAAATGTGTCTGAAAGGGCCTTTTAAGCATTTCAACTCAAAAACCCAACTCACTCTATCAATGGTCACCCTGGCAGTGGTTTTACTTTTATATATCTTGTGTGTTAAATATTTTATTACCAGAAAATGAATTTTAAACCAGATGTAGATGTCAGTTCTGTTTTGTTTTAGTTAAAAGACAAAAGCTGTTCAAATGGAGATACAAGAATCATCTGCCCAATCATAGAACAAAAATAGACCAATCATATTGTTTGGGTACATTGATAATGGAGTTTCTTCGCCTGCCTGTTTCCACACTCCCCTCTTCTGTCTCTCCATCTTATTCTACTGCCATAAATCTAGAAGACCATATGTGTTTGTACTCCTAGCAATTGTACATCTTACTATCACAAATGAGACTAATTTTGATGAGAATTTAGGTCTTGCATCTTTATCATGTTTACTTTGATTGCCTTCAGCATTTTCCTTTGCTGGTTCATGTGCCAAATAACGTTTGGAATTGAAAATATCTATTTATCCCTGAAAAATGTTTACTCTTCTTTTAGCCACTGCCAGGATTTTATATGTCTCGTTTCCTTTACTACTGTTTGATCATCCTAGTTTGGCTCTCTGAGGTGCGCTTGTTTGGCTTTCTGCAATTATTGTGCTCAACTTATTTCAAAGTACTTTTGATTGTGGCTGTCATTTCTCATTAAAATTCTGGAGGAAGATATTATATTGTGTTAGGTAGTTACTTAATTACATTTTTGAACATGGATGTCAGTCGGACTCAGTGGGCTTATGAGGTTTGTCTACTTTTTGGTGGAGACACAGCATCATACTTGCCATTCCATTCGGCAATTCACTTTTGCCACCGCTAATACAAACTAAACGGAGTGATTAACAAACACTCTACCACGTACTCTGACAAATGTACTGTGCACCCCATGCTGTATTCCTACCAATCCCTCTCATCCCTCTTCCTGTAGCCACTCTTGTTAGTGATCCACAGATCATCTCCCAGACTAAAAATGCTGAATGTATGTCTAATTTTTCCCCACACCATATACAATTTCTCCGCTTTCTGACAGGAAGGTTTACAGTTTTTGAATACCAGACATAAATTAAAACATCAAATACTGTGTGCGCGTTGGTTTAAATAAATTTGTGTCTATTGTTCTAAGGATTTCGCTGGGCATTATCCTTCTAGTAATGCTGTTTTCCCCAAAGGGCTTCCAGAAATACTTAAATCATTGTATTTTCACCACAGCGAGGTGATTCTGCACTGACAGTTACTGGGTAATGAAAGGAGCCTATGACAATGGGTGCTCATTGTATGCTACAGGCACTTTCGCTTCAGATCCAAGCATGTTGAATCGTATATACATGTTCGATAATGACCGCTTCCTCAAGAGGAGACTGCTTTTCTAGCTTTTGACATCCTTGATACCCTTCATTTAAGCACAAGAACTTGAATGTGGATGGCAGACACACCAAAAGGGTCATCTACAGTAAGGTGGGCTGTCCACCAGGTCAGCAGAGGCTATCGCCCGCATACTTAAGAGATCACTACCAGGCTGATGTAGCAGTTTCATTGAAGACAGTAAAGCTTTACCCAGCTATTGCAATGTTTGATGGGAGTTAATCCCTGAGGCACAAAAAAAATGTCACTTTGTGCAGGGATTTCAATACGCAAGCGATTGTGCGATTTCCCTGCCAAAGACCTGGCATATGTATCATAGCAGTCCCAGGTGGGAGAATCTAGTGATGAGCGCTCACCCTTAACAGACCGGGACCACTGTCACTTGAACTACATGGCTCACTGGTGGACAATATTTACAAAAGACAAGAGCAACCCATAAATCCTTGCGAACTGGGTGTTGCTAATTAGCAAAAAAACAATGTTCACAAGGAACTCATTTATCAAGGTGATGAAATCTTTACAAGAAAGTGTAACTTGCTTGAATAAATCAGAAAACCAAAGACCGTTATATAGTATGACCTTAACTTAATTAAGTAAAACAAGTTTATGTAGATTAGGTTTAAAAAAGGCCACACAACAATGTCTCACAGCTACACCCACTTCTTTGCAGTTGCATAAATAGAAATGAAACATGCCTTGGAACGCCTCGCCGCCGCCTCGATTAATTATGAGACGGCCGGAACCTATTAATTAATTACTCACCACAGACCAATACCGGGATAATTTCCTCCGGACCTTGAAACTACCAGATTACGCTCCAGGAGATTACCTTTGGTTATCTTGTCCCCAGAATTCCTGTCCTGAAGAGACCCCGTATTTCGAGAGGGTCGAAACGTCGTCGACTAGTATAAAGGGAGAGCCGAAGAAAATATATACACCATCACTACATGTGTGAAAAGCTCTCCTTCTCTTACTACCAATAACCAATTCCCCCATCTGTCACGTATTTTGTACAGCACTGTTAGGTTATGGTCACTTCACTGGGGTTCACTGAGTCACGAATACACTGTTTATAGGAATAACCAGCTTATATTTTTTCTTCTGTAAAATTTTCATTTCTATTTATGCAACTGCAAAATAAACTACACTCACTTCGGCTGAAGTGGGTGCAGCTGTGAGACATTGTTGTGTGGGCTTTTTAAACCGAATCTACATGAACTTGTTTTACTTAATTAAGTTACGGTCATACTATAGAACTGTCTTTGGTTTTCTGATTTATTCAAGCAAGTTACACTTTCTTGTAAAGATTTCATCACCTTGATAAATGAGTTCCTTGTGAACATTGTGTTTTTGCTAATTCACTGGTGGACAAGTCATTAGCTCCGATGTTTCTGATGACGCAGCCAAGAGAGGCCACACTGCTTTCCCTGGATCTTAATAGAACAGAGCGTGGGAAACATGAATTTAGCGGGCGGTAGCAAAAGTTTTTTACCCCTCTTCCTTTACATAATAATTTTCATATTGCTGGTACCAGATGATAAGGATACGAAGGTTTTGCATATTTGTGCTCGCCTGAATAATAATGTTTTAAACTATTTTTTTGGAGCCTTCAAATCAACGCTAATCTCTTTGCTTTGCTATTCTTGATTTCAGTATCCTGAGCTACTTGTTGCATCCTATAACAATAATGAGGATGCCCCTCATGAGCCTGATGGTGTCGCTCTTGTATGGAATATGAAATATAAGAAAACTACTCCAGAATACGTTTTCCACTGTCAGGTTTGTTGCGTTGCAGACAATTATTTTTCAGATGTGTGGATTATACACAATTATGTAATTCAACTACATTGTACTATAACCACATACATTTACGAGCCGTCCGTGATGAGGATTGACAAGTATCTAAGATAAAAAAAGATAAAGCATGGTTTTGAAGTAAATGAAACTATTTACATACAACTCGCAAATGGATATCATTTACATTCATAATTTTGAAAGGTTATTTTGATATATTTTGTGAAAGAAAAAGGGGAACTCTAATAGTCACCTTAAGTGCTGTCTGAATAAATGTATTTTTCAGGATGGTAATTCAAGCAGTAATCAAGCAATCAGCCTTTTGCACAAAGCTTACCAAAATCCTCACTTCCCCCATGAAAGCTGTATTACTTTCTATATATCGCTGGCCCACCATTGTTAAAAAATTTTTTTTTTAAACTGACCATATCATATACCTTTTAATTAACCTCAACAGGCTTCCACTGGAGATTTGAATATTGTTCAACCTTTATTGTGTATATATTTATTTTTTGATTAAAACAACCCATTTGTGTCTTCCATAGTACCTCGGCTGGAAAATTCACTGTAGCTGAAGTGGTACAAAATATGTATCTCGCTTTAAACTCCTTGAACCAAGAAAAATAAAGCAGCCTTCTGCTGTGTTCTGAGATTGTAGAACTCTCTAAGACGATCTATCTAGTTCCAGATCTGATGTGGATCTACAAGGCCTTAAAGACTCCTCTCTTCGTATCCACCTTGTGAGCATTTATTAACCCTTAGAGTACTTTCTCTTCCTCACTTATTTGCAATCTCCCTCTCCTTCCTTATTAGTCCTCTGTGCTTTCCTGCAAAATGCTATTTACTCTATGCCATTGCACGTGCTGTATGAATAAATAAATGGTAATCTTTCTAGTCTTCTCATTCACATCCCCCATATCCCCTGCCCCATCCTCCAGAACATGCAGTGCAAACCTAAGAAATAACGCATTTATTTTAAGTACTTTGGTGATGAATCATGCGCCTCATCTTTGGTGGTAAAGTGGTAAGTTCTGCCTCTGCTTTTCTCTGCTTTCTTGTCTTGTCTTTTCATTTTATTTCTTTTTATTCTGTCCCTTTTCTGTGCCTTTTTCTTAGCCTTTTTCCGTGCCAATCTGTGTCTCTTCGCTTCCTGCCCCTGCTTAGCCCCTACGGCCCGCCCCCTTCCAGCGCCGCTTGCCATCTGACCAACTCCTCCTTCCTCCCTACCAATACTTAATGGCAGCCGCTCAGTAGTCATGCCGAAGGCGCACCAAAGCAAGCCAGTCTGCCCCCGTCTGCACCCAACGCCACGGAGCCTGGCCCCTGCGCCTATCACCGCAGGGACCCTGGCCCCTGCGCCTTTCACCGCTACGACGTTAGCATCCTCAACACCGGACGCTCAACTGCCTGCCACCCCACATCGTGAAATGACACCCAAGGACCATTCACCTGCCGCAACTGCACCTTCACCTGCCTTCGCACACCAGACCTACAAACCGCGCGGCCCCCAAGAACCGGACTCAACCACCTCCGCTGCATCCTACTTAACACACACTTCCTCAACAAACACGCTGTGGAAATCTGGGAACTGCTCGACTCAATCTCCCCCGACATCGCCTTCTTCACGGAAACCTGAATGAACCCCACCTCTGCACCGGATATCTCAACTGCCAACCCTGACTAATACAAAATCATCCACAAAGACTGCGCCAATCGACCAGGAGGAGGCATCGCCATCGTACACAAAAACACCCTCCACCTCACAACTAGCTCAGACAACCACTCACCCGACATGGAGCACCTCCACTTACAGATCCATACCAACCCGAACTCCACCCTCTGTGGCATCCTTGTCTACAGACCCTCAAGACCTTGCCCCCCTTTCAGCGAATCCATAGCCGACTTCATCGCACAACACGTCCTCGCCTCAACAGACTACATCCTCCTTAATTTCCACCTGGACAACCTCGGCGACCCCAACACCTCCGCCCTTCTGGAGAACCTCGCCACCATCGTAAACAAACAACTGGTCACCTCCCCAACACACTCAGCAGGACACACGCTCGAGCCCATCTTCTCCTCAAGCAACAACATCTCCGTCAGCCACACCTCCGAACTCCAATGGACTGACCTCCACTGCGTCCACTTCTCCTTCACCAAACCCACCCTACACCACCACGCCCACTGCTACCCGAGCAGAAGCTGGAATAAGGTCTCCGCAAGACACCATCGCCGACCTCCTCGGACACCAACACATCAGCACGCAAATTCCACTTCTTGATCTGCAACTGCACCTACACACTGGCCCCCTCTCAGGAAACCCTCTGGCAAACAGCCCGCCCAAAAAGCCAGCTGGTTCTCCCCCACCCTCCAAGAGTCCAGGCGCACCTGCAGACAACTCAAGATAAGATGGAGGAGCAGCAGTACACCAGCAGACTACGCAGCCTTCAAAAGCGCCGTCACCACGCACCACCACCACATCAGAGCCACAAATAAAACTGCCATACAGGAACGTATCAATGCTAACGCATACAACAGCAAGAAAATATTCACCGTGATCAAAGAATTTGCAAAACCCAGCACGAATGCCACTGACCGCCCCCCCGAGCCCTCTGCAACAACCTCACCACCTTCTTCCACTGCAAGATCACAGACATCTACGACAGCTTCGCAACACAAGACCCACTCACCCCACCTTCAACCACTGCACACCAATGCTCCAGTTCCCAGCCGACCCTCACTACTGACGACACCTTACAGTTCATGAAGACCATCCACTCTGGAGCCCCATCGAACCCCTGCCCCCACCACATCTTCAACCGAGCCAGCGCCACCATAGCCCCCGAACACCGCTGCACCATCAACTGCTCCATCGAATCCACCACCTTCCCTGAAGACTGGAAACACGCATAGATCAACCCCTGCTGAAAAAACCCTCAGCCGACCCAACTGACCTCAAGAATTACAGACCCATCTCTTTGCTCCCCTTCCCAGCCAAAGTCATTGAGAAGGCCATCAAAGCCCAACTCACCAAATTAATCGAAACAAACCACATCTTGGACAACTCCCAATCAGGCTTCAGTAGCAACCACAGCACCGAGACTGCACTCCTCGCCGCAACAGACGTCATCCGCAATCTCCTCGACCGAGGCAAAACCGCAGCCCTCATCCTCCTAGACCTCTTTGCCGCTTTGGACGCAGTCTCCCACCACACCCTCTGCGCAAGACTCCATGACGCCGGAATCCGCAGCAAAGCCTTAGAGTAGATCCTCACCGGCCGAACCCAGAGAGTCAGGCTCCCACCGTTTTCCTCAGAACCTACAGAGATCAGCTGCGGAGTCCCTCAGGGCTCCTCCCTGAGCCCCACCCTCTCCAACATCTACTTTGCCCCGCTGGCAACCAACGTCAGAAACCATGGACTAAACATAGTCTCCTACACACCGACGACACTCAGCTGATTCTCTCCCTTAACGACAAACCTACAGCCGCAAAGAACAACTTCCACAACGGGATGAAGGCATCACCACCTGGATGAAGAGCAGCTGCCTCAAACTCAACGCCTATAAAACTGAAGTCCTCATCCTGGGAACCACCCCTCAGCCTGGGACAATTCCTGGTGGCCCACAGAACTCAGAGCTCCCCTTACACCCACCAACCGCGCACGTAATCTCTGCATCATCCTTGACTCCTCACTCTCAATGAACCGCCAAATCAATGCCGTCTAATCCTCGTTCTTCCACACGTTCCGCCTGCTTTGAAAGAATTTTACATCGATCCCCACCGAGTCCAGAAGAACTGTCACCCAGGCACTCGTCGGCAGCAAACTCAACTACGGCAACGCACGCTACGCCGGCGCCACCCAGAGCCTCCAAAAGAAATTGCAAAGAATCCAGAAGGCCTCTGCAAGACTTATCCTGGACATCCCCCGCTGCAGCTACATCGCCAATCACCTGAGAAACCTCCACTGGCTCCCGGGCAACAAAAGAATCATTTTCAAGCTTCTCACTCATGCCTACAAGGCCCGGCCCTCCACAACATTGGACCAGCATACCTCAACCACTGCTTCTCCTTCCACACTCCCACCAGACACCTCTGCTCCGCCAACCTGGCCCTGGCCACTATCCTACAGATCCACAAGACCACGGCCAGAGGAAGATCCTTCGCCTACCTCGCTGAAAAGACCTGGAACTCTCTTCCTCTACATCTCAGGCAATCACCCTCACTGCCTCAGTTCAGGAAGGACCTCAAGACCTGGCTCTTCGACTGAACTGCTGAACCCATCCCTAGCACCTTGAGACCCTAACGGGTGATTAGCCGCGCTCTATAAGAACCCTGATTGATTGGTTTGATTGATTAACTATCTAGTACAGTGAATTAGTTTACTTTTGGACCCGAAGCTGGATGTAGATAACCCATATTATGTAATTCTTGCATGTAAAATGCTAGAAAGTGGTTGAAAGGGTAATCCTTGACAGAGAACCCCTAACCACCAAGTCTCTTGATGTATCAGATCTTCTTTTACATTTGCCTAACATAAACATTAAAAGGTAATACGGACTTATTTGGGGAATTGGCCCCAACCTATACCTCTCTCAATAAAGGTTGTTTACATTGAAAGACTTAAGGCTTCGGTTACGAGTGCCCCTGGAGGATGGTGTGTTTCTTATTGCACCTGTTAATAATGAATACTCCGCATTTGGAATGTTATGGTTGCGCTAAACAGCCCCTGTTATACATTTATCCCTCAATAAAAAGGCACAACATTATAATTTAGATACTTCATGCAGCAAAATCCACATGCTCCAATATTTACCAGACCTTTTCCCATATGAATTTCATCAGAAGACCTGTTGAAATTTATTGTAGAAAATCCGAAAGTTAGATCTTTCACACCCAGGAATTACTCATCATTTGTGAACAGTTGTTAGCTCAGGGATCGTTAAATAATTCAGCACTTGTAATTGAGGCCTATGTGGAAAAGAGTTGCCTTCCTCTTCTTTTGTTAGGTTCAGTGAGTACATGCCTTCCCTTGTCTCCACTACAGCACATAGGACTGTACTCTGATTTCCATCACCTCAGCTATTTCAGAACGTGTATTTCTTCCTCTTGTTGAAGAACACAGGTCTTCTACTACCACTACCCCTCGACGGATTTCCCACAGTTATGAGTTAGATGCCCTCTCTTCTCTTTCCCCTACAGGGACCACCCTCTTTCTGAGTTTAGCAACATGATTTCAGTACATTATTTTTGAGAAATGTAAACCTATTTGAAAAGAATGTAGAAGTAATGTAGTTATCAAGAAATGCTGATACTAGGGAGTAGTGCCAAGTATAAAGGCTTTAGGTTTGATTTTGTAGCTTGAAAAAAGTTGTTAACCCTACTGGTGATAATGTGTCTCACGATGTACACATCTGAAAACGCCTTTCAAGTGGTCTTCTGAGTAACACTGCAATATATAGATGTATTCCTACAGGAATGTTTTCTTTTGAGTATGACTTTTTTTCTGAATCTGTTTTCTCTGACAAAACACCCTCTGCATAACTTACAGTAGGGTCTGTTTTGACTCACACCCAGTGATTTTGCATAATTTGAAGCATATCACGTTGATAATAACCTTCGAAGTTGCTTTCTTTTCGACAAGACCACTTAGTGAATTTTAATCCTCATTCTCAAAACCCTGCACAGTTTTAAATGTGTATAGGGTGGCATTCTGACCTTCCCCCATTTCCCGTGCAGGGGTTGTATCTGTTTAACACATTTAGTGCTGAGAACATTAGGGTCCTAGCCTCAGCACTTCTTTGTCAGTGCTAAGGATGTGACCGCAACACCCTTGGAACTACACCTAATATGCATACCAGTAATCTCCCTTTTGGCCCTTTCTCCCCTTTCTCCCCACCTACTTTGGTCACTTTTTCAGATCACGCCTAAATAAGTCAAAATCTGGATACATTTACAATCCTGAACATGTCGGAAATAAATAGGCATATTCTTCTTGGAAAGCATCTGTATGAAACATAGAGTGGAAAGGTAGTTTACCTCTTGAAAATAATACAAAAAATGCTTTGATGGAAAACCAAGTATCTGCCTATTTTGGTGGCAAAAACATTGTTTGATTACTCTCCTTAGTCATTAGGGGGCTTTGTAAAGCTCCCTGCATGTTTTTGGTGCCTTCCCGCCTGTGAAAGTTTTACTTGTATCACTTCTTGCTATTCGGAAGAACAGTTTTTATAGAGGGGCTAATCTGCGCTCCATTAGAGAGGCGCACCCGCTGTAAAAGTGGAAAACCATGTAACTTTTTTATTACGTTTATGAAGAGCCTGCATGTATCAGGCCTTCTTCTGTCTAAGAATAGTTCTTTTTGGATGCCAGTTCTAAAGATAATGTCCGGTTTGGAAGGCCATGGTTTGGCTTTGTAATCCAATGCATAGCATGTTGGGAAATTGAAGATTGCTTGATGAGAGAAGGACTAGTAAACAGTTGTGACATGTTCTCTTTTTCCGATAGCTTTCCCCGGAGTCTCAATACCAGATTTTGTAGAATATTTTGTTTAGCATAGATTTTTAACCTCGTTTCCCACCATCGTAATTTATAACAGAGTATTTCACCAAGTTATGATTCGAAAAAAAGCTTCTGAAATTCGAACACCTAAGGAAGATAGGTGCCTTTTTTGGCAAATGACCGGTTAAATAGAATTGCTTTGAAAATGTAAATTGTGTCTTTCTTTTGTGGAGCCGCTTTTTCTTGTTTTTAATTTAATTGCTGATGCCTTCACTCTTCTTTTTTTATAGTCTGCAGTGATGTCTGCTGCATTTGCAAAATTTCATCCTAATTTGGTCGTGGGTGGCACATATTCAGGTCAAATTGTACTGTGGGATAATCGCAGCAATAAGAGAACCCCAGTGCAGCGGACTCCGCTTTCAGCTGCTGCTCACACGGTAAGGGTCAGAAGTAACGAAGACCTGCATGAGGCCATTTATAATTTGCAAATGCATTGATTATTTATCCGCCTATAAATCAACCGCTTTGTGTTCCTGGTCAGAATTTCTCAGTGCTGACTAGAGTTATATGTATATCTTAATTTTTGTCTTACGAAAAATGAGTTGAATTTGTTCCTTATCTAATGCTCCAATACATTTCCTGGGAGATTTTCTTTCCATGTTGCAACATTATGCACTTAGATAAAAGAATACAGGATAAAATGGTGGATTGTCGTTTTAAAGTTTGAATAATGTAAATGTTTTCATTTAAGAAGTTAGTTATAAAATAAGAGTTGAAATTAGCTTTTTTTCTTTATGATTTGATTTGTTTTATATGAGTTAACTTGTCCTTTTGGAAATTCATAAAATTAGATGCGAGTACTGTATCTGTATGTTTTTTCATCCAGCACCCGGTGTATTGTGTAAATGTGGTTGGCACACAGAATGCTCACAATCTGATCAGCATCTCAACTGATGGAAAAATATGCTCATGGAGCCTCGACATGCTTTCCCAGCCACAGGTCAGTCAAATATAAATGTGATGCATTGCAAACCTGTGAAATATTTGATCAGTGAGCTTGTGTTGGTAGTTAGTTAACATTTTATTCAAGTGATAATTTGTATTGTAATTTCTGAGACAAGCTGGCCAAAGTAATAGTCCTAAAATATATGTTTGACATGAGAAACTTGAAGTTTTCCATTTTCTAACTTACAGCACAAATTTATATCTCATTGCATCTTGTCAGTTTTTCTAGATTTTCTTTTGGTGCGTCCATTTTGGTTTCTTCCACCTTGGGCTTGAACCATTTTAATTACCACTTTCACATAAATGTGGAGATTTAAGTTAACACCAAGATTGCCAGTTATCTCCCAAATGACAATGACATAAAGCAATGCATCTGTTGTCACACTGTTACTTCCAAGACATGAAAAAAAGATTACTTTCCAATTTGACACAGAAAGATTTACATAAAGCTTAGAATCATCTTCTGACTGCGTTTGGACAATGACAATAAAGAGTAGATGCTGGGAGCACTAATTGCTCAATCTAGCAGAAGCCATTTGAAAATACCTTTAGAATATGTCCATCAAATGTATATTGTTACATACACCTCTTCCGTGGGACTATTCGCTTTTTGTAGCTGTACTCTCCACCAGTACATTTTGAAATGCAAATGTTTGTCTGGCTTCCTGTCTCTTATGGTTTTACTGGCAGACCAGAAAAAAGTACAAAATTACTATGTCTGATTCTGTCTCAGTAGACACACACTTCTCTATTCAGGTGTGTTATGGTTCTCCTTATCAAGCATCAATAGCATCCACACCATTTTCCTTCTCGGTGCCCCCACCACAGTGCTGAACTTTCTGAGTTAAATGGAGATTCTCCTTCAGTACTATGGGAAATAACTTAAAAAATCTAATTTCGACTTGCAAACCATATTAAAACTGCTGCAGAAATGTTTTCACATAGAAAATGACATGTAGGAAAATGTACCCACTTTATAACGTGAAAGAACCCTTTAAAAAATCCATTATTAATGTCGCAAAATAATTCTTAAATTGATCACATGTAGGGAAAATGTGCTTACCTAAATGTATATGAAATAACGTTAAGAATTTTGTTTCTGTACTAGGCTATCATTCTTAAATGTGCCCCGTTAGTAGTCCCAAAAGCCTTTTCTTTCAACTCTTGCTGATAGCTTAATAGACCATTATTTAGAATATTTTGCCTAGCACAAGCTTCTTACTTAAGAATGTGCTGACTTCAAGCTTATGTTTCCTTAGCATCATCATGCCACATTAGCTCATTTAAACTAAACAAAGAACCTTGCTGTGACTGTTGAAATAAATAATGATTTAGATATAGTTTATGGATACCTCACCAGAAAATTATTGCTAGTTTTGTCTCAGCATATCCGACTCGCTTTTGCATTCACAATGGGCATAAAGCGCATCATTTAACCTGGGTAAGAAGGTTCTCATGAGAACTTTCCTCCATGTTACAAGCATATGTAACATTGTTTTACTACATACTGGTGTGGATGTTTACCGTGGGAATCGAGAGAAGAAGCATCGGACATTGACAACACCATCTGATAAGCAGTTTCCATTGGAGGAGAACTATTATCACTTGCTAAGTTTCGTTACATTATTGTGTGATTTTAAATTAATAAGTGTTCCTAGCTAGTTAAACCAGACCAGAGACTTCAGACTCGATTCTATTTCCTCTGAGACTCGCTTGAAGGAGACTCTGCAGAGAGTCACTTTTTATTCTAGCTTTGTTACAGACAGCTATTGCTAAAGGTGACTTCATTCTTTACCTTATCCAAATCCTTCTCTGATCAGTGATACTGCAACAATCATTTCCTTCTTTACTGACATTTTGACGGTTGCTACTGCGATTGTAAGGAACTTGGCTGAGTTTCCAGAACAACTCTTTATGAGGAGTTCTGTCTTGCTCTTTTCCGAAAAGGAACTCTTCATGGGTTCTATTTAGGGTAGGTTAGGCTCTTAGCTAGTTTAGTGACAATTTTCCTTTATGGAACACTATGTATTGATTTATGCTGCACTAATCAATCTTTTATTTGGCATTTCTGTAGACTGAACTAATTTGAATAAATAGGACAAAAAACATACTAATCCTTTAATATAAATAAAGGTTTTGAAAACTTTATCAACCTCTTACCATTGACTGAATATTAAGGATCTAGCAGTTGATGATATATGCATGATTTGGTTTGTATTGTATTGTAATTGCATTTATATAGTGCTTACTACCCCAGTCGAGGCATCTAAGCACTTTTTCGGCGAGTAGCACGCTACTCCGGAACCCAAAAGGATTAGTGGTGAATTAGTATAGTGAAATATGAACTTAATTTGAGCAGTGTATATGTTAGCCTGTTATTTGGATTGAGAAGGATAGTGAAGGGATAGAAGAGGGAAAGGTTTGCATTTATATAGCGTTTGCTACCTTTGATGAGGTGTTGGAGCGCTTTTCGGCGAGTCGCATGCTACTCCGGAGCCAAAAAAGGGTTAGTGGTGAATCAGTCTAGGAAAATATTAAATTAATTTGAGCGGTGGACATGTTAGTCTGTTATTTGGATTGTAAAAGGATAGTGTAGAGATAGAAGAGGGAATGATTTTGCATGTATATAGGGCTTGCTACTCTGACGAGGTGTTGAAGTGCTTTTTTGGCAGGTAGCACGCTACTCCGGAACCCAAACAGGATTACTCGGGGAATTAGTATAGGGAAATATTAAATTAATTTGAGCGGTGGACATGTTAGTCTGTTGTTTGGATTGAAAAGGAATAGTGGAGGGATAGAAGAGGGAAGGGTTTAAAAAGTGTGGGTTTTTTGGGGAGTTCATAGCAGTAGGAGGGGTTTGGGATGAGTAAAGGGGAGGTGAAGGGGGAAGAGTCAGAGGGAAGGGTTTAGAAAGGCTTGTTTGGGAGATCTGAATAGTAAAAGAGGTATGAGATGATATAAGGACGTGTAGAGGAGGGAAGAGTTTAGAAATGGGTATTTTGGGGATTATAGTAGTGGTATGGGTTTTGGGATGAATTAGAGATTGGAAGTAGAGGATAATTTTGAGAGCGGCATAGGGTGAGAAATAGGGTAGTGCATTGGAGATAGTAGTAGAATGAGGTTTGAGAGGAGGCAGAGTGGAGGCAGAGGACACACTGCGAGAGATATAGGGTTAGATAAAGGGTAGTGCATTGGATATACTGAATTAGAAGGAAAGTAACAAATATAAAGATACACAAGCAAATGCAAGGCACACATGTGCAAGGAAGGTAATATATGTAGATTAAAGTTGCATTCAATAGTCTCAGACCTTCAAGTGTTGCTGTACTTTAAATTATTATTATTATTATTTTTTGTAATTCAATAGTGAAGCAATTCTAGATAGTTATGATAAAATATTTACTTATTTATGCAGTTACTTATATACATGTTAAACATAGAATAATGTAACTACAAGTAATATGTACATTTGTTAAGCAGAACCAACGAATATCTATATCTTTAAAAACTTAATTATTATACATGTTTATACAAAGTAATACACATATGTGATACACATCTGTGGTCCAAATAAATGCCTATATACAGAGTGATATGCTGTATATTTATGTAAGGTGGTTATGTGGGGAAGAGCCAATTCTTGAGCAGTTTTCTGAAGATAAGGTGGGTATGGGTGGATCTTGTGCTTGGGGGTAAAGAGTTCCATAGTTTGGCTGCTTGAACAGAGAAGGATGTGCCACCCGTGTTTTTTTCCTTGTATGGTGGGATTTTGAGGCGAGATGCCACTCTAGAGTGGGGGTCCTTTGTTTAATGTATTTGGTGATTTTATTCCTGATGAAGAGTGGCTCTGTTCCATGTATCGCTTTGTGGGTGATACAAAGCAGCTTGAATGTGAATCTTCTGGCAACCGGTAACCAATATAGGGCTTTCAAGGCAAGGGAGATGTGGGCTTGTGGCTTTATATGTAGAGTAGTCTGGCAGCAGAGTTCTGAATCATTTGTAGTCTTTTCATAGTTGTTAAAGGTGATCTGTGGTAGAGGCTATTGGCGTAATCGAGTTTGGATAGAACAAGTGAGATGGTGGCCTGGACCTTGTGTGGAAATCGCTGGTGGGGGAAGATGCATTGCAGAGTTTTCATGGTAATGAAGATTGTTCATGCTAGTTTGTCCACTTGGGCATTCATTGATAGCTTGGAGTCCATGGTAATTCCGAGGTTTCTTACTTCCTTTGATACTTTAGGCGGTGGAGTTGGAGGTGAATCCTGGAAGAAAAAACATGTACCATTGTGATATGAAAATAATTAAGGAAATTGAACCTGTTTTATACATCTGTAAATATTACGGACTGAGTTTAAAACCTACCTAGCTCAGAGGATGCAAGGCAATTTAAAGTCCCTTTAAAATAGTTCTTTGTAGTATCATTAGCTGAGGAAGTATGCAGTAATAATATAGTTAATAGTAATGCAGAATAATGGGCAGTATAACTGGGATAAATGTTGCTTGCCGTACAAATTTCAGTCTGTATTCAGAGTTTTCAAATTAGTCACTGTTTTCATCACATAGAAATGGGTACTTTTAATACATAATCATGAGTTTCACATGCTAATGCTACACTAGTTTGGGTTAGAACAGAATTTGATTAGAGCTCTTTACACACTTCTTTCTGTTACTGTCGTGATTGCATGAAAAGCCCCAACACAATGACCATTTCAATGTGAAAATACTGAACAATTTAAAATTGTGTTGGAATGACGGACGCTGTGTCATATTTTCCCTGTTGGTAGGAAGCAGAATGTAAAACATTTACATGTGTTTTTGTAGCATTAAAACAGGTTTTGCATCTTTGGTGTGTCTTTTGTGCACACTTTGCAACAGTGCAAGATCAGCTGTGTCTCTGAAACAAAAACGCACCTCGGATGTAGTGATGCAGATTGAGCTTTAGCGCACAGTTTACCATTCCGCTATGGGACTACCACTGTAACAAGGCTAGCATTCCATCGATCAGTTCCAGATGGTATGTCTGACTTTAGGCTATCGATGTTACTTTAACACTAAATGTTCTTTGTGTTATTTGAATACAAATCATGTTGACATTCTTGCACTCTAGCCTACTTTATGAAGTGTGAAACTTTAACACTTTAATTATATGAAGTGTGAAACTTTAACACTTTAATTATTTTAAATATTATTAATCACGATTAAGAAGAGGCATAGAAAGGGCAATGTTATTTCAAGGAGCCCATTGTGCAGAGTGCGTAATCTGGTAATTCAGGGACTATGAGGTCTTTTGAATCCTGGACAGTAGGATAAAAACAGTAAGTAAATCCTCCCTACTGCCCATCCCACATTACTGATAGATTTTGTGACCGCTGCATTACTTGGTTTATTCACAATTATTTTGATGGGAGTACAAAAGAAGCAGGAAGCATACATCTATCTACTAAGACTATCTGAAACTAAGATAGAAGTTGACATCACATAGATTACATGGAGATCTGTACTTTGTTTATAAGGATTGCAGTACTGAAGTGCCACGCAGGTTTTTTTCCCTAGACATTAGATTGTTGTCAGAATTAATGTGACTGCATGTAGGAAGGGGGCTGCCTGTTTTTGGATCTAGAACTCAGGAAAGCGATTCTGTTTACATTGTGACCACTGATTTTATTCTTAGTTTGTGGAGCGTGAAACAGCTATCAGTGTATCAAGAACCATAGCTCTCCGTTGAGTGATGCTAAACAGTGTGACTGTTTTTGTACGATATTCCCAGTACAAAAAGGAGAGGATGTGGCCTAACGGCTAGGGCGGTCGATCTCAAATCTAGGGAACCGGGTTCGAGTCTCGGCAATGACGCTCAACATCCTGTGATTCTGGGAAAATAATTTAATCTCCCCGTGCCTACCAAAAAATGAGTGTCCTTGCATAACGTAACTGGTGCTCGTGTAAAGTGCTCTGATACCTTTGGGTCAAGTTCACGCTACATAAAACTCCAGGAAAAAAAAAAGATAAAGTGACCTTTACTTGAAAATATTAAGCCTTATCACAGGAGGTCAATTATTCCTCGTTCTTGGCACTATAGCATTTGATTTCATATGTCAGAGAGAGATCATTGTCTCAGCTAGAAAAAATAAGGGGGTCCTTACTATGCCGAATCTTTGCACCGGTCTTCTGCTCCTCCATAAGGCACTGCTAAGCCAAGGGTGGAAGCTCCTATGCCAAGTGAGAAAGGTCTATGATCCAGAGATGGAAAAACTCATTATGTCTTCTTTTTATTTGTTTTTAAAGGCTCCTTAACATTCATTGTAGGTTAAATCCTTGGTAAAATAACCTGTAGTTGACCAATTGTTGCCAGCCAACACTTGTCCTTTTCTAATATTCAAATGCTGCCTAAACTTTCAGAGCACTTAGCTGCAATACAGTTCATTTTGAAAAGCATTTATACTTTAGATGCTTGGCTTCCATTATGGCCAGAGTGCAAAAGAGCTAGAAGAACAAAAGTACACACTGGCCACATGCAAAAATACAGAACCATGCTGTTTTATTCAAAAGACAATGATTGGTACCAGGTGTATCAACTATGATAGTTTGAATTTTTGTACCATTTTTGATGGAATGCTTAATCGAAGTGTTAAGTAAGGGGGTCTCCTGTGCCTCAGTACCAGTGGTATTGAGGTGCCATTGTGATCATTCACCTTCTTGAGACTGTACAACATTTAGTAAGTCAAATTTATGACCTTCTGTCAACTCTAGAAGAAATTTCAAGTTTACATCTATGGTGTATGGGTTTTACTGGAGATTAGTGCAGGATGCACCACGATGTACCAGTAGCTTTCCATAATTGAAATATGATGGCAAACCATGGGTTAAGGTTAAATACCAACACCAAACATGGAAGGCTCAGAATACCTAAAAACGTTTGTTACCATATATCTCAGTTGTCACAGAGGACTGCTCAAATAAAACCTATAAAGTCATCAAATTATTGGGCATCTTCATTGATAGAAATGGGATTATCAAGCATCGAACCTATAAGTCAATAAGATGTTTCAGCTAGTATTTATAAAATAATGCAGGTCCAATTATAACTCGTGATGGTATTGCAGGTCACTGAGTTCTTGACCGTGTAGAGGTACAGTTTCACATATCAAGTGTCCTTCGTAAAGTTGTATAACTCCAAGGTGACTTTCACTGGCCTCTTTATATTCATTTTAGGTGTACTGCATTTCCTAAAATATGATATGGGGCTTTCAGTGATATGTCTCCTGTCCCCTAGGTCATACTGGCCTGCTCTCCTCATAAACTCTTGTATCACTGTTACCATTAAGTCTCAGTGAATACTGTTGTCCTGTCTCTTTCATGCAAGTTCTAGTGCCATGTGCTCTCCTACACCCTGGGGCCCAAAATATATTCTCTTTTTTTAAACAGATTATATGGCTGTCAGTTATTTCATAGATCTGTTTAGAATAGGAAGTAGCAAGCGCTATCTGAAATAAATCTGTCTCAAACATTCCATCCACTCCCTAAAATCAGGGAACTCAGTTACCAAAAGAAAAACCAGTGTCATTATTTTTTAGCGGCACTGAGCTTATATCAGCTTTGCCCTATTTACTGCACATGTAAGAACATGGAGGAGTGAGTAAGGGCACAGTCAGTCTGCTTATTACATAGGAATAACCCTTCTTCTGTTGCTGTAACTGAGCTGCAATCGCCTCCCCACCCATAACTTTTCTGCCTTCAGTTAACGAAAGGAGTGATTCACTGTGGAAAGTTTTATTGCAGGCAAGTTAGATCATTTTTTTTATTTCATAGTAGTTTTGATGTCAAACTTGCCTGGTACAAGGGAATTATCTAAAGAATTGTATTTAACATTGCACCATTTGTTATGGTAGACTCATTTTTTGTCTTTAGCCATTCCTCATAAGTAACACATCTGGCAATTCTCTCTCATGCAATAATTGGAAGAAATATCAACCACAGGAAAACTTTAATAGATGAATTAAGGAAACTCAAAAGAGTTTGCAGAAAAATTAAAATGTGGCAGGTGGAATTTGGTTGACGTTAACAGGCATCCACTTATAAATCCTATTGTTAAAAGAACTGCTCTTGCCCCCATTCACCAGCATAATTTAGTTCCAATATCGCACTTGGGTCTGTTAAGCATATTTTGCTTAATTTCAAATTACCTGAGAAAGATGCAGTGGTAACTCTTTTCTTACCCTCACAGTTCCAACATTTAATCAGGATTGGGGTGCAGAACACAAAACAACAATTTAGATTAAAAATAAGCGTTGCACTTACTTAGTTAAAATGCCCTTCACAAGACTTAAATTGATAACTTTAGAAAGCTTAGAATACCAAGAATCTTGAACTGGCTATAGAATGAGAACCTACTATGCTTATAATCCCTAAACATGAAACCGCCTTCCTAATTGAAGTAATTTAAAACCTGTTGTACGTTTCGTAACATTGATCTTCAGCTTTTAAGCTTTAGTACATAGCATCTTAAATGATATTGTTAATTACTGCCTCATTAAGACTGAATCCAAGTGTCTCGTCACTGAGAACAGCTGTGTGAGTGGGTACAATACCTTAGTTTTACTGTCTTCCGATTTACATTTTCTGTCCATGTCTACTTAGAATGGGTGCGCCTTGTTTAACAGTGTGGCTGGACATAGGCCTATCCTGTCTGGCAATTTACTCACTCACTCGATAACATGCTGTTTGCACTTTGTTCCTTCGATATGTTGCTTTCTTGGCCAACTAAATATTCTGGCTTATTCACATGTAGTAATGGCAACAGTTACCAAGGAAAAACCCATATCATTGCTGATATATAGATTGGGGTGTTCTTTATTGCTCTTCTTTATTGCAAGTGGGTTTATACGCATGGCTGAGATGTCTTTTTTAGAGCAGCATCTGCCAAGCACAAAATGTGTTTTATCGAAGGACCAATAGTTTTTTCAAGTGTAGGGCTTCTGAGGAGAAACGATCTGCAGATACACGATATTGGGAACCCTACAGAGTACACAGTTGAGTGAAGATATCAAGTTTCAAACGCATAACCGTCATATTTTTCTCAACAGGATAGCATGGAGCTCATTCATAAGCAATCCAAGTCTGTTGCGGTCACCTGCATGTCTTTCCCTGTTGGAGATGTCAACAACTTTGTTGTTGGGAGTGAAGAGGGCTCCGTGTACACAGCATGCCGTCATGGCAGGTAGAAGTAAATCATTAAATCATGTTTTTCCTAGCTGTAGAACTGTCAGTGACATTTTTCTTTTTTAAAGAACATAAATATCTGTGTTAAAAGTCTGTATTTTCAGGACTTATTGTCCAAGGAGAAAAGCATTAGAAATGCCTCCGTTCCAAAGATTTGAAATATTACTTACACAGGAATGCACTGGAATTAATAACATATAAACCTCACTAATCCCACATAGTTAATCATTACCTAGTCTTCCTGCTTCAAACCCACAGGCCCATACTTTAGTTTGTCATAACGCTTTATTTCAAATTAGTAGACATTTGTTTTGATCTGATTGATGCAAAGCATAGACTTAGGTTGGGTGTACAATGCTTGGATAATTAGGGTAAACTGTGGCCTAAAGCCAGTCTGGTTCACAGTAGCTCATAAGATAGTTCCAGCTGACCAAATCAAAAGCCGCCTCCGCATCGACAAAAATGGCCAATACAGAGAGAGAGCCCCATCCAGAGGGCTAGTTTATTTTCCCAGTTTCCATAATCAGAATAATCCCATAGCGAATTGATTATTCTAGCCAATCTACATAAGGGTTTTTCAAAATATTCATACATCATTGTTAAACAGAAATATGCCTTTGAGGAAAGTGTAGGATTTGATTCTCATTGTTTTTGGAAAAAATTGCAATTGTCGTATTGTCTGAGGATTGTGAGTCCGAAGTGGGGAATTGAATCTGGGCACAAAACCATTGGACTGGTGCAAGCAGTTGGTCGCTGAAGCATTTGTATAACTCTGATGGAAGTGTGCCTGACCTGGCTTATACCATTCTCTAATTTGCGAATAGCTGTTGCCACTTTAGTTTTAGTCATATCATCATCTAGTAATTTCTCCTCTTGTTTAATAAAATGGAGTATTTTGAAGGAATCTAGAATTTGTGATCTTTTGGGAGCAGTGCACCTGCCACACACAATTATAGTACATTTGTTCTAAATTGTAATCAAATATATATATATATTTTTTTTTTTTTAAAGAAAGCAATTGGAGAGTTTCCCAATGATAGTCCCTTTTACAATTGGGATTATCATTTTGCCCGTCCAAGGAGCTAGACTTTGTCATCACTCGAATTGACCTTTTTCTTTATATCCGCAAGTTGAAACTAATGAAAATATATAAGATGGCCACTAAACCCAAAACACCTAGGATTGGTTGCCTTATATCAGAGGATGCACCATACTTGAGTATAGAAGATGCTAATCTTATCCTGGACATACATCGAATGGAGGAGGATATGGCAGACTTCTCAATCAAAGAGAAAAGTAAAATGCTTATTGAGTTGGGCTTTAGACCAGATGCCACCTATCATACTGGCTTCAGACCTAAATCAATATTCAACCCGAATGTTCTACACAACAATATCGAAGCCTTTAATTCGATTATGATACATGAGATCAACAAGCTAAGAGACCAGCAACCTAAACTACGACATGATAATTTGACGCAATCTCAAAGAAACGCTTTGAATGCATTATCCAATGATGAGAGTATAATTATAAAACCCTCAGACAAAGGTGGCAATGTGATTATCATGGATGTCCTGCAATATAATCAAGAAGCATTAAGACAATTAAGTGATACCTCCTGCTATGAGGAAATTAGTTGGGATGAGTACAGAAATTCGATTACTGAATATCATCAATTATTGAAAGGCTGGTGGGAGGAGGGCATGTTGGATAGAGAGGAGTATCTATTCCTGAGAACAGAGAATCCATGTGTTCCTTGTTTTTACTTATTGCCAAAAATCCATAAACATCCCACTAGACCACCGGGGAGACCTATAGTATCGTCAAATGGAGGGCTGTTGGAGAACACCTCTATTTTCCTTGACCTATTCTTGTCACCCTTTGTCACTAGACTGAGATCATACTGCAGGGATAGTACAGATTTCCTACGTCATATACATGATATCACATGGGAGGAGAATTATCACATGATAGCATTAGATGTATGTTCGTTATACACTTGCATTGATCAGAAGCAGGGGGTGGAGGCCTGTATGTATTTTTTCAGGGAACGACATATCTCTCTGTGGGAGCATACACAAATGTTGAAAACTATGATGCTTTATTGTCTTAGCGAAAATATTTTAATCTTTGACAAAACTCTGTACCGCCAAAGATCTGGCACAGCTATGGGCACATGTTTTGCCCCCAGCCTAGCTAATCTTTTTCTAGGCTGGTGGGAGGAACATATTGTATGGGTGGAAACCAATGAGAGATTCACCGAGCCCATCCCTATCTGGATCAGGTACATTGATGACCTGTTCCTGATATGGGATGGGCCGGTGGATCTGGCACAGGAATTCATTGAGGAGTTGGGGAAAAATGATTTAAATTTGACCCTTACCCACTCAATCAGCTCCACATATTGTGAGTTTCTAGATGTAGCCATACGTATATAGGACGGCCATATGGTGACCAGCCTCTTTCGCAAAGAGACTGCTGGAAATACCCTGCTCCACGCTAATAGCAATCATCCTGCTCTCCTTCGCAATAGTATCCCCTGTGGGGAATTTCTTCGGGCACAAAGAAATTGTAGTACCGAGGGAGACTTTATCAAAGAGCAACAAACTATGGAAGAAAGATTCAGGCAACGAGGCTATAAAAAGAAGGTTATCACAGCTGCCAGTAAAAAAGCCAAGGATATTCCACGAAATGAGGCACTTTTCTCGAGAATTAAATCGAAAAATGACACTGAGATTCCTAGATTAATTACCACATATAATATCAGGTCAAACAACTTAAAACGTATCATGAAATGACATTGGGGATTATTGGAATCCGATCCCGTAATTGGCTCCTCTATAGGTAAAACACCATCAATAACCTATAGGAAAACCAAGTCCTTAAAAGACCATCTAGTTCAAAGCTATTACAATACACCAACCACCACCACATGGTTGGGAACTGCGAAGGGTTTCAAGATGTGTAATTCCTGTAAAGAGTGCAGGCACAGTAGCAATCGTGACAGTTATTCTGTGGGACAGGATAATAAGAGACAAAAGAAGATCAGTAAATTTATAACTTGTACCAGTGACTATACCATCTATGTCCTGGAGTCCCCGTGCGGCCTTAACTATGTGGGCAGCACAAAGCTACAACTTAAAACTCGCATTCTACAGCATATGAGAGCGGTAACCAATGCTGACTTCAATTACCCTGTTGCTAGGCACTATCAAGAAAAACATCAAAGCAATGCCAATCTGATTAAATTCTTTGGCATTGACAGAATTTTACCACATCCTAGGGGCGGAGATCGGGAGAAATTCTTACGAGTTACAGAATCCAAGTACATTATCGAGCTCAATACCAGAATCCCCAATGGGATGAATCATGGGGAGGAGCTTGCTACCCACATCGGCTATAGATGATTTATTGATTAGAATTACTTCCATTAGTTCTCTGGAAAGATTAATGTTCAGCCTTGGCTGTTTTAGAATTATTCACTTTTCATTTTATCTTATGTTGTGAGGCTGTCTTTATTTCCCCACATGGGATAGATTCTGGAATTGGGATCATGGAGCCAATAGATGTGCATTTGCATTGCATTTTGTTCCCCCTATCTGCTAGGCTTAGCAGTTTGAATCCGTCTTCCTGGGAAAGGGTTTTTTGACATTGACTTCACTCCTCCTTTTCACTTATATTATTTAGCACATTCACTCTAATCACAATCAGTCGTGTACCTGTGTGTCGCTCAATACAACAACAATGAATTATGTCAATAATGGAAATTGCAACCGTGACATTATTTGTTGAAAAAGTATGTGCTGAATAATATATTAGTTCCAAGAATCGCTTAGCTGCATACAGTTAATAGATCGTGAAATCTGTGATGGAGTCAGGAAGAGTCTCCTTTCCATTTATTTATTCGTATAATGCATAGGATGGATTAATAAGGGGTACATAACCCAGAATTGCTGCAGTTTGCATATGTTATAATGGCAATATCACATATTTCTTCACCGTATCTATTTTAAGATGTGATGTAATTACATTGGGAATGTTCTTGAAAAATTCATGTCTGAAATTTGTGGCATTTGCCCATTGAACCTTGATAGTACAGTTCCCTATCATGATATACGGTTAAGCGGTACATTACCCGTAAAAATTATATTGTATTTGCCATTATCTAGCAAGATGAATTGCGTTGTTAACATTGGTTTATGAATTACAATGTCGATATGATGAACTGCTAATTCCTCTTCTATGTCTATACACCGGATGTTGTTTCCGTAATATTTATTCATTATTTGTTTATGATCACAAACTTTTTAATGAATTGAAAATAATGCAAAGCGTCTTCTCGCAATTGTGGGCAATTTTGCAAAAAAAAAATTTTTTTCGTGTTATGCACATTTATTTTACGTTGCAATATTTCCTCACTTTCGATCAACGCTGCCCTGTATTTCTATGGGTGGTTGGGCACAGGTCACTAACTTGATGAAGGCTTCGCCGAAACGCGTTGTTCTGTTTGTGTCACAATAAAATAAATATTGTGCCGTCCTATGGTGTGCCGCTGAAGTTCTTTGGGGAACTCTCCAATCGCTTTCTTTTGAAAAATTAATAGCGGATGTTGTGACCGCTGCTGGCACCGGCGTCGTCAGGAGGGTGAAAGGCTGATCGCAACGAATTGTTTTGGACGATATATATATATATATATATATATACATCCATCCATCCCCTACTGGCGGTTGCCAGTAGGTAGTTATAGTTAGGACCTTGTTTCTATTCAAAAAGCGTTTTTTTCTATTGCCAATAGCTCCGGTCTTAAGAGTTTCGGGGTGATTCGTCCACCAGGGGCCGAGAAAAAAGGGGGGTCCCAAAACGCATTTTCTCCATGTTCATTTCCATAGGAAACTTTAGACAAGGCTGCAGCGCGAACTGCTGAACGGAATTACACCATATTTGGTAAAAAGGTAGCTCTTGGTTCAGAAAGCGACCTTTTTTTTAAATGGTGTAAATCTGTTCAGTAATTCCTGAGAAATTCATATTAAAAAAATATTAGTATCTGGTGACCACGGTGGATCCGCGAACCCTCCCGATCACGAGCTTGACTCTCATTGGCTGCCAACACTTCAAACCAGGAAATGTTGGCAGCCATCTTGTGACTCGATTGAACTGAGTCACAAGAAAAAAAGAGAAAAAATAAGAAAAGGGGGCAGGGTAGAGACACCCTGACCCCTAGGCCACAGGGACCCTGAGGGCCAAAAAGCATTTTTTAAAAAAATTGTGGCGGTATTTGCGTAGGGTCCGCATATCCGGCCGAATTTTTCTTTAAAAAAACGAAGTGCGGTCTCCCGCACTTAGTTTTCTTGAAGCCCCCGGGTGGGCCAGGTCCCGGAGGCACTGCCCAATTGTTATGCGTGGACCCACAGGGCCCCCGCAGCCCCGAGGACCGCTACCTCCCTGGGGCTATTGTAATGATATGCGGGGGCCCACACGGGCCCCCCGCAGCCCTGGGGACCGCCACCTCCCCGGGGCTTTAAAAAAAAAAATGCGTGGAGGGGGCTCCTGCCCCCCACGCTGCCCCAGGGACCGCCACCTCCCTGGGGCTTTATTAATTAATGGGCAGGGGGGCCTCATGGGCCCCCCCCACACTGCCCCATGGACCACCACCTCCCCGGGGCATTAATTAATTAAAATACAGGGGTCCTTAGCGGGCCCCGGGGACCACCACCTCCCGGGGCTTTTAATTTGATGGGAGGGGGGCCGCATGGCCCCCTTCAGGAGCCCTAGATGGTACTGGGGACCGCCACCCCCCAGTGCTGGCTCCAACAATGTACATTGCAGTTTGCAATGGCAAAACATCTGCTTCGCTTCATGGAAGCAAGAGCAGGAAAACTGCTCTTGCTTCTATCTGTTCCTGACCCGGCGGTGTCCGTATGTTAGAGCGGGCCCGCTGTGCTCCGAGGTCAGCTCTCTAGCTTTTCTAGGTTTTTGGGCCATAAAAAGTCACGCTGGCGCGGACGCGCAAAGGCAAGCCCGTCTGCGCCCGTCCGCACACCGGCCACGCACAGCACCAGCCATGTTGCTGGATTGGGAAGGTACATTGCGGGTGATATGGGGTATCGCTACATGAGTAAACAACTGCGGGCTATAGGTGAGTTGGGGTCGGTGAATACAAATTGGCGGAGACTGCTGGTTCGGAGTCAGACTTCGTGAGAAGGGATACCCTTAGGTGTGGCATGCTCAATGTTAGATCACTGCCAAAGCACTATTTGGAGATCCAACTATTGCTGGAAACACATGATCTGGATGCACTGTTCATGACAGAGACATGGACGCATTCAGGATCTGATTTGGAATTGGGGTTGGCCTGTCCACCGGGGTATAAAGCATTTCATAAGCCACGATCAAGTGGCAGAGGTGGCGGGGTTGGGATTATTTTCAAAGAGATATGGGTTATCAGCTCAATGGACATCGATGAGGTGGATGGTATGGAACTTTTAGGTTTTTCTCTAAAAGAGTACAAAGGTCATGTGTTGACCGGTATAGTTTGTTATAGGCCCCCTGGGGTAGCTAGCCCACAACAACAGCAGGACTTAATTGACGTCTTCAGTAATATGGCGCTCACCCACACTAGATTGCTTATCCTGGGGGATTTTAACTTATGGCCCAACGAGAGCCTGGATTCAGGTTATAAAAATCTCCTCCAATCATGTGAGAACTTGAATCTGCAACAATGAGTTGCGGAGCCTACACATAGGGGAGGGCATGCTTTAGACCTAATTTTTGCCGACATAATCTCTATAGGAGTAGAAAACATCCTGCCTGTGGGGTGGTCTGACCATTACTTGATTAAGTTCTGGGCACACAAGCCCAGGTTGAACTCCTCAACCACCAGTGCGGTAAAGAACTTTCAAGGCAGGGACTGGAATGGACTTCTGAAAAAGGCAAAATTATCCCCGGTATTTCATACTAACAGGCCTTTTGATACTGAGAAACAGGTGGAAGAGAATTATGTGGTATTCTGCGAGCAGATAAGCAAAAGGCTTGATCAGATAGCCCCTTTAAAAAATCTCAAAAAATCAGGTAGACCCTCAGCCCTGTGTTATAATGAAAAATTGAGGACGTTGAAAAAGGGTTGCAAGCAGGCTGAACGGAAGTGGAGAAAGGCATATGAAGATAAGGATAGAACCGCCTGGAAGGTGACAATAGCGGACTATAAAAAGGAGATCTCCACTGCAAAAGCAGAGTACTTTGCAGATATCGTTTTGAAGGCACCTAACAGTACTAGGAGTATTTTTCAAATCGTGAATGATATTGCTAATCCAGAATGTACAAAAAATAAGATCCTTCCTACACAAGATCTCTGCGATAGTCTAGAGACCTTTTTTGAGGACAAGATTAGTAAAATCATCGATGGGCTGAAAATGGGCAGCACGGCTCATAATGATGATCATAGTGGTGCGGCCAAGTGGCCACTACCAAACCGGAAGGAGGGGTGTGCAGGTGGGGCTAAGTCCTTAGATCAGGTGGTCTGTTTAGACCACTTTGAGACACCCACCGAGGAGGTTTTTAACAATGTAGCTTTAAGTATCTCCTCAGGCTCTCCTATGGATCCATTACCTCATAAAATATGGAAAGAACTAGGTTCAGAACTCTTGCCGGTACTTCGCATGATTTGCAGCCAATCCTTGAGCAGTGGGCTTGTACCGACCTGCTGGAAACAAGCAATAATAACACCTCTTTTGAAAAAAGCTATGCTTGATCCAGCATGTCCAAAAAGCTACAGACCCATTTCTCTTTTACCCTATCCGGTGAAGATCACAGAGCGTCTGGTCAGCAAGACACTCTCCCAGTTCCTGGAGGTTAATAACAAATTAGAAGATGTGCAATTTGGCTTCCGTCCAGGACATGGGACAGAGACTGCCCTGGTGACCGTACTGGACGACCTTCGAATGCGAGCAGACAGGGGACAGTCGGCTATATTGATTTTGCTGGACCTAACTGCCGCATTCGATACGGTTAATCATGAGGTCCTCTTGGAAAGGCTGGAAGGAGTTGGAGTGGAGGGCATGGCATTGAAGTGGCTTCAATCTTACCTGGCCAACAGACGACAGGCAGTAGCCCTTCCCCCCTACCAATCAGATTTTACTGATGTCCAGCATGGAGTCCCTCAGGGGTCCGCGATCAGTCCGATATTGTTCAATGTCTACATGAGCCCTCTGATCGCTGTCATTAAGTCACATAATATCAATCTTGTGAACTACGCAGATGACACACAACTTATCTTGTCGCTGGAGGGGAATCAATCGATATCATTGGAAAATTGTCATGCCTGTATGCAGGACACTGCGCACTGGCTAAAAAATAATTCCCTGCAATTTAACGGCGACAAGACGGAGATCCTATGCTGTGCAGTTGGGAAAGTTCCACTTTTACTCCCAACTGGCTTCAGGCCTATCCCCACAGTCACACCATTGATACCCTCTGAGACGGTGCGTAATCTGGGAGTTAGTTTCAATGATAGGCTGAGTCTGGAAGCTCAAATAAATAAGACAGTCGGGAGCTGTTTGGCCCTCATCAGAGTACTTTGGAAGATTCTGCTGATGTTACCAACTCAGGCTAGAGCACTGATAGTAAGGAGTGTCATCTTGAGTAGGCTAGATTATTGCAACTCCCTGTTGCTGGAGTCCCCAAGGTATCTGATTGGGAGACTCCAGAGAATCCAGGTGATGGCGGCTAAATTAGCTTTAATGAGATCACGACACTCATCAGCTCTCAGGCGCTTATGGAGCTTCATTGGCTTCCAGTCTCACAGAGGATACAATTTAAGTCACTGTATTGTTTTTAAACCTCTGCACGGTCTGGGGCCTAAACCGTTGCAGAACAAATTCGAATGGTATGTCCCTATCCGCAGTCTTCGCTCTTCCTCAGCTAAATTGGTGAAAGTTACCAGGTTCCGAGAGTAAAATTGGGAGGAAGAGCCTTCACTATTGTGGCGGCACGGCTCTGGAATAAACTTCCAACTGACTTGAGACAGATGGAAGACCTACTGCAGTTTAGGAAGAAAATAAAGACCTGGCTTTATCCTAGAACATAATTCCTAGTCCTCCAATAGTTCTTTGGAACACTGTCTCCCCCACTGCACTTACGATTGGCAGGGCATACGTATCTTAGCGCCAGGATACCCGATGGGTTACAGTGCGCTTTATAAGTACTGATAACATTAACATGAAGCGAAGCAGATTTGCTTTTGGGCAAAGGGAGCTGCATGTCAGCAGCTCTCTTTGCCCAACAGCAATGCCGGCTCCCACAGGAGGCGGAGAGCCGGCTGGGACCGCGGGGCTCCCCCCACGGTCCCCAACAGTGAGGCCATGCCCCGGGGCATGGGGTCCCCGGGGCCAGAAATGGCCCGGTAGGGGGCCCACTTGGCCCCACTCCCCTTTTTAATTTAAATTTTTTTTTAAAAAGGCCGGGCCCCGGGGATGGGGTCCCCGGGCTAAAATTGGCCCAGGGAAGGGGGGCCACGCGGCCCTCCTTCCATGAAAAAAAAGAAAGAAAATGGCCGGCCCCAGGGAATGGGGTCCCTGAGGCTGAAATCGGCCTAGGGAGGGGGGCTGCCCCTCCCTTTTTATATAAAAAAAATTAAAAATGAGTCAGGCCCCCTGAGATGGGGTCCCCGAGGCCCAAAAGGGACAAGGAAAGGGGGAGCCACACAGCCCCCCTTCCTAAATAAAATGTAAAAAAAAAGAAACCGGCAACTCGGCCCCTCCCTGCACAACTCTGCGAACGCGCCTCCTTGCGTGCTCTGAGTTGGGGGATCTGAAAGAGACACGTTAGTGACAGATTCCTTACCTTAGAATATCCCCAGGCGTCAGGCTGGATCCGGAAAGTTTTGCGTGGCATTACCCTTTTTTTTTTTTTTTTTTTTTTTCAAAAAAACATTATATCAAAAAGCATCCATATATGCAGCAGTTGATACATTTCCAGCATGTTATCTTAACAGGCAATTAGTACAGTATTCCAGTTCGCTTGGCACAGCAAGACATAATACAGTATTTACAGAACGTCATATAGGCAGAGGACATTGCATCTATGCAGTATACAATATGCACGAAATGTTGGTCATGATTACCTTACAGCGTTAGTGTGCCATTGCCTACGTTGGTATTAAGCTAACCCGTACCAGAATGCGTTATGTCTATTACTCAGTTAGCATCTCTGTCTCTCGCATGGGTGGGCCCTTTTATTTGTGGTGCGCGCTCTGTGCTCCTTAAGGGGAAATCGCTGCCGTGCTGGTGTTTGGGGTCTCATTTGGGCGCTGCAGCAGATAACATGTCAAGGGGGCCCAGATATCCCTGGGCCTAGAGGCCCTAGGCAGTATTTCCGCATATGTGGTGAGTTGGTCCTGGCAATACACCAAGTCATCAAGCCAGACCTTGAATTTGGGTGCCCTTCCCCTGCCCCATCTGCAGGCCACTCGCCTCTTAGCCATGAGTAGTGCAAGGGCCACATATTTACGATGCGTCGCCTGTATTGGCTGGACGTAGCCCAGCAAGGCCGTCAGCGGTGTTGGTTCAATGTGTGTGTTCGTCATCAGATCTAGAGCGGCAAAGACTTGCCCCCAGAATTCATGCACCCCGGGGCACTCCCAAGCCAGGTGCAAAAAGTCTGCTCCTGGAGCTCTACATCTTTCACATCTGTCCGAGTCTCGTAAATGGTGTCTGTGCATTTTGGCTGGGGTGTAATACAGTCTGTGAAGGAATTTATAGTGTATGATACGCAGCCTGCTGCTGGCCGAAACTCGCTCAGTCTGCAAGCAACAATGCTCCCATTGGTCATCCGTCAGGGCAAGACCCAGCTCTTCACTCCATCTTGTGCGGGACAGTGTGGCCGGCGATTCCCTCTGTATATGCACCGCTCGATATATAAGGGATACAAGTCGTTTTGTCGTTGTGCTTTTGAGCATTATTTGTAGTGGTGCAAGCACCCGTGGTTCCGCGGGGAATTCCGGGGTAAGAGACCGGACTCCCTGTCTTAGTCGATTATATAAAAAAACGTCGAGTGGAGTCTGTTGCAAGCCCTGGAAAACATGGTCAGCTGTGCGGAATTGGCCGTTTTGATATAAATACCCCCAGGCGTAGCATTACCCTTGCGCGTCGGTAGGCGGCGTCGTGCGGCTCCGCGTCCGTCGTCGGCGTCGAGATCGCCGGGATGACGTCGCGGCCAGTACTTAGACGCCGCCCATGCGCGCTGACGTCAGTTCTTTCTTTTTCCGCGCCAATAAGCGCAGATCCGGAGAGAGCAGTGCCCCAGTAATTTTTTGACTGAACTTTTTGTGACTTTTTGTCACTGTTTTCTCGAAGTCGTTCGACTCCAACGGTGTCAGTAGGGATGCCCGGCTTCAAGCCATGCGACGCCTGTGGTCGGAAGATGTCGATCACGCACCCGCATCGAGACTGTCTCTACTGCCTCGGGCGCGAACCTGACTCCAAGTCGTGCCCTGACTGTCGGGCCTTGCATCCGAAGGCTTTGCGAGAGCGGTCTCGAAAGCTCCTCGAGGTCCGGCAGTCGGCTCCGCGCCAATCCAAGCCCCGGTCACGAGAGAGGTCGAGGGGCCGGTCGCGGAGTCCTCATCGTTCTTCGGGGTCAAAGTCTTCGCACTCCTCCGGTAAGTCAAAGCACAAGAAGTCGAAGAAGCGTCATCGCTCGACGACTTCCCCTCACCGGTCGCGCGACTCGGCTCAGGGTCCCGACGGCACCGTCCCCGCGGCTCCGGGAGTGCCTGTGGAGCCGCCGCCGCATTACCCGCCCTTCCCGGGTTCGGCGGCGACTCCGGACGAAATACAGGAGTTCCTGTCGGCATTGGCCCGCCTCTTCGGGCCTAAAGGTCCCCCCGGTGCGCCTTCGGGCCCCGCGGGCCCTAGTGGGGTTCTTCCTGCGGCTCCGCCGGCGACTCCGGTCCCGGCGCCGCTCCGGTGCTGCCACAACCCCCGTCGACGCCCGTTGACCTAACGACACCTCCACCGGCGTCGCTTTCACCAGTGCCGTTCACGACGCCGCCCGGGACTCCCGGCGGCGTCGTCCCCAGGTTCTCTCCGGATCCGGACTCGACGCCGGCGCCGATGAGACCTTGGGTCCCACATGTCCCTCCTCCTTACATTGACCCTGATTTGGAGGACGAAGAGAACTGGGAGGGGTCTGAGGACCCTCTCACTGCCCAATGTGAGTATGATCAGGACTGGGCTGAGGAACTTGGGGATGCCAGTGGTCTGGACACCTCTCCTGACATTGGCATGCTGTCTCCTCCTTCCGTGGCAACGGAGGAGGGAGCAAACTTTGCTACGGTGTTGCGTAGGGCAGCTGAGGCCCTGCACCTCCAGTTACCTACAGTGGCTGTCAGGACTAACATCCTGACGGAAGTGCTTCAGCCGGCGGCTATCTCCTCGGAGCCACTGCTGCCGTTCAACGATGCACTTTCGGACGTTCTTTTGGGCACCTGGTCCAAGCCCACCACAGGGGCTCCTGTGGATAGGAACGTAGCCCGACGCCATCGCCTTGCTCCGGGCGAGCCCCTGTTCCTTTCCCAACACCCCACCCCTGAGAGCTTGGTTGTCCAAGCCTCTGCCTCTCAAAGCGCCTTCCCTACCGCTCCCCCGGATAGGGAATCCAAAAAACTGGACCAATTTGGGAAGAAGGTTTTTCTTCCGCCAGTGCTGGCTTGAGGTCTGTCAACACCACTTGCCTCTTGGGCCGATATACCCACTCCTTGTGTGATTCGGTGGCGCAGATCCTGCCCCAGTGTCCTGTGGAGGCCCAGGCACTGCTTTCCGGCGCCATTGCGGAAGGAAGAGATGCGGCCAAATATACCATCCGATGTGGCCTAGATACCGCCGACTCGCTAGGCAGATCGCTTGCGACGACAGTGGCGCTGCGCCGTCACGCCTGGCTGAAGGCCACTGGTTTCTCGGGCGATGTCCAAAACACACTTATGGACATGCCCTTCGATGGTGTCGGCCTTTTCGGCAACAAAGCAGACCACGCGCTGGAGCGCTTTAAGGACTTGCGGGCTACAGCCAAGTCCCTGGGCCTTTCTGCTGTGCGCCCTCCGCAATAGTCTGCTTTTCGCCCCTTTCGTGGCCACGGAAGGGGTGCCCAGTCACGTCCGCTGCCCATCCACCGGCCCGCGCAGCAAGCGTCTTCGCGTGGCCGAGGACGTGGCTCCCGCCGAGGCGGGTCGGGCATGCGGGTCAGGCCACCACCTCCGCCCCGTCCGTGGCCTCCAAGCCCTCCTAGTCCATCCTTTCAGGTCCACAGCACGCCAGTGCGGGGCAGGGTCCGCCATCACCTTCACCACTGGCGTGCCATCACATCGGACAAGTGGGTCTTGGACATTGTCCGAAGGGGCTACTCCCTCCCCTTCGAGACTACCCCCCCAGCCATGCCACCTCAATGCCACCGCATGTCGGGGGATCATTTGGTGCTTCTTCAAAAGGAAGTTGCGGCCCTCTTGGCCAAGGGGGCCATCGAGCGTGTTTCGAACCCAGAAGTAGGGCGTGGTTGTTACTCCCACTACTTTCTGGTGCCCAAAAAGGACAAGGAGGACATGCGTCCTATCTTGGACCTCCGGAACGTCAATCGCTTCCTCCGGAAGGAAAAGTTCAAGATGCTCACCCTAGCTCAGGTCTTGACTGCCCTCGACCCTGGAGACTGGATGGTAGCGTTGGACTTGCAGGACGCATATTTTCACGTCCCCGTCCTGCCGGCCCACCGGCGTTACCTGCGGTTCATGGTAGGCCTCGAGCATTTTCAGTTCACCGTGCTCCCCTTTGGCCTTACCAGCGCCCCTCGGGTGTTCACGAAAGTGATGGCGGTGGTCGCAGCTCATCTGCGCCGGGCAGGGGTTCCAGTCTTCCCCTACCTCGACGACTGGTTACTGAAGGCGGGCTCGTCCCAGGCAGTCGTCTCCCACATCCAGACTACGGCCGAACTCCTGCACTCGCCGGGGTTCTCCATCAACGTGCCGAAGTCGCACCTGATTCCTTCTCCACAGCTCCTTTTCATCGGAGCAGTTCTAGACACGACGCAGTTTCGGGCCTATCCTCCCGAACGGCGAGTCCAGGATATTCAGGCTATGATTCCGATCTTTCAGCCTCTATCCTGGGTTTCGGTACGGATGACCCTGAGGCTGCTGGGCCTCATGGCCTCCTGCATCCTGCTGGTCGATCATGCCAGATGGCATATGCGGGCTCTGCAGTGGGACCTGAAGTTCCAGTGGGCGCAGCATCAGGGGAACCTGTCCGATTACGTCCAGATCTCGGAGGGACTGCAAGACAGTTGCAGTGGTGGCTCTCGAACCGGCAATGGGTCATGGGCAGATCCCTCTCCCTTCCCCAGCCAGAGCACACAGTTGTGACGGACGCGTCCCTTCTGGGATGGGGCGGTCACATGGGAGAGGCGGAGATCAGAGGCCTCTGGTCTCCGGCGGAGTCCCGGCTCCATATCAACCTTCTGGAGCTCCGGGCGATCCGACTTGCACTCAAGGCATTCCTTCCCTCTGTCAAAGGGAAGGTAGTGCAGGTGTTCACAGACAACACCACCGCCATGTGGTACTGCAACAAACAAGGCGGGGTGGGGTCGTGGACCCTATGTCAGGAGGCTCTGCGTCTGGACATGGCTGGAACATCCGGGCATATTCCTGATGGTTCAACACCTGGCAGGTTCCCTGAACGCCAGGGCAGACGAACTCAGCCACAGGTGCATGATGGATCACGAATGGCGTCTTCACTCGGAGGTGGCGCAAAGACTCTTTCTACAGTGGGAAGAGCCTTGGTTAGATCTATTCGCCACCGAAGAGAACGCGCAATGTCATCAGTTCTGCGCGTTGGAATTTCCAAGGCGGCACTCGCTCGGCGACGCTTTTCGTCGCGAGTGGAGTTGCGGTTTGTTGTACGCCTTTCCGCCTATACCACTTCTACCCAGAGTGTTGAAGAAGATTCGGCGCGACCGGGCCCAAGTCATTCTTGTGGCTCCGGACTGGGCTCGAAGAGTTTGGTATCCCGAGCTACTCAGTATGAGCGTCGATCCCCGATCCGTCTGCCTCTTCGGGAGGATCTTCTGTCGCAGCAGCAGGGAAGGTCCTCCACCCGAACCTGTCCAGTCTCCACCTCCTTGCGTGGAGTTTGAGCGGCGGCAGTTGATTCCTTTCGACTTGCCTCCCGAAGTTTGTGATGTGATTCTGGCAGCCAGGCGTCCCTCCACTAAGGTGGTATACGCCTGCAGGTGGAACAAGTTTGTGGCATGGTGCACAGCAAAGGCTGTGAATCCCTTTCTGCCCCTCTTTCTGAGGTTCTTCTGTTCCTTCTTTCTCTGGCCCAACAGGGTTCTGCCCTGGGTACCATCAAGGGCTATCTTTGTGCAATCTCGGCCTTCCTCAGGCTTCCTGATCAGCCCTCCTTTTCAAGTCCCCTGTTGTTAACAGGTTTCTTAAAGGCATTACACACCTCTTCCCTCCTGTTCCGTTTGTAATGCCTCAGTGGGACTTGAATTTGGTTCTTACCGTTTTAATGTGCGCTCCCTTTGAGCCTCTACATAACTGTCCTCTTCGTCTTCTCACTCTGAAGACAGCCTTTCTGGTGGCCATCACCTCCGCTCGGCGGGTGAGTGAGCTCCAGGCTCTTTCGTGCAAACCCCCCTTTCTGTCTGTCCATCCAGACAAGGTTGTTCTTGGGACGCGTCCGTCCTTCTTGCCAAAGGTGGTTACTGCTTTTCACATTGGGCAGACCATCACTTTGCCCACCTTCTTTCCGCCTCCGCATCCTTCTAGAGAGGAAGAGAGGCTCCACCGTCTGGACCCACAACGTGCGATTTCATTTTATCTAAACCGCACACAGCAGTTCCGGGTGGACGACCAGCTCTTTGTTGGCTACGTGGGCGCCTAAAAAGGTTGGGCGGTACACAAGCGGACCATCTCCCGCTGGGTCGTCTTGTGTATCAAGGCCTGCTATTCTTTGGCTAAGAAGGAGCCCCCTGTTGGGCTACGTGCCCATTCCACCAGGGCGACTGCCGCCACCACGGCTTTGGGACGTGGTGTCCCATTGCAGGACATTTGTCAGGCAGCTACGTGGGCCTCGCTGCACACGTTTACCAAGCATTACTGCCTTGACAGCCAAGTCCGGAGAGACGGCTTCTTTGGCCGTTCTGTTCTCCGAGACTTCCTTGTCTGATCTTTGTTCGCAGACCCACCACCGGGGTTGGTATTGCTGGGGTATCTATTCTAAGGTAAGGAATCTGTCCCTAACGTGTCTCTTTCAGATGCACAAGTTACTAACTTGTGTAATGATATATCTGTAAGAGACAGTAGTTAGTGACAGATTCCTTACCGCCCCACCCATCCTCCCCGTTCTGCGAACTGATTTCTAGGGTTAAGGACATCTCTTTCAGGGCCCTAGTATTTTTTCAGACACCAATGTCAGCTTCTTGCATGGCTCTGCGTTCCTGGCGCGGAAAGTCGTGTACAGAACTGACGTCAGCGCGCATGGGCGGCGTCTTAAGTACTGGCCGCGACGTCATCCCTGCGATCTCGACGACGGATGCGGAGCCGCACGACGCCGCCTACCGACGCGCAAGGGTACTGCTACGCAAAACTTTTCGGATCCAGCCTGATGCCTGGGGATATTCTAAGGTAAGGAATCTGTCACTAACTACTGTCTCTTACAGATATATTGTTACACAAGTTAGTAACTTGTGCATTAAGTCCCCTTCGATCCTAAGGGTCCTAAGGGGACAACTAGCCCACCAGGTACCTCCAGTAAACCCCACACAGTGGGATTGCTGAGAGGTGGTCCGAGGCACGCCCCTTTTTACACCACTCTGCAAACGCGCCTCTTGGCGCACTGCTGGTGGGATGATGAGGTTCCCTTGTTTCCTGAGGACCTCAGGACTAAAGTGGACTTCATCCCCAAAGCCGCAGTGCTCCAGGAGGCATGTTTACAGAGTGGTGTAAAAAGGGGGTGTGGCTTCTGACCACCTCTCAGCAATCCAGCTGTGTGGGGCTTACTAGAGGTAGCAGGAGGGCTAGTTGCCCCCCAGGGACCCTCAGGAGGCATGGGGACCCCCAACCAAGAGTATGCCAGAAGCGCGTTTGCAGAGTGGTGGAGAAACGGGCGTGGCCTGTGTCCACCTCTCAACAATCAAACTATATGGGACTTACTAGAGGTAACAGGTAGGCTTGTTGGCCCCTAAGGAACCCCAGCAGCGAAGGGGAGTTCACTCCCCATCCAAGAGCACACCAGGAGGCACGTTTGCAGAGTGGTGGGCAAAGGGTGCGTGGTCTGCTATGAGAACCTAGCAATCCTGCTGTGTGGGACTTACTGGAGGTGATAGGAGGGGTAGTTGGCCTCCAAAGATGTCCTTGGGGGCCAACTACCCCTCCTGTTACTTCCAGTAAGTCCCACACCGTGGGATTGCTAAGAGGTCTTTGGAGGCCACGCCCCCCTTTCTCCACCACTCTGCAAACGCACCTCCTGGCAAACTACTGGTTGGGGGATAAAGTCCACTTTACTCCTGAGGGACTTTGGGGGCCAAGAAGCCCTCCTGGTACCTCATGTAAGTCCTACGCAGCGGAATTCCTGAGCACTGGTCGGAAGCCCAGCACCCTTTCTCCACTACTCTGCACACGCGACTACTAGTTAAAGAAGCATTTGCAATGTAATAGGTTTCACATTTGCAAGAGTTAGAGCTATTGGCGTTGTAAAGGTTTTTTACTAATGTTTTTTAGAGTGGGGTGGATTTACTTTGTGTGTAGTGGAATTATGTGGTCTGTTGTGCAGTGGAATTATGTCGATAGAAAGTATGTGGTATTTAGTGTATAGGAATTATGTAGAGTGGGATTATGCATTATGGAGAGTAATTATGTAGTATGGTAGTCTGTGTTGTGGAGTGGTAACCTCAGGTTTAGTCTTCCTTGTTTCCATAGAAGCTAAACTATAAACTCAATGAGACAAAAAAAGGAGGAACCACTGAGGAGCACTTCTGGACCTAGTCAGAGGTATGAGCAGGGCCACTGGAATTATGCGACTGTTTGGCTGCACCGACTTTCGCACAATTATACATTTTCCGCATTTGCAGCATAATCCATAATTTGCTGCATAATCTGCAGATTTGAACAAAAAAAACCTTGTGTTACAGCGTGGTGGAAGTCTCTTTGCAAACCTAGAATGGTCACCTGTTACTTTTTGCTAAATGTGGGTGTTAAATTGGTACTAATGGTGTGCAAACCACTCTTGCTTCTTTCTGCACTTCTCTTGCCTCTTTCTGCACATCTCTTCCACTTTCTGCACTTCTCTTGCTTCTTTCTGCACTTCACTTGCTTCTTTGTGCACCCCTCTTGCCTCTTTCTGCAGCCTTCTGCCCTCTTTTTGAACCTCTTGCCTCTTTCTGCAACCCTGTTCCCTCTTTCTGCACCTCTCCTGCCTGTATCTGTACCTCTCTTGCCTCTTTCTCCACTTCTCTTGCCTCTTTCTGCACCTCTGATGCTTTTCTGCACTTCTCTTGTTTCTTTCTGCACCCCTCTTGCCTCTTTCTGCACCCCTCTTGCCTCTTTCTGCACCTCTGTTGCTTCTTTCTGTACTTCTCTTGCTTCTTTCTGTACTTCTCTTGCTTCTTTCTGCACCTCTCTTGCTTCTTTCTGCACCTCTCTTGCTTCTTTATGCACCTCTCTTCTTTATGCACCCCTCTTGTCTTTCTGCACCCTTCTTCCCTCTTTGTGCAACTCTCTTCCCTCTTTCTGCACCCCTCTTGCCTTTGTGCACCTCTGTTCCTTCTTTCTGCACGTCTGTTTCTTTCTGCACCTCTCTGGCTTCTTTCTGCACCCCTCGTGCCTCTTTCTGCACCCTTCTTCCCTCTTTCTGCACCTCTCTTGCCTCTTTCTGGACCCCTGTTCCCTCTTTTTTCACCTCTCCTGCCTGTTTCTGCACCTCTCTTGCCTCTTTCTGCACCTCTCTTGCCTCTTTCTGCTCCCCTGTTCCCTCTTTTTTTCACCTCTCCTGCCTGTTTCTGCACCTTTCTTGCCTGTTTCTGCACCCCTCTTGCCTCTTTCTGCACCTCTGTTGGTTGTTTCTGCACTTTTCTTGCTTCTTTCTGCACCTCTCTTGCTTCTTTCTGCACCCCTCTTGCCTCTTTCTGTACCCTTCTTCCCTCTTTGTGTACCTCTCTTGCTTCTTTCTGCACTTCTTTTGTTTCTTTCTGCACCCCCTTGCCTCTTTCTCCACCCTTCTTCCCGCACCCCCCTTGCCTCTTTCTGCACCTCTGTTGCTTCTTTCTGCACCCCTCGTGCCTCTTTATGCACCCATCTTCCCTATTCTGCACCCCTCGTGCCTTTTCGGCACCTCTGTTCCTTCTATCTGCACTTTTTTGTTTCTTTCTGCAACTCTCTTGCTTCTTTCTGCACCTCACTTGCTTCTTTCTGCACCCCTCATCCCTTTCTCCAACCTTCTCCCCTCTTTCTGCACCTCTTCTGCCTCTTTCTGCACCCCTGTTCCCTCTTTCTGCACCTCTCCTGCCTCTTTCTGCACCTCTCCTGCCTCTTTCTGCACTTCTCTTGCTGCTTTCTGCACCTCTGTTGCTTCTTTCTGCACCATTTCTGCCTCTTTCTGCATCCCTTTTGCCTCTTTCTGCATCCCTTTTGCCTCTTTCTGCACCCCTTTTGCCTCTTTCTGCACATCTGTTGCTTCTTTCTGCACTTCTCTTGCTTCTTTCTGCATCTCTCTTGCTCCTTTCTGCAGCCATCTTTCCTCTTTCTGCACCCTTATTCCCTCTTTGTGCAACCTCTCTTGCCTGTTTCTGCACTTTTTTCCTCTTTCTGCACTTTTTTTGCCTCTTTCTCCACCCTTTCCCTTTCTACAACTCTGTTGCTTCTTTCTGCACCTCACTTGCCTCTTTCTGCACCCCTCTTGCCTCTTTCTGCACCCTTCTTCCCTCTTTCTGTACCTCTCTTGCCTCTTTCTGCATCCCTGTTCCCTCTTTCTGCACCTCTCCTGCCTTTTTCTGCACCTCTGTTCCTGCTTTCTGCACTTCTTTTGTTTCTTTCTGCATATTTCTTCCTTCTTTCTGCACCTCTGTTGCTTCTTTCTGCGCCTCTGTTGCTTCTTTCTGCGCCTCTGTTGCTTCTTTCTGCACCTCTGTTGCTTCTTTCTGCACCTCTGTTGCTTCTTTCTACACCTCTGTTGCTTCTTTCTGCACCTCTGTTGCTTCTTTCTTCACTTCTCTTGCTTCTTTCTGCACCTCTCTTGCCTCTTTCTGCACCCTTCTTCCCTCCTTCTGCACCCTTCTTCCCTCCTTCTGCACCTCTCTTGCCTGTTTCTGCATCTCTCTTCCCTCTTTGTGCACCCCCTGCCTCTTTCTGCACCTCTGTTCCTTCTTTCTGCACTTTTGTTTCTTTCTGCACCTCTTGCTTCTTTCTGCACCCCTCTTCCTGCATCCCTCCTGCCTCTTTCTGCACCTCTGTTCCTTCTTTCTGCACTTTTGTTTCTTTCTGCACCTCTCTTGCTTCTTTCTGCACTTCTTTTGTTTCTTTCTGCACCTCTCTTGCTTCTTCACCCTTCTTGCCTCTTTGTCCACCCCTCTTACCCCTTTCTGCTTCTCTGTTGCTTCTTTCTGCAGTTCTCTCGTCTTTCTCCACCCCTCTTCCCACTTTTCTGCTCTTTTGTTTCTTTCTGTTCTTCTTTTGTTTCTTTCTGCACACCTTCTCTTTCTACACCCCTCTTGCCTCTTTCTGCACCTTTGTTGCTTCTTTCTGCACTTCCCTTGCTTCTTTCTGCACCTCTTGCTGCTTTCTGCACCAATTGTGCCACTTTCTGCACCCTTCTTCCCTCTTTCTGCACCTCTCTTGCCTCTTTCTGCACCCCTGTTCCCTCTTTCTGCACCTCTCCTGCCTGTTTCTGCACCTCTCTTGCCTCTTTCTGCACTTCTCTTGTCTCTTTCTGCACCTCTGTTACTTCTTTCTGCACCTCTGTTGCTTCTTTCTGCACTTCTCTTGCCTATTTCTGCACTCCTCTGCCCTCTTTCTGCACCACCCTTCCCTCTTTCTGCACCCCTCCTGCCTCTTTCTGCACCTCTGTTGCTTCTTTCTGCACTTCTTTTGTTTCTTTCTGCACCCCTCTTGCCTCTTTCTCCACCCCTCTTGCCTCTTTCTCCACACCTCTTCCCTCTTTCTGCAACTCTGTTGTTTCATTCTGCACCTCTGTTCCTGCTTTCTGCACTTCTTTTGTTTCTTTCTGCATATTTCTTCCTTCTTTCTGCACCCCTCGTGCCTTTTTCTGCACCCCTCTTCCTGCACCCCTCCTGCCTCTTTCTGCACCTCTCTTGCTTCTTTCTGCACTTTTTAGGTCTCGCGCCTAGAGTTGCAGTGCACAGCACTGCTCGCGCAGCGAGAGACCTCATGTAGGGGGTTTAGAAGGTGAGCTAGGAATCGCACACGCTCGTGCGTGTGCTTTTCGTTTTCTCCCCGGCTATTGGGCTTTGCGTGTGTCTTTATAAGACAGCACGCAATTGGGCAAAGGCGGGCGCATGTCCCGCCTTTGCCGCACCCATTCCCACCGGTGTCTAGCACGCGCAGCAGCGCGCGTTCGCCTCGCTCCCTTTCCCCCCCCCGCTCCTCTGTGGTGCGCGCGCACCACTGGTTCCTTTTACGTTAGTATCCCCTCAAAGCCAGGCCAAGCTACTTTGTTGATTTTAGTTGATCGGGCTTTGAGAGTAATCCGAGGGGTTTCTGTGCGTGTCCAACCAGTTCCGCCGACTTCGAATATATTTATTGGTAGTTATGCAGTGTGTGCTGCAAGTCCATTTCTCGCTTTCTTCGCAAAAATCCTTTTGGGCATGAAGGCTGCTCAACACTGCAATTTGCACCACTTTGTATCACACGAGTAAATCTGGTCTCATTTTACTGTCCGTCTGTTTGCTTTGGAAAGCAGAACCGCCATAACAAAGTTTAAGCTGTAAATCAATAGGGAAGATTTTAATAACCTGTAAGGAAGAGCACAATGAGACTTTATGCAGCCTCAAACAGCTTCTCACAGAATTATTTATATCTGACGTCAACAACGCCTAGTAAAAGCAACGTGGAGTCATTTCTAATGTCTTTTTAATGCCAGCGTTTCCTGCCCATTTACTGCCATGATGCCATTACATCAAATATTGAGAGAGGTAGCTGCAACTGGTGCAGCAGGTGCGGTGCCACCCGGGCCCAGAGCTTGGGGGGCCCATTGAACCCTGATAATGCCTGTATTTACCACCCCACCAGCAAAGGTCATTTCCTTGTTTGCACCAGGGTGCATGGCATCCCTGCATCGCTACTGCAAACGTTGCAACTGATTCTTACGTGGTACATATTTAATTGACTGTAGGGAAACAGTGACCCTTCTGTTCACCTCTGAGCAAAATGATGCAACCAAAATGTACCACGTAGTGCACGTAAAACGATCAGATTCGTCACCGGAGTAAAGATAAGCGCTATTTTAGTCACGTCACTGTCCACGAGAAAGGACTAGTCCATACATCTGCTTCTCGATTCCGGGAACACGTCCTGTAGGAAACCATAGAATCAGAAGGGTGAAATGATACGACCCACTGGGCTTACTTCGGATTAATCACGAGCCCTTGGATGATGGAGTGGATGGCTGCAGCTCATGTCACGTTCTACCTTTGAGGCATAGTAACTTAAACTGAAATACGGCAAGCATCAGTTTCTCCTGTGAATAGAGTGGTTAAGATGCTGCCAAATGACAGCAGCAATAAATCACGGCTGTAAGCTCCTGGGCGATTCTAACCTTACCGTAAATTAACTAATACTTTTTCCCTTAACTCTGACAAAACAGTCACGGGTGAACCCATATAAGAAGAGTGGACAAAAGTGTGCATAAATAACACTGTGCAAATCCATGCATCGTCAATATCATTTTTGGCATTTTGGGGACAAGTGGCGCATCATAGCCTATGAGAGGTTTCTGTCTTAATATACCCTGCTTCAACCAGTCCTTACTTTGTGCCTGTGGTTGCGGGTGCTCTGAACAGGCACTCTTGTATTTTTTAACATCCGACTTTGGCCCAGAACAAGAGACAGAAAGGCAGAAAGAGAAAAGGAGAACGTAGAGAAAAATAGAAAAACAGTAACAAAGGACATTAGTCAGACAAGGAGAGGAATAGAGTGATCGGAAAAAGAGGTATAAAATGGAATCAAGACTAGGCAGCTCTGGAATTTGGTAGCGCTGGTGGGTTCCTAGAAATATTTTGGTGTTCTGCACCTTTAAAAAACAAGCATTTGCAATGCAATAGGTCTCGCAGTTGTGAGAGTTTGAGCTATTGGCATTGTAAATGGCAATGCCTTTTATTTACGTGTTGGTTTTTAAAACATAAATAAAAGGCATTGTCATTTACAATGCCAATAGCTTAAACTCTCGCAAATGCAAGACCTATTGCATTGCAAATGCTTGTTTTGTTTCTTTCTGCACCTCTCTTGCTTCTTTCTGCACCCCTCTTGCCTCTTTGTCCACCCCTATTCCCCTTTCTGCATCTCTGTTGCTTCTTTCTGCACTTCTCTTGTCTCTTTCTCCACCCCTCTTGCCTCTTTCTGCACCTCTGTTCCTTCTTTCTGCTCTTCTTTTGTTTCTTTCCTGTACATCACTTGCCTCTTTCTGCACCCCTTGTGCCTCTTTCTGTACCCCTCTTGCCTCTTTCTGCACCCCTCATCCCTCTTTCTGCACCCCTCTTGCCACTTTCTGCACCCTTCTTCCCTCTTTCTGCACCCCTTATCCCTTTTTCTGCACCCCTTATCCCTTTTTCTGCACCCCTGCTGCCTGTTTCTGCACCTCTTGCCTCTTTCTACACTTCTCTTGCCTCTTTCTGCACCTCTGTTGCTTCTTTCTGCACTTCCCTTGCCTCCTTCTGCACCCCTCTTGCTTCTTTCTGCACCTCTGTTGCTTCTTTCTGCACCTCTGTTGCTTCTTTCTGCCCTTCTCTTGCTTCTTTCTGCACCCCTCTTGCCCCTTTCTGCACCCCTCTTGCCTCTTTCTGTACCCTTCTTCCCTCTTTGTGCACCTCTCTTGCTTCTTTCTGCACCTCACTTCCCTCTTTCTGCACCCCCTGCCTATTTCTGCACCTCCTGCCTCTTTCTGCACCTCCTGCCTTTTTCTGCACCTCTGTTCCTTCTTTCTGCACTTCTTTTGTTTCTTTTTGCACCTCTCTTGCTTCTTTCTGCACCCCTCTTCCCTCTTTCTGCACCCCTCTTCCTGCACCCCTCTTGCTTCTTTCTGCACCCCTCTTGCCTCTTTGTCCACCCCTATTCCCCTTTCTGCATCTCTGTTGCTTCTTTCTGCACTTCTCGTCTTTCTCCACCCCTCTTGCCTCTTTCTGCACCTCTGTTCCTTCTTTCTGCTCTTCTTTTGTTTCTTTCCTGTACATCACTTGCCTCTTTCTGCACCCCTCGTGCCTCTTTCTGTACCCCTCTTGCCTCTTTCTGCACCCCTCATCCCTCTTTCTGCACCCCTTCTTGCCACTTTCTGCACCCTTCTTCCCTCTTTCTGCACCCCTTATCCCTTTTTCTGCACCCCTTATCCCTTCTTCTGCACCTCTGCTGCCTGTTTCTGCACCTCTTGCCTCTTTCTACACTTCTCTTGCCTCTTTCTGCACCTCTGTTGCTTCTTTCTGCACTTCCCTTGCCTCCTTCTGCAACCCTCTTGCTTCTTTCTGCACCTCTGTTGCTTCTTTCTGCACCTCTGTTGCTTCTTTCTGCCCTTCTCTTGCTTCTTTCTGCACCCCTCTTGCCCCTTTCCGTACCCCTCTTGCCTCTTTCTGTACCCTTCTTCCCTCTTTGTGCACCTCTCTTGCTTCTTTCTGCACCTCACTTCCCTCTTTCTGCACCCCTGCCTATTTCTGCACCTCCTGCCTCTTTCTGCACCTCCTGCCTTTTCTGCACCTCTGTTCCTTCTTTCTGCACTTCTTTTGTTTCTTTTTGCACCTCTCTTGCTTCTTTCTGCACCCCTCTTCCCTCTTTCTGCACCCCTCTTCCTGCACCTCTCTTGCTTCTTTCTGCACCCCTCTTGCCCCTTTCTGCATGTGTGTTGCTTCTTTCTGCACTTCCCTTGCTTCTTTCTCCACCCCTCTTCCCTCTTTCTGCAACTCTGTTGCTTCTTTCTGCACCTCTCTTGCTTCTTTCTGCACCTCTCTTGCTTCTTTCTGCACCCCTCATGCCTCTTTTTGCACCCCTCTTGCCTCTTTCTGCACCCCTCTTACCCCTTTCTGCATCTCTGTTGCTTTTTTCTGCAGTTCTCTTGTCTTTCTCCACGCCTCTTCCCTCTTTCTATACCCCTCTTGCCTCTTTCTGCACTTCTGTTACTTCTTTCTGCTCTTTTGTTTCTGTCTGCTGCTCTTCTTTTGTTTCTTTTTGTACCCCTTGTATCTCTTTCTGCCCCCTCCTCCCTCTTTTTGCACCCCTCTTGCCTCTTTCTGCACCTCCGTTGCTTCTTTCTGCACCTCTGTTGCTTCTTTCTGCACCTCTGTTGCTTCTTTCTGCACCTCTGTTGCTTCTTTCTGCACCTCTGTTGCTTCTTTCTGCACTTCTCCTGCTTCTTTCTGCACCTCTCTTGCTTCTTTCTGCACCCCTTGAGCCTCTTTCTCCACCCCTTGTTCCTTTTTCTGCACCCCTCCTGCCTCTTTCTGCACCTCTCTTGCCTCTTTGTCCACCCCTCTTACCCCTTTCTGCATATCTGTTGCTTCTTTCTGCTCTTCTCTTGTCTCTATCTCTACCCCTCTTCCCTATTTCTGTTCCCCTCTTCCTGCACCCCTCTTGCCTCTTTCTGCACCTCTGTTGCTTCTTTCTGCACCTCTGTTGCTTCTTTCTGCACTTCTCTTGCTTCTTTCTGCACCCCTCGTTCCTTTTTCTGCATCCCTCTTCCCTCTTTCTGCACCCCTCCTGTCTCTTTTTGCACCCCACTTCCCTCTTTTTGCACCCCTCTTGCCTCTTTCTGCACCTCTGTTGCTTCTTTCTGCACTTCTCTTGCTTCTTTCTGCACCAATTGTGCCACTTTCTGCACCCCTCTTCCCTCTTTCTGCACCCCTCTTCCCTCTCTCTGCACCTCTGTTCCTTCTTTCTGCACTTCTTTTGTTTCTTTCTCCACCTCACTTCCCCCTTTCTGCATCTCTGTTGCTTCTTTTGGCACTTCTCTTCTTTCAGCACCTCTCTTGCTTCTCTCTGCACCCCTCGTGCCTCTTTCTGCACCCCTCTTCCTGCACCCCTCTTGCCTCTTTCTGCACCTCTGTTGCTTATTTCTTGACTTCTCTTGCCTTTTTCTCTACCCATCTTCTCTCTTTCTGCACCTCTGTTGCTTCTTTCTGCACTTCTCTTCTTTCTGCACCTCTCTTCCCTGTTTCTGCACCCCTCGTCCCTCTTTCTGCACCCTTCTTCCCTCTTTCTGCACCTCTCCTGCCTGTTTCTGCACTTCTCTTTCCGTACTTTTCTTGCCTCTTTCTCCAACCCTTCTCTCTTTCTGCAACTCTGTTGCATCTTTCTGCACCTCTCTTGCCTCTTTCTCCACCCCTATTCCCCCTTTCTGTACCTCACTTGCTTCTGTCTGCACCCCTCTTGCCTCTTTCTGCACCCTTCTTCCCTCTTTCTGCACCTCTTGCCTCTTTCTGCATCCCTGTTCCCTCTTTCTGCACCTCTCCTGCCTTTTCTGCACATCTCTTGCCTCTTTCTGCACTTCTCTTGCCTCTTTCTGCACCTCTGTTGCTTCTTTCTGCACTTCTCTTGCTTCTTTCTGCATCCCTCTTGCGTCTTTCTGCACCTGTTGCTTCGTTCTGCACCTCTGTTGCTTCGTTCTGCACCTCTGTTGCTTCGTTCTGCACCTCTCTTGCTTCTTTCTGCACATCTCTAGCCTCTTTCTGCACCCCTCTTGCCTCTTTCTGCACCCTTCTTCCCTCTTTGTGCAACTCTCTTGCCTGTTTCTGCACCTCTCTTCCCTCCTTCTTACACCCCCTGCCTCTTTTTGCACCTCTGTTCCTTCTTTCTGCACTTCTTTTGTTTCTTTCTGCACCCCTCGTGCCTCTTTCTGCACCCCTCTTCCTGCATCCCTCCTGTTTCTTTCTGCACATTTCTTGTTTCTTTCTGCACATCTCGTGCTTCTTTCTGCACTTCTCTTGTCTTTCCCCACCCCTCATCCCTCTTTCTGCACCCCTCTTGCCTCTTTCTGCACCTCTGTTCCTTCTTTCTGCACTTCTTTTGTGTCTTTCCGCACATCTCTTCCTTCTTTCTGCACCTCTCGCTTCTTTCTGCACCTCTTTTGCCTCTTTCTGCACCCCCTTGCCTCTTTCTCCACCCCTCTTCCCGTATCCCTTTTGCCTCTTTCTGCACCTCTGTTCCTTCTGCTCTTTTGTTTCTTTCTGCACATCTCTTGCTTCTTTCTGCACCATTTGTGCCACTTTCTGCACCCCTCTTCCCTCTCCCTGCACCTCTGTTCCTTCTTTCTACACTTCTTTTGTTTCTTTATGCACCTCTTGCTTTTTTCTGCACCTCTCTTGCTTTTTTCTGCACCCCTTTTGCCTCTTTCTCCACCCCTATTTCCCCTTTCTGCATCTCTGTTGCTTCTTTCTGCACTTCTCTTGCCTCTTTCTGTACCTCACTTGCTTCTTTCTGCACCCCTCTTGCCTCTTTCTGCACCCCTCTTGCCTCTTTCTGCACACTTCTTCCCTCTTTCTGCACACTTTTTCCCTCTTTCTGCACCTCTCTTGCCTCCTTCTGCACCCCTGATCCCGCTTTCTGCACCACTCCTGCCTCTTTCTGCACTTCTTCTGCCTCTTTCCGCACCTCTGTTGCTTCTTTCTGCACTTCTCTTGCCTCTTTCTACACCCCTCTTGCTTCTTTCTGCACCTCTGTTGCTACTTTCTGCACTTCTCTTGCTTCTTTCTGCACCTCTCTTGCCTCTTTCTGCACCCTCTTGCCTCTTTATGTATCCTTCTTCCCTCTTTGTGCATCTCTCTCGCTTCTTTCTGCACCCCTCTTGCCTCTTTCTGCACCTCTCTTGCTTCTTTCTGCACCCCTCTTGCTTCTTTCTGCACCCCTCTTGCCTCTTTCTCCATCCCTCTTCCCCCTTTCTGCATGTGTTTTGCTTTTTCTGAACTTCTCTTGCTTCTTTCTCCACCCCTCTTGCCTCTTTCTGCACCTCTGTTGCTTCTTTCTGCACTTCTCTTGCTTCTTTCTGCACCTCTCGCTTCTTTCTGCACCAATTGTGCCACTTTCTGCACCCCTCCTCCCTCTCTCTGCACCTCTGTTCCTTCTTTCTGCACTTCTTTTGTTTCTTTCTGCACCTCTTGCTTTTTTCTGCACTCCTCTTGCCTCTTTCTCCACCCCTATTCCCCCTTTCTGCATATGTTGCCTCTTTCTGCACTTCTCTTGCCTCTTTCTGTACCTCACTTGCTTCTTTTTGCACCCCTCTTGCCTCTTTCTGCGCCATTCTTCCCTCTTTCTGCACCTCTCTTGCCCCTTTATGCAGCCCTGTTCCCTCTTTCTGCACCTCTCCTGCCTGTTTCTGCACCTCTCCTGCCTGTTTCTGCACCTCTCTTGCCTCTTTCTGCACCTCTGTTGCTTCTTTCTGCACCTCTGTTACTTCTTTCTGCACTTCTCCTGCCTCTTTCTGCACCCCTCTTGCCTCTTTCTGCACCCCTCTGCCCTCTTTCTGCACCACTCCGCCCTCTTTCTGCATCCCTCCTGCCTCTTTCTGCATCCCTCCTGCCTTTTTCTGCACCTCTGTTCCTTCTTTCTGCACTACTTTTGTTTCTTTCTGCACCCCTCTTGACTCTTTCTGCACCCCTCTTGACTTTCTCCACCCCTCTTCCCCCTTTCTGCACCCCTCTTCCCCCTTTCTGCATGTCTGTTGCTTCTTTCTGCACTTCTCTTGCTTCTTTCTCCACCCCTTTTCCCTCTTTCCGCAACTCTGTTGCTTCTTTCTGAACCTCTGTTGTTTCTTTCTGCACATTTCTTGCTTCTTTCTGCACCTCTCGCTTCTTTCTGCACCCCTCATGCCTCTTTCTGCACCTCTGTTCCTTCTTTGGGCACTTCTTTTATTTCTTTCTGCACCCCGTGCCTCTTTCTCCACCCCTCTTCCCGCACCCCTGCTGCCTCTTTCTGTACCTCTGTTCCTTCTTTCTGCTCTTCTTTTGTTTCTTTCCTGTACATCACTTGCCTCTTTCTGCACCCCTCGTGCCTCTTTCTGTACCCCTCTTGCCTCTTTCTGCACCCCTCATCCCTCTTTCTGCACCCCTCTTGCCACTTTCTGCACCCTTCTTCCCTCTTTCTGCACCTCTCTTGCCTCTTTCTGCACCCCTTATCCCTTTTTCTGCACCTCTGCTGCCTGTTTCTGCACCTCTTGCCTCTTTTTACACTTCTCTTGCCTCTTTCTGCACCTCTGTTGCTTCTTTCTGCACTTCCCTTGCCTCCTTCTGCACCCCTCTTGCTTCTTTCTGCACCTCTGTTGCTTCTTTCTGCCCTTCTCTTGCTTCTTTCTGCACCTCTCTTGCCTCTTTCTGTACCCTTCTTCCCTCTTTGTGCACCTCTCTTGCTTCTTTCTGCACCTCACTTCCCTCTTTCTGCACCCCCTGCCTCTTTCTGCACCTCCTACCTCTTTCTGCACCTCCTGCCTTTTTCTGCACCTCTGTTCCTTCTTTCTGCACTTCTTTTGTTTCTTTTTGCACCTCTCTTGCTTCTTTCTGCACCCATCTGCCCTCTTTCTGCACCCCTCTTCCCTCTTTCTGCACCTCTCTTGCTTTTTTCTGCACCCCTCTTGCCCCTTTCTGCATGTGTGTTGCTTCTTTCTGCACTTCCCTTGCTTCTTTCTCCACCCCTCTTCCCTCTTTCTGCAACTCTGTTGCTTCTTTCTGCACCTTTCTTGCTTCTTTCTGCACCTCTCTTGCTTCTTTCTGCACCCCTCATGCCTCTTTTTGCACCCCTCTTGCCTCTTTCTGCACCCCTCTTACCCCTTTCTGCATCTCTGTTGCTTTTTTCTGCAGTTCTCTTGTCTTTCTCCACGCCTCTTCCCTCTTTCTGTACCCCTCTTGCCTCCTTCTGCACTTCTGTTCCTTCTTTCTGCTCTTTTGTTTCTGTCTACTCTTCTTTTGTTTCTTTTTGTACCCCTTGTATCTCTTTCTGCCCCCTCCTCCCTCTTTTTGCACCCCTCTTGCCTCTTTCTGCACCTCCGTTGCTTCTTTCTGCACCTCTGTTGCTTCTTTCTGCACCTCTGTTGCTTCTTTCTGCACTTCTCTTGCTTCTTTCTGCACTTCTCCTGCTTCTTTCTGCACCTCTCTTGCTTCTTTCTGCACCCCTTGAGCCTCTTTCTCCACCCCTCGTTCCTTTTTCTGCACCCCTCCTGCCTCTTTCTGCACATCTCTTTCCTCTTTGTCCACCCCTCTTACCCCTTTCTGCATATCTGTTGCTTCTTTCTGCTCTTCTCTTGTCTCTATCTCCACCCCTCTTCCCTATTTCTGCTCCCCTCTTCCTGCACCCCTCTTGCCTCTTTCTGCACCTCTGTTGCTTCTTTCTGCACCTCTCTTGTTTCTTTCTGCACCCCTTGTGCCTCTTTCTGCACCCCTCGTTCCTTTTTCTGCATCCCTCTTCCCTCTTTCTGCACCCCTCCTGTCTCTTTTTGCACCCCACTTCCCTCTTTTTGCACCCCTCTTGCCTCTTTCTTCATCTCTGTTGCTTCTTTCTGTACTTCTCTTGCTTCTTTCTGCACCAATTGTGCCACTTTCTGCACCCCTCTTCCCTCTTTCTGCACCCCTCTTCCCTCTCTCTGCACCTCTGTTCCTTCTTTCTGCACTTCTTTGTTTCTTTCTCCACCTCACTTCCCCGTTTCTGCATCTCTGTTGCTTCTTTCGGCACTTCTCTTCTTTCAGCACCTCTCTTGCTTCTCTCTGCACCCCTCGTGCCTCTTTGTGCACCCCTCTTCCTGCACCCCTCTTGCCTCTTTCTGCAACTCTGTTGCTTATTTCTTGACTTCTCTTGCCTTTTTCTCCACCCATCTTCTCTCTTTCTGCACCTCTGTTGCTTCTTTCTGCACTTCTCTTCTTTCTGCACCCTTCTTCCCTCTTTCTGCACCTCTCCTACCTGTTTCTCCACATCTCCTGCCTGTTTCTGCACCTCTCTTGCCTGTTTCTGCACTTCTCTTTCCTCTTTCTGTACTTTTCTTGCCTCTTTCTCCAACCCTTCTCTCTTTCTGCAACTCTGTTGCATCTTTCTGCACCTCTCTTGCCTCTTTCTCCACCCCTATTCCCCCTTTCTGTACCTCACTTGCTTCTGTCTGCACCCCTCTTGCCTCTTTCTGCACCCTTCTTCCCTCTTTCTGCACCTCTTGCCTCTTTCTGCATCCCTGTTCCCTCTTTCTGCACCTCCTGCCTTTTTCTGCACATCTCTTGCCTCTTTCTGCACTTCTATTGCCTCTTTCTGCACCTCTGTTGCTTCTTTCTGCACTTCTCTTGCTTCTTTCTGCATCCCTCTTGCGTCTTTCTGCACCTGTTGCTTCGTTCTGCACCTTTGTTGCTTCGTTCTGCACCTCTGTTGCTTCGTTCTGCACCTCTGTTGCTTCGTTCTGCACCTCTGTTGCTTCGTTCTGCACCTCTCTTGCTTCTTTCTGCACATCTCTAGCCTCTTTCTGCACCCCTCTTGCCTCTTTCTGCACCCTTCTTCCCTCTTTGTGCAACTCTCTTGCCTGTTTCTGCACCTCTCTTCCCTCTTTCTTACACCCCCTGCCTCTTTTTGCACCTCTGTTCCTTCTTTCTGCACTTCTTTTGTTTCTTTCTGCACCCCTCGTGCCTCTTTCTGCACCCCTCTTCCTGCATCCCTCCTGTTTCTTTCTGCACTTCTTTTGTTTCTGCCTGCACTTCTTTTGTTTCTTTCTGCACATCTCTTGTTTCTTTCTGCACATCTCGTGCTTCTTTCTGCACTTCTCTTGTCTTTCCCCACCCCTCATCCCTCTTTCTGCACCCCTCTTGCCTCTTTCTGCACCTCTGTTCCTTCTTTCTGCACTTCTTTTGTGTCTTTCCGCACATCTCTTCCTTCTTTCTGCACCTCTCGCTTCTTTCTGCACCTCTTTTGCCTCTTTCTGCACCGCCTTGCCTCTTTCTCCACCCCTCTTCCCGTATCCCTTTTGCCTCTTTCTGCACCTCTGTTCCTTCTGCTCTTTTGTTTCTTTCTGCACATCTCTTGCTTCTTTCTGCACCATTTGTGCCACTTTCTGCACCCATCTTCCCGCACCCCTCTTCCCTCTCCCTGCACCTCTGTTCCTTCTTTCTGCACTTCTTTTGTTTCTTTATGCACCTCTTGCTTTTTTCTGCACTTCTCTTGCTTTTTTCTGCACCCCTTTTGCCTCTTTCTCCACCCCTATTTCCCCTTTCTGCATCTCTGTTGCTTCTTTCTGCACTTCTCTTGCCTCTTTCTGCACTTCTCTTGCCTCTTTCTGCACCCCTCTTGCCTCTTTCTGCACCCCTCTTGCCTCTTTCTGCACACTTCTTCCCTCTTTCTGCACACTTCTTCCCTCTTTCTGCACACTTCTTCCCTCTTTCTGCACCTCTCTTGCCTCCTTCTGCACCCCTGATCCCGCTTTCTGCACCTCTCCTGCCTCTTTCTGCACTTCTTCTGCCTCTTTCCGCACCTCTGTTGCTTCTTTCTGCACTTCTCTTGCCTCTTTCTACACCCCTCTTGCTTCTTTCTGCACCTCTGTTGCTACTTTCTGCACTTCTCTTGCTTCTTTCTGCACCTCTCTTGCCTCTTTCTGCACCCTCTTGCCTCTTTATGTACCCTTCTTCCCTCTTTGTGCATCTCTCGCTTCTTTCTGCACCCCTCTTGCCTCTTTCTGCACCTCTCTTGCTTCTTTCTGCACCCCTCTTGCCTCTTTCTCCATCCCTCTTCCCCCTTTCTGCATGTGTTTTGCTTTTTCTGAACTTCTCTTGCTTCTTTCTCCACCCCTCTTGCCTCTTTCTGCACCTCTGTTGCTTCTTTCTGCACTTCTCTTGCTTCTTTCTGCACCTCTTGCCTCTTTCTGCACCTCTGTTGCTTCTTTCTGCACTCCTCTTGCCTCTTTCTCCACCCCTATTCCCCCTTTCTGCATCTGTTGCCTCTTTCTGCACTTCTCTTGCCTCTTTCTGTACCTCACTTGCTTCTTTTTGCACCCCTCTTGCCTCTTTCTGCACCTCTCTTGCCCCTTTATGCAGCCCTGTTCCCTCTTTCTGCACCTCTCCTGCCTGTTTCTGCACCTCTCCTGCCTGTTTCTGCACCTCTCTTGCTTCTTTCTGCACTTCTGTTGCTTCTTTCTGCACCTCTGTTGCTTCTTTCTGCACCTCTGTTACTTCTTTCTGCACTTCTCCTGCCTCTTTCTGCATCCCTCCTGCCTTTTTCTGCACCTCTGTTCCTTCTTTCTGCACTACTTTTGTTTCTTTCTGCACCTCTCTTGACTCTTTCTGCACCCCTCTTGACTTTCTCCACCCCTCTTCCCCCTTTCTGCACCCCTCTTCCCCCTTTCTGCATGTCTGTTGCTTCTTTCTGCACTTCTCTTGCTTCTTTCTCCACTCCTTTTCCCTCTTTCCGCAACTCTGTTGCTTCTTTCTGAACCTCTGTTGCTTCTTTCTGAACCTCTGTTGCTTCTTTCTGAACCTCTGTTGCTTCTTTCTGAACCTCTGTTGTTTCTTTCTGCACATTTCTTGCTTCTTTCTGCACCTCTCGCTTCTTTCTGCACCCCTCATGCCTCTTTCTGCACCCCTCGTGCCTTTTTCTGCACCCCTCGTGCCTTTTTCTGCACCCCTCTTCCCTCTTTCTGCACCCCTCGTGCCTTTTTCTGCACCCCTCTTCCTTCTTTCTGCACCCCTCCTGCCTCTTTCTGCACCCCTCCTGCCTCTTTCTGCACCCCTCCTTCCTCTTTCTGCACCTCTCTTGCTTCTTTCTGCACTTCTTTTGTTTCTTTCTGCACCTCTCTTGCTTTTTCTGCACCCCTCTTGCCTCTTTGTCCACCCCTCTTACCCCTTTCTGCATCTCTGTTGCTTCTTTATGCACTTCTCTTGCCTCTTTCGCCACCCCTCATCCGTCTTTCTGCAGCTCTGTTGCTTCTTTCTGCACTTCTCTAGCTTCTTTCTGCACCCCTATTGCCTCTTTCTGCACCTCTATTGCTTCTTTCTGCACTTCTCTTGTCTCTTCCTCCACCCCTCTTCCCTCTTTCTGCACCCCTCTTGCCTCTTTCTGCACCTCTGTTCCTTCTTTCTGCACTTTTGTTTCTTTCTGCACATCTCTTGCTTCGTTCTGCATCTCTTGCTTCTTTCTGCACCCCTTTTGCCTCTTTCTGCACCCCCTTTCTTCTTTTTCCACCCCTGTTGCCTCTTTCTCCACCTCTGTTCCTTCTTTCTGCTCTTTTGTTTCTTTCTGCACATCTCTTGCTTCTTTCTGCACCCCTCGTGCCTCTTTCTGCACCCCTTTTCCCTCCTTTTTGCACCTCTGTTGCTTCTTTCTGCACTTTTCTTGCTTCTTTCTGCACCTCTCCTGCTTCTTCCTGCACCAATTGTGCCACTTTCTGCACCCCTCTTCCCTCTTTCTGCACCCCTCTTGCCTCTTTCTCCACCTATCTTCTCCCTTTCCGCATCTCTGTTGCTTCTTTCTACACTTCTCTTGCCTCTTTCTGCACCCATCTTGCCTCTTTCTGCACCTCTGTTGCTTCTTTCTGCACTTCTTTTGTTTATTTCTGCTCCTATCTTGCTTCTTTCTGTATCCCTCTTGCCGCTTTCTCCACCTCACTTCCCCCTTTCTGCATCTCTGTTGCTTCTTTCGGCACTTCTCTTGCTTCTTTCTCCACCCTGCATCCCTCTTTCTGCACCTCTGTTGCTACTTTCTGCACCTCTCTTGCTTCTTTCTGCACCCCTCGTGCCTCTTTCTGCACCCCTCGTGCCTCTTTCTGCACTCCTCTTGCCTCTTTCTGCATCTCTGTTCCTTCTTTGTGCACTTCTTTTGTTTCTTTCTGCATCTCTGTTACTACTTCCTGCAGTTCTCTTGCCTCTTTCTCCACCCCGCATCCCTCTTTCTGTACCTCTGTTGCTTCTTTCTGTACTAGTCTTGCTTTTTTCTGCACCTCTCTTGCTTCTTTCTGCACCCCTCATGCCTCTTTCTTCACTCCCCCTGCCTCTTTCTGCATCTCTGTTCCTTCTTTCTGCACTTCTCTTGCTTCTTTCTGAACCCCTCTTGCCTCTTTCTCCACCCCTCTTCCACCTTTTTTCCTCTCTGTTGCTTCTTTATGCACTTCTCTTGCCTCTTTCGCCACCCCTCATCCGTCTTTCTGCAGCTCTGTTGCTTCTTTCTGCACTTCTCTAGCTTCTTTCTGCACCCCTCTTGCCTCTTTCTGCACCTCTGTTGCTTCTTTCTGCACTTCTTTTGTTTATTTCTTCTCCTCTCTTGCTTCTTTCTGTATCCCTCTTGCCGCTTTCTTCACCCCTCTTCCCCTTTTTTCCTATCTGTTGCTTTTTTCTGCACTTCTCTTGCCTCTTTCTCCACCCCTCATCCGTCTTTCTGCACCTCTGTTGCTTCTTTCTGCACCTCTCTTGCTTCTTTCTGCACTTCTTTTGTTTCTTTCTGTACCTCTCTACTTCCTGCACCCCTCTTTCCTCTTTGTCCACCCCTCTTACCCCTTTCTGCTTCTCTGGTGCTTCCTTCTGCAGTTCTCTTGTCTCTTTCTCCACCCCTCTTCCCACTTTCTGCACCCCTCTTGCCTCTTTCTGCACTTCTTTTGTTTCTTTCTGCACCTCTCTTGCTTCTTTCTGCACCCCCTTGCCTCTTTCTCTGCCCCTCTTCCCCTTTTCTTCATCTCTGTTGCTTCTTATTGCACTTCTCTTTCTGCACCCATCTTGCTTCTTTCTGCACCCCTCGTGCCTCTTTTTGCACCCCTCGTGCCTCTTTCTGCACCCCTCGTGCCTCTTTCTGCACTCCTCTTGCCTCTTTCTGCACCTCTATTTCTTCTTTTGTTTCTTTCTGCACTTCTCTTGCTTCTTTCTGAACCCCTCTTGCCTCTTTCTCCACACCTCTTCCCCCTTTTTTCCCTCTCTGTTGCTTCTTTCTGCACTCCTCTTGCCTCTTTCTCCACCCCTCATCCGTCTTTCTATACCTCTGTTGCGTCTTTCTGCACTTCACTTGCTTCTTTCTGCACCCCTCATGCCTCTTTCTGCACCCTTCTTCTCTTTCTGCACCTCTGTTCCTTCTTTGTGCACTTCTTTTGTTTCTTTCTGCATCTCTGTTGCTTCTTCCTGCACTTCTCTTGCCTCTTTCTCCACCCCGCATCCCTTTCTGCACCTCTGTTGCTTCTTTCTGCACTTTTTGTTTATTTCTGCTCATCTCTTGCTTCTTTCTGTATCCCTTTTGCCGCTTTCTCCACCTCACTTCCCCCTTTCTGCATCTCTGTTGCTTCTTTCGGCACCCCTCGTGCCTTTTTCGGCACCCCTCTTCCCTCTTTTGCACCCCTCCTGCCTCTTTCTGCACCCCTCCTTCCTCTTTCTGCACCTCTCTTGCTTCTTTCTGCACTTCTTTTGTTTCTTTCTGCACCCCTCTTGCCTCTTTGTCCACCCCTCTTACCCCTTTCTGCATCTCTATTGCTTCTTTCTGCACTTCTCTTGTCTCTTCCTCCACCCCTCTTCCCTCTCTCTGCACCCCTCAAGCCTCTTTCTGCACCTCTGTTCCTTCTTTCTGTACTTTTGTTTCATTCTGCATCTCTCTTGCTTCTTTCTGCACCCCTTTTGCCTCTTTCTGCACCCCCTTCCTTCTTTTTCCACCCCTTGTCCCTCACCCCTGTTGCCTCTTTCTCCACCTCTGTTCCTTCTTTCTGCTCTTCTTTTGTTTCTTTCTGCACTTCTCTTGCTTCTTTCTGCACCCCTCGTGCCTCTTTCTGCACCCCTTTTCCCTCCTTTTTGCACCTCTGTTGCTTCTTTCTGCACTTTTCTTGCTTCTTTCTGCACCTCTCTTGCTTCTTCCTGCACCAATTGTGCCACTTTCTGCACCCCTCTTCCCTTTTTCTGCACCCCTCTTGCCTCTCTCCACCTATCTTCTCCCTTTCCGCATCTCTGTTGCTTCTTTCTGCACTTCTCTTGCCTCTTTCTGTACCCATCTTGCCTCTTTCTGCACCTCTGTTGCTTCTTTCTACACTTCTTTTGTTTATTTCTGCCCCTAGCTTGCTTCTTTCTGTATCCCTCTTGCCGCTTTCTCCACTTCACTTCCCCCTTTCCGCATCTCTGTTGCCTCTTTCGGCACTTCTCTTGCTTCTTTCTCCACCCGCATCCCTCTTTCTGCACCTCTGTTGCTTCTTTCTGCACTTCTCTTCTTTCTGCACTTCTCTTGCTTCTTTCTGCATCTCTGTTCCTTCTTTGTGCACTTCTTTTGTTTCTTTCTGCATCTCTGTTGCTACTTCCTGCAGTTCTCTTTCTCTACCCGGCATCCCTCTTTCTCTACATCTGTTGCCTCTTTCTGCACTAGTCTTGCTTTTTTCTGCACCTCTCTTGCTTCTTTCTGCACCCCTCGTGCCTCTTTCTGCACTCTTTCTGCATCACTGTTCCTTCTTTCTGCACTTCTCTTGCTTCTTTCTGAACTCCTCTTGCCTCTTTCTCCACCCCTCTTCCACCTTTTTTCCTCTCTGTTGCTTTTTTCTGCACTACTCTTGCCTCTTTCTCCACCCCTCATCCGTCTTTCTGCACCTATGTTGCTTCTTTCTGCACTTCTCTAGCTTCTTTCTGCACCCCTCTTGTCTCTTTCTGCTCCTCTCTTGCTTCTTTCTGTATCCCTCTTGCCGCTTTCTTCACCCCACTTCCCCCTTTCTGCATCTCTGTTGCTTCTTTCGGCACTTCCTTTGCTTCTTTCTGCACCTCTCTTGCTTCTTTCTGCACCCCTCTTGCCTCTTTCTGCACCTCTGTTCCTTCTTTATGCACTTCTTTTGTTTCTTTCTGCACTTTTCTTGCTTCTTTCTGAACCCCTCTTGCCTCTTTCTGCACCCTTCTTCTCTTTCTGCACCTCTGTTCCTTCTTTGTACACTTCTTTTGTTTCTTTCTGCATCTCTGTTGCTTCTTCCTGCACTTCTCTTGCCTCTTTCTCCACCCCGCATCCCTTTCTGCACCTCTGTTGCTTCTTTCTGCACTTCTTTTGTTTATTTCTGCTCATCTCTTGCTTCTTTCTGTATCCCTCTTGCCGCTTTCTCCACCTCACTTCCCCCTTTCTGCATCTCTGTTGCTTCTTTCGGCACCCCTCGTGCCTTTTTCGGCACCCCTCTTCCCTCTTTTGCACCCCTCCTGCCTCTTTCTGCACCCCTCCTTCCTCTTTCTGCACCTCTCTTGCTTCTTTCTGCACTTCTTTTGTTTCTTTCTGCACCCCTCTTGCCTCTTTGTCCACCCCTCTTACCCCTTTCTGCATCTCTATTGCTTCTTTCTGCACTTCTCTTGTCTCTTCCTCCACCCCTCTTCCCTCTTTCTGCACCCCTCAAGCCTCTTTCTGCACCTCTATTGCTTCTTTCTGCACTTTTGTTTCTTTCTGCACATCTCTTGCTTCGTTCTGCATCTCTCTTGCTTCTTTCTGCACCCCTTTTGCCTCTTTCTGCACCCCCTTCCTTCTTTTTCCACCCCTCGTCCCTCACCCCTGTTGCCTCTTTCTCCACCTCTGTTCCTTCTTTCTGCTCTTCTTTTGTTTCTTTCTGCACTTCTCTTGCTTCTTTCTGCACCCCTCGTGCCTCTTTCTGCACCCCTTTTCCCTCCTTTTTGCACCTCTGTTGCTTCTTTCTGCACTTTTACTTCTTTCTGCACCTCTCTTGCTTCTTCCTGCACCAATTGTGCCACTTTCTGCACCCCTCTTCCCTCTTTCTGCACCCCTCTTGCCTCTTTCTCCACCTATCTTCTCCCTTTCCGCATCTTTGTTGCTTCTTTCTACACTTCTTTTGTTTATTTCTGCCCCTAGCTTGCTTCTTTCTGTATCCCTCTTGCCGCTTTCTCCTCTTCACTTCCCCCTTTCCGCATCTCTGTTGCTTCTTTCGGCACTTCTCTTGCTTCTTTCTCCACCCGCATCCCTCTTTCTGCACCTCTGTTGCTTCTTTCTGCACTTCTCTTCTTTCTGCACTTCTCTTCTTTCTGCACTTCTCTTGCTTCTTTCTGCACCTCTCTTGCTTCTTTCTGCACCCCTCGTGCCTCTTTCTGCACCCCTCGTGCCTCTTTCTGCATCTCTGTTCCTTCTTTGTGCACTTCTTTTGTTTCTTTCTGCATCTCTGTTGCTACTTCCTGCAGTTCTCTTTCTCTACCCGGCATCCCTCTTTCTCTACATCTGTTGTTTCTTTCTGCACTAGTCTTGCTTTTTTCTGCACCTCTCTTGCTTCTTTCTGCACCCCTCGTGCCTCTTTCTGCACTCCCCCTGCCTCTTTCTGCATCTTTGTTCCTTCTTTCTGCACTTCTCTTGCTTCTTTCTGAACTCATCTTGCCTCTTTCTCCACCCCTCTTCCACCTTTTTTCCTCTGTTGCTTTTTTCTGCACTACTCTTGCCTCTTTCTCCACCCCTCATCCGTCTTTCTGCACCTCTGTTGCTTCTTTCTGCACTTCTCTAGCTTCTTTCTGCACCCCTCTTGTCTCTTTCTGCACCTCTGTTGCTTCTTTCTGCACTACTTTTGTTTATTTATGCTCCTCTCTTGCTTCTTTCTGTATCCCTCTTGCCGCTTTCTTCACCCCACTTCCCCCTTTCTGCATCTCTGTTGCTTCTTTCGGCACTTCCCTTGCTTCTTTCTGCACCTCTCTTGCTTCTTTCTGCACCACTCGTGCCTCTTTCTGCACCCATCTTCCCTCTTTCTGCACCAATCTTCCCTCTTTCTGCACCCCTCTTGCCTCTTTCTGCACCTCTGTTCCTTCTTTATGCACTTCTTTTGTTTTTTTTCTGCACTTCTCTTGCTTCTTTCTGAACCCCTCTTGCCTCTTTCTCCACCCCTCTTCTCCCTTTTTTCCTATCTGTTGCTTTTTTCTGCACTTCTCTTCCCTCTTTCTCCACCCCTCATCTGTCTTTCTGCACCTCTGTTGCTTCTTTCTGCACCTCTCTTGCCTCTTTCTGCACTTTTGTTTCTTTCTGCACCTCTCTTCTTTCTGCACCCCTCTTGCCTCTTTGTCCACCCCTCTTACCCCTTTCTGCACCTCTGTTGCTTCTTTCTGCACCTCTCTTGCCTCTTTCTGCACTTCTTTTGTTTCTTTCTGCACCTCTCTTCTTTCTGCACCCCTCTTGTCTTTCTCCACCCCTCTTCCCACTTTCTGCACCCCTCGTGCCTCTTTCTGCACCCCTCTTGCCTCTTTCTGCACTTCTTTTGTTTCTTTCTGCACCTCTCTTACTTCTTTCTGCACCCCTCTTGCCTCTTTCTCTGCCCCTCTTCCCCTTTTCTGCATCTCTGTTGCTTTTTTGCACTTCTCTTGTCTCTTTCTGCACCCATCTTGCTTCTTTATGCACCCCTCGTGCCTCTTTCTGCACCCCTCGTGCCTCTTTCTGCACTCCTCGTGCTTCTTTCTGCACCTCTATTCCTTCTCTCTGCACTTCTTTTGTTTCTTTCTGCACTTCTCTTGCTTCTTTCTGAACCCCTCTTGCCTCTTTCTCCACCCCTTTTTTCCCTCTGTTGCTTCTTTCTGCACTCCTCTTGCCTCTTTCTCCACCCCTCATCCGTCGTTCTGCACCTCTGTTGCTTCTTTCTGCACTTCACTTGCTTCTTTATGCACTTCACTTGCTTCTTTCTGCACCCCTCATGCCTCTTTATGCACCCCTCTTCTCTTTCTGCACCTCTGTTCCTTCTTTGTGCACTTCTTTTGTTTCTTTCTACATCTCTGTTGCGTCTTCCTGCACTTCTCTTGCCTCTTTCTCCACCCCGCATCCCTCTTTCTGCACCTCTGTTGCTTCTGTCTGCACTTCTCTTCTTTCTGTACTACTCTTGCTTTTTTCTGCACCTCTCTTGGTTCTTTCTGCACCTCTCTTGCTTCTTTCTGCACCACTCTTGCCTCTTTCTGCACCCATCTTCCCTCTTTCTGCACCCATCTTCCCTCTTTCTGCACCCCTCTTGCCTCTTTCTGCACCTCTGTTCCTTCTTTCTGCACTTCTTTTGTTTCTTTCTGCACTTCTCTTGCTTCTTTCTGAACCCCTCTTGCCTCTTTCTCCACCCCTCTTCTCCCTTTTTTCCTATCTGTTGCTTTTTTCTGCACTTCTCTTGCCTCTTTCTCCACCCCTCATCTGTCTTTCTGCACCTCTGTTGCTTCTTTCTGCACCTCTCTTGCCTCTTTCTGCACTTCTTTTGTTTCTTTCTGCACCTCTCTTCTTTCTGCACCCCTCTTGCATCTTTGTCCACCCCTCTTACCCCTTTCTGCTTCTCTGTTGCTTCCTTCTGCAGTTCTCTTGTCTCTTTCTCCACCCCTCTTCCCACTTTCTGCACCCCTCGTGCCTCTTTCTGCACCCCTCTTGCCTCTTTCTGCACTTCTTTTGTTTCTTTCTGCACCCCTCTTGCCTCTTTCTCTGCCCCTCTTCCCCTTTTCTGCATCTGTTGCTTCTTTTTGCACTTCTCTTGTCTCTTTCTGCACACATCTTGCTTCTTTATGCACCCCTCGTGCCTCTTTCTGCACCCCTCGTGCCTCTTTCTGCACTCCTCGTGCCTCTTTCTGCACCTCTATTCCTTCTTTCTGCACTTCTTTTGTTTCTTTCTGCACTTCTCTTGCTTCTTTCTGAACCCCTCTTGCCTCTTTCTCCGCCCCTTTTTTCCCTCTCTGTTGCTTCTTTCTGCACTCCTCTTGCCTCTTTCTCCACCCCTCATCCGTCTTTCTGCACCTCTGTTGCTTCTTTCTGCACTTCACTTGCTTCTTTATGCACTTCACTTGCTTCTTTCTGCACCCCTCATGCCTCTTTCTGCACCCCTCTTCTCTTTCTGCACCTCTGTTCCTTCTTTGTGCACTTCTTTTGTTTCTTTCTACATCTCTGTTGCTTCTTCCTGCACTTCTCTTGCCTCTTTCTCCACCCCGCATCCCTCTTTCTGCACCTCTGTTGCTTCTGTCTGCACTTCTCTTCTTTCTGTACTACTCTTGCTTTTTTCTGCACCTCTCTTGGTTCTTTCTGCACCCCTCGTGCATCTTTCTGCACCCCCTGCCTCTTTCTGCACCTCTGTTCCTTCTTTCTGCACTTCTTTTGTTTCTGCACTTCTCTTGCTTCTTTCTGAACCCCTCTTGCCTCTTTCTCCACCCCTCTTCCCCCTTTTTTCATCTCTGTTGCTTTTTTCTGCACTTCTCTAGCTTCTTTCTGCACCCCTCTTGCCTCTTTCTGCACCTCTGTTGCTTCTTTCTGCACTTCTTTTGTTTATTTCTGCTCCTCTCTTGCTTCTTTCTGTATCCCTCTTGCTGCTTTCTTCACCCCACTTCCCCCTTTCTGCATCTCCGTTGCTTCTTTCGGCACTTCCCTTGCTTCTTTCTGCACCTCTCTTGCTTCTTTTTGCACCACTTGTGCCTCTTTCTGCACCCATCTTCCCTCTTTCTGCACCCCTCTTGCCTCTTTCTACACCTCTGTTCCTTCTTTCTGCACTTTTGTTTCTTTCTGCACTTCTCTTGCTTCTTTCTGAACCCCTCTTGCCTCTTTCTCCACCCCTCGTCCCCCTTTTTTCCTCTCTGTTGCTTTTTTCTGCACTGCTCTTGCCTCTTTCTCCACCCCTCATCCGTCTTTCTGCACCTCTGTTGCTTCTTTCTGCACTTCTCTAGCTTCTTTCTGCACCTCTCTTGCTTCTTTCTGCACTTCTTTTGTTTTTCTGCTCCTCTTGCTTCTTTCTGCACCCCTCTTGCCTCTTTGTTAACCCCTCTTACCCCTTTCTGCTTCTCTGTTGCTTCTTTCTGCAGTTCTCTTGTCTCTTTCTCCACCCCTCTTCCCACTTTCTGCACCCCTCGTGCCTCTTTCTGCACCCCTCGTGCCTCTTTCTGCACTTCTTTTGTTTCTTTCTGCACCCCTCTTGCTTCTTTCTGCACCCCTCTTGCCTCTTTCTCCACCCCTCTTCCCACTTTCTGCACCCCTCGTGCCTCTTTCTGCACCCCTCTTGCCTCTTTCTGCACTTTTGTTTCTTTCTGCTCCTCTCGCTTCTTTCTGCACCCCTCTTGCCTCTTTGTCCACCCCTTTTACCCCTTTCTGCTTCTCTGTTGCTTCTTTCTGCAGTTCTCTTGTCTCTTTCTCCACCCCTCTTCCCACTTTCTGCACCCCTCTTGCCTCTTTCTGCACTTCTTTTGTTTCTTTCTGCACCTCTCTTGCTTCTTTCTGCACCCCTCTTGCCTCTTTCTCTGCCCCTCTTCCCTGCATCTCTGCTGCTTCTTTTTGTACTTCTCTTGTCTCTTTCTGCACCCATCTTGCCTCTTTCTGCACCTCTGTTGCCTCGTTCTGCACCTCTGTTGCCTCGTTCTGCACCTCTGTTGCCTCGTTCTGCACCTCTGTTGCCTCGTTCTGCACCTCTGTTGCTTCTTTCTGCACCTCTGTTGCTTCTTTCTGCACTTCTCTTGCTTCTTTCTGCACCTCTGTTGCTTCTGACTGCATCCCTCGTGCCTTTTTCTGCACCTCTGGTCCTTCTTTCTGCACTTTTGTTTGTTTCTTTCTGCACCTTTCTTGCTTCTTTCTGCACCCCTTGTGCCTCTTTCTCCACCCCTCTTTCCCCTTTCTGCATGTCAGTTGCTTCTTTCTGCACTTCTCTTGCCTCTTTGTGCACCTCTCTTCCCTCTTTCTGCGCCCCTATTCCCCCTTTCTGCATGTCTGTTGCTTCTTTCTACACTTCTCTTGCTTCTTTCTCCACCCCTCTTCCCTTTCTGCACCTCTGTTGCTCCTTTCTGCACCTCTGTTCCTTCTTTCTGCACTTCTTTTGTTTCTTTCTGCACACTTCTTGCTTCTTTCTGCACCTCTCTTGCTTCTTTCTGCACCTCTCTTGCTTTTCTGCAACCCTCGTACCTCTTTCTGCACCCCTCATGCCTTTTTCTGCACCCCTCTTCGCACCCCTCCTGCCTCTTTCTGCACCTCTCTTGCTTCTTTCTGCAACTCTCTTGCTTCTTTCTGCATCCCTCTTGCCTTTGTCCACCCCTCTTACCCCTTTCTGCAACTCTCTTGCTTCCTTCTGCAGTTCTCTTGTCTTTCTCCACCCCTCTTCTCTTTCTGCTCATCTCTTGCTTCTATCTGCATCCCTTTTGCCTCTTTCCGCATCCCTTTTGCCTCTTTCTGCATCCCTTTTGCCTCTTTCTGCACCCCCCTTGCCTCTTTCTCCACCCCTCTTCCCGCACCCCTGTTGCCTCTTTCTGCACCCCTGTTGCCTCTTTCTGCACCCCTGTTCCTTCTTTCTGCTCTTCTTTTGTTTCTTTCTGCACATCCCTTGCTTCTTTCTGCTCCCCTTGTCTCTTTCTGCACCTCTCTTCCCTCTTTTTGTACCCCTCTTGCCTCTTTCTGCACCCCTCTTGCCTCTTTCTGCCCCCGTCTTGCTCCTTTCTGCACCTCTCTTCCTACTTTCTGCACTTCTCTTGCTTCTTTCAGCACCAATTGTGCCACTTTCTGCACCCCTCTTCCCTCTTTCTGCACCCCTCTTCCCTCTCTCTGCACCTTCTTTCTGCACTTCTTTTGTTTCTTTCTGCACCTCTCTTGCTTATTCTGCACTCCTTGCCTCTTTCTCCACCCCTATTCCCCCTTTCTGCATCTCTGTTGCTTCTTTCTGCACTTCTCTTGCCTCTTTCTGTACCTCATTGCTTCTTTTTGCACACGTCTTGCCTCTTTCTGCACCCTTCTTCCCTCTTTCTGCACCGCTCTTTCTTCACCCCTGTTCCCTCTTTCTGCAATTCTCCTGCCTTTCTGCACCTCTCTTGCATCCTTCTGCACTTCTCTTGCCTCTTTCTGCACCTCTATTGCTTCTTTCTGCACCCCTCTTGCCTCTTTCAACCCCTCTTGCCTCTTTCTGCACCAGTCTTGCATCTTTCTGCACCCCTCCTGCCTCTTTCTGCACCCCTCTTGCCTCTTTCTGCACCCCTCTTGCCTCTTTCTGCACCTCTGTTGCTTCTTTCTGCACCTCTGTTGCTTCTTTCTGCAGCTCTGTTGCTTCTTTCTGCATCTCTGTTGCTTCTTTCTGCACCCCTCTGCCCTCTTTCTGCACCCCTCTGCCCTCTTTCTGCACCACTCTGCCCTCTTTCTGCACCACTCTTCCTTCTTTCTGCACTCCTCCTACCTCTTTCTGCACCTCTGTTCCTTCTTTCTGCACTTCTTTTGTTTCTTTCTGCACCTCTCTTGCTTCTTTCTGCACCACTCTTGCTTCTTTCTGCACCACTCTTGCCTCTTTCTCCACCCCTCTTCCCCTTTCTGCATGTCTGTTGCTTCTTTCTACACCCCTCTTCCCTCTTTCTTCAACTCTGTTGCTTCTTTCTGCACCTCTGTTCCTTCTTTCTGGACTTGTTTTGTTTCTTTCTGTACATTTCTTGCTTCTTTCTGCACCTCTCTTGCTTCTTTCTGCACCTCTCTTGCCTCTTTCTGCACCGCTCTTCCCTCTTTCTGCACCCCTCCTGCCTCTTTCTGCATGTCTTTTGTTTCTGCACCTCTTGCTTCTTTCTGCACCACTCTTGCCTCTTTGTCCACCCTCTTACCCCTTTCTGCATCTCTGTTGCTTCTTTCTGCACTTCTCTTGTCTTTCTCCACCCCTCTTCCCTCTTTCTGCGCCAATTTTGCCTCTTTCTGCATCTCTTTTCCTTCTTTCTGCACTTCTTTTGTTTCTTTCTGCACATCTCTTCCTTCGTTCTGCAACTCTCTTGCTTCTTTCTGCACCCCTTTTGCCTCTTTCTGCACCCCCTTGCCTCTTTCTCCACCCTTCTTCCCGCACCCCTCTTACCTCTTTCTGCACCTCTGTTCCTTCTTTCTGCTCTTCCTTTGTTTCTTTTTGCACCCCTCTTGCCACTTTCTGCACCCCTCTTCCCTCTTTCTGCACCCCACTTCCCTCTCTCTGCACCTCTGTTCCTTCTTTCTGCACTTCTCTTGCTTTTTTCTGCACCCCTCTTGCCTCTTTCTCCACCTATCGTCTCCTTTTCCGCATCTCTGTTGCTTCTTTCTGCACCCCTCTTGCCTCTTTCTACACGCATCTTGCCTCTTTCTGCTCCTCTCTTGCTTCTTTCTGTATCCCTCTTGCCACTTTCTTCACGCCACTTCCCCCTTTCTGCATCTGTTGCTTCTTTCGGCACTTCCCTTGCTTCTTTCTGCACCTCTCTTGCTTCTTTCTGCACCCCTCATGCTTCTTTCTGCACCCCTCATGCCTCTTTCTGCACCTGCACCCATCTTCCCTCTTTCTGCACCCCTCTTCCCTCTTTCTGCACCTCTGTTCCTTCTTTCTGCACTTCTTTTGTTTCTTTCAGCACCTCTCTTGCTTCTTTCTGCCCCCTCTTGCCTCTTTCTCAACCCCTGTTCCCCCTTTTTGCATCTCTGTTGCTTCTTTCTGCACTTCTCTTGCCTCTTTCTCTACCCCGCATCCCTCTGTCTGCACCTCATTTGCTTCTTTCTGCACTTCTCTTGCTTCTTTCTGCACTTCTCTTGCTTCTTTCTGCACCTCTCTTTCTGCCCCCCTCGTGCCTCTTTCTGCACCCCTCTTGCCTCTTTCTGCACCTCTGTTCCTTCTTTCTGCACTTCTTTTGTTTCTTTCTCCACCCCTCTTGCCTCTTTCTCCACCCCTCTTCCCCCTTTTTTCCTCTGTTGCTTTTTTCTGCACTGCTCTTGCCTCTTTCTCCACCCCTCATCCGTCTTTCTGCACCTCTGTTCCTTCTTTCTGCACTTCTCTTGCTTCTTTCTGCACCTCTCTTGCTTCTTTCCTCACTCCTCTTGCCTCTTTCTGCACCCATCTTGCCTCTTTCTGCACCCATCTTGCCTCTTTCTGCACCTCTGTTCCTTCTTTCTGCACTTCTCTTGCTTCTTTCTGCACCTCTCTTGCTTCTTTCCTCACCCCTCTTGCCTCTTTCTGCACCCATCTTGCCTCTTTCTGCACCCATCTTGCCTCTTTCTGCACCTCTGTTGCTTCTTTCTGTACTTCTGTTGCTTCTTTCTGCACCTCTGATGCTTGTCTGCACCCCTCATGCCTCTTTCTGCACCACTCATGCCTCTTTCTGCACCCCTCTTCCCTATTTCTGTACCCCTCTTGCTTTTTTCTGTAACTCTGTTCCTTCTTTCTGCACCCCTCTTGCCTCTTTCTCCACCCCTCTTGCCTCTTTCTCCACCCCTCTTTCCCCTTTCTGCTTGTCAGTTGCTTCTTTCCATACTTCTCTTGCCTCTTTCTCCACCCCTATTCTCCCTTTCTGCATCTCTGTTGCTTCTTTCTGCACTTATCTTGCCTCTTTCTGGACCCCTCTTGCTTCTTTCTGCACCTCTTCTGCACTTCTCTTGCCTCTTTCTGCACCTCTCGCTTCTTTCTGCACCCCTCTTCCCTCTTTCGGTACCCCTCTTGCCTCTTTCTGCACCTCTGTTCCTTCTTCTTGCACTTCTTTTGTTTCTTTCTGCACCCCCTTGCCTCTTTCTCCACCCCTCTTCCCTCTTTCTCCACCCCTCTTCCCTATTTCTCCACCCCTCTTCCCTCTTTCTCCACCCCTCTTCCCTCTTTCTCCACCCCTCTTCCCTCATTCTCCACCCCTCTTCCCGCACCCCTGTTTCTTCTTTCTACACCTCTGTTTCTTCTTTCTGCACCTCTGTTTCTTTCTGCACTTCTTTTGTTTCTTTCTGCACATCTCTTGCTTCTTTCTGCACCCCTCGTGCCTCTTTCTGCACCATTCTTTCCTCTTTCTCCACCCCTCTTCCCTCTTTCTCCGCCCCTCTTCCTGCACCCCTGTTTCTTCTTTCTACACCTGTTTCTTCTTTCTGCACTTTTGTTTCTTTCTGCACATCTTGCTTCTTTCTGCACCCCTCGTGCCTCTTTCTGCACCATTCTTTCTTCTTTCTCCACCCCTCTTCCTGCACCCCTGTTGCTTCTTTCTGCACTTTTCTTGCTGCTTTCTGCACCTCTCTCGCTTCTTTCTGCACACCTCATGCCTCTTTCTGCACACCTCATGCCTCTTTCTGCACCCTTCATGCCTCTTTCTGCACCCTTCTTGCCTCTTTCTGCACCTCTGTTGCTTTTTTCTGCACTTCTCTTGTTTTCTTCTGCCCCTCTCTTGCTTTTTTCTGCACCCCTCTTGCTTCTTTCTCCACCCCTCTTGCTTCTTTCTCCACCCCACTTCCCTCTTTCTGCATCTCTGTTGCTTCTTTGTGGATTTCTCTTCTCTTTCTGCACCCATGTTCCCTCTTTCTGCACCCCTCTTCCTTCTTTCTGCATCCCTCTTCCTTCTTTCTGCACCCCTCTTCCTTCTTTCTGCACCCCTCATGCCTCTTTCTGCACCCCCTTCCCGTACCCTTCTTGCCTCTTTCTGCACCTCTGTTACTTCTTTCTGCACTTCTCTTGTTTCCTTCTGCTCCTCTTGCTTTTTTCTGCGCCCCTCTTGCTTTTTTCTGCACCCCTCTTGCTTCTTTCTCCACCCCACTTCCCCCTTTCTGCATCTCTTTTGCTTTTTTCTGCACTTCTCTTGCCTCTTTCTGCACCTCTCTTGCCTCTTTCTGCACCTCTCTTGCCTCTTTCTGCACTTCTCTTGCCTCTTTCTGCACCTCACTTACCTCTTTCTGCACCTCTTGTCTCTTCCTGCTCCTCTCTTGCCTCTTTCTACACTTCTCTTGCCTCTTTCTGCACATTTCTTACTCTTTCTGCATTTCTCGTTTTTTTCTACAATTCTCTTGCTTCTTTTTGTACTTCTCTCGCCTGTTTCTATATTCAGATGGGAAGTGCAAGCTGTCAAGTTTAAAGGTCTGTGTGCCTTGTGACTAAGGTATATGTCTACTTGTACATGTATTCTCAAATGTGTTATGCATCTGTAGATGGTAGCTTAAAAAGCGGGTAGCTTCTCTTATAGGTGGTCAAATCTTCTTACTTCTGCTCTGTCATTCGGTTGCACAGGCAGACATGTCTTATGTATATAGGTGTTATAGAGCCCCTCAAATATACTATTGAATACCCATGTGCCCTGTATCATGAGCAGAAAGAGATACATACACCTTTTTGTACACAAATTTACAGAGTATGCTGTTTGAAACACAGTTATTCAAGTATTTGTATGTTTATTTTTATGTAACGTCACTAGGTACAAGCACAGACACGCATGCATAGCTTCACAAACTTGGTGAGACTTACAACAGTGATATGGTTAGGATTGCTGTTTTACATTTGGTAGGCCTAACATTCTGAGCAGTCGCTGAATAGTGAACCTTCAAGAGAAAAGTGAGGTTTAAGACATCTTTGGAGAAGGATTAGTGATTAGGCTACTTTGTATGAGTCTGTGGAAAGGAACATTCAAAGTAGGTCTTTTTCTGCACCTCTTTTGCTTCTTTCTGCACTTCTCTTGCTTTTTTCTCTACCTTTATTCCTCTTTCAGGACTTCTGTTGCCTCTTTCTGTATTTTTCTTGCTTCTTTCTGCACCTTTCTTCCTCTTTATGCACCTCTCTTCCCTCTTTCTGCACTTCTCTTGCTTCTTTCTGCACCTTTCTTCCTCTTTCTGTATGTGTTCTACCTATGTAGGCATAGTTAGAAATTAGCATTTAAAAAACCTTAGAAATTCACTGCAAAAACCACAGGTTTCAGGGATGTTATAGTTAGTAATTAACATTTAAAAAACCTTAGAAACTCACTGAAAAAAACAGAGGTTTCAGGGACGTTATAGTTAGGAATTAGCATTTAAAAAAACCTTAGATATTCACTGAAAAAACCACAGGTTTCAGGGTTGTTATAGTTAGGCTGACATTTCCCTCATACAAAACCAGAGAAATTCAACTGTTATAGTTAGCTGAGCTAACTATAACTTCATGACTCGCGATACACTGCTGATGACGTCACATATTACATCACTCATGACTTGGTCAGTGACATCACTGATGACATCATCCACTTAATATCTGATGCACCTCCTCACACCCTAATATAACCTTTCATACATCCACTCTAAAACAGACTACCATTTTTGAAACCATAGAGGCACCAATACCAGTTTGTACATACCGACTCACTGATTCATAGGTCTACACACACATCCACTCACTCACTCATACAGTTACTCATACACGGTCACTCAACAATACATCCACTGATATATGCACTCATACACCCATACAGACACTCACACACTGCCACTCACCCATAGAGTTACTCACACTCCTAGTCAGTCATCCAAAGAGTCAATCGCACTGCCATTTACTCACCTATACAGTTATAGACATACCACCTCAATTATTCATACAGATAGTAACACATACTTACTCTCTTCTACAATCACTGACACAAGCACACACTCACCCATATAGCCACTCTCACACTCACTCACACATACAGTCACTTATATACTCCAACACTCACATATACTGCCTTTCACATATGCAGTTACTCCCCCATATACCACTGAGACATCCATACACTCACCGACACAGCCATACGCACACTCACTCAACCATACCGTCCCTCGCAGACGCACTCATGAACCCATGACCCAGGCATTCACCCACTCAAACATCCATGCAGGAAGTCACACAGCCCCTCACCAACCCACACAGACACTCAGGCACTCATACAGGTACTCGGACAACTAATCAATAACCCATATAGATACTCATGTACCTACTCACCAACCTATGCAGCCACTTACACACCAACTGACAGACTGACTGGGGAGAGGTTGTAGCCTTACGGCTAGAGTGGTCGACCTCGAATCTGGGGAACTGGGTTTGAGTCTCAGCAATGACTCTAAACATCCTGTGATTCTGGGCAAATCACTTAATCTTCCCAGTGCCTAACAAAAATGAATGTGTCCATCTGTAACGAAACTGGTGCTCATGTAAAGCGCTCTGATACCCGATGTCTCGGGTCTTGTTCGCGCTATATAAAACTCTAAAAAAAAAAAAAAAAAACGAATGCACACATTTACACAGATTAGTCACTTGCCCATACATTCACTAAGACACGTTTAATCACTCACTCGTACAGTCAGTCAAGCACCCAACAAATCCTCCATACAGACACTCATACACCCACTCATTCTTCGAATACACCTTGGCGTATATATATAACATTCTTAAACTTTTTAGAAACACTCAGTCACTGGATGATGTCATCAGGGATGTCATTTGAAATGTCATCAGTGATGTCACTGACCATGTCATGAGTGATGTAATATGTGACGTCATCAGCAGTTCATTGCTGGGGCGCGAGTTATAGTTAGCTCAGCTAACTATAACAGCTGAATTTCTCTCGCTTTGTACGAGTGAAATGTCAGCCTAACTATAACGTCCTTGAAACCTGTAGTTTTTTCAGTGAATATATATATATATATATACACAAAGGTTAAAGTAACTTTATAGTTAGGTGAATATGTCAGTCATAACATTTATGTTTTGAACAAAAATAAACCCACAGAAATCCACCAATTATAGTTAGCGCTAACTGTAACTTGTGCCCCCGCAAGCACTGTTTGACCTCACATATGACATAATTCATGACATGTTCTATGACATCACTGGTGACATCATCCAAGCTTCGTTTTCCCACATATTGGTCTATTAATTACTATGCATTAGAGGCCTGATAGTAAGTACAAAATAGCTAAGGAGAATATCAGCCATCATTACTACCATCACAGACACAACTCCCTTAGGTGTAGAAAGCATGCATTATGTGCAACATTGACCCTATGCCATACAATTTACAGCTAGCATAGTTCACATTAACAATCAAACACAGATATATAGGAAACCCTCATTGAGTACGGTGTGCAATCTGTATACAACTGTTCTGAGAAAGTCAAGTTTTGCAGCATGTGTCCTTTTCCACATTCACATGCTGAGCATTATTCCGCCATCCTGTGGTTGGATCCGGAATTGACAGGTTTTTTTTGTTGTTTTTTTTTGGTGTGCGTCGTCGACCACCATTTGGTGATAAGTCCATCCATTATGTGATGTCAGACGGTGGCATGGAAGTTTCTGTGCGTGTTCGTCATCTTCAGATTCTTTTTTCCACCATTGGGTCTTGAAGCACTCCGGAAGAGCTCTGAAGAATCACAGAGCAAAAGGCAGTAAAGGGTCATGGAAAATACACCTTTTAAGTTCTGTCCCAGCTGTCACCACAAATTCGTCCCAAGAGACCCTCACGAGGTCTGCAACCTTTGTCTTCCGAGGGACCACAAGGATGAAGACTGTGAGGCCTGCACCAAGTTTGTACCCAAGACACTCACGGTACGACGTTGACAGAGACTAGAAAACTACACCATATCTAGCCCTCAGAGGACACAGTAATCTCTGAAAGATCTCGGGTTACCCAGCGAGAAGGAGAACGTCGAGCGAAGCCGAACCGGCATGAGGAGGGGAGTCGGACGTAGAGGACTCCACAACGACTTTTAAAAAAGACAAGCGTCAGAGAAATCGCCGAAGAACGCAGAGAACAAATGGCAAAAGGTAATTAAACCGCCTAAGGGTGGGAGCAATATTCAGATCTGTTTCCCTGCTGCATCACTGTGGGCAGGGAAACAGATCTAAAGTCTTCTCCTAGTGGGAGCATTTTCTAAGCTTCCATCCACTTGGAGAGGACTTGGTGTTTGCTCCTGCTTGGTGGGAGATTTAAAAATGCTCCTGCCAAGCGAGAGCACACACAGGTTTTTCTGCACACACCGCTGTGGGCAGGGAAACCACTATGTCCCAGGGGATGGGTTGGGGGAGAGTGTCACACAGTCCCTCTCCCCATTTTCTTACATTTCAACCCTGGGTGTTAGCTCCCCGGGGCCTCTTTAGGCTCGGGGAAGCGGACCACATGGCCACCTTCTCATTTTCCTTTATTTCGGACACATGGGTGGGCTCCCCGGCGCCTTTTGAGGCTTGGGGAGAGGTGCCACACACCCCCTCCCCATTTTTGTACATTTTAGCCCCGGGGTGGGCTTCAGGCCGCTCAGAGAGGGGGGGTTCGCGTCCCTCTTACCCATTGGGCTTGGGGGTGGACTCCCCGGGGCCTTTACAGGCCTGGAAAGGGGGGCCACACAGCCTCCTATATGAAATCAACCCCGCGGGCATACGCTCCCTGGGGCATTAGGCTTTAAATGCATCCCGGCTGCATTTATTTTTTGCGATCCAGCAAGAGTTTTGTGGGATAGCTGTATTTTTTGCAGTTTTTTTTTTTTTTTTTTGCCCCGGGGGTTGGGGGGGGGGTCCCTCTTGGTCCCCTCCCATGGGGGCCTTGGAGGTCAGGATATCCCTACCGTGGCCCTAAATATCTTTGTTTTTACAACTGCAGGACTGGGGACTATGTCCCAAAGTCACATAATGGCTGCAGACAACATTTTTCTCATGTTGCTGGCAGCCAATCAGAGCATTCGCCCAACATCTACCTTCCCGCCAAATTTTGTACAATTGTGTTCAGCAGTTTTTCTGTAGCCTGTCTTAAAGAAGTCTATGGAAAATGTATGGTGGGGATTTTGCATATTGGGACCCCCTTTTTTTTCTCGGCTCCTGCTTGACAGATCACCCCGGATCACTTTCCAGAAAGGAGGATGAACTTTGTTTTGGGGAAAGTTTTGTGCAGATTCATTTAAACATGGCCATGTATATATATAATATGTGTGTGTTGCAGAAAGGCAGTGGAGTGCAATACAGTGTGGCAGAGGCAGACTGGGGCAAAGAATAGGCCTGGGAACTAAAATAAAAGCACCCCCATTAGCGAATAACATAACTAAAAAAGTGGCCATAATGCAGATCATTTTGAACTTGCAAAGACACATTGTATATGTGTTCGCAAGTTATGGATTTCACAAGTTTCTGCAAGCGATGTTTGTAAAACCCAACCCACAAGATGATAAAACAGCCTCATAAACTGCCCTAAAAACAGCCTACACAGTGACCTGTCAGACCCTGGTCTTTGGACCATGTTCATGCCTGAGCTTGAATCGGGGCAAGGTCAACTCTGCAATCCATCCTACTAAGGCTAGTTAATAGTCTACCATTAAATCAGGTGGTAACGTCTGTCATTCATAGATCTTTGAAAACCTAGAAGTGTGGTATTCAGCCCTAGAAAAAAACAAAAAAATAATAATTAATGGAACTTTTTGAATTAAAGCAGTTTTCATTGAAAGAGCTTCATTATTGTACTTTCATGTGTTAAAAATCTCTCAACTAAAGGTGTCCACAGGAGTACCGCAGGGATCTACTCTGAGCCCTCTGCTGTTTAATATTTGTCACCCCGTTGATACATTTTGCAGAGGAACTGGGAGCGGAGATCATCGCTTATGCGGATGACACCCAGCTCCTCTTCACTTGGAGGGAGGCAGATGCATCTCCTGTCCAGGCCAAAGCCTGTCTAACGGCAGTTTTTGAATGGCTGGCTCTGGCCCAGCTGAAGTGTAACGAAGAGAAGTCAGAGGTTCTTTTATATGGGTCTTTTCCCCCGCAGTTTAGGGAAGCCCTCTGGCCGACGAACTATCCTCTACCTAGTTCTGTGGGTCAGCCTGTCAAAAACCTAGGTGTCTGGTTTGATGAGGACCCTAGGTTCTCCACACAAATAAAGAAACTGGCCGGACAGTGTTTTGGTACACTGAAGATTCTCAGGACGTTTCTGCCCCTGTTACCCAGGGCAGCCAAAGAAATGGTCACGCGACGCGTGCACTGATTCTTTCACGCCTAGACTATGCCAACGCACTATATATAGGTCTGCCAGACTTCCAGCTGAGGTAGCTGCAAGTTGTACAAAATGCGGCAGCCAGAGTTCTGCTAAACACCCCCGGAAGAACTAGTGTGAAGCAACATTTGCTGGATTTACACTGGCTCCCCGTGGCCCAACGGGTTAAATTTAAGGCCCTCACCCTGGCCCATGCTGCTCTCCATGGCTTGGGTCCCCCGTATTTGAGGAATCGCTTCAGGTTCTATGTGCCACAAAGACTGCTGCGTTCAACCTCTCAGCGGTTGGCAGTGATCCTCGGTTCCGTTTGGTACGAGTGGGGGCAGCCTCTCTCTTTCAAGGCAGCTCAAGCCTGGAACGCTCTGCCTTATACACTACGGAACACTACTAACCCAAGGTTGTTCAGGAAATTGTTAAAAACTTGGCTGTTTGCATAAGTGTGTCGCTCAGTCCAGCTCCTCTCCTCCATCATTTGGCTTCGCGCCGGTACACTCCTGAGTAGCCGCGCGCGCTATAAATGATATTAACATAACATAACATAGTGGATGATAATTCCCGGCAAAATTGCTTTATAGGCTTCCCATCCTAAAAAAAACATATAATGAGAATGCATTTCTTTAAAAAACAGTATGTCATCGGCCAATCCATGCACTAGCAAACAAATTGTGAGGTCGATTAAATGTCTGTAAATTACGTTCTTTATCAAGTTCTGTAATCTCATGGGTTTGATTTTTTTTTTTTGAAACAAATTTTATTAAGTTTTCAATTTAGTCTAGGACAGCGCTTCAGTACATTTTGCGGCACGAGTCGGAACAACATACAGGTACGTGTTTCCCAGATTGGGACGGATTAACATTCAATAACTTTACATGTTTGTCTTGTCTCATTGACAGACGAGCAAATGAAACCACAACTTCTGCAAAATTCCGTTCTCTATTCGGATCTATAGAACAGTGCTGGAACTAGTGCCCCGCAGTTTGTTATGAAAACAACATCCCTGTCGCCTCCCTCCCCCCTCCCTCTAGTCCTATAATAACATATACTTAAAGCGTTGTATTCACAGTTCAAATCAACACCACAGTACATTATAGCAGCGGCTAAGGATTATATCTTTACATGTGCAATCCGACTCTCTACACATGTACAGTTCGTTCGGGGTAATATTTGACCTTATTGCGACTATGGGGTAACTGGGTTAACATTAGAATCCATATCAAGATTTTTAAGGGCTTCCAACATCGTGTCCCATTCCATAGCGATTGGGATTTTACGCATACCTTTTGCTTCCTCTCTGTGTATTGCAGCGCTTTCAGCGCTGCCCCATCGAATCAGCTCACCATGCCAAGTGTATGTCGTGGGGGGCTCCTTTTATTTCCAACGCATAGTGATGGCTCTCTTTGCTAAGTTGAGGGCTAGACACGTAAATCTGTATTGAACTTTGTGTTGGGACGGTTGTTTGTAGAGTCCCAGAATACACTCTTCTACGTTATTTCCTATCTCCCTCTTTGTAATAGCCTGTATATGCTGTCTGATGGAGTCCCAGAACCCTCGTAAGTGGGGGCATGTCCATATCATGTGTAGTAAATCAGCTCCCTCCAATTGACATCTGGGGCAATGATGTTGTGTCTGTGGGAACATGCGGTCTAGTCGTTTGGGGTGAGATAGGCTCTGTGGAGCAACATGGTCTGTATAAATTTAAATTTCACGTTTCTGGATACCTTCTTAGGGTGTTCCACAATTTTCGGCCTTTCTTTCTCCTCCAGATCCCGCCCCATGTCGCCCGCCCAAGTGTGACGTAATGTAGTAAGTTCGATCGCTGAATGCGCACGAATCCCAACATACAGCCATTTGATAAGGTGGCTGCCTCTGCCCATATAGTACAAGGCTTTAACTAATTCATGTGTGGGGGTTCCTGTCGTTGTGGAGCCCACTGCTTTTTGACATATTGCAGCAATGCAGCGTGTAGTAGGTATAAGTGATCCGGCGCCCCTGTTTCCCTCACGAAGTTGTCGTGATCCATGATCATCTCATTGTTATATAAGTTGGACATTGTGCTAATCCCCACTTCGAGCCAAGGTGCGATACTGCGCTTTGTGATAATTCCACTCGTCAGTGGTATCCCCTATAATGGAATGTTCCCAGCATATGGAGGATGTCTGGCCGTGTAGTGCAATGTCGCTTTCCAGCACTGCAGTGCTGTGCGCAGCAAGGGTGGTAGGCTTTGGGGGATTTTGCAACGTGGAAGTAGCATAGTGTGCAGTGTACCCCTATCTATATCCTGCATGGTATATCCTATTTCATGCAAGTTACGCCCAGCAGTCCAATATGAAAGCCATTGTAGTTGGCATGCATAGTAATATGCTTTAAGGTCAGGGACTCCCAGGCCTCCCCTGTCTGTTCCGAGTTGTAACTTTTTCAGGCTTATTCTGCGTCTGCTAGACCCCCATATAAGATCTATAAGCATGGTATTCAATAATTTGAAGGTGTTGTGTGGTATTAGAATTGGTAAATTGGTGAAGTAGTATATTAGTCTTGGGAGGATCACCATTTTGGATATGGCCGCTCTACCAGTAACCGAAAGTGGTAACGTAGTCCAGAAGGCAATGCTCGAGCGAATAGATCTGATAGCTCTATTGAGGTTGCCCTCTCGCATGTCTGTGTGCGTCCAATATACCTGTATCCCCAAGTACTTGAATGTGTGTTGTGCTACTGGGAGAGCTTGTGCTCCAAATGTAACGTCTACAGGGTGTACAGCCTCACGAAAGAAAAAGGCATGTGACTTCGTTGCATTAATTGCCAATCCCGAGATCTGTTCAAAAGTCTGAAAAATATCAGGGATAGGGTCCAGGGCGGCCCGAAGGTCTTGTATGTAAAGAATGATATCATCCGCATACGCGGAGAATAGATGCGTTGTGGTCCCAATCTTTATTCCCAGATGATGTGCTTCAGTACGTAGTTTAATTGCTAAGGGCTCTAACGCCAGTATGAATAGTAGTGGTGACAGCGGACACCCCTGTCTCGTACCCCTGTGTAGCGAGTATTCAGCTGAGTTGTGTCCTCCTGTGCGTGCACGGGCGGTAGGGGCGTTATAGAGTAAGCGGAGCCATTTAAGATAATCTGCAGGTAAACCAAACTTCCCCAGTGCTTCGAATATGTAGTCCCAATTGATCGTATCAAACGCTTGTCTTAAGTCCAAAGATAGACAACCTGCATGTTCGTAGCGTTCAGGGGCAATGGACATGATATGGTCTGTTTTGGTCTGTGTGTATGAGTTTATTTAAAGTTGGTAGGAGTCTGTTTGCTAGTACCTTACTAAGTATTTTATACTCCGTCACCAGCAAAGACAATGGGCGGTAGCTCGCCATATCTGTGGAATCCCTACCAGGTTTTGGGAGCGATACCACCAGCGCCTGCACTGTAGTAAGGGGTAGTCTGCCCAATTCTAGCGCTTTATTATATAATGCTTCCAGTTGGGGGACTAGGGAGGCCGCGTATACATCGTAAAATTCTGCCGGGAGGCCATCGAGCCCAGGGGTTTTATTACGCGGGAGTCCTTTTATTGCAATTTTAATTTCGGTCTTGGTAATAGGGCCTATTAATTCTTTTTGGGCTGCCGCTGTTAGTCGGGGTATGGCAGGTCAGCCAGGAATTCTTCAGTGTGAGTGTTTACTATGGTAGCCGGACCACTATATAATGAGGCGTAATATTGTCTAAAAGCCACATTAATGTCATGTTGAGTATGGGCCGTTACCCCCGTGGGGGTAGTGACTTCGTTAATTATAATAGTTGGTGGGTCGTCCCGCAACAGTTTGGCCAATAGTGTCCCGGATTTGTCTGCTTCAGCATGACGTAACTGCGTGTATTTTTGGTAGTCTATAACCCGAAGGGTCTCTAAAAGCTCTGCATGCTGGATTCGCGATTCTTGTAGTGAGGCTTGTTTGCTGGTGTCATGTGTGGCCTCCTGTTCCAGTTTGTTCATTTTATTTTCTGTGTCTATGAGGTTTCTATTTATCTCCTGCCTAGCACCTACTATCGCACTGATTACCTTGCCCCGTAGAACTGTCTTAAAGGCATCCCATTCTATCAAAATGTCGGAGGCCGTGTCGACGTTCTCTGTGAAGTACCGGGTAATTGTGTCTATAATCGTGGTGCGAAACACTGTGTCTTCCAGTGTCTGCAGCCACATCCTCCAGGTGGGTACCGGGGTGGGGACTCTACCCCAGTTAATCGCTATTTCCAGTGGGTTGTTGTCTGAAAAAGTCTTAGCCAGGTATGTCGCATGTGTCACCTACATTGCTATGGCTTTTGAGCAATAGATTCTATCTATTCTTGTGTGTAACAAATGGACCACCGGGGAATAGTAGGAGTATTCTCTCTGAGTTGGGTGGCGCATTCTCCATACATCACACAGGGCCCAGCCATCCGTCCATCCACACAGTGCCTTCATTTGCTTAATCACTCCCGTGCCGTGGGGGGGATGGGAGCGATCCAGCGCAACATCCATTACTGCGTTACAGTCGCCACCTATAATCTAGGGGTGCATTTCCCACCCTACCAATGCCAAATTAAGGTTGGATAAAAATTTGTCCTGGTCAAAATTGGGGGCATAGACATTGCAGAGGACCACCTGCTGACCATCCAACATTCCCCGTATAAGGATATAGCGACCCTGTTTATCCACCCTTTGTTCCAATGATGTGAAGGGTATCCCGTGTCTGATCCACACTGTGACTCCCCTTGCGAAGCCTGAGTAATTGGTGGAGAAGATCTGGCCTCTCCATTTCTTGCGGAGTTTCACCGCTTCCTGTTCTACAATGTGAGATTCTTGCAGATATACTATCTGCGCTTTACGTCCTAGCAAGTGCGCATGTACCCTGTGCCTCTTATGAACGGATCCCAAGCCTCGAACGTTCCACGTTAGTATATTATATGTATTAGGTGTATGCATCGTAGTGTAAAATAGGCGCCTGCTCTGTCTGTAGTGAATATGAACCGCTGCTTCTCGCTAATTTAACAAATCCGTCAGGACTCACTCCCACCCTGTAACTCCCAATACTAGGCCCGAGTGGGGAACTGCTCCGGACCATACAACTAAACACAACCAAAAAAACTATGTTATGTACAACAAGTGCGTTCGCAATTAGGGGGTCAGTGCCAACGCCTTTCATTACAGCACCACTGCATGCATTTGAGCTCTAACGGAGCCCGGGACTTAGTGAAAACAAAACAGAGGTATGCCGTGTATAATCACTTAGACAAAAACCAAAAAGGATATGCTGTCTACTTGGAGTTCATGCATTTGAGCCACCAGCGGTCTTTGCTTTTCAGCCGAACAAACCATCCGCCGTCTGCGGTGTCACAGTAGGGAAGAGCGTCATGCTGCCCTCAGAGTCCGATTTGTTTGCGTTGTCGTCAGAGGAGGCTGTGTCCTCAGCATTTGTATTGTCTGTAAGGGTGGATGCCAACACGAGTACTTGCTTTCTGTCCTGTTGCATCTGTTGTTGCGTCGGGTTAGTCAACTGTGTTGTCCTGGCTGTCCGTGTGCTGCGTCGGTAGCCGACGTCTCTCGCCCGCCTGGAACTGTGGGACGGGCTCTGTGAGGGAGCTCCCGTCGATGCAGCCGGTTCCATCACCTCCAACGACTCCTCCACATCTTCCGGGCTCTCAAAGAAATGTGTCTTCTGCTCATATATAATTTTCAATCGTGCCGGGAATAGGAGTGCGTACTTCAGTTTCAGACCTTGTAATTTCTTTTTGACTGTCATGAAAGAAGATCGTTGTCTTTGCACCAGGAGCGTATAGTCTGGGTACAGTGAGATTCGACTGTTCTCAAATCTAATCTGAGAGAGTTCTCTGGCCTTTTGAAGTAACAGGTCCCGGTCTCTGTAATTCAACATCCTGACTATAAGAGGCCGAGGAGGGGCGCCTGGTTTCGGCCTTCCGGTAGGTATCCTTTGCGCTCTTTCCACACAGAATTAATTTGAGAGTCCCTCGGATGTGACATTGTCCTTAAACCATTGTTCCATATACCGGGTTGCGTCGGATCCCTCACTTCTTTCTGGCAGACCAATAACGCGAATATTATTGCGCCTCGCCCTCCCTTCTGCGTCCTCAACTCGGTCTATAAGACTGTTGACTTGTTTCTGTAAGTCTTGGATCTGAGTTGAGTGTTGTTTATGCTGTGGGGACATCTCCTCTAGTGCAAGAGTATTAGTTTTTACCTTGTCTGCCAACTTGGCATGGTCTGCCTTCAACAATGTGAGTCCGGTCGTGAGTGCGCCAATTTGCTGTTCGATTACTTTCCTGGATTCCCGTACTTCCTGCAATATTAAGTCCAGCTTGTCCACTGAGCTTTCCTCGTTGGTAGGCGGTACGCAACTGAGCGTTGGTGAGGTCGAAGTGTGTTCCGCATCGTCCAGGGTTGGATCAGCGTTGAAGGCGGTTTCCTGCTGCTTCCCCTTCGTGCGTCCCATGGCTGTGCTTGGCGAGGAATGCGAGGGACGTAATGTTGCACTGTGAGTCGCCGAGAGGGCGCGCTTACTGGGATCGCCGTGCCTTGGACAGTCCATGGGACAGATCTGTACTTTATAACCTACGACGCCTCGCTAATGGTGAGTACGGTAGTGTCTTCGCCTAATTTCACTAGACTGGTAAACACTCCAAAAACCAGAAGAATGAATCCACAGATGGGCACCATACAGTAGCTATCCCTCCTTTGCCCTCACACAGTCAAAATGGTTAAATATCTTTAATCTCTGTGGCAGTGCTCTGGTCAAGTTTCCCTTCGACAAGTATTCCAGTAGGGGTTCCCAGATCCCGCAGGACCCACTGTGCCAGGTTGTTAGTTCTCCATGACTATGAGCTACCATAAGCGGGGGTGCTATTGATTATTGTCTGGCGGATCCCTTTTCTTCCAGAAGGCTGCAATAGTTGTTTTTGCTGCCCCAGGGCAGTTCCAAATGATTGTAAGGTCCGCCTTGATTGATGCAGAGAGTGCTCAATGTAACCCCAAAGAGACTGAAAGGTGTCGTCTATGGGACAGGCTATCCAAGCATGAAATGCAGGACTAACAGGACCGTTGTGGTGTCGCGTATAGGCACGCCTGCTCTCGCTACATGCCAGTCTCTTGCCCTGTATGCTAGGCTCACCTCCGTTTCTGGTCTTCGGGGCCTCCGCTGTCCCCAGTCAGCAGCACCGCCACCGTTGGAGGCCCCCCGTCGCAGCAAAGCGCTCACCGCAGGCCGCGGGACGCCCGGCCGCACGTATTAGAGACGTGCGGGTGCTCGCGGCAGGCAGACGGAGACACCCACCGCCTTGCCCCAGGTCCGGTCCGCGTGCGGCGCCACCACTGCCGCGTCGGGTCCCAGTGCGGAGGTCCTGCTCCGGCCGTGCCCCCGCCCCGGTCCACCAGCGGGAATCGCGTAGTGTATGACGGTGGGGCTTACGGCCTCACTCGTGGTTTCATTTTCCCCGTTTCTGCAGGGCCACTCTTCGCGCAGCGCCGCTCCGCTCGATCATGGAGAGGTCGAGTTCAGCTCCGCTGATGGACTCCTCTGCATAGCGTTAGTATGGCTCTTTTTGGCTTCAATTATTGCCCATACACGGGTCATTTAGGCAGGATTATGGAGCCCGGGTCCGGAGCTCTTCTAGTAGATGACCGCTATTGTTCGGCGGTTGGCCACGCCCCCCCCCCCCATGGGTTTGATTTGCATACTTTTTGCACACCTAAATTAAATTGAAATGCTCAAAAAAGTAATATGGAGTTGCATATTCAGAGGTCGTAATTAAAAAAAAAATCAGGATGTGTGTGAGATGCTAGCCAAAACATTGATTTCAGAGGATTTGCGTCTTTTCTCATTTTAGCAATAGGGTAGGAAAGGTGTTAAAGGTAACCAGGTTACTGATGCATGAAACACCCACAAAACCTGTAAGTTTGTGGGTAGTCCTTCTTATTTAACATAGTCTTTCTCAGAGACATTAAATTATGTGATAGAGACATCTAGCTGCAGCTTCCTTACCTTGGAATTATCCTCAGGTGCAGACTGGATCTGGACATTTTTCGTGACCAGTACCCCTGCGTAGGTGGCGTTGTTCCTCTCCACTTGGTGTCGTCCACACCAGAAGTGACGTTTGCGGTGCCTATATAGGCGCCACCCAGGCGTGCTGACGTCAGTTCTTTTCTTTCCACGCTAGCCAGCGCAGATCTGGGAAGAGATACTCCTTAGTCACTTTTTGACTAGGTTTTTTCGACATTTTGTCGAAGTCTTTTTGGACGTTTGCCTCCTGATGTGGCAGAAATGTAATCGAAGAAGGCTGGCTTCAAGCCCTGCGGCGCCTGTCACCGACAGATGTTGGTGACGAACCCCCACCTTCTTTGCCCCTGGTGCCTCAAGCGGAACATCGACCCAAAGGCCAGCCCCGACTGCGACATCATGCATCCAAAGGCCTTGAGGGAGCAGTCTCTAAAGCTTATGACGGCTCGACATGCGACGCCACGACAATCGAGGTCCCAGTCAAGAGGAAGGTCCCGGGTCCGTTCAGTGAGCCCGAGGTCGTTGTCGCACTCCAAGTCGTTGAGCCACTCTGGTAAGTCCAAGCCCCACAAGAAGGAAAAGAAGTCGAGTGGGTCTGGTGGCAAGCGGTTGGGTCACTCCACCAACCCCCCAAGCCCCTCCAGCAGCCGCAGCCTCCAAACTCTCCTAGTCTGCCCGTTTACCATCATGGGCACCCAGTGAATTTCAGGATTCACCATCATCTGCTCCGCTGGCAGTCCACAACATCGGACAGGTGGGTTTTGCAGATTGTCCAGAGGGGCTACTCTCTCCCCTTCAAAGCTACCCTTCCCTCTATACCACCTACTTACGACAGGCTTACTGAGATCCACCGATCTCTTGTAACCTCTGTGATGGTGAAAATGCAAAGTAAAGAAAAATCTCCATTTCCAGTACATAACATCGGACAGGTGGGTTCTGCAGATTGTCCAGAGGAGCTACTCCCCTTCGAGACTACCCCTCCCTCCAGTAGCTGCAGCCTCCAAACCTTCCTAGTCTACCCGTTTACCATCATAAACACACAGTGGGCGGCAGGATTTCATTACAAGACCGGAGGCTACCATTATGCATATTTCTTTTAATGCTAACTCCAAGCAGCCACTTTAGCTATCACCTGCCCTGCTGGCAGTCCATAACATCAGACAGTTGGGTTTTGCAGATTGTCCGAAGGGGCTACTCCTTCCCCTTCGAGGCTACCACTCCCTCTATGCCACCTACTAACGACAGGCTTACGGAGGTCCACCTATCTCTTCTTCACCAGGAAGTGATGGCTCTTTTGGCCAAAGGAGCCATAAAGAGAGTGCCGATGCCAGAAGTAGGTAGTGGTTGCTATTCCCGCTACTTTTTGGTGCCCAAGCAGGACCGAGGCCTTTGTCCTATCCCCGACTTGCGCTCTCTCAATTTCTTCCTCAAGAAGGAGAAATTCAAGATGTTCACTCTTGCTCAGGTCCTGTCTGCCCTGGACCCTGGAGACTGGATGGTGCTGTTGACTTGCAGGACGCATGCTTCCACATTCCTGTCCTGCCTGCCCACATGCGTTATCTGCGGTTCACGGTGGGCCATGAGCATTTTCAGTTCACTGTGCTCCCTTTTGGCCTCACCAGCGCCCCTTGGGTGTTCACCAAGGTGGTGGTGGTGATTGACACTCATCTGAGGAGATCTGGGGTGCAGTCTTCCCCAATTTTGATGACTGGCTGTTGGAGGTGTGCTCGCCCCAGGCCGTCATCTTCCATCTCCAGACTACGGTGGACATCCTGCATTTGCGGAGGTTCACTATCAACATGCCGAAGTCACACCTTACTCCCTCTCAGATGCTTAGTTTTATCGGAGCTGTTCTGGACACGGTCCAGTTTCGGGCCTATCCTCCCGATAGGCAAGTCCAGGATATTCAGGCTATGATACGGATGTTTTCACCCTCTATTCTGGTAAAACTGACTCTGTGGCTGCTGGGCCTCATGGCCTCCTGCATCCTGCTTGTGACACATGCCTTTGGCATATGCGGGCTCTGCAGTGGGACCTGAAGTTCCAGTGGGCGCTGCATATGGGAAATCTCTCGGACATGGTCCATATCTCAGACCGAACTTCAATCAATCAATCAGGGGCTTATAAAGCGCGCTACTCACCCGTGTGGGTCTCAAGGCGGTGGGGGGGGTGATGGGCAGCTCCGGATCAGTCGAAGAGCCAGGTCTTGAGGTCCTTCCTGAACGTGTGCAGGGTAGGGGAGCGTCTGATGTTCACCGGGAGCTTGTTCCAGGTCTTGGCTGCGATGTAGGAGAAAGCTCTCCCGCCTGCTCTGTGTCTGCGGATGCGAGGGACCTCTGCTAGGGCAAGGTCGGCGGAGCGGAGGTTCCTCTTGGGTACGTGGAAGGAGACTCTCTCGTTGAGGTATTTGGGTCCGATGTTGTTGAGGGATTTGTAGGTGTGGATGAGGAGCTTGAAGGTGACCCTCTTCTCGACGGGGAGCCAGTGGAGGTCTCGTAGGTGTTGGGTCATGTGCTCGTGACGTGGTGTTTTGAGGACGAGTCTGGCTGCGGCGTTCTGGATGGTCTGGAGTATGTGTAGAAGAGTTCTGTTGATTCCGGCGTATAGGGCGTTGCCGTAGTCCAGTCTGCTGGTGATGAGTGCGTGGGTGACGGTCCTTCTGCAGTCGGGGGGGATCCATTTGAAAGTCTTGCGGACGATGCGCAGGCAGTTGAAACTGGTGGAGGCGACGGCGTTGATCTGGCGGTTCATAGAGAGGGAGGAGTTGAGGATGATGCCGAGGTTTCGTGCGTGGTCTGTAGGGGTGGGTGGCTTCCCGAGGGCGGAGGGCCACCAGGTGTTGTCCCAGGCGGAGGTGGAGGGGCCGAGGATGAGGACCTCGGTTTTCTCTGCGTTGAGCTTCAGGCAACTGTCTTTCATCCAAGCTGCGACATCCTTCATTCCTTCGTGGAAGCAGAGTCTGGTGACTTCGGGGTTCTTTGTGAGCGAGAGGATAAGCTGGGTGTCGTCGGCGTAGGATAATATGCTGAGCCCATGCTGTCTGACGATGGCGGCGAGGGGGGCCATGTAGATGTTGAAAAGCGTCGGGCTGAGCGACGATCCTTGGGGTACTCCACAGTTGATGTCCGTGGGTTCGGAGAGGAAGGGAGGGAGTCTGATTCTCTGGGTCCTGCCGGAGAGGAAGTATTGGATCCAGTCGAGGGCGGCTCCTTGTATTCCCGCGATGGACCTGCAGTGGTGGCTTACGAACTGCGAGTGGGTCAGCGGCAGACCCCTCTTCCTTCCCCAACCAGATCTGACAGTAGTGACAGATGTGTCACTTCTGGGATAGGGCGGCCATCTGCGAGAGGTGGAGATCAGAGGATTCTGATCTCTGGTGGAATCCGGACTCCACATCAACCTGTTGGAGCTCCGAGCGATCGGATTAGCATTGAAAGCCTTTCTACCATTCCATCCAGGGGAGGCTAGTGCAAGTGTTCACAGACAACACCACCCACCACCGCCATGTGATACTGCAATAAGAAGGGTGGGGTCGTGGACCCTTTGTCAGAGGCCCTCCGTCTCTTTACATGGCTGGAACAGCAGGGCATATCCCCGGTGGTTCAACCTCTGTCAGGTTCACTGCACGCCAGAGCGGACGAACTCAGCCAAAGATGCCTAGCGGATCATGAATGGCGTCTCCTTCCGTAGGTGGTGCAAGGTCTCTTGCACCAGTGGGGAGAGCCTTGGTTAGATTTGTTCGCCACCGATGAGAACGCACAATGTCAGCAGTTCTGCGCGCTGGAGTTTCCAAAGTGGCTCTGGCTCGAAGAAGCTTTTCATCTTGAGTGGAGCTCCGGCCTCCTTTATGACTTTCCGCCCATACCATTCTTCTGCCCAGAGTTCTCAAGAAGATGAGCAACGACCTGGACCAAGTCATCGTTGTGGCTCCGGATTGGGCACGGAGAGTCTGGTATCCCGAGCTGTTAAGCATGGCCATCGGTCCTCCGAAAAGGCTGCCCCTTCATAAGTATCTTTTGTCGCATCAGCAGGGGAGGGTTCTCCACCCAAACCTGCCAACGCTCTGGCATGGAGATTGTGTGGCGACAATTGACCGCTTTCGACCTTCCGCCCGAAGTCTGTAATGTGATCTTGGCAGTCAGGCGTCCCTCTACCAAGATGATTCATGCCTGCCGTTGGGCAAAACTTGTGGCATGGTGCATAGAAAGAAGCATTGATCCCCTTTCTGCCCCCCTTTCTCAGGTTCTCCTGTTCGTTCTTTCATTTGCCCAGCAGGGCTCTGCTCTGCGAATGGATACCTTTCTGCAATCTCTGCTTTTCTTTGGTTACCTGACCGTTTTCCTTTTCCAATCCCCTATTGTACATAAGTTTTTAAAAGGTTTGCAACATATGTTTCCTCCCACTCTTTTTGTTATGCCCCAGTGGGACCTCAATCTCGTCCTCACTTTCCTTATGTGCGCTCCCTTTGAGCCTGTGTGCAATTGTCCACTTAGGCTCCTTACCATCAAGAAGGCCTTTCTCGTGTCAATATCTGTCCGAAGCATCAGTGAGCTTCAGGCCTTGTCATCCAAGCCTACTTATCTTAACATCTACCCAAACAAACTGGTGCTTCATACGAGAGCTTCCTTTCTTCCAAAAGTGGTCACTCCATTTCACGTACACCAAACCATCACTCTGCCTACTTTTTACGCCCTGCTTCATCCCTCTAAGGAAGAGGAGCAACTTCACCATCTGGACCCAAAAAGAGCGTTGTCGTTCTACCTTGACCGCACTAAAGAGTTCCGGGTGAATGACCAAATTTTCATGGGGGTATGTCGGAGCAAAGAAAAGACTGGTGGTGCAGAGGAGGACAGTCTCACGGTGGATCGTCCTCTGCATCAAAATCTGCTACGTATTGGCTAAGAAGCAACCCCCTGAGGGTTTGTGCGCTCATTCTACCGGAGTTAAAGCTGCAACCACTGTGTTAGTTCTGGTCCTGGACATCTGCCAGGCAGCAACGTGTAATTCCCTACACACATTTACCAAACACTACTGTCTGGACCGTCAGATCTGTAGAAATGGGCACTTTGCCCGTTCGATCCTGCAGGACTTCCTGGTTTGTAATTGATCCTTTATGGTGGACTGTATACCCTCAGATTCCTTACCAACCCACCCATGCTCCCCGCTCTGCGAACGGATTTCTAGGAACAGGGCTTTTCCCTTTTGGGGCCCTAGTTTTCCACACCAGTGGTCATTATACTTCGTTGCTCTGTGCTTCTGGTATTAAAAGTTGCGAAAAGTAACTGACGTCAACATGCCTGGGTGATGCCTATATAGGCGTGTAACGAGGGACGCCCTGACTTGGTAGGTGGTGATGGACCTGTTAACCCGGAGACGAAGAAAACCCCCTCTTCCCCTCCCCTTTCTCCACAGCAGGACGAGTGGGACTGCATCGAAAGAAGAGGAGGGAGAGGTGAAGGCGAAATGGAGTACCGGCCCTTTAATTGGGACGACTGGTCGGCAGGTCACGCCCCCAGTGATGACGTCGGAGAAGCCTGGCCCACAAAGGAAGGAGGAAGACGGAAGTAGGTGTGCATGTTCACCGGAGGAGACGAGGAGGGAGACGGAAGAGAAAGCGGAGCGGAGGAAGCGGGATCGAGCAGCGGGAAGGAGCCAGTGAGTCTACGAGGCGGAGGAGAGCCAGGAGGCCAACGTTCCCGTGGTTCGCCCAGCCACGCTCCAGGAGGAGCGTGGCTCTCGCAGGTACGCGAGCGTTTTGCGGGCTGGGTGGGAAAAAGAGAGAGACCAGAGGGTTAACCCGTGGGGAACCCCTAAACCTGGAGTACCCTTCCCCGAGCACTTTATCCCTCACTCGATTAGATGTGTTGTGCACCGGGCGATCCCATCACTACCCTCCCTTCACTGCAAGCAGGAACGCTATACTTAATACAGACCCTTCTTTTGTTTTACATCTCCTACCTCACCACGACTGACGGGCCCGAGCTGGAGGCAAGGAGAAGAGGCCGGACCTCTACGAGGGACCGAGACACCCAGGAGAAGACCCATCGGTCCCCTCTTCCATACTACAGACAGGCGGCCACAAAGAAGCGTGTCATAAAACCAATAAAGACCTCGTTACCCTTACCCCGTCTCTGGCCTGTTACTGACGACCCGCTACAAGTGGTGGAGAATGCGGGCATAGACGCTCCCATCTGTACACCCACGATGGACGCATTAATACAAAACCTCGTCAAAGGCCAAGAGAAGCTGGAATGGGCCGTGGAACGTCAGATGACGTCGGCCCAGGCGGATAGGGACACCTTCAGGGACACCATCTCAGCCCAGATAGAGGGTCTACAGAAGGTGATGACCGACCAGCCCCTTCCTACCGGGCGGGCACAGGAGCCACAACCCCGGACCCTCAGGAATCTCTTTACAGAAATACGTGCCAGGAGATGACCCCGATGCCTTCCTCCTCAATTTTGAGCGAGCCGCGTTGGCGTGCGGCTGGCCCTTAGAGAAATGGCCATTCTTTCTGGCTCCCCTTTTGATAGGCGAGGCGCAGGCCGCGTATCAGGTGGCCAACGCCGCGGGTAATAGCCCTTACGCTACCATCAAGAACGTAATCCTAGACCATCTGGGGCTGGATGCGGAAGCCTATAGGGTACGCTTCAGGAAGCAGAGAGGCACCCCCGGAGAAAACCCAAAGACCTTCTTTTACCGCCTAAAGATGGCTGCCGTCAAATGGCTAAACCCCGGGGTGAGCACGAAAGAGGAGATTATGGACAGAATCTACCTCGAGCAGTATCTAGAGGCACTTCCGCCACATACGCAGAAGTGGCTACGGCAACATTCTCACCTGACGACCGAGCAAGCCGTGGAGATGGCTACCACCTTCTCGCGCGCACAGCCTGTAACTCAGAGGTGGGAACCCGAGAAATCTAATCGGCCCACCACAAGCAAAAACGATAAGAGACCACGAGCACCCCCAGAGCCAATGAGACCGCGTTACAGTAAACCAGAGGCACCAACGGTCAAAGGACCCCAATGCTTTGAATGTGGCGACTGGGGCCACATCGCCCGAATGTGCCCTCATAGAAAACCCACAGAAGAACCAATGGAGGTGGGATACCTCCCTAAATCGATTCTCTACACTGCTGAGATGGGGAGCGCATATCACGTAAGTGTACGGGTGAATGGGAAGGTGGTAAGAGCCCTACTCGACTCAGGTTGTAGACAGTCCGTTATACAGAAGGTCTTAGTACAGTCCCAACAGGTCATCCCCGATGCCCTGGTACACATCCGCTGTGTCCATGGAGACGTCAAACCGTATCCCATAGCCGTAGTGACCCTGTCCCATTCCAACGGTAGAATCCATGTCGTCCGGGTGGGGGTCTTGGACAGCTTACCAGAGGACCTGATTATAGGGACCGACAATCCTGAGTTCCTAGACATGTTCCTACATACATTACAAACCCAAAAACAAAAGAGCTGCCTGGGGAAGACAGCTGACAGTCCCGCGACAGCTTTGATAACACCAGAACCCTGGACACTGGACAGGAGCTTTAAATTCGCCCAGGCCAATGACGCCTCCTTGTTCAATGCATGGGAACAAGCGCACAGAGAACAGGACACCTCCTCCCCCGCATATCCCAGGTTTCTTGTAAAAGACGGAATGCTGTACCGACAGGGTACTCGGGAAGCGCCACATCAGTTGCTAGTCCCCCTAGCTTTTAGAGAACAGATAATGTTCTTTTCACACTCACATTTGACCGCAGGACACATAGGTAGTGAAAAGACAACACAAAACGTCCTACGACACTTCTTTTGGCCCGGGGTGTACAAAGATATCAAGACTCACTGCCAGACCTGCGAGGTATGCCAGAGACGAAACACCCATCGACCACCCTCAGTGCCCTTGCAACCCCTTCCGATCATAGGCACTCCTTTCGAGAGGGTAGGGATGGACCTGATAGGACCCCTACCAAAAACCCAGAGGGGAAATCAATATGCTCTCGTTATAGTGGACTATGCTACCCGATACCCTGAAGCCTTCCCTCTAAAAACCCCAAACACTCGCATCATATCAGAGAAGTTTCTAGAGTTGTTCTCCCGTGTGGGCTTCCCCAAGGAAATACTAACAGACCAAGGGACCCCGTTTGTGTCTAGTTTGATGAAGGAGGTCTGTGGGATGCTGGATCTACGACAAATCAGAACCTCAGTATATCACCCCTAGACAGACGGCCTCGTAGAACGATACAACGGGACGCTCAAGTCTACTTTAAAGAAGATGCTCACCGTAAACGGTAGGGAATGGGATCAGATGCTACCCCTGGCTTTGTACGTTATTCGTGGCCAACGTCTTCGAAATGTTATACGGACGACAGCCCCGGTCCCTGCTGGAAATGACGAAAGAGGCATGGGAGAAAGAGGACGCCAACGAAGCAAGGGGAATGCTGGAATACACCCAGGCCCTGAAATCCAAAATAGGGAAGCTGAGGGACCTGGCGTATTCGAACCTGGAGAAGAATCAAGAGAAACAGAAAACGATATACGATAAAGGGAAACGATGGAGAAGGTTGGAGGTCAACGATTGGGTACTGGTGTTATTACCCTCGTCCACGAAGAAGTTCCAAGCCGAGTGGCGGGGGCCCTACAGGGTTATTGGAACGATCGGTAAGACCAGCTACCGCGTGCAAATAACGACAAGGAGATGCCAGACATACCACATAAACATCTTGAAGAAATGGCTAGGGCCCCCACCAAGGACCGCACACCTCACCCTAACAACACATGCCTCTTCTTTCAGCACCCTCGAACAGCTGGTGGTCAATGAGGACCTAAGGAAACAAGAGAAACGCGAGCTTAGGGATACCTTATCCCCCTTCTCCTCCCTCTTCTCCGACGTACCGGGAAAAACATCCATGGCAGAACACTGCTTTGAGACCCTCCTAGGGAAGATCGTCAAACAACGCCCATATAGAATACCCGCAGCTAAGCGGGCGGCAGTACAAATAGAGGTAAAGGACATGCTAAAACTTGGAGTTATCAGGCCCTCAAAAAGTGAATGGTCATCTCCCATTGTCATGGTACCCAAACCCGACGGGAGCACCAGGTTCTGTATGGACTTTAGAGCTCTTAACAACATCTCCTCCTTTGACGCATACCCCATCCCGCGTATCGACGAACTGATCGAGAAATTGGGTGAAGCCAGATATATCACCACGTTGGACCTCACAAAGGGGTACTGGCAAGTCCCTCTGAGAGAAGGAGACCGTAAGAAAACCGCCTTCGCCACCCCAGATGGGCTGTTTGAGTTCACAGTGCTCCCCTTTGGGCTACATGGGGCCCCAGCGACTTTCCAGCGCCTTATGAACACGGTGCTCCACCAATACCCCATGTTTTCCTCGGCATACCTGGATGACATCGTGATCTTCAGCCCCTGTTGGGAGTCACATTTAGGCCATCTGAGGACCATACTACGGGCCTTACAACAAGCCGGGCTACACATAAACTCGAAGAAGTCCCGGGTGGGATACCAAAAAGTCAAGTACTTAGGGTACATGCTAGGTCATGGGATGATCGAACCACAAATCGAGAAAGTCAGAGCCATAGCAGAGACCCCCTTTCCCAGTACCAAGAGAGATATGAGAGCCTTTCTGGGGTTAATCGGCTACTATCGTCGCTTCATCCCACAGTTTTCAGACGTAGCTGCCCCGCTCACTGACACCCTTAGACAAGAAGTAAAAACCCAACATCTTTCACACCCCACCCCACAAATGTGGAAAGCCTTTAACACTTTAAAGCGAGCCATCACTACCAATCCCGTGTTGTCCTCCCCCGACTTTTCCAGACCCTTTCTCCTTCACACAGACGCCTCAGACTATGGGATAGGGGCCGTCCTCTCTCAGTTATCACCCGAGGGCATTGACCATCCCATATTGTACATTAGCCGTAAGTTGTTTCCCAGAGAGCTTAAATACCCCACGGTTGAGAAGGAATGCCTGGCTGTTAAATGGGCTGTCGACAAACTGCGCTATTATCTCGAGGGCCACCATTTCACCCTGTACACAGACCATGCCCCCCTCCAGTGGATGAGCCGAAACATCGCTCTTAATCCTAGGGTCCTGCGCTGGTTTCTGTCTCTCCAGCCCTTTTCCTTCACCGTGAAACACCGTAAAGGCAAGGACAATGGCAGTGCGGATTTCATATCCCGGTACCCTCTCCCCGATCGGGAGAATCCAAGGGGGGTGGTGTGTAACGAGGGACGCCCTGACTTGGTAGGTGGTGATGGACCTGTTAACCCGGAGACGAAGAAAACCCCCTCTTCCCCTCCCCTTTCTCCACAGCAGGACGAGTGGGACTGCATCGAAAGAAGAGGAGGGAGAGGTGAAGGCGAAATGGAGTACCGGCCCTTTAATTGGGACGACTGGTCGGCAGGTCACGCCCCCAGTGATGACGTCGGAGAAACCTGGCCCACAAAGGAAGGAGGAAGACGGAAGTCGGTGTGCATGTTCAGCGGAGGAGACGAGGAGGGAGACGGAAGAGAAAGCGGAGCGGAGGAAGCGGGATCGAGCAGCGGGAAGGAGCCAGTGAGTCTACGAGGCGGAGGAGAGCCAGGAGGCCAACGTTCCCGTGGTTCGCTCAGCCACGAGTGGAGAGGTGTGGTGCAGCGGCCAGGGCAGCTGACTTCGGAGCACAGGGTTCACGGTTCGATCCCGGCGGCAGCTCAGCTCAGCACCATGTGACTCTGGGCAATAGCTCACTTAATTTCCACGACGGCCCCCAGCGCCTTGAGACCCGTAAGGGTGAGTAGCTGCGCTATATAAAAACGGACTTACATTTACACGCTCCAGGAGGAGCGTGGCTCTCGCAGGTACGCGAGCGTTTTGCGGGCTGGGTGGGGAAAAGAGAGAGACCAGAGGGTTAACCCGTGGGGAACCCCTAAACCTGGAGTACCCTTCCCCGAGCACTTTATCCCTCACTCGATTAGACGTGTTGTGCACCGGGCGATCCCATCACTACCCTCCCTTCACTGCAAGCAGGAACGCTATACTTATTACAGACCCTTCTTTTGTTTTACATCTCCTACCTCACCACGACTGACGGGCCCGAGCTGGAGGCAAGGAGAAGAGGCCGGACCTCTACGAGGGACCGAGACACCCAGGAGAAGACCCATCGGTCCCCTCTTCCATACTACAGACAGGCGGCCACAAAGAAGCGTGTCATAAAACCAATAAAGACCTCGTTACCCTTACCCCGTCTCTGGCCTGTTACTGACGACCCGCTACAAGGCGTCTCTTCTGGCATGGACGAGGCCACGCGTAGCTGAACGGCGCCACCTGCCGGCAGGGGTACTGCTCATGAAACATTTCCGTATCCAATCTGATGCCTGGGGATAATTCTAAGGTAAGGAATCTGCTGCTAGATGCAGGCTCTACCAGATAAGGCGTTAACGAAGATAAGTAAATTGTTTTTTCCATGGTTTCAGTGTTCTATCCATTCAAGTGGCTGAGGCGGATTGAGATTCAGAGCCAGAGATTCTGCTCTGAAAAAGTGTGAACAGGATTTGGATATTTCAAGACTGTCTTTGAAAGATATGCATATCGCAAAGTAGGTCCGAGTCCTGATTCCATATTAACACCATCCACATAAAGGCATTCACAGATTTCAGCTCCATTACTCCCACATGATTAACACTAACTTTAAGATAAAAATGTGTGTTTTGCATGCATTTTCAGGTTGGAAATTGCTATACAAAATGTTTGTGAATAGCCACTAACTTCTGGGTTTGTAGGTGTTCCACACGATTTGACTGTCCATTTGCTTAAGCACCCCTTTGCTGCCTCTTAGTATATTACAGCCAAAAATCAGTACCAATGATTTTCCACCATACACAGTTCAATCTGTAGACCTAGATCTCTGCAGGTTCTGATTATGTGAGTAACGATGCTGAGTCTACACCGGCAGATTACGTTTTTGGGCACCCAAGTTCAAATAAGGTATGCAGAAAAGTTTGCAGATCTATCACTATGACGTTACTTAATAGGATAAACTTAGCTAAAGCTTATAAACTTTCTTTTAAAGGGCAAAGTTCAACAAAAGTGAATTACTGCCATAAATTTCAGGAAACTTTTAAAGAAGCAGGTTTCTATTTCTGTTATACTACATCACATTCTTTTATAAAAAGGCTTCATATCAGGTCATCTAGTAACGGATCCTCTGATCCCAGAGGGGTTGCTGACTTTTATCAACCTTTGTGTAGGATCTTTGGAAGAAATTAAATATTCCTTTAAGATATTTAGGTGAAGTGTATTGACAGTCTTGTAGCTAATGTACAAAGTGTTTTGTAGCATATGATGATAAATGAACAGTATGGAGTTGGTGTCCCATGTTAATAGGATAGGAAATCCACAAAGATTTATGAGGGATAGGAATATTTTTCTGATGTGTACATTCATGTTTTTATGATGTTAGTATGACATTTTCCTTTTAATATTTGTTTAAATGGTATTTTTACATGCTTTAGAAAAACCAGTAACAGGAAAAATAAATCACAAATACAAGCATGTCCTCCACAAAATTGTTAGGATTATTTTGGGAAGAAACCTGTGAATATTTGCAATTTGATTTTTGGTAAATGAAAAATGGTACTTAAGTGATGTTATGTTTTGAAAACAGCAAAGCAGGAATAAGTGAGATGTTTGAAGGACACCAAGGGCCAATCACAGGTATCCATTGTCATTCGGCAGTAGGACCAGTTGACTTCTCTCATCTGTTCGTCACTTCGTCATTTGATTGGACAGTAAAGCTTTGGTCTACTAAGGTAAACACATATTTAAATATGTAATATTTTTATTCTCATGGAATGTTTTCACTCAAGTGAATAATTTAGATAAGCAAGATCACCAAATTGCATATTGTCAGCTTAGGAGTGAGGAGACGATCCGGAGAAGACCCAGAGATGGTGCCAGAAGTCTTGAGTTCTCTAGGTATGAATGCAAGCAGTCCGGGCAGCCAATGCAGTGGCATCTGGATGCAGGAGATGTAAACCAATTTCCTTCGGACTGGGATCACTCAGACGGCAGCTTGAAAGACATTTTTCAAGGGGACAGTCTCGTGGAACAGTGTGGGCCCTTTCACAGTGAACAGGGCTGCTGCCTGTAAGTTATAGTGGAGGGTGATTATGAGATGATGGGGATCTGTCTTATGAAGGACAGACAGCTGAAACCAGGCAATTTGTGACTTTTTGCTTGCTGCGCTGTAACAGAGAGCTTGGAATCTGAAAAATCACTGAATGTGATGGGTCAGATGAAGCCATCTGAGGCTATTGTGGTTCAGCAGACTGCTATGAACAATAACAATCTCTGCTTTGGTAGGGTCATTTTTAGGTCGAGCCTGGGCAGCGCATGCACTGCTCTGCCCAGGCTCAACCTAATGCGAGCCATGCTGTATTGGAGTATGGAATAGAAGTCCACTCTCCGCCCATATTTGTCATTGGCTTGTGTCATTGTCCTTCGTAAATGCTGGCTTCTGATTCGTTAATAGACTTGTTAGTCCCTCCTTAGTACCGCCTTGTCTTCATTTATAACCTCCCATGAGGACTGGACCTTTTACAGTGTCCTAGCTCGGGAGCTTTCATTAGCATTTCAGACAACTATTTACTTCATTAAGGGACACAGCACGCACTAGATGCCAGCTTCGGTAATGGCAGCCACTTCCTAACCTACTTTGCATTTATTTTAAAGTGTGCTCCATTCCCGCTGCACGGATGCAGAAGTCTGCTTGGACGCTTCCTCCTTTGTTCCCCCTCCAAAGCAGATCCCTCCCACCTCTCACATGACCACGCGCCTTTATTTATTTATTTAATAGCTTTTCGGTGTGCTTCAGATCGCTCCTCTCCTAGGCTGACTCTTCCTCCTCCCCCCGCTTCTCATTTGAAGGAGCACGCCTTTTAACACTCACGCTTGCTCATCTCCTTGGCTGCCTCCTCCTTCCCCTTGCTTATTATTGCAGGGAATGTGCCTTTTAACAACAATCGAGAAGGGCTTGGGCACAGCAGCCACTCGCTCGTCTCCTTGGGTGCCTCCTCCCAGTATGTCTACCATAAAGGAGCAACCTAGCCTGGTGGCCTGTGACTTGCAGCCAATCGGGGAGAGTCTCTTCTTTCACATACACTTAAACACGCCTAGATTGTTACGTTTTGGCAATGCTTGTTTTTATTTGATCCCTATATTTTACCTTTTCTCTCCATGTTTTAGAAATGAAAGCATATATTTTTCCTTAAACTCTGCCCTTTGCTTACTTAGTAAACAAAGTACTTAATATCTTTTCTGGCAGGCAGCACGCCTGAGGTGACAGGGGTTCCAATACTGACCTTTCAAGAACACCATCTTGTCAGGGCATCTTCCAAATGTCTAACAAACATTTGCAATGCAATAGGTCTCGCATTTGCGAGAGTTTAAGCTATTAGTATTGTAAATGACAATGCCTTTTATTTGTTTTAAAACCCAAAACATAAATGAAAAGCATTGTCATTTACAATGCCAATAGCTCAAACTTGTGTAAATGCAAGACCTATTGCATTGCAAATGCTTGTTAAGGTATACAACAGTGACCCAGGTTTGTATATGATGATGGCAGAATCTAGGGCAATGGGAATTGTTGACCATAAATCTTTTCAAATAGAGCAATTTGTAATAATTATATTTATAGATATTGATGTCCTAGTTGGCGAGGCTGAACCCCATTATTTCCATGTAAAGATTAAAAATAAGTTTTTATGTAGCTGCTATTTCTAGCAGTTGCATGATGGACAGTATTTTAAATTATGATCTATATTGGCTATTTTCTCAGTTCTCTGTAGGGGAATACACAAACCATGTCTAGTTTAACATACTGAGAATAAAAGGACACAAATTATGGCCTGGATAGCTTTTGTGGAATAAAACCATGAAGGTTCAAGAACAAAGTGCTCCAAACATCAAACAAAAAAAAGAGTGGTCAGTTGAATCAAGGTGTGGTGGTTAAACCCTCCACAGTCAAGGAGTTAAATAACATGCCAAGACTACATCCGCAGAGGCCTACAACCTCTGTGTTTTCTCATAGTAAATAGCTTATCTACTGTATAACTTGTCACCACTGGTGCACTGTTTTTGTGCATTCTGCACTGAAGCTGAGGCATTGGGGTGAAGTATTGTCCGCCTCTTTAACACCTTGTGTTGTCAATAAATCCGTGTTTTCAACACTTGAAACCATACTTTTTCAAATGATGTCTTAATGCTTGTTCTTTCTTGAGATGGCTTTCACCATTCAGTTGCGCAGTAAATGTGAATTGTCGTCAGATTTAAGGAGACAGAGTTGACCTAATTTGTAGTATTTGGAGAAATTGAAAAAACAAACACTTTTCCCTTTAATTGGTATCTATTTATAAAGATATAGTTTTGTTGAATTTACAATTGGGAATAAATTGTAGAGATCGCAATATTTGTTTATATGGCTAATTGTAACTATCAAACTATGTTTGAACTGGCACGTTAGTAAGTTCTGGAAAACATGGTTTGTTAATCACAATAGTAATTATTCATCCTCACAAGATGGTCATTGTTAGTCATGAATAGTACTGCCTCTGTGCAGTGACTTATGAGTAGAAATGACAAATACGTATGACAATATCTTTGTACCTGCAGTGCTTGTAAAGTGTATTTGTAAAAATAGAACACCCCAGCACCGAAGAAAGACATGTAAGAAGCTGCATGTTAATTAAAGTTCTTATTCATTTAATGTGGGTTATTCGAGCTATTCACTATGTCAGCAGCGCATCATGTTTTTTTATTGTAGTATGACTTACATTTGATTTATTTTTCTCTTCCAGAACAATAAACCTTTGTACTCATTTGAGGACAATGCTGACTATGTGTATGATGTCATGTGGTCTCCAACCCACCCTGCCCTTTTTGCCTGTGTGGATGGAGTGGGAAGACTTGATCTGTGGAATCTTAACAACGACACTGAGGTGAGACATGGTAACGGTGGATGTTCCAAACTCTGACAAGTAGAATTATAGGGGAATGTTCCTCAGAGAAACATCCATTCAGTCAAAATGGCAGCATTTACTTTATGTATAAATGTCATTCATACCTGTCAGTTCACCTTAGAGACTGCTTTTCAGAACCCAGCATATCTGACTTTGTACATTTTTCCGCTTGAACGTGTCTGCATTCTGGTCTGTACCAGTGCTTTTCAATGATGTGTTGTGCCACACAATCTATGCACTGTAGGCATTATAACCCTGTCATTCAAATTCAGCTCTGAATCGATCATTAAATCAGTCTGTATGTTTTGATTCATATTTAATAGCTGGTTTCATCTGAATGTCTTCTTCGTTGGTCAGTTGTATAGTAGAAGGCATTTCTGCAGCTCACATTCATTCTTGTCAAAACCAGATATACAGTGAAGTTTGATTTTGAATATGTGAAGTCTCAGCTCAACCGAACATGGGTTGGATAGGCACAGAGTAGAAGTTAGTTTCAGAAGCTCTTGTTTGCAAAAGGACTGGGGAGTGTAAGTTCTCTCATGCAAAATCGACCTCTCTTGTTCAAACTCTATGAAAAATTAAGATAAAAATATTGTAAAATATGTATGTGGGCTTTTCATATGGGATACTTTTTTTTACCTATTTGAAAATATGCTAGCATCAGGAAGAAGAGCTCAGAGCGCCATAAAAACATTCTTGAGTCTCTTGTGTCTAAAGATTCGGATCAGTATACAAGCCCCTTCCATAACACCCCTTGGTTAGTCATTTTTGATGCTATCTACTCTCATTGTTTTTTGTTATTCCTCCCTATGATTTGTGAAACATTTAACACTTATTTGTTTTAAGACAAAAGTGCTCCCACAGATCTGTTGATTCAGCACCACCAGTGATTTTGCACCTAAATGTGATTTTGCTCTCGCTGAAGATACTACAATGTTGTTTGCTTTGCACGAGGGTGATTTTGTACTTGAAAGTCATTTTACACATAAAAGTCAGGTTTAAACCATGTTTAAAACACAGTTTTAGAACTAGGTCTATTTACAGAATCTAAAAAGCAGTGTTTGTTGCGAGCCCAATCGCTCAATGCACCAACTAGAAGTATAGAAACAGAAGGTTACTAAACTTAACTGTTGAAAGCCTCCCTGCACACTGCTGCATGTCTGGTTTCAGGAGCAGATCGGGTTGACCGCGTCACTCCTAGCTTGACTTCCCTAAGTTGGCTACACTTTGATAGGAGAGCATGTTAATTGTTGCCTGCTTAGTTCACAAAATCATCCACATTGACCAACTGCTCAGCCTTGGAAAAACTGAATCTCTGTGGTGGCTTTCGGAAGCTTTGGAGTACTGACCCCTTACTAGAAATCCCAGCCTTCAAGAAAAAACCTACCGTACACTATTTTCAGCATGTGTGCATAGAAGTTGGACCTTAATCCCCCTGAAATTGACTCCAACTTCTTTACCGGTCATCAAAAAAGTCTTCCTCATTAATTAATTCTTCCCAAACTCCTCTTCCATCTAGTCCGGTTGATTGTTCAGAATCATAACGAACACCTTGTGAAAATAACTGCAATTTTAGCGTATTTATTTGACTGAAGTTGTGGGGCTCAGAGAATTCTTTTTGCCTTGAGGTATATGCTGCAGCAGTTAGATGATCGTCCCTATTGAGAAAGTGATTGGGAGGGTGATCTTTTCCCTCTACATCCTAGCTGCTTAAATGTGAACTGCGGTATAGTATATAGTCTATTTACGACTATATGACTTTATCCTTCTAACGTGAATCTATTGTGCTGCTCTTTAATACCTACCTGAATATCCTTGCAGAGTGCGCTGTGAATTGCTCTCATGTCTTAGTACATGTTTTATTACTAGCTTATTAACTTAATCTTGAACTTTCTACCATTTAATTACCCTCCTTTTTATATTAAAATAAATAATAATAACAATATTTCATTCATTGCCATAATTGCAGAAGCCAAAATACATTAGAGAGAGTGAGAGAATGAGAGTCTGTCTCACCAGCAAAGAAGGCCAACTTTTCTTCAGTTCCACTATGGGGATCTCCAGAAACCTAAAAGTAATGAAGCTGTTGCAACATTGCATTGTCATTGGTTCTGCAGGATAATTGATCTGATTACAAACTTGGTAGCTATACCCCATATTCTTTGTGAGCTTTATGTTGTTTTAAACAACATGCCACTGCAAGATAGGTCTATCCTGAGAGTCCATTACAGATACAGACTGGTGAATGTTGCAAGACCGTTTCTCAATGTAATCCAGTATTGGATCTTTCATAGATTCACATGCTTGAATCATTCCCTGTCGTCGAAGTGGGAGTCCCATGGTACAATATAAAAGCAGTATGTAGCTGTGAGATAGGCTATAATGGCACTAGAAGGTTAGTTTAATAGCCTATCCATGTCCTTTTTGGGGGGAAAACTTGATCTATGACCAATCAGGTGACAGCACCCTCTCTAGAACCTTCTCAACAGAGACTGTTTTCCTCAGATTTTCTACTGCACATCGTGGAAGGAAGTCTCCCTGGCTCTGCTCAGTTTTTTTCTTTCCTTCAGCTGTTTCAAACTTCAGCATGTTTGATTCTTCTAAAAAAGGCCTCTTTAGATCCTGCAAATCTTGTGGAAAGAAGAGATTGCATGTGGATGATCAGCGTAAAGAATGCCTCTATTGCCTTCATCCTCCTCATTCTGTGAACAGACCAGGGTCTTGTTTGAGAGTGGTATGGTCATGCTGTTACAGTTGACACATGCAATAGATTAATAATTCAACAATATTGTCAGATCTGCAGGGGCTCCTCAAAGCAAACTAAGATAGTGCCAAAGCTACACAACATTTTTGTGACAAATTCAGGGTTTATAAAGCTCCAGTGAAAGTGTCTATGTTTGTAGCAAAAGGTTGAATGTGTGGCCTTATGATCTTAATGTTACTTGGGCATGGGCTACCTTAAGTGGATTGTTAAAGGGTTATGATCTCTAAATGCACTTGATTTTACTATACACTCCCCAAGCTTCCTCAGGAGACTATTTGTCACTAAAATATGATCAGTAATACTGCTATAATCTATTGCTATTAAGACATGGTTTTGACATTATATAAGTGCCAATATGAAAGTAGCTTAATCAATTTTCATTTTATTCTCGGTTTGTTCCAGTAACAAATGAGCAGGTACCAGACTTATTTGAGAGAATGACCTGTTCTATTAAATTTGATTATTTAGTATTGAAATCACCAGCCAGCACAATTGAGACATTTCTGCTGCCAAAATGTAAATCAATCACATTTTCTAGTAATAAAGTGCCAAACTTGACCAAATTAGCTGTTTGAATTTGAGAAGTTGTCATTATAAAAATGTATTAACAGTCAGCTATTCTTATTTCTAAAAGTTACATTCAAAATTGTTTATGAGTAGAACATGTGGCAACCTCACTTAGTGCAGTTTGCGTCAAGAGCCGCCCATATGCCTGAATTATACGGAACAGCATAAACAATAAAAGATACTTAACCATCCAAAAAGAACGGTTCAGTGACCAATGTCATTTGGTGAGGCTTAATAAATGTAGGCAAATCATTGTAAAACACTTTTCAGTGAAGGCCTGGGATGTCCACAAAACAGCTTAATATTGTGGCCATGATCCAAAGAATCCACAAGTTCCATGGATTGATTGGAATAAATAGAATTTATAAGAGAGTTATGAAATCCTGCCTCAGAAGTGGCAACCTTCCAATCATTGTCCTCAAAACTCAACAACAGGAAGAACTGATTCATTGATGGGGTCCTGGTGGGTTGAATGACATTAAAAATTGTCTCTTCAAATCTGTTGCTTTCCTATATACTGGCTATCTAATATTGGCTGCATGCTTTATAGGTCTATGGAATTTTCCCAGCAGAATTAGATTTATTACACTATGATTATTTGACATAATAGCAAAGTGATTAAGCAGGTGTCAAGTTAACTAGGGATATCTGAGAGTACTTACCACACCGTCTTCACTTTCCATTTTCCTTAAATTCCCAATCCAGCCCACTCTTCTTACCATCCTTGTGTCCTGATGGGCGATTATTTTGCCCAGGACAGTTTTTCATGAAAATTTAACTAATGGACCACTTTAATTTGCTGCTCAAAGCTTCAGCTTTGTGTTCTAGGATAAAGGTAGAACATTTTTTAACACCATAACCAACAGGCTGGCCAGTAGAAGTAAATGTAATGTATTGGATCTATCCTTGCCCTTAGTGAAGCTCCAGGCACATGCTAACTGCAATACTGGGGAAGACATTATTATCACAAAGTTCAGCCTTTTTGTGTAGGAAGAATCAGTCTATTTGAATCATTAGGCTGTTAGATTGTTGGAATAGAGGGGAGTTATAGGAGGAATCTAGGTTGGATGTCATTGCGTTAATAGAAAAGGAAGTATGAGTAGCTATGTTTGTCATTAGGGTAGTCACTTGGGGCATCATATGTTGTTCTCTCTGTTCCAGTTTTTCCAGAATTTTGTCTGGTGTTGGTTGAAGGATATTGTATACTTTTTCTGGAACATTCTATAACACTGACAGCAAAATCTGAAGTTCACAGACCACTGGTGAATCACAAAACTGGAAGTTCCCAATTGTCAGACCATTCGCAATGTATTTCTGCTGTGGTTATAAAATTGAACCTTTTGGGGGCTTGTAGACTACTGATCTCTCTATCCATCACTGCTTTATCCGTCAGCACAGGAGGCGATTGGAAGAATTTGGTGGATCCAAGATAGTAAGTGGATGATGCACGGAGCCTTAATATTAGGCTATTGATTAAGATCTTCATTTTAACAACATTAACTCAACAAAATGACTGTTCCAGTTGTACTTGCATGTATGGACACTCAGTTTCTGTAGTTAATGCAACACGTCAGCTGGTTTATTATATTATATATACTGCCAGATCAAACTTTGCCCTGCCTTCTATTGCCGGATGTACTACAATGACTGAATGGTCCGGAAAACAAAGGATGGACAGCATCTCCTCTGCCCAGGTTTCCCCGAAGCAAAAGACACACAGGTTTCCCCGAAGGCATACCAGTGTCATGTCTGCTCAGATAATCAATTGAATAGGTTTCCTTCAACAACCTGCTCATCCCAGCAACGTTCCCGGACAGGAATTTCATGTTGTTTGACTGAGTGCCATAAATTGTCTTGTCCCCATTGTTTTCTGTTGGAGCGCTGAACATCTTAATTGGATAAGCAGGATGTACCATGGGAACTCTCTCTCTGCATTCTGATGCCATCTAATTGGATACATGAATGGAATAGTACTTAATTTGTAAAAATGTAAGTGCCAGGGCCTAATGTATTCCATTGCAGCCGGCACCACCCACAGCTCCTGCCACTGCTGCCGAATGGTAGTGCCAGCATTACCTACTGACCTTATTTAAACAAGTGTGACATTATGGAATATTGCAGACAACCCATGCTGTGAGGATGGCCTGAAATTGTCAGTTTTATCATTTTTCAATACATTGCATTGCTAAACCCTTGTGCTGTGTTAAAAAAAAATAGTCTGAGGGCTCCATCATGTGGTGTACTTCCATAGACAAGGGCTGGTGCCGAGCACTGGCAAACTCCGGCACAAATTAAGCACTGCAGTGGATGATGCTTTTAAAAATGTAATTGCTCTTTCTGTTATACCGTCATACCATCAGGGAAAAAGATGGACTTTCCACATTCGTCTTTGCTTTTATTAACTGCTTCAAGGCATCTAAAGGGATTTTCTTTCTGTTTGTATGCCCCATGGGGCAAAATTGCCCTCTTGTCATATATGCTGGTGGCAAAATCCGAGGTCTTAAGTGTAACCTTGGTGACTTGTTTTATGGGTCCAACACCCAGGTTCAAAGACTGGACTCTATCAATATCTTTTGAACCGAGGCTTTGAACCTGGGGATAAAGCAGTAGCACACTTTCGGATGTGACAGTAGGTTGCAATGGGACAAAATGTTTCAACATTAGGCTCGCTGATCAGATGAATTGCATTTGACAGGTTGATTGTGTTTTGGATAGAAGATCTACGTCCTCCTCCTTTCATACCGATTCCTGCTTGTGCAGTAATTGGTAATGTTGGTATATCAAGAGCAAAGGCAGCTGCTAGGGGATTTAAAGTACCATTTTCTTCGACCTAAATACACTTTTTTAAGCTGTGATGATGTAACGATGCACATTTTACACATAATGTGACATCTTACTGCTGCTAATTTGTACTATCAATATTGCTCTGTGCTGAGCGATTGTGCACCTAAATGTGATGTCACATTCCTGATGACTTTGCAGCATTAGAGATTCTTCATCTAAATGTATTGTTTGCTCTTAAGTGTTTATACACTCGTAATTATGCACAAAAGGTAATTTATTTCGCCTATACCTTTTTTGCATCTAAATGTAATTTGTGCTATCACAAGTATTTTAACACTCTAGTAGATGTTTTGCTCCTCAATGTGTTTTGTGCTCATAAACGTTGTACCACACTTCTATTGATGTTGCAGCAAAGATGAATTTTACCCTAGTTTACTTTATATCAAAGTTGATTTGGCGACTGAAAGTGATTCATTTGTGCACATAAATGTTATTTGTGTTCCTAATTATTTTCACAATTTTGGTGATATTGCACCAAACGTAATTTTACACCTAAATGTGTTTTTGTTCCGAACTGTGTTTTGAATTCCTTAAAGGTTTTCCATATTCCTGTTTATGTTCTACCAAAGAGGATGTTGCACCTTAATGTGATTTTAGAGTTACATGTAATGCCACAATACTGTTTACTGTGCACAAATGGTGATTTTTGTCCCGGAACGTATTCCATATTTATGCTAATGTTCTACCAAGGATTATTGTGCACCCTAGTTTTTCCGTCAAATTGTCTTTGTGTACTCAGTGATTTAGTACCTAAATGTGATAGGACTCTCCTCCTTACTCAGGGTATCAGTGTGCCAAAATGTGATTTTTCATCCTAAATGTGTTTTTTGCACCTGGACGGGTCTCCATGCTCCTGTTGATGGTGCACCTAAATGTGATTTATCACCTAAATGTGTTCTTCACCTATGAATATTTCCACAGCCACCTGACTTTGCCCCAGGGTTGATTTTGCACTTAAATATGACTTTACAATAATGTGTATTGCAACTAAATTACAGATGTTGCACCATGGGTGAATTGGAACTGTGCGATTTTGTTTAGTAATGTATTTTGACTCTTAAATGTTAATTATGGTAATAAAAAAAAAAGTATTTCTACGCTCCTAAGGATAATAATGCACCTGCTACATTGGATACCACAATCAAGCTTGATATCCACCGTGGATGATTTTGTACCTTAATGTGATTTGTGCTTGTAAAGGTTTTCCACAGTCATGATGATCTTACACCAAGAGTGATTTTGTATTTCAGTGTGTTGTCAACCAATTGAAATGATACACCAATGCACACCCTTTGCACCTACTATGACAAAGTACTACTGCATTTTTTCTTTGTACTGTGTGATACCTGGCAGCTGCATATAATGGCTGTCATAATGCTTAATCTAGCTAATACTATATATCTTTGATGTTTTTCACAAGATCTTACAATGAACACCAAGCCAAAAACAAAGAGAGCCTCCTTATCAGATCAGACTCCAGAGTACATGGAACAATACGTCCGAGATCCTATTCCCCACTGACCCATCCAGAACTAACCTCAAATGCTATAAATACTTAGCTTTGATGTCCAACACAGAAACTTTTTATTATTTCAGGCTAAACTCCAGAGAGTTTTAAAAATATAAAGAATGACCTACTCTTTTAAGGACATGCATGCTCTCCTGGACTGTTGCACTATAGTTTTTCGTCTGAAATTCAAAGTGTACAAGAATTTTATATGGGGAGAAACGTACTCTCTAAGGTTACCATAAACAGAAATGGGAGTTAAACATTACCATGTATGAAAATGGGAAGGTCATGATACAATCCCCCAACTTAAATCTCTAGATCTTCACTGCTTTGTTTGATACCCTGAAGGCCCTAAGAGGGCCTTAACATAGCAAGGAACATTACCACTGATCCCATACCTACCATTTCTGCTGACTACAACACCACTAACTTAACCTTCTCCATTCCTTTCATCTACCCATTATGCCAACATAAGCCAAGGTATTTGGGACAATAACCTGGAACAAAGATACTCGAAAAGCTACACAGACTGAAATATGGTAACGAAACAAACACACAGCCCTCCTGATATCCACCACCACCCAATACCACCTCCGTCTATCAACCAACCTCCTGTTCAGTCGCACCAAAGCAACAACATAAATACTGACTATCCTTAGCAGGACTAACACATGTAAGTGCCACTCACCTCATATCTAATTGCAAACACTTACTACTCCACTCCCCAAAATTAACTGCTCGACATCAACTTGAAGGTGATTGCATGCATGCCTTGCCACAGTTTGCATACTCCACTGTCCGTCTCTCTTGCTTGACGAAATAAAATATAGGACACAGGAGTAGGAGGCTCAAAAATAGGATAGTTGCACACGCCTTGGCACAACTAGTCTGTGCATATGTCTAGTGCCTTCCTTTGTCTGCATGTCTTTGGAAATTACAGGCAGACCTATTGGCTTGCCAGTGGTTGTTCAGTTCTAGCGCGCTGGCATTATGGTATTATTACAGATTGTGCAAGCAATCTGTAACAAAAAGTCCAGACATGAAAGAATTGACCATTGTCCATACAAAAAACTTGTATTGTATGGCAAATACCGCTGATAAATTCGCTGTTATCACTCTACGTGACTTCTCAGGCTTTACACATGCTGTACCCTACCTTAACTGAACGAAGTGCAGATACGTAATGCTACATTTAGTTAAGCTGAGGAAAACCGCTTTTTCACAAATTTGTCAATTTGTTAGTTCAAAGAATGCAATGGTATGTGAAGGGCATGTTACATTTTCATTGAGCAAGCTACAAAAAATGTTCTGAACAATGATATCTTTTGTTGCATACAGGTACCAACGGCTAGCATCAATGTGGAAGGCTCTCCTGCCCTCAATCGTGTGAGATGGACTCATTCTGGAAGGGAACTTGCAGTGGGAGATTCCGAAGGGCAAATATTTATATATGATGTTGGAGAGGTATGGTTCTTTTCATTTGTCACAATGTTTTGCATTTTAGTGTTTATCCATACCTTTTGGTGATAGCTCAGAAATAAATGTAAAATAATGTAGCCCCAACTGAGCAATAGTATTTTTTTTATCAGAAATTATCTACATGCAGCATTGATACTTGAGCTCATGAATTGAGTACTCTCTGTCATATAAAGTACAAGGCCGGACTCTAAGTGTTTCTCACAGTTACAGATCTCAAAACTGAACGTATCCAGTATTTGGGTATCTTTCATAGATTCACATGCCTGAATCATTCCCTGTTGTCAAGATGGGAGTCCCACGGTAAAATACACAAGCAGTGCCATAAATAATATATAGGCTAAAAAAGGCCCAAGGCCATCTAATAGTAGCCTATCTATGTCCTTTTTAAAAAAAGGACCAAATGTTGGCTTCAGCCAATCAGCTGCTAGCACCCTCTAGAACACTCCCAGCTGAGGCAAGTTCTCTTCAGATTTTCACCGCACGTCGTGTGGAAGGGAGTCTCCCTGAGTGCTACTCAGTTTTTTCCTTCTATTCAGCTAACTTTGACATCAAGTCAGACAAGAAAGGCCTCTTCCGCCCTTGCAAAACCTGTGGGAAGAAGAGGGTCCATGTGGATGATGCACATAAAGAATGTATTTATTGCCTTAATCCTAGGCATGAGGTGAAGGACTGTAAGATCTGTCGCACCTTCTCTAACAAAACCCTCAAGGACAGAGAGGGGAGATTACTTTTGTGGCTCCAAACCACAATTCCTTCTGACGAGGAAGAGGAGTTGGCTTCAACATCCCACAAGAGGGCTAGATCCCAGGACAGATCCTCAGGTGAGGGAAGAAAACATTTTAAATCTTCCCAAGAAAAGCCTGTAAGCAAGGAGAGGATCTCCAAACATTCCTCTGAACCAACGCTGTCTGTGCCTTCGACGCCTGTCAAGAAAGAAAAAGAGCGTCCGAGATCTTCCTCTTCTGACACTGTGAGTAGAAAACAGTTAAAAAAGCCAACGTCGACGAGAACTTCTCGTCGACAACGATATGTGTAACATCGTCGACGGCAACCGTCACGACGACGGCGATCCAGTCCCCTATTCTATCTACTAAGATTTCTATCTCGACGTCGAGACCTTCATCGTTGAAAACCGTCGACGAAGACACCGTCGACGAAGGTAACACCGTCAACAACCACACCACCGTCGACGAAGCTAACACCGTCGACGACGACATCACCGTCGACGAAGGTAACACCGTCGACGACAACACCCGCGATGGCACTACAGTGTACGACAGCTCCATCGACGACAAGACCGTCGATGAGGGAAATCCCCTCGATTTATCATTTCTGCACCATCAACGCCCCCGTCGACGAAGATAACTCAAGTCCCTACCGTTACAAAGACATTTTTGCTCCCGTCTTTGCAGGACTATAGCAAGGTATCACCTTTGCTCCCATCGCATCTTTTGGAAGGTTATATCGAGGATGATGATGATGATGATGACGGCCTATATGGGGTAGACCACAGTCCATCTGAGCTCCATGTTAAATGCCAGGATGATGATGAGGAGGAGGAAGATTATCAGGAGGCACGTTATTACCAAGAACAGTATATGGCTCCACGTCATACCTATCAATTTAACCTCCAACAGGAACCACGCCACAGAGAAATGGCTCATCTACCGCCATCATTGATACAAGATCTGCAAGCCATGTTAGCGGATTACAGACAAAGATTCCCTCCTCAACAACGTCCACCAGAAGACCAGGTTCCTCATGTGGAAGAACGAACGGGCGCACCAGACCCTCAAGTGCCTAGTACACCGGTGAATGCAACGGGCTCGGTGCCAGCTGACCCTGGAGATCAGAACACTTCCTCTTCGGAGGAAGAGGTAGAAGAGGGTGAATTACCAGACCCGGCATCCGTTCCTGATCCTTGGGATGATTATGTGATCCCAACGCCATCCCCTCCTCCACATTTGCCTTCAGACTCTTCCCCCAGAAGACATCGGGGGATTTCACAATTTAATGCAAGGGGCAGCCAACAGGTTCCACTTACCCATTACGGTAAAGCAAACAGAATGTTTTCTGTACGATTTTAAAGAGGACACAAAGAAGGTGGTGCGTTCAATTATCGACCATATATGGCAGGAGGGCGTAAAGATTATGAAGACACCGGCATCCATACCACCAGTACTGCCTCGTGTAGAAAAGAAATATAGGGCTCCGGATGACTCTCCATCTTGCCTTATTGGACACCCGAAGCCAGATTCTGTCATCTCCCAGGCTGCACAGAGACGCTCGTAGAACCCGGCCACTCCGATTACTACCCACCCCCTCCCCCCCCCCCCACCCCCACCCCCAGACAAAGAAGGACGCCGGATGGACATTCTGGGAAAGAAGTTCTCATCTATGGCAGCGGTAACGATCCGAGCAGCAAATGCTCTAGCCATTATCGGCCGCTATGACCGTCAGATGTGGTCCGATATGGCAGGACTGATTGACCTCATCCCGGAGGAAAACAGACAGGACGCACGGAAAATCCTACTGGAGGGTGAGCGTGCTGGGTCGGAGCCAATTGATTGTGCCCTAGACATAGCGAATACAAGTTTTAGACAGTTGGCTGGAGCGGCCGGCTGTGCTTCGATACCAAGGGTGGCTTAAAGCAACTACCTTCAGACCTGAGGTACAAACAAAGGTTCTGGATATGGCTTTCGACGGAGAATCGCTTTTTAGAAAAACACATTGACGAAGCTCTATTGGCGATATAAAAATGATACAGACACCGCAAAATCTTTGGGAGCTCTGCAATATAGAAGAGTACCTTTCAGAGGTGCCAGTGGGCGAGGATTCGCCACTTACAAGGGAGGATATCAAAGGGCTCAGCAATATCAACAACACCAATCTCAGTATCGCCAATCTTACAACCCTCCATCGTATCACCAATCATCGACGGCTGGTTTCTCTCGCCAGGGAGGCCGCAAGCGAGCACCCCAACAGGGCCGTGATTCTGGCAGAAAACAATGAGCATGTCAGGGTACCAGCCCAATTTCCTTCCCTACCTGTGGGTGCGAAGATTTCTGCTTATGTACAGCGGTGGCATGAGATAACATCAGACCGCTGGGTGTTGGACCTAGTCGCCAAGGGTCACACTCTAGAATTTATTCAACGGCCACCTATTACTCCACCCAGGGGCCCCCCTCCCCCTCGTCTTCACTTATTTGGAAAGGAAGTCTTGACCATGCTCCTCAAGAAAGCAATAGAAGAAGTACCATTCGCTCAGAGAGGAAGAGGTTTCTATTCTTGTTTCTTCCTAATAAGAAAGAAGTCAGGAGAATGGAAACCGATTCTGGACCTAAGGAAACTCAACAAGTTTCTCAAGAAACAGACATTCAGGATGGTAACACTTTCCGATATTCTGGGATGCTTAAACAAAGGAGATTTCATGACTTCGCTCGACATGGAAGACGCATATTTTCATATCCCAATTCACCCAAAACACCGGAAATATCTGCAGTTCACAGTGGCTGGTACCCACTATCAATTCAAAGTGTTCCTGTTTGGCCTAAAATCAGCACCACAAATTTTCACCAAGTGCCTAGCGCCATTAGCGGCGGCCTTGCGATCTCAGGGGTTTCAAGTCTTTCCGTACCTCGACGATTGGCTGCTCAAAGCGGCAACAGCGCAGGAAGCCGATCAAACAACGAGAGCTTGCCTCCGTCTATTCAATACATTGGGACTCACTCTAAACAGGGAAAAATCAATTTTAAGTCCAACTCCAGTAATATCGTTTCTGGGAGCATCCTTAGACACCGTTCAATGCAAGGCATTCTTGTCTTAAGAGAGACAGATGCGTCTGCAAAGGTTGGCAAAAACCATTTCAAGAAGAGGGTCAGTTTCTGTACGAATGTTCAAATCGCTCCTGGGGATGTGCTCTTCAGCAATAAACCTAGTACCTCTAGCCAGACTAAAGATGAGGCCTCTTCAGGAAGAGCTGCAGAAACAGTGGCAACAAGCTTTGGGATCTTTCGAAGATGTAATTCGGATCACGACACGGATGGTGGAAGCACTACAATGGTGGTCTCGAGCGTCAAATCTTGTTCAAGGTCTAACCTTTCTTCAAAGTACCCCAGATTTCATTCTAACAACAGACGCCTCCATGGAGGGCTGGGGAGGTCATCTGCACGATTTGCAAATTCAGGGCAAATGGTCTTCGGTACAGAAAAGACAGCACATCAACAGTTTGGAACTCAAAGCCATATTCCTATCTCCAAGCTTTCCTGCCAAGAATAGCAGGTTCCTCAGTGTTGGTCCGTACAGACAATACAACCAGCATGTACTATATAAACAAGCAAGGAGGAACAAAATCCGTGACGCTATCTCAAGAAGCACAGGAATTATGGGAAGGGACAACGCACCATGGAATCTCGTTGAAGGCCGAACATGTCAAGGGTCTACACAATACCCTAGCAGACACGTTAAGCAGGTCTCAGTCCAGCTGCCACGAGTGGGAACTAGAACAATCACAGTTGGACAAGGTCTTCCAAAGATGGGGGAAACCAGCTTTGGACCTCTTTGCAACGAAGGAGAACGCCAAATGCCAGTATTATGCCAGCAGGTTCCCATTACCAGGGTCAAGGGGGAATGCCCTTTTAATGCAATGGTCAGGGTTATATGCATACGCCTTTCCCCCCATCCCATTAATTCCCAGGGTACTAATCAAAATGAAATCGGAAGGTTGCCGCCTAATCCTGATAGCACCACGTTGGCCCAGACAATATTGGTTCCCGGAGCTGCTCCTGTTGTCGCAAGCGAGACTCATTCGTCTACAACCGTCAGCAACGATGTTATCGAGGAACAAGGGCCAAGTGATTCATCCGGATCCACACTCTCTTCACTTGCATGCATGGCTCCTGAATTCCTAGAGTTTAAAGATCTCAATATTCCGCAAGACTATAGAGAAATACTTGCTAAATCTCGTGCTGAAAGCACTATCAAATGTTGCTGGTGTGGAGAAAACAACGTTCATCCACTGCAAGCCCCTGCTGAGCAGATTTTACCGTACCTCCTCGCTCTAGCTAAATCAGGTCTCACCTTTTCTTCTGTAAAAGTTCACCTGGCTGCAATTTCCCGGTACAGGAAATCTCCTCAGATTCCTTCTCTCTGTACATCTAATCTCATAAAGCAATTCATGAGAGGCCTTTTCCGCACTTTTCCCCCCGTGCGCGCACCTTCTCCGGAGTAGAAACTCAATATGGTCCTAGCGCAGTTGATGAGACAACCGTTCGAACCGATTCATAAAGCAGAACTTAAATTCCTCACATAGAAGGTATCCCTCTTGCTAGCTCTTACTTCTGCAAGAAGAGTGAGTGAGATGCAAGCTTTTACAACCAAAGAACCTTTCCTACACTTCACTGAGAATTACGTAGCCCTTCGGACAAACCCAACGTTCATTCCAAAAGTACCAACACAATTTCACCTCAATGAGCGGTGATGTTACAATCTTTCTTCCCAAACCCATCTAGTCCAGCAGAACGGGATTTGCATACGTTAGATATCAAAAGATGCTTGAAATTTTATCTGCACAAAACAAAGGAAATAAGAAAAACAGATCAGCTTCTAGTAGCTTACGAACAAGGAACAGCAGTAACGAAAGCCACGATCGCCAGATGGGTTGCAACTGCGATACAGTTCTGCCACGAAAAAGCTAACAAACCTCTGACAGTGAGAGCTAAAGCACACTCCACGAGAACAGTCTCTGCATCTACAGCCTTGTTTGCAGGAGTGACATTAGACAAGATATGCCGTGCTGCGACATGGAAGAATGTCCACACGTTTACAAAATACTACTGCCTGCAATCTGCACAACGTGAGGATGCAGCGGTTGGTCAAGCTGTACTACGTCCTCTTTTTAACTAAGGTCAGCTTATTTATTTTTTCATAAAGGAATTCTTTTCTTCTTTCTGCCTGTATTTTTAACTAAGATAAGTGATCAAGTATCTGTATTTGACAATTTGTATCAAAGTATCGTTTGTGATGTATCCTTGGATAGCTACTTCAACATTCACTGTTTCAATATTACAATATACGGTAATGCTTAGCACATGCATTGTGTAAAGAATAGTGGGTAACTATTGGGAGTTTGAAATTACATGTCTCCCACCTTCCGCTAACGACAGTACAATTAGGGTACTGCTTGCTATTCTGATTCAGGCATGTGAATCTATGAAAGATACCCCAATACTGGATAAGAAAACAAGTTACTTACCTGTAACTACGGTTATCCAGTATTGGTATCTTTCATAGATTCACATGCAACCCACCCTCCTCCCCGTTGGGTCAGTTCTCATTGATTTTGGGATACTAGCTTCCCACTTGTGCTTAGAAAATCTGAAGAGAACTTGCCTCAGCTGGGAGTGTTCTAGAGGGTGCTAGCAGCTGATTGGCTGAAGCCAACATTTGGTCCTTTTTTAAAAAGGACATAGATAGGCCACTATAAGATGGCCTTGGGCCATTTTTAGCCTATATATTATTTATGGCACTGCTTGTGTATTTTACCATGGGACTCCCATCTCGACGACGTGGAATGATTCAGGCATGTGAATCTATGAAAGATACCAATACTGGATAACCGTAGTTACAGGTAAGTAACTTGTTTTCACATCCTCCCTCTCATTGAAAACCTCTCCTGGGTTCTGAAGAACGCTCAAAATACCTCTAAATTAACCATTTTCCTTTCCGCTGCAAATTTTTAAAATAATGGTTGCACTTTGCTTGGAATCCTACAATTGACCACAACATTCTCCTGTCAGAATGGATGCCTTGCAGAAACAATATCTATCCAGGTAGTTGAGAACCCATTCACCTCCCCAAGAGAGGCGAGCCCTTGCTCCTTTTGCTAGTTTGGCTATCAGTGGCTTCAATGCTGCTGACCAAAAAGCACTCCGAAATACTTTCTTCTCCTGCATGGACATGACTCAGACCAGCCTTCAGCAGTTTTCTTTGTCCTGTGTGCATCAGCAACTTGTCCCATTGGAGACCTCTGCCACTTGTGAGGGTTAACAGCTATCCGTCTAAGAATCCATTTTCTTCACTCTTTACGTGGTGCCTTTAGAATCTGTGCTAACCACTTAGGACAATCATGAACCAACAATACTGCAACTACACCATGCTTTACCTGAGTCTCATCTGCTCATGAAATGTATTGCCTCATTACCAGATTGGCTGCAGAAGATTTTCCAGCAATTGAACTCACATACCAACAGGTCTCTGATAATTCAAGCCCAAGATTGTTCTTTTAGAGTGTGGTACTCTAAGCTGCTGAGCCCTAGGCATCTGCCCTCTGCTCAGTCTACCTCTGTGGGATGAGCTGCTGTCCCATCAACAGGGCAGGGTTCTTCATGCAAATCTTTACAACTAAAAGCTTCTTACATAGAGATTGAGCAGAACCGGTTGAGTGGCTCTGACCTACCCATAGAGGTTATAGACTTCATCGTGGTGACGTGTGGTACATCTACAAAGTCTATTTACACTGGAAAAATTTAGCGACCTGGTTCGAGGACTGTTGAGGCGATCTGTTGCAGGCTTAATTGCCTGATGTACTTCTTTTTGTCGAGTCTTTGGCCAGCAAGACTGTGTCATGGACTGTGTTAAAGGTTATTTGTCGACCATCTACCCTCTCATTTTTTTATTTTCCGGATCAACCTACCTGTTTTTGTGACCAGCTGTGATGTGTTTCTTGAAGGGATTTACACAACAGAGGTTGATGTGATGCCTTGCTTCCACCTTGTCCAGTTCGCCTCCCCAACCCAGACTTGAGCTTGGTTTGGGGCAGGGAGAATGGTTTGCCACAAAACAGGTTGACCTCCTTCAACCATCATTAAACATCTTGAGTCGCCTTGTCTGACACACGGATATTGTCTGTGAGGCACCCCCAGGACTGAGCCTATTGCAAGTGAAGATTCCACTTGGGAACCCACATGTGCCAATGGGCACAAGAAATCTGTAGAATACAGGAGAACAAAAAGGCCTCAGAACTGTCTGCACTGAAATCCAGAACTGAGCCCAAAACTATGTGATCATATCCTGAATATCTCAGACTCACTGCCGTGGCAGGAAGGCTTTGAACACCACTGTGTCCACATCTACCCCTATGAAGGGAACCGTGTCCACCGGGTGGAGGTGGGATTTCGGCTCTTTGATGGAGAACCCCAGGAATGAAAGCAGCCAAATTATCATTCGCAGGTGGTCCATGACTAACTGTTTCTACAGCCAGTCATTGAGGTCTGGGAGGATGTGCACTCCCGACCTGTAAAGATTGGCTTTAGCTACTGCTATCACCTTTGTGAATACCCATGGGGCCAACATGAGCTCAAAGGGCAGAACAGAAAATTAAAAGTGTTCCTTCTCTACAACAACTCGGCGGAAATGCCTTTGGCTCTGCAGGATGGTCACATTAAAATATGTGCCTTGCAAGTCAAAGAACACCATCCAGTCCTTAGGCCCAGAGTGGATAGCACCAGGGCCAATGTGAGCATTTTAAATTTGTTCTTCCAAATGAAAAGTGTTCGGGAATCAAAGTACCAAAATCAACCTGCTCTTCTTTTTAGGCACCAGGAAATAACTGGAGTAACACCCACTGCAACTCTTCGGGCACCATCACCATTTCCCCTTTGTCCAGTAGCAACAGAACCTCTCTGGTAAGGATGGAGGCATGTTCTGCTGAACTCTGGTCAAAAACTGTAGGAAGGGGGAATTGCAAAATGCAAAGGGCCTAACCTTGACTGACGACCTGCAGAACCTACTGGTCGGAGGTAATTGCATGACAGTTGGTCAGGTAAAAATTTATTCTGCCAGCTACTGGGCGCAGGTTACTCCTTAAGGGGGAATCAGACAGGTTTGGTGGCAGCAGGGAATGAGGAAGACCGAGGCTGGCCATGCTGCTGTCGTCCCTGTCCTCTAATGCTGCAATGTCCCCAGGTACCCCTAAAGGGCCAAACAGGCTGCTGAACAAAGTTGGGATGGCTGCCTTTGGCAATAAGCTAGGTCCTGTCAGTGACCCCTGAACTTCCGTAATTGTTGGGAAAGCTGGTGGGTCAGACATAGCAAGCCTAAGAAATGAGCCATAGCATGTCCATTTTGAACAGTCCAAGATCTTAATCTGCCATGGCTCCAAACAGTCCGGATCCCCCAAAGGCCTTGTGAATGAAGGTGTGAGTGTATCTACCTAATGGAAAGACGGTGTTCAAGGAGGGTAAGGCCAAGATGGTGCAGGAAAAAACCATCTTGCCAAGTGTGTCACTGCGCTTAGATTCTCTGTCAAGTGGAGCAGTAAGTAAGGCATCTGAAAGAGACAATTAGTTATAGATTCCTATCCCTTAGAATTACCCCAAGGCGTCAGACTGGAACCGGAGAATTTTTCTTCAGCAGTACCCCTGTGCGTCAGTAGGTGGCGTCGGTCGACTCCGCGTTCGTCGTTGGCGTCGTGGTGGCCGGAATTACGTCGCAGTATCTACTTAGACGCTGCCCCTGCGCGCTGACGTCAGTTCTTTCTTTTTCCACGCTAGCCAGCGCAGATCCGGAGAGAGCGGTACCTCGAGTCACTTTTTGACTCTATTTTTGCGACTTTTGTCGACTTCTTTTTTCGAGTCTTTTGACTCCTGGTGCACAGGGATGTCATCTCGGCGGACCAGCTTCAAGCCTTGTGGCTCCTGCCACAAGCTGATGTTGGTGACGGACCTCCATCTTGTGTGCCTCTGGAGCGTGACCACGACCCGAAGTCGTGCTCCGACTGCCGGGCCATGGCCCGAAGTCTTTGCGGGAGCGGTCCCGAAAGCTTCTGGAGGCCCGGCAGTTGGCTCCGCGCCGCTCGAGGTCTTGGTCGAGAGGGAGGTTGCGGGACCGGTCGCGGCGCCATCCCCATCACTCCTCATCGAAGTCTTCGTCTTCGAGTAAGTCGAAGCACAAAAAGAAGGCGAAGAAGCACCGTCGCTCTTCGCGTTCTCCCCGTCCGTCTGCCGACGCGACATGGGATACGGACGGTAGTCGTCCGGCTCTGCCCGCGGAGTTTGTTGGGTCGGCTCCGAGCCTCCCTCCCTTCCCGGGAGCTGGAGCTACCCCTGCCCAACTTTGTAGTTTTTACGAAGCCCTTCACTCTATTTGTGGGCAGCCCGACCCCGCCGGCACGCTTTCGGGTCCTAGGCCTTCGATGCCGGCGGCTTCGGCGCCGCAGGGCCCCCAGGGATCCAGGCCTGGATCGGCGCCGGTCGACCTTGTGACACCTCCTCCAGCACCGAATCCAGTGGCGACACTTCTGCCCCCTCCGACACCGGTTGTGTCCCCAGCCGACGTCGGCCCCAGCCTCCCCCTCGATGTGGACACGGAGCCGGACCGACGTCATCTGATGTCGGTACTGGCGCCGAACGGTACTTTTGTACCCCTGTTCTCCCCTGGTGTTCCCTATCGCCCTGAGTGGCTACCAGAGGAGGGTGAGGAGGACTGGGAGCGGTCTGTGGACCCTCTGGCAGACCAGTTAGAAGAACCGGACTGGAGAGAGGAGTTGGGTGAGGCCAGTGGTCTGGACACCTCTCCAGACCCTGGCATGCTTTCTCCCCCTACTGTGGCTATGGAGGAGGGTGCATCATACGCCGTGGTGTTCAGTAGGGCGGCTGAGGCCTTAAACCTTGAGCTTCCTACGGTGGCAGTTAGGACTAACCTCCTGACCGCGGTGCTTCAACCGGCAGCGGCCTCTTCGGAACCCCTGCTGCCGTTCAATGAGGCCCTCACGGACATTCTTTTGGGCACTTGGTCCAAGCCCAACACAGGGGCTCCTGTGGATAGGATGATTGCCCGGCGCCACCGCCCAGCCCCGGGCGACCCCATTTTCCTCTCCCAACACCCCACCCCAAGAGGTTGGTGGTCCAAGCCTCGACTTCCAAGGGCGCATTCCCTACCGCACCACCTGATGGGGAATCCAAGAAGCTGGACCACCTTGGGAAGAAGATGTTTTCTTTCTCCAGCTTAGGACTGCGGTCGGTGAACACCGCGTGTCTCTTGGGCTATTACTCCCACTCTGTGTGGGACACGGTCGCGCAGGTGCTGCCACAGTGCCCGGAGAAGGCCCGGGCCGTGCTCTCCCGTGCAGTTGCCGAAGGGAGAGACGCAGCGAAGTTCGCCATAAGATGTGGGCTGGACACCGCTGACTCGCTGGGCAGGACGATTTCAACGTCAGGAGCCCTGAGACGCTTTGCCTGGCTGAGGTCCACTGGCTTTTCTGGTGATGTCCAAGCTACACTTTTGGACATGCCCTTTGACGGGCGTCGCTTGTTTGGCGACAAAGCAGACAACGCGCTGGAGCGCTTTAAGGACTCCAGAGCTACGGCCAGGTCCTTGGGCCTCACTTCCACCTCTCGCCCTGCGCAGTCTGTTTTTCGCCCCTTTCGTGGGTACGGAAGGGGTGCTCCGCCACGTTCCGCCCAGAGCCACAGGCCTGAGCAAGCTGTCCAGCCTCTGCGCGGCCGGGGACGTGGGACCCACCGCTGTGGGCCAGCGGGCGGGCCAGTCCACCAGTGCTCCTCTGCAGCAGCCTCCACGCCCTTCTAGTCCGACCTTTCAGGGCCACCATTCGCCAGTGGGCGGCAGGCTTCGCCATCACCTCCCCCACAGGCTCAACATCACGTCGGACAGGTGGGGTTTGCAGATAGTCCGAAGGGGCTACTCCCTCCCCTTCAAGACTACCCCTCCATCCATGCCACCTCACTTCCATTCCATGTCGGAGGATCACTTGGCTCTTCTCCAACAGGAAGTTACGGCTCTTGGCCAAGGGAGCCATCGAGCGAGTTCCTGCCCCAGAAGTAGGTCGTGGTTGTTATTCCCACTACCTTCTGGTGCCCAAGAAGGACAAGGACCTGGGTCCTATCTTGGATCTCAGGAACGTCAACCGCTTCCTCCGGAAGGAGAAGTTCAAAATGTTGACATTGGCTCAGGTCCTGTCTGCCCTCGACCCTGGAGACTGGATGGTAGCGTTGGACTTGCAGGACACTTATTTTCACATCCCCGTCCTGCCGGCTCTTAGGCGTTACCTATGGTTCACGGTAGGCCACGAGCACTTTGTTTACTGTGCTCCCATTTGGCCTTACCAGCGCCCCTTGGGTGTTCACGAAAGTGATGGCGGTGGTCGCAGCTCCTCTGCGCAGATCAGGGGTTCCAGTCTTCCCCTATCTCGACGACTGGCTGTTGAAGGCGGGCTCGCCCCAGGCTGTTGTCTCCCACCTCCAGACTACGGCCAACCTCCTGCATTCGCTGGGGTTCACCATCAACGTGCCGAAGTCACACCTGATTCCCTCTCAGAAGCTCCTTTTCATTGGAGCGGTTCTGGACACAGCGCAGTTTCAGGCTTATCATCCCAAGCAGCGAGTCCGGGATATTCGGGCTATGATTCCGATCTTTCAGCCTCTATCCCGGGTTTCGGTTAGAATGACCCTGAGGCTACTGGGCCTCATGGCCTCCTGCATCCTGCTGGTGGACTATGCCAGGTGGCATATGCAGGCTCTACAGTGGGACCTGAAGTTCCAGTGGGCACAGCATCAGGAGAATCTTTCCGATTGCGTCCAGATCTCGGAGGGCACTGCACGTCAATTGCGTGGTGGCTAACGAACCAGGACTGGGTCAACCGCTGGTAACTCTCCCTTCCCCAGCCAGAGTTCACAGTGGTGACAGATGCATCACTTCTGAGGTGGGGCGGCCACATGGGAAAGGCGGAGATCAGAGGCCTCTGGTCTCCGGCGGAGTCCGGGCTCCACATCAACTTTCTGGAGCTTCGGGCGATCCGTCTTGCACTGAAGGCATTCCTTCCTTCTGTCAAAGGGAGAGTAGTGCAGATGTTTACGGACAACACCACTGCCATGTGGTACTGCAACAAACAGGGCGGGGTGGGGTCGTGGACCCTATGTCAGGAGGCACTTCGTCTCTGGAATTGGCTGGAACATCAGGGCATGTCCCTGGTGGTTCAACACCTGGCAGGTTCTCTGAACACCAGGGGGCGAACTCAGCCGCCGGTGCATGATGGATCACGAATGGCGTCTTCACTCGGAGGTGGTGCAAGGTCTCTTTCAGCAGTGGGGAGAGCCTTGGTTAGATCTATTCACCACCGAAGAGAACGCGCAATGTCAGCAATTCTGCGTGTTGGAATTTCCAAGGCGGCACTCGTTAGGCGACGCTTTTCATCGCGAGTGGAGTTGCGGTCTTCTATACGCCTTCCCACCTATACCACTTCTGCCCAGAGTGCTGAAGAAGATCAAGCGTGACCGGGCCCAAGTTATTCTTGTGGCCCCGGACTGGGCACGAAGAGTCTGGTATCCCGAGCTTCTGCACATGGCCATCGATCCTCTGATCAGACTGCCTCTTCGGGTGGAACTTCTGTCGCAGCAGCAGGGGACGGTCCTCCACCCGAACCTGTCCAGCTTCCACCTCCTTGCGTGGAGATTGGACGGCGGCAGTTGACAGCTTTCAACCTTCCTCCCGAAGTCTGTAATGTTAACTTGGTAGCCAGGCGTCCCTTCACCAAAACGGTATACGCCTGTAGATGGAACAAGTTTGTGGCATGGTGCGCAGCAAAGGCTGTGGATCTCCTTTCTGCCCCCCTTTCAGAGGTTCTCCTCTTTATTCTTTCTTTGGCCCAGCAGGGCTCTGCTCTGGGCACTCTCAAAGGCTATCTTTCGGCCATTTCGGCCTTTCTTCGGTTTCCTGACCAGCCTTCTCTTTTCAAGTCCCCTATTGTAAATCGCTTCCCTAAGGGCATTACTCACTTGTTTCCTCCAATTCCTTTCGTAATGCCCCAGTGGGACT